>JAJEKV010000026.1:15552282-16752282 GCA_021234155.1 Isoetes taiwanensis
TCAGTTACGTATTGCTCCATCCGCCCTGGCCTGTAGGAAATTTGGGGTGCTGCCTCCCAGGGTTTTAGGGTCCGCTGGGCCCGCTGCCAACACCTCCCAACTCCATCTCTCAAGACACTCCAAGAAGCGTCCCCACCCCACATGAGAGGGCCTCCTAAACGAAACCTGCGGGCTGCTGTGCCCAAGGGTTTTTACATTTTGGGGCCGAAGTTCTGGTCTCAGCGTAATTTGGACTGCCAAGAAGCAAAGCAATGAGAATACTGAAAGTAAGGGGAACTAACTGAGCTGAGTTTGGGCCTTTCTCCTCCCCGAGCAAAGTAGGCCTGGGAACGCTTTTGCGCAAGCAAGATACCGTGAATTCGCACTAATGCATTGCACGCAAAAATAAATTCGCTTTTTGCCAAATGATCCCTAATTCATCTCCAAAGACACGCCCAATTTCGAATTTCTGAGAAGGTCTAGGCCAAAGGTTAGGCATTAGAACGGTTTCCAAAGCTCCGCAGCGTGGTAGCAACCAGAGCCGCACCTTCCCAAGTCAAACGAGGCCAGACTTTGCAGGATCCCTCATGGGCAGGGGGAGAGTCCTGACCTGTGATATGATCCAAAAAAGTTCCCAGGCAGCCCTTCCCTGCGCCGGGCCCCCGGTCGCACGCCACACCACCTCCCTGAGCCCTGGGCTCCCCTATCCCCTGGGATCCTCCGGCTCAGCCCTTCTGTGAAGGTCCAAAGATTCCAGATCGTCCGAGAACTTGTTTAAACGCCCCCGGGATACCTACTTTGTAGAAACTGGCACCCGCTATCGCTCTCGCACTCTGGGATGTTCCACTGCAAATAGACCTCACAAATCGTCCTGAATGTATTAAATACCCCAGGAGCAAGTTATACCATCAAGCCTGGCAGTGAAAAGAGGGAAACACTCCACGTCACGATGAGATCCCGCATGCACATCCCAGCCAACTGATCACGAGTGTGATGGAAGTGAGCCACTTTGGCGCTTCGGAGTTCCGGGTGGTCTTCCTGCCATCGAACTTGGTCCCTGTGGCAATGTCGACGCTCAAACCATTGGGCAGCAGTCGATCGCGACCCTAGAGAGGGGAGGTTTCCGCCTGTCCCTGTGGCCATTGGGAGGGAAATTTGGGGCAAGTACCCTGAGGGATTTTAGGTCCAAGGCTCAAGGCCAACACCCCCAACTCCACTTCAAGATACCAAGCAAGAAGGTCCCTTCGACCTGACAAGGAGAGGCTTCCCAAACGTGAACCCCTGTAATGTGCCTCTAGAAGGGTTTGATGTTTTGGGGGACAGTCCCGGTCTGCCGTGACTTGGGACCGCCGTTGTTCTGGTAACCACGCGAGCAAGGGAACCTAATTTGTTTAGCTAGCCTTTCCTCCTCCCGACATGTGCGTAGAAGCTCTGGGGACGCTTTTGCAAAGCGGCAAGACATTCGTGAATTCTAATTAACGTACGTAATCTAAAATAAATTCGGTTTTTTGCCGCCGATCCCTTTAAATTCGTACCCCAGCACACTTCAATTCTTTCTGAATTTCGCGAGAAGGTCTAGGCCAAAGGGGGTTAAGAGATAGAACGTGCGCCCAAAGTTGCAGAAAATCCTGAGCCGGCACCCTTCCTGCCAACGAGGCCGTGACCTGTGATCCCCTGCTAAGAGGGGAGGAGTCCACCCCGTGATGGATCCAAAGTTCCCAGGCAGCTCCTTCCCGGCACAGCTTCTCCCGTGGTCAGACGTGCTTAATGACCACTCTCCCTTGCCCCGCCCCCATCCCACCCCCGCTGGATCCTCCGCTCAGGGGCCCCTCTTCTGCAGGCTGTCCAAAAGATTCCGGGACGGCCCGAGAACTTGTCAAACCGCTGGGCGCCCCCGATGTTCTAGAAACCGCGATCAAGCTGGTCGTCGGGCACCGGATGCTCCCGAATGCAAATAGACCCCCGCCTAAATCAACCGAATGGCTTAAATTACCCTAAGGAGCAAGTTACACTACGGTTTTATAAAGAATGAAACACTCACGCCCACTCCACCGATCCCGCATGCACATCCTAGGCTAATCGACTACGAAAGTGCATTTAAAGAGCCACTTTGGCGCTTTCTTGGCTCAGTGGCCCTGGCTACCTTAGAACTTGGTCCCTCAAAAGGGCCGCTCGACGTTCTGAGTCCATTGGGCGTAGTCAGACGCAATTCCGAGAGGGGAGGTCGCCTCGGCCCGGCCCCGTGGCCTGGGGAGAGGAAATTTGGGGTGCTAGCCTCGAGGGATTTTAGGTCCATACCCGCCAACACCCCAACCCCATCTTCAAGACACGCGCAAGGTCCCTACCGACCGACAAGGAGAGGGGAGCCCAAACGTGAAACCCCGTGGGCTGCCGTGCTCTAGAAGGGTTTACGCTTTGGGGGCCGAGTCCTGGTCATGCACTTGGGACTCCGCCGAAGAAGCAGCAGCCGAATACGGAGCAAGGGGAATCGACGGAGCGGAGTTTGGGCCTTTCCTCCTCCGGCGTGGCAAGTAGAAGTCGGGGGGCTTTTTGGCAGGGGCAAGACATTCGTAAATTCGCGAATTAATGCATTGCACGGTAAATAAATTCCGTTTTTCCCGGATCCCCCTAATTCATCTCCAAAGACACGCCCAATTTTCGGAATTTTCGGAGAAGGTCTAGGTCAAAGGGTTAGTATTAGAATCGTCGGGCAGCCCGCTGTGGCAACCGAAATGGGCACCCTTCCCAAGTCAAACGAGGCCGACCTTTGCAGGATCCCTCACAAGAGGGGAGAGTCCTGACCCCGTGAGGCGGATCCAAAAAAGTTCCCGGGCAGCTCCTTCCCAGCCGCCCCCGGGCTGCACGCCAATGACCACCCCTCCTGAGCCCTGCCTCCCCTATCCCACCGCTGGATCCTCCGCTCAGGGGCCCCTCTTCGAAGGTCCAAAAGATTCCGTGATCGGGTCCGAGAACTTGTCAAACTGCTGGCGCCCCTGGATGTCTGGCCTTGTAGAAACCGCGACTGCTTTGTCGTTTCCGCACCGATGTTCCTAATGGCAAATAGACCCTCGCCAAATCGTCCCCGAATGGCTAAATTACCCTAGGGAGCAAGTTACACTACCGGTTTTATGAAGAAGGAAACACTCACGCCTCCACGACAAGATCCCGCATGCACATCCTAGGCCAATTGACTACGAAAGTGTGATGGAAGTGAGCTACTTTGGCGCTTGGAGTTCGGGTGGTCTTCCCACCACGGAACTTGGTCCCCAGTGGCAATGTCGACGCTCGAGTCCATTGGCGTAGCCAGATCACGACCCCTCGAGAGGGAGGTCGCCCGTCCGGCCCCTGGCCTTGGGGAGAGGAAATTTGGGGCAAGCAGCCTCCTGAGGGGATTTTAGGGTCCAAGGCCAAGGCCAACACCCCAACTCCCACTTAAGACACCCGCCGCAAGGTCCCGCCGACCGACAAGGAGAGGGCCTCCAAACGTGAAACCCCGTGGGCTGCCGTGCTCTAGAAGGGTTTACGCTTTGGGGCCGAAGTCCTGGTCCCGCGTAACTTGGGACTGCCAGGCGCCAGTTCTAAATACGGAGCAAGGGGAACCGACGAGCGGAGTTTGGGCCTTTCCTCCCCCGATGTGGCAAGTAGAAGTCGGGGGCGCTTTTGGCTGGCAAGACATTCAGAATTCAAGCAATTAATGCATTGCAATTAAAATAAATTCCGTTTTTGCCAGCCGATCCCTAATTCATCTCCAAAGACACGCCCAATTTTCGAATTTTCGGAGAAGGTCAGGTCAAAGGGTTAGCATTAGAACGGTCGGGGCAGCCCGCAGGTGGCAACCGAAGCCGCACCCTTCCCTAAGTCAAACGAGGCCGTGACCTTGCAGGATCCCTCACAAGAGGGGAGAGTCCTGACCCCGTGAGGCGGATCCAAAAGTTCCCCGAGGCAGCCCTTCTCGCAAAATGCCCGGGCTGCACGCTAATGACCACCTCCCTATCCCGGTTCCCTATCCTGACCGCTGATCCTCCGCTCGTGGCCCCTCTTCGAAGGTCCAAAAGATTCCAGATCGGGTCCGAGAACTTGTCAAAACCTAATGCTCCGCCTTTGTAGAAACCGCGACTGCTTTTGTCGCTCGCACCGGGATGCTCCGGATGGCAAATAGACCCTCGCCAAATCGGCCCGAATGGCAAAATACCTAGGAGCAAGTTACACTGGCCGGGTTTTATAAAGAAGGAAACACTCACGCCCCACGACAAAGATCCCCGCATGCACATCCTAGGCCAATTGACTACGAAAGTGTGATGGAAGTGAGCTACTTTGGCGCTTCTTGAGTTCGGGTGGTCTTCCCTCCACGTAACTTGGTCCCTGTGGCAATGTCGACGCTCGAGTCCATTGGCAGAGTCGATCGCGATTCCGAGAGGGGAGGTCGCCTCGGCCCGGCCCCTAGGGCCTTGGGAGAGGAAATTTGGGGCAAGCAGCTCCCGGAGGGATTTTTAGGTCCAAGGCCTCAAGGCCAACACCCCAACCCCATCTTCAAGACACGCAAGGTCCCGCCGACCGGGACAAGGAGAGGGAAAGCTCAAACGTAAAACCCCGTGGGTTGCCGTGCTCTGTGAAGGGTTTATGTTTTGGGGCCGAGTCCCGGTCTCCGCTGCACTTGGGACCGGCCGGTAGCCAGCTCAGAATACGGAGTAAGGGGAACCGACGGAGCGAGTTTGGGCCTTTCCTCCTCCCGGCGTGGCAAGTAGAAGTCGGGGCGCTTTTGTAAAGGGCAAGACATTCTGTGAATTCGCAATTAATGCATTGCATCGAAAATAAATTCGCTTTTTGCCGATCCTTAATTCATCTCCAAAGACACGCCCAATTTTCGGAATTTTCGAGAAGGTCTAGGGGTCAAAGGGTTAGATAGAACGGTCGGGGCAGCCCGCTGCGGTGGCAACCGAAATGCAACCCTTCCCAAGTCAAACGAGGCCAGACCTTTGGCAGGATCCCTCACAAGAGGGGAGAGTCCCACCCCCGTGAGGCTGATCCAAAGTTCCCGAGGCAGCCCCTTCCCCTCGCGCCGCCCCCCTGGCTGCACGCTAATGACCAATTCTCCCCGAGCCCGCCTCTATCCCCACTGCTGATCCTCCGCTCAGGGCCCCTTCGAAGGTCCAAAAGATTCCGTGATCGGGTCCCGAGAACTTGTCAAACCAAGGGCGCCCCGATACCGGCCTTTGTAGAAACCGCACATGGTCGCTGCACCGATGCCCGAATGGCAAATAGACCCCCGCCAAATCGTCCGAATGGCGAAATTACCCTAGGGAGCAAGTTACACTACGGTTTTTATGAAAGAAGGAAAACACTCACTTCCACGACAAGATCCCGCATGCACATCCTAGCCAATTGACTACGAAAGTGATGGAAGTGAGCTACTTTGGCGCTTCTTGAGTTCGGGTGGTCTTCTAGCCACGGAACTTGGTCCCCGTGGCAATGTCGACGCTCTGAGTCCATTGGCAGAGTCGACGCGACCGAGAGGGAGGTCGCCGTCCGGGCCCCTGTGGCCTTGGGGAGAGGAAATTTGGGGCAAGCAGCCCTGAGGGATTTTAGGGTCCGCGGCCTCAAGGCCAACACCCCAACTCCACTTCAAGACACCTGCCAAGGTCCCGCCTGACCGACAAGGAGAGGGGCCTCCTAAACGTAAAACCCCGTGGGCTGCCGTGCTCTAGAAGGGTTTACGCTTTTGGGGCCGAGTCCCGGTCCTGCTTTACTTGGGGACCGGCCGAGAAGCAAAAGAGCCGGTAATACGGAGCAAGGGGAACCGACGGAGCGGAGTTTGGGCCTGTCCTCCCGATGTGGCAAGTAGAAGCCGGGGCTTTTGCGCTGGGTAAGACATTCAGAATTTGCAATTAATGCATTGGTACAAAAATAAATTCCTGCTTTTTGCCACCGGATCCCTAATTCATCTCCAAAGACACGGGCCAATTTTTCGAATTTTCTAGAAGGTCTAGGTCAAAGGGTTAAGATAGAACGGGCTTGGGCAGCCCTGCAGGCAACCGAGCCGCACCCTTCCCCAAGTCAAACGAGGCCGTGACCTTGCGTGATCCTCACAAGAGGGGAGAGTCCCACCCCGTGAGGCGATCCAAAAGTTCCCGAGGCAGCCCTTCCCGGCAACAGGCCCCCGGCCGCACGCTAATGACCACCCTCCCGTGAGCCCGGCTCCCCTATCCCACCGCTGATCCTCCGCTCAGGCCCCTCTTCTGAAGGTCCAAAAGATTCCGTGATCGGGTCCGAGAACTTTGTCAAACCGGGCGGGCGCCCCCGATGTCTACTTTGTAGAAACCGACTGTTTTGTCGTCGCACCGGATGCTCCTAATGGCAAATAGACCCTCGCCAAATCGTCCGAATGGCGTAAATTAATTCTAGGGAGCAAGTTACACTGGCCGGTTTTATGAAGAAGGAAACACTCCACGCCTCCACGACAAGATCCCGCATGCACATCCTAGGCCAATTGACTACGAAAGTGTGATGGAAGTGAGCTACTTTTGGCGCTTGGAGTTCGGGTGGTCTTCTGCCACGGAACTGGTCCCCCTGTGGCAATGTCGCCTCCCTGAGTCCATTGGCGTAGCCGATCGCATCCCGGAGAGGGAGGTTGCCCGGCCCGGCCCCCCAGGCCTTGGGGAGAGGGAAATTTGGGGCAAGCAGGCCTGAGGGATTTTAGGGTCCAAGGCCTCGGGCTTCAACACCCCAACCCATTTCAAGACACCTGCAAGAAGGTCCCGCCCGACCCAGCAAGGAGAGGGCCTCAAAACGAAAACCCCGTGGGGCTGCCGTGCTCTAGAAGGGTTTACGCTTTGGGGCCGAGTCCCGGGTCTGCTGCACTTGGGACCCGCCAAGAAGCAGCAAGTGGAGAATACGAGCAAGGGGAACCGACGAGCGGAGTTTGGGCCTTTCCCTCCTCCCGATGTGGCAAGTAGAAGTCGGGGGCTGGCAAAGGGCAAGACATTCAGAATTCGCAATTAATGCATTGCACCTAAAAATAAATTCCGTTTTTGCCACGGATCCCTAATTCATCTCCAAAGACACGCCCAATTTTTTCGAATTTTCTAGAGAAGGTCTAGGGCAAAGGGTTAGTATTAGAACGGCTTCGGCAGCCCGCTGTGTGCAACCGAAGCTGGCACCCTTCCCCAAGTCAAACGAGGCCAGATCCTTGCGTGGATCCCTCACAAGAGGGGAGAGAGTCCGGACCCCGTGAGGCGATCCAAAAAGTTCCCCGAGGCGCCCCTTCCCCGCGCAGCCCCTGGCTGCACGCCAATGACCACCCTCCCGAGCCCTACTCCCCTATCCACCGCTGATCCTCCGCCTGTGGCCCCTCTTCGAAGGTCCAAAAGATTCCAGATCGGGTCCCGAGAACTTGTCAAAACCGCTGGGCGCCCCGATGGAAGGCCTTTGTAGAAACCGCACTGCTTTTGTCGCTCGGCACCGGGATGCTCCGAATGGCAAATAGACCCCCGCCAAATCGTCCCGAATGGCGAAATTACCCTAGGGAGCAAGTTACACCTGGCCGGTTTTGGCGAAAGAAGGAAACACTCACGCCTCCACGACAAGATCCCGCATGCACATCCTAGGCCAATTGACTACGAAAGTGTGATGGAAGTGAGCTACTTTGGCGCTTTGAGTTCGGGTGGTCTTCGCCACGAACTTGGTCCCTGTGGCAATGTCGACGCTCCGAGTCCATTGGCAGAGTCGATCGCGATTCCTGAGAGGGGAGGTCGCCTCGGCCCGCCCCTGTGGCCTTGGGGAGAGGAAATTTGGGGCAAGCAGCCGGAGGGGATTTTAGGGTCCAAGGCTTAAGGCCAACACCCCAACTCCACTTCAAGACACGGCCAAGGTCCCGGCCGACCGACAAGGAGAGGGCCTCCCAAACGAAACCCCGTGGGCTGCCGTGCTCTAGAAGGGTTTACGCTTTGGGGCCGAGTCCCGGCCCTGTTGCACTTGGGACCGCCGCCAAGAAAACAGCTCGAGAATACGGAGCAAGGGGAACCGACGAGCGGAGTTTGGGCCTTCCTCCTCCCGATGTGGCAAGTAGAAGTCGGGGGCGCTTTTGCAAAGGGTAAGACATTCAGAATTCGCAATTAATGCATTGCACCTAAAATAAATTCCGTTTTTGCCAGCTGATCCCTAATTCATCTCCAGCACACGCCCAATTTTCGGAATTTTCTGAGAAGGTCTAGGTCAAAGGGTTAGATAGAACGGCCGGGGCAGCCCGCTGCGTGGCAACCGAAGCCGCACCCTTCCCCAAGTCAAACGAGGCCGACCTTGCAGGATCCCTCACAAGAGGGGAGAGTCCGGACCCCGTGAGGCGGATCCAAAAGTTCCCGAGGCAGCCCTTCCCCGCACAAGCCCCCGGCCGCATCGCCAATGACCACCTCCCCGAGCCCTGCCCTATCCCACCGCTGATCCTCCGCTCAGGGCCCTCTTCGAAGGTCCAAAAGATTCCAGATCGGGTCCGGAGAACTTGTCAAACCGCTGGCGCCCCGATGTCGGCCTTGTAGAAACCGCGACTGCTTTTGTCGCTCGCACCGGGGATGCTCCTAATGGCAAATAGACCCCCGCCAAATCGTCCTAATGGCTAAATTACCCTAGGAGCAAGTTACACGGCCGGGTTTTATGAAAGAAGGAAACACTCACGCCTCCACGACAGATCCCGCATGCACATCCTAGGCCAATTGACTACGAAAGTGTGATGGAAGTGAGCTACTTTGGCGCTTCTTGAGTTCGGGTGGTCTTCCGGCCACGGAACTTGGTCCCTGTGGCAATGTCGACGCTCGAGTCCATTGGCGTAGTCGATCACATTCCGAGAGAGGGAGGTCGCCTGGCCCGTCCCCTGTGGCCTTGGGGAGAGGAAATTTGGGGCAAGCAGCCTCCCAGGGATTTTAGGGTCCGGCCTCAAGGCCAACACCCCAACCCCATCTTCAAGACACGCAAGGTCCCTACCGACCGACAAGGAGAGGGCCTCCTCAAACGAAAACCCCGTGGGCTGCCGTGCTCTAGAAGGGTTTACGCTTTGGGGCCGAGTCCCGGTCCTGCTGCACTTGGGACTGGCCGAGAAGCAGCAGCCGAGAATACGGAGCAAGGGGAACCGACGGAGCGGAGTTTGGGCCTTTCCTCCTCCCCGGCGTGGCAAGTAGAAGTCTGGGGCGCTTTGGTAGCTGGCAAGACATTCGTGAATTCGCAATTAATGCATTGCACGAAAATAAATTCCGGTTTTTGCCAGCTGATCCCTAATTCATCTCCAGCACACGCCCAATTTTCGAATTTTCTGAGAAGGTCTAGGTCAAAGGGTTAAGATTAGAACGGCTCGGGCAGCCCGCTGGTGGCAACCGAGCCGGCACCCTTCCCAAGTCAAACGAGGCCGACCTTGCAGGATCCCTCACAAGAGGGGAGAGTCCCACCCCGTGAGGCGATCCAAAAGTTCCCCGAGGCAGCCTTCCCCGGCAGCCTTCCCCGGCCGCACGCTAATGACCACCCTCCCTGAGCCCTGCCTCCCCATCCCACCGCTGATCCTCCGCTCAGGCCCCTTCGAAGGTCCAAAAGATTCCAGATCGGGTCCGGGAGAACTTGTCAAACCGCTGGCCCCCGGATGTCTCCCTTTGTAGAAACCGCACTGCTTTTGTCGTCGCACCGGGATGCTCCGAATGGCAAATAGACCCCGCCAAATCGTCCGAATGGCGAAATTACCCTAGGGAGCAAGTTACACCTGGCCGGTTTTATGAAAGAAGGAAACACTCACGCCTCCACGACAAGATCCCGCATGCACATCCTAGGCCAATTGACTACGAGTGTGATGGAAGTGAGCTACTTTGGCGCTTCTTGGAGTTCGGGTGGTCTTCGCCACGGAACTTGGTCCCTGTGGCAATGTCGACGCTCGAGTCCATTGGCGTAGTCGATCACGATTCCGAGAGGGAGGTCGCCTCGTCCCCTGGCCCCTGTGGCCTTGGGGAGAGGAAATTTGGGGCAAGCAACCCAGGGATTTTAGGGTCCAAGGCTCAAGGCCAACACCCCAACTCCACTTCAAGACACTCCGCCAAGGTCCCGCCCGACCGACAAGGAGAGGGCCTCCAAACGTGAACCCCGTGGGTTGCCGTGCTCTAGAAGGGTTTACGTTTTGGGGCCGAGTCCCGGGTCCCTGCTGCACTTGGGACTGGCCGAGAAGCAAAGCAGCCGAGAATACGAAAGCAAGGGGAACTGACGGAGCGAGTTTGGGCCTTTCCTCCTCCCGATGTGGCAAGTAGAAGTCGGGGCGCTTTTGTGCTGGGGCAAGACATTCAGAATTCGAATTAATGCATTGCACGAAAATAAATTCGGCTTTTTGCACCGATCCCTAATTCATCTCCAAAGACACGCCCAATTTTCGAATTTTCTGAGAAGGTCTAGGTCAAAGGGTTAGATTAGAACGGCCGGGCAGCCCGCAGGTGGCAACCGAGCCGCACCCTTCCCCAAGTCAAACGAGGCCAGACCTTGGTGGATCCTCACAAGAGGGGAGAGTCCCACCCCGTGAGGCGGATCCAAAAGTTCCCCAGGCAGCCCTTTCCCCGGCAGCCCCCCCGGGCCGCACGCTAATGACCACCTCCCCGAGCCCTGCCCCTATCCCACCGCTGGATCCTCCGCTCAGGGCCCCTCTTCGAAGGTCCAAAAGATTCCAGATCGGTCCGAGAACTTGTCAAACCGCTGGGCGCCCGATGTGGCCTTGTAGAAACCGCGACTGCTTTTGTCGCTCGCACCGGGATGTTCCGAATGGCAAATAGACCCCGCCAAATCGTCCGAATGGCGAAAATTACCCTAGGAGCAAGTTACACCTGGCCGGTTTTATAAAGAAGGAAACACTCACGCCTCCACGACAAGATCCCGCATGCACATCCTAGGCCAATTGACTACGAGTGTGATGGAAGTGAGCTACTTTGGCGCTTCTTGGAGTTCGGGTGGTCTTCGCCACTAACTTGGTCCCCAGTGGCAATGTCGACGCTCTGAGTCCATTGGCAGAGTCAGATCGCGATTCCTGAGAGCCGAGGTCGCCTCGGCCCGCCCCTGTGGCCTTGGGGAGAGGAAATTTGGGGCAAGCAGCCCCGAGGGATTTTAGGGTCCGCCTCAAGGCCAACACCCCAACTCCACTTCAAGACACCTGCAAAAGGTCCCTACCGACCGACAAGGAGAGGGGGCTCCAAACGAAAACCCCGTGGGCTGCCGTGCTCTAGAAGGGTTTACGTTTTGGGGCCGAGTCCCGGTTCTGCTGCACTTGGGACCTGGGCCGAAGCGTGCCAGCCGAGAATACGGAGCAAGGGGAACCGGACGGAAATGAGTTTGGGCCTTTCCTCCTCCGATGTGTGGCAAGTAGAAGTCGGGGGCTTTTGCAAAGGGCAAGACATTCGTGAATTCGCAATTAATGCATTGCACGAAAATAAATTCGTTTTTGCCACCGATCCCTAATTCATCTCCAAAGACACGCCCAATTTTCGAATTTTCGAGAAGGTCTAGGTCAAAGGGTTAGTGATTAGAACGGCCGGGCAGCCCGCTGTGGCAACCGAAATGGCACCCTTCCCCAAGTCAAACGAGGCCAGACCTTGCGTGGATCCTCACAAGAGGGGGAGAGTCCCACCCCGTGAGGCGATCCAAAAAGTTCCCCGAGGCAGCCCTTTCCCCGGCAAAGCGGCCCCGGTCGCATCGCCACGACCACCCTCCCGAGCCCGTTCCCTATCCGACCGCTGATCCTCCGCTCAGGGCCCCTCTTCGAAGGTCCAAAAGATTCCAGATCGGCCCCGAGAACTTGTCAAACCGCTGGGGCCCCCGATGTCGGCCTTTGTAGAAACCGCGACTGCTTTGTCGCTCGCACCGGGATGCTCCTAATGGCAAATAGACCCCGCCAAATCGTCCGAATGGCGAAATTACCCTAGGGAGCAAGTTACACGGCCGGTTTTGGCGAAAGAAGGAAACACTCACGCCTCCACGACAAGATCCCGCATGCACATCCTAGGCCAATTGACTACGAGTGTGTGATGGAAGTGAGCTACTTTGGCGCTTCTTGGAGTTCGGGTGGTCTTCTGGCCACGGAACTTGGTCCCCAGTGGCAATGTCGACGCCTCGAGTCCATTGGCAGAGTCGATCGCGATTCCCGAGAGGGGAGGTCGCCTCGCCCGGCCCCTGTGGCCTTGGGAGAGGAAATTTGGGGGCAAGCAGCCTCCGAGGGATTTTAGGGTCCGGCATACCTCAAGGCCAACACCCCAACCCCACTTCAAGACACGGCGCAAGGTCCCTACCGACCGACAAGGAGAGGGCCCCAAACGAAAACCCCGTGGGCTGCCGTGCTCTAGAAGGGTTTACGCTTTGGGGCCGAAGTCCCGGTCTGCTGCACTTGGGACCCGGCCGAAAGCAGCAGCCGAGAATACGGAGCAAGGGGAACCGACGGAGCGGAGTTTGGGCCTTTCCTCCTCCCGATGTGGCAAGTAGAAGTCGGGGCGCTTTTGCAAAGGGTAAGACATTCGTGAATTCGCAATTAATGCATTGCACGGGGAAAATAAATTCCGTTTTTTTTCCTGGATCCCTAATTCATCTCCAAAGACACGCCCAATTTTCGAAATTTTCGAGAAGGTCTAGGGTCAAAGGGTTAGCATTAGAACGGCCGGGCAGCCCGCTGGTGGCAACCGAAGCCGCACCCTTCCCCAAGTCAAACGAGGCCAGACCTTGCAGGATCCCCTCACAAGAGGGGAGAGTCCGACCCCGTGAGGCGGGATCCAAAAGTTCCCGAGGCAGCCTCTTCCTCGCGCCCCCCCGGGCCGCGCACGCCAATGACCACCTCCCCGAGCCCTGCCCCTATCCGACCGCTGATCCTCCGCTCAGGGCCCCTCTTCGAAGGTCCAAAAGATTCCAGATCGGGTCCCCGAGAACTTGTCAAACCGCTGGGCGCCCCGATGTCGGGCCTTGTAGAAACCGGGACCGCTTTTGTCGCTCGCACCGGGATGCTTCGAATGGCAAATAGACCCCGCCAAATCGTCCTAATGGCGAAATTACCCTAGGGAGCAAGTTACACCTGGCCGGTTTTATGAAGAAGGAAACACTCACGCCCCACGACAAGATATCCCGCATGCACATCCTAGGCCAATTGACTACGAAGTGTGATGGAAGTGAGCTACTTTGGCGCTTTTGGAGTTCGGTGGTCTTCCTCGCCACGGAACTTGGTCCCTGTGGCAATGTCGACGCTCGAGTCCATTGGCGTAGTCGATCGCGATTCCGAGAGGGAGGTCGCCTGTCCGGCCCCTGTGGCCTTGGGGAGAGGAAATTTGGGGCAAGCAGCCCCCAGGATTTTAGGGTCCGCCCGGGCGGCCAACACCCCAACCCCACTTCAAGACACCAAGCAAGGTCCCTACTAACCGACAAGGAGAGGGCCTCCTAAACGAAAACCCCGCGGGTTGCCGTGCTCTAGAAGGGTTTACGCTTTGGGGGCCGAGTCCCGGTCTGCTGCACTTGGGACCCCGCCGGAGAAGCAGCAGCCGAGAATACGGAGCAAGGGGAACCGACGGAGCGAGTTTGGGCCTTTCCTCCTCCCGATGTGGCAAGTAGAAGTCTGGGGCGCTTTTGCAAGGGCAAGACATTCAGAAATTCGCAATTAATGCATTGCACCTAAAAATAAATTCCTGTTTTTGCCACCGGGATCCCTAATTCATCTCCAAAGACACGCCCAATTCTTTCGAATTTTCTGAGAAGGTCTAGGTCAAAGGGTTAGTATTAGAACGGCCGGGCAGCCCGCTGTGGCAACCGAGCCGCACCCTTCCCCAAGTCAAACGAGGCCGACCTTGCAGGATCCCTCACAAGAGGGGAGAGTCCTGACCCCGTGAGGCGGATCCAAAAGTTCCCGAGGCAGCTCTTCCCCGGCAAATGGTCCCCCTGGTCGCACGCTAATGACCACCCCCTCCCTGAGCCCGCCTCTATCCACCGCTGGATCCTCCGCTCGTGGCCCCCTCTTCGAAGGTCCAAAAGATTCCGATCGGGTCCGAGAAACTTGTCAAACCGCTGGGCCCCCCGATGCCTGGCCAGTAGAAACCGCGACTGCTTTTGTCGCTCGCACCGGGGATGCTCCGAATGGCAAATAGACCCCCAAATCGTCCCGAATGGCGAAATTACCCTAGGGAGCAAGTTACACCTGGCCGGTTTTATAAAGAAGGAAACACTCACGCCCCACGACAAGATCCCCGCATGCACATCCTAGGCCAATTGACTACGAAGTGTGATGGAAGTGAGCTACTTTGGCGCTTCTTGAGTTCGGGTGGTCTTCCGCCACGGAACTTGGTCCCTGTGGCAATGTCGACGCTCGAGTCCATTGGCAGAGTCGATCAGCGATTCCCGAGAGGGAGGTCGCCTGGCCCCGGCCCCTGTGGCCTTGGGAGAGGGAAATTTGGGGCAAGCAGCCTCCTGAGGGATTTTAGGGTCCAAGGCCTCAAGGCCAACACCCCAACCCCACTTCAAGACACCTGCCGCAAGGTCCCTACGACCGACAAGGAGAGGGCCTCCAAACGAAACCCCGTGGGCTGCCGTGCTCTAGAAGGGTTTACGCTTTGGGGCCGAAGTCCCGGTCTGCTGCACTTGGGACCGGCCGAGAAGCAAAGAAATGAGAATACGGAGCAAGGGGAACCGACGGAGCGGAGTTTGGGCCTTTCCCTCCTCCCGATGTGGCAAGTAGAAGTCGGGGGCACTTTGCAAAGGGTAAGACATTCAGAATTCGCAATTAATGCATTGCACGAAAATAAATTCCGCTTTTTGCCGCCGATCCCTAATTCATCTCCAAAGACACGCCCAATTTTTCGAATTTTCGAGAAGGTCTAGGTCAAAGGGTTAGCATTAGAACGGGTCGGGCAGCCCGCTGTGGCAACCGAGCCGGCACCCTTCCCCAAGTCAAACGAGGCCGACCTTGCAGGGATCCTCACAAGAGGGGAGAGTCCTGACCCCGTGAGGCGGATCCAAAAAGTTCCCCGAGGCAGCCCTTCCCTCGCGCCGCCCCCGGTCGCACGCTAATGACCACCCTCCCCGAGCCCTCTTCCCCTATCCCCGACCGCTGGATCCTCCGCTCAGGCCCCTCTTCGAAGGTCCAAAAGATTCCAGATCGGGTCCGAGAACTTGTCAAACCGCTGGGCGCCCCCGATGTCTCCTTTGTAGAAACCGCGACTGCTTTTGTCGCTCGGCACCGGGATGCTCCTAATGGCAAATAGACCCCGCCAAATCGTCCGAATGGCTTAAATTACCCTAGGGAGCAAGTTACACCTGGCCGGTTTTATGAAAGAAGGAAACACTCACGCCTCCACGACAAGATCCCGCATGCACATCCTAGGCCAATTGACTACGAGTGTGATGGAAGTGAGCTACTTTGGCGCTTGAGTTCGGGTGGTCTTCTGGCCACGGAACTTGGTCCCTGTGGCAATGTCGACGCTCCGAGTCCATTGGCGTGAGTCGATCGCGATTCCGAGAGGGGAGGTCGCCCGGGCCCGGCCCCTCGTGGCCTTGGGAGAGGAAATTTGGGGCAAGCAGCCCCCGGAGGGATTTTAGGGTCCAAGGGCTCAAGGCCAACACCCCAACCCCACTTCAAGACACCTACCAAGGTCCCGCCGACCGACAAGGAGAGGGCCTCCCAAACGAAACCCCGTGGGCTGCCGTGCTCTAGAAGGGTTTACGCTTTGGGGCCGAGTCCCGGTCTGCTGCACTTGGGACCCGGCCGAAGCAAAGCAGCCGAGAATACGGAGCAAGGGGAACCGACGGAGCGGAGTTTGGGCCTTTCCTCCTCCCGATGTGGCAAGTAGAAGTCGGGGGCGCTTTGCAAAGGCAAGACATTCAGAAATTCGCAATTAATGCATTGCACCTAAAAATAAATTCCGCTTTTTGCCGATCCCTAATTCATCTCCAAAGACACGCCCAATTTTTCTGAATTTTCTGAGAAGGTCTAGGTCAAAGGGTTAGCATTAGAACGGCCGGGCAGCCCGCTGTAGGCAACCGAAATGCACCCTTCCCAAGTCAAACGAGGCCGTGACCTTGCAGGGATCCCTCACAAGAGGGGAGAGTCCTGACCCCGTGAGGCGGATCCAAAAGTTCCCCGAGGCAGCCCTTCCCCGGCAGCTGCCCCCGGTCGCGACGCTAATGACCACCTCCCGAGCCCTGCCCCTATCCCACCGCTGATCCTCCGCTCAGGGCCCTCTTCGAAGGTCCAAAAGATTCCGTGATCGGTCCCGAGAACTTGTCAAACCACTGGGCGCCCCTGGATGTCTCCTTTGTAGAAACCAGATCTGCTTTTGTCGTCGCACCGGGATGCTCCTAATGGCAAATAGACCCCCGCCAAATCGTCCGAATGGCTAAATTACCCTAGGAGCAAGTTACACCTGGCCGGTTTTATGAAAGAAGGAAACACTCACGCCTCCACGACAAGATCCCGCATGCACATCCTAGGCCAATCGACTACGAGTGTGATGGAAGTGAGCTACTTTGGCGCTTGAGTTCGGGTGGTCTTCCGCCACGGAACTTGGTCCCCTGTGGCAATGTCGACGCTCGAGTCCATTGGCAGAGTCGATCAGCGATTCCTGAGAGGGAGGTCGCCCGTCCCGGCCCCTGTGGCCTGGGGAGAGGAAATTTGGGGCAAGCAGCCTCCTGAGGGATTTTAGGGGGTCCGCTCAAGGCCAACACCCCAACTCCACTTCAAGACACCCTACTGTGTTCCGCCAAGAAGGGCCTTCCAAGGTCCCTACCGACCGACAAGGAGGGGGCCTCCAAACGAAACCCCCCGGTGGGCTGCCGTTTTAGAAGGGTTTACGCTTTGGGGCCGAGTCCCCTAGGTCAAGGCCTTCCACTTCAAGACATGGCGCCACGGAAACGTTGATCCCCGTGGCAATGTTGGATCCCTAGGGCAATTCCCGAGTCCATTGGCAGAGCCAAATCGCTGTTCCTGGGTGGAGGGGAGGTTGCCCGCCCTTCCCGGTGGCCTTGGGAGAGGAAATTCGGGCAAGCAGCTTCCTGAGGGATTTTAGTGTCCAAGGCCTCAAGGCCAACACCCCAACTCCACTTCAAGACATGGCGCAAAGTCCCTACCGACCGACAAGGAGAGGGCCTCCTCAAACGTAAACCCCGTGGGCTGCCGTGCCCTAGAAGGGTTTACGCTTTGGGGGCCGAGTCCCCGTCTTCCTGGCCACGGAACTTGGTCCTCAGTGAAATGTCAACGTTTCGAGTCCATTGGCGAGCCAAATCGTGGGTTCCTGAGAGGGGAGGTTGCCCGCTCTTCCCTGTGGCCTTAGGGGAGAGGAAATTTGGGGAAAGCAGCCCGAGGGATTTTAGGGTCCGCCTCGCGGCCAACACCCCAACTCCACTTCAAGACACGCCGCTAGGTCCCTACGACCGACAAGGAGAGGGCCTCCAAACGTGAACCCCCGTGGAGCTGCCGTGCTCTAGAAGGGTTTACGCTTTGGGGCCGAAGTCCTAGTCTGCTGCGCTGGAACGTGGGCCGAAGCCGCGCCGGGTAAACGCATAGCAAGGGGAACCGACGAACGGAGTTTGGACCGTCCTCCTCCCGATGTGGCAATTAGAAGTCGGGGGCTTTTGCAAAGGGCAACACACGATTAAATTCGTAATTAATGCATTGCACCAAAATAAATTCTGATTTTTGCCACCGATCCCTAATTCATCTCCAAAGACACGGCCCAATTTTCGGAATTTTTGGAGAAGGTCTAGGTCAAAGGGTTAGCATTAGAATCGTTTGGCAGCCCGCTATGTAGGCAAACCGAGCTGATTTGGAAGATTTGGAAGATGCAGCTTGACTTCAAGCCACAAAGAAACATAAATTTAGTGGTCGCTTCTATCACAAAGTTGAGAAAAAATCCAAGCCGACCGGTCATCACAAACTTCTAAGAATGTGCATTTGAAAGATTTAGAACATGGAAGTGTCCCATTTGTAAGAGCTACAGGAGAGTCCAAACCACAAATAATCTCGTGCCGGTTCTACCATTAAGTCAAATGTCGCAGAAACCTCAGTTCAAATGGCAAATCGAATCAAGAAGGCGATATCCAAATGTAAGAATGCAAAATATCTTCAAGAATCCTTCAGATCATGTTCATGCATATGTATCAATGCTAGATTGTACCCAAGAGAAAATATAACAATGTACAAAACATAGGTTTATTGAACAAAAGATCACTTGAACAATTCAAAGATACTCCTCCCGAAGCTTGGCTTATGGTTTCTATCGTGGAAGTCCTCCACTTGTCCATCCCCTTTGAACCATAGCTCCATGTCAAGTATGTCCGCATCACCATGCATATGTCGACGCTTAGTATCATGTTAATGCCGCTTTTTCCCGTGGTGCTTCCAAACCCCCGACCATCTTTTCAAGAAGCACCCTCATCATGCTAGGCAGCTCACTGTTCCTAGCAATTTGGTCAGCCTTCTCACCAATCACATACTTTTTAACACTTTCATCCGATGGATCGTTGTTTCATAGTCCTCATCTTCGAAAGTGGAGGAGGGGTTCACTGAGGATTCCCTTCCTTCTCATGCCCTCGACGGCTCCTACACCAAGCTATAGATTAGAAAATAGATAAAATACAATAAAGTGTATAAACCATGAGTGTAGCCTTACTTGTGAAGACAGTTCCATATCTCTCGCTTGAATCCTCATCTCCTCCCTAACTGGTTCAAGGCCGAAGCATACCTTCCATGGCCATGTATCCCAAAAGCAATAAAGAAAAACTCACAATAATCGCAATGAAAAACTAGGATCCGAGGATCGCTCGCAATACTCAAATCATAAAAGAAATGGGAAAAATGAAAGCTGGCCGATGACTTTTAAAGAACGAGACGCCGCTTTTAAGACGATAGACGCCGCTTAACGACGCTTTGGAGGTCGCTTAACGACGCCTATAACGACGCTCACGGCTATAACGACGTCGCATTTAAATTTGTTTTGTTTTCGTGATACCGAGATGCCATATATATTGCCCTATTAGTCCTCCAGCTTCTCCGCCCTCGCCTCCGTCCTTCGCTTCCTCGCGCCCTCCAACTTCCTCCTCCTCCTCCTTCGTCCGAGACTCCTCACCTACATCCGCCATGGCCGCTTCTCCCATGCATGCCCGCTTGATGCCGCACTGCAGGCCGCGTCAGCGCCTTCCTGAGCACCGAATCGCCTCAGCCTGAAAAGGCTAGAGACAAACCTAACCCAAGAAAGGCTCTGAGTTCAAGCAAGCCATGACAAAGCCGCGTGATAGGGGCAAGAAAGACCTCGCCAGATTATCGGGAGGCCGAACCTTCCTCAATACAGCTCGAGTGCCCAAGAAATGCATGGTGAGCTCACAGCTTGGGTTCGTATGCTAGAGGATAGGGGCCTTTGGGAAGGGAAACATTTGGTCAAGCCCTACTTTCAAAAGTTGCACCAGCACCAACCAGTGGCATGGAAGTGCTCGTACATGAATTCCTTGGGGAAATGCACACCACGAGGGGGGCTTGGATTCCATGCTTCGAGGCTTGTTCCGACGGGTGGAGGAAATCACCGCCGAAAGCACCTTCGAGCCTCATGAGTGGATCACACCGATGCCGATATATATACCACTAGATGTGCACCGCATCCACTTTGTTTTGTGTATTTGAATTGTGTATGGGTTTTTTATATGAATTTTGTATTTTGAAGGGAATACATATATGATTTTTGTATATGAATCTTGCATTTTGAAGGGAATCTTCACATTTTATGATTAATTAAACATAAAGCGTACTCAATCAGATGTAGAACTGCCCCGACGGGCTTTGCAAGCCATAGGTCTATACTAGGATGCCAATTAACTTGGCATAAATGTCTATGATAACTTCGGGTTGCAATACTAATGTTGCCTAATATGGTTTGTAGTATACACAAATTCGCATGCCAAAGTATTTTTCTTATTCATATGTGGGAAAAAATATAATAATCATAATAAAGTAATGAAGGTTCAATCGATGGTAGTCTTCTATCATGACAATAGTCCGCCCCCCAACCCCCAACCTCCCTATTCGACCGCCATCTCTTCTTCACCTTCAAATATGCGCGGAGCGAAGCCTTACATGGAACTACGAACCACCACCGATCTTGCAAAGGATCCGAACGAAGGTGACCTACAAAACCTCTATTACATTAGTTCCTTTGTTAATGACATATATAAATTTTATTGCATCCAAGTAAACATACTTGTTCACATTGCTCAACCCTCACGAGTGTGTCTTGACCACGATACCGACGAAGTTGAATCTAGTGAATACAGCCACTCGTGATCTTTATGTGATCGTGGCATGAGCACCAAAGACACACAAGATCAAACCATTCGCATCAAACAACATTGTTTTGAATGCACTACCGACATCAACCTCCATGATAGTCTTTATAGTACCAATCCATTCCAACATTGCCTCGATTGGGTTTGGGTCTGACTACCACCTCGGTAAACTGCATTAAACTTTGCCGATATACCACAATCATAAGTGCGCTTGCCATGATCCACACTTTGTCGCCGAAAGTGAGCACCGTAAGACCATATTGATGCATATGAATTATACTACAAAGTAAAGGAACAAATGTTCAAAATAACGAACGAAACTCGTGGAATTATATGCTATTAAGTTGCACTTACAAATAGTGACACGCCTTTAGCATATGCAAATTCTTCGCTAGAAACATGTTCGCCACGCTGCCTTGCCATCTCTAGTTGTTCGAAAGCAGCCATTTATTGTTTATCTCACTTGGCGGACCCCTAGATGATCCGGAAGTGGTTGTTTCATGCATTCTTTTGTCGATAGCGCCTTCTCTCCTCATCTCTTTTATTTTTCTTCCTCATATTTTTTATCCATTTCTCCATGGGAGTGGAGTTGTAGATGAGAAACTTATTGACTTTTTGCCCTGCTCTTCTAGTGTGAACAATTTCTTCTCGTGGTCTTCCTTCGAACTTCTCCAATTATAGTTGGAGTGTCTTCATCGGTCCATAATCGAGCATTGGGATGTAGATCGCCAAGAACTCGGTGACATAGAATAATGACTCTCGTATAACCAACCCCTACCATGCAACCCTCCTCGGCCTTGCCTTCGACGCATCGGTCCTTGAGGACCTTCGTAAGCCGCTCTATAAAAACATCCATCTAGGATTTGTTGTGCCCTCGCAAGCTCTACTACTGTCCCACTAAATGCACTAGTAAGTGAGTTTGTATGTCCGTAAAACTTGTTGGGAATTCTTTCTCTAGCATACAACATGCCTCAAATCGACCTTAGTTCGCATGTCCGCAATTTCATTTGTCTGTATCTCCTTCCTTGTAATCCATCTAAATATCATTTAAGAAAGAAAAAAGTTAAGTGAGAGTTCAAAGATCGAAAGTGTTTTCTAAACCGCATTTAACCTCGAAAACTCGATAGGAGACATATTGCATGTAGTGGACCGTCGTTCAGAGACGACCTCGTAACAATAGGCATAACAAACTGCAACATCTTATGCCAATCATGAGATTTCAACCCAGCTTAACTCCCCTTCGCTAGAGAAACAATTACGCAACGAATGCATATATCCCGCCGGAGTCTTTATTGCCTTGATCGCCGAACGGGTTTCATTTTTCTAGGCACGATCCAATCCACTTGTGGCCTTATTCCTTCTTCGACATTTAACCATGCTTTAGATTTTGATCCAGCTTCTTGTAGATCTTCTCGTCGTGATCTGTGTCCTTACGTCCCAAGTGACATGCTTCCAAATAGACGCCAAACGCTTTTAAAGATGTGCATGGGATCAAGAAGATGATGGATCTTCAATTTCGGCCCAATAGGGTAGAAGGAAGAAGGATGCTTTCCACTTCATTCCTTAACCTTATTTCCTTCAAATGCATCCCACATGTTACCCCAATCTCTCATTGTCAACCTTTTGGGAGGCTCTTCAAAGGTAATGTTTTTCTCTTGGACCTACGACGAAGTCGATTTTCCATTGGCGATATATCTCTTGAAGTTTGCATAGACATTTTTGTGCAATGCCGCTTGACCGGGCGAGAGTTCAACTGCTTCAAACCCACACAAGTGACATGCCGCATATCCGCACACTTGGAGTCCGAGAGAGTTCATACAAAACAGTGCCAATCGCCGTTGTCCACATTAAGATTGCTCTCAAGGTAAATCTTCGCTCAAAGACGAAGTTCTCTTGAGACATCGTGAACTTCAATACCTTCACCCACAATGTCAAAAGCTCATCAATAACTATTTTCGATATGGATCTAGACTTTCCTACTTCTTCGTCCCCGAACTAATAGTACTACCATTAAATGGCTAGTCTTCATGAGTAACCACTTGGTAAATTATAGTTGATCAACACTATCGCCAAGTTGACCACGCCACCGATTGACGCCCATAAGGATTAACACCATCCGCTGCCAACCCTAATCTGAGATTTCGTGGCTCTTCCAAATTCGCCATGTTTCATCAATATGCTTCCATTGCTTGCAAATACTAACCACGCTGAGTACATTGTCACCGACGATTAGCTGCACACCAACCCATGAGCCAAGCTAGAGATTCACATCAAACAATAGCCTTATGCGAGGGATCAATGGAAAGTAGCTAACCACCTTCATCTGGACTTCCTTTCCCTTGGCATCCGCATTGTACCTAGAGGCACCACATTTAGGCATGTTTCGTTCTTGTAGATGTCATCCTGATAATATACCATGCAATCATTTGGACAAGCGTGAATCTTATGGTAGCCTAAACCAAAGAGTCGCCAATATATTTTTTATTTCAAAGCGACTTTTTTGGGCATAGTGTTCCCCTTTGTGGGAGTATTTTCTCTTGCAATAACCTCAGATAAAATGTACTTTTTTACGTATACATTCAACTACAAATTCAATAAGTCAAGTGATTGCAATTGTACTTACTCTAACAAAGCCGTAATAATCGCATTGCTCCATTTGAATTTGGCTTGAAGGTTTAATATCAATAAAGATGTCGCCAATCTAGATATGCTTGCACCGATATAATGCTTTATGCGCCCTCCAATAAAACGTGATCTTCATGACCATCGTTAGGAGTATTTATATCGCCATCTAGGTCGCTTGTCAAGATTGGGCCAAATGCATCTAACATGCCTGGGCTATGGGTTCCTCAACTTCCATGAAGTCGCCCATAGGGCATTGTCATCATCTTCATCATCGTATTCCCCGCTTCATCTTCATCATTGTACTCTTCATTATGCGCTTGCCCATGTTTGTACCATACCGCTCAATGTATTCTAATTCTCGCTATCCGCAATGACTTTTGATGTCGCCAATTCAAGACGCTTTGATGTGGTCTTATATCCACTTGCCTACCCCGACATCGCCGATTAAACGAAATATATGCGATTGATACATACATTGAGAGCCCGTGGTTTGTTAAATTTTAAGCATTTAATAACGAATCTAAATATAAAATTTTATGTCATAATCAAAGCATATATTGAAGATATAATACACATTTATCTTCAATATGTGCAATCTCATTCCAAGAGAAGAAGAAGAAGAATTCAAGAAGAAGAAGAAAAATGGTGCATTCCGGCAAAAATTATATGAGTAATTTGAGTACATCATCAAAGGACCTCCTGTGATTGGTCTACCGTATTCATATTCAATGAACAATTCATCACCAATACACAAAGTTTTATAGCATAAACCATGATATATCTCCGGCCAATTTTACTTCGGGCTAAAAAATCTTCTTGGTCTTTGTTTGCCCCGGCAAATTCACAATTGGTAGCTTCGGATTCTCGATAGAGCTATTAATAAAAGCAAAGAAGGTTTCCATGCAACCGAGGACGACCATCAATATATGTGAAGCTTATGTGAGTCACCGGGCTTGATATTGTTCGTGCATTTGAATTTAGGCCATAGATGAGCATGCGCCACCGATGCTTACTCAATTTATGCCAAGTGTCCGAAGTTATATTCGTGACCTACATATGGCATTAAAGGAACAAATATTATCATATTTTTGACTTTCACACTAGTCATAATATATAATCCTGTGCCAAAGACCGGGGACCCGACTATTTTAATCATGTAACGCCTACCCCAATATGTAAATTGCTCCCCATAAATAATTGGCTTGCCTCTAGGCCATGCATTGAATTTCTTAACGATCTTTATCTCAGAAGGGTGGACCAAATGGACTAGTGAAGGTGGAAGATTATTTTCTTCGACATGATCTAGTACATTCCAATTTTGATGAACATTGTCATTCCCTCCAATCTTGGCAACGGCCATTGCACGACGAAGTTCTATCAATGTAATGGGATACTTTTTGAGGAAGTTGATGGCTTTCTTTTTGTAGGGTTTTCTATGAACGATTCATAGTATCAACATCATCTACTTCCAATGACAACATAACCCCAAAATCTATATACCGCCGAGCTCACTTCATTCTCAATTTCTTCCTAACAAAATACAAGCAAACTAAGTTAAGACATCGATTCAAGTACATGAGAGTAGTTGATTCGAAGTTCATAAGATTCGTATATTATACCTCGTTGAATACCCCACATGTGCGCCCGGAGAGCACCGGATTTTTTCCGCATTCACCATATTTCTCAACATGGTCGAGGACAGTCTTTCATCCGCTTTATTTGTCCTTTTGCACATCGAACAATTGCAATATAACCGCCTCACAAGTACAACCGCAAAAAAGTAACATCAAGATATAAAGTTAACTAATCATTCAAACATGTTTATGGTACATACATCGGCGGCATTCATTTCATGCACACCACCCCAAAATTTAGGAAGACTAGGTCCACTGGGTCTAATTTGACTATTTGTGGCAATTGTTGGGGTAACATTCTTGCGCAAGTCGCCATGTAACTTTCTCAAAGCTTTCATTCCTCACTTTACGCTCAAATTCCTTTCGACGCTCGGGTCATGTTGTTTTTCTAGTAAACAATAAAATATTAATAAAAACCATGTAATAATATAATAATTATAAATATCCATGTTTTTTTCATGATTTTATCAAATGTTTATTCTTAAGATTCGTGATTCATACAACGCTTATGATATTTAGAAAGCATTTGATTGAAGGGTGCCCGAACCCGATACATCTAGTCCTCCCATTTGAAATGGAGTCGACCCAAAGACCTTATATTCACGCTAACCTTTCAAATCTTTTGTAATCTATGAAGATTGAAACTTCGCTCGAGGTGCATAAACCCGATACATTTAGTCTTCCATTCGGATGGAACCGACCAAGACCTTGATCATGCATCCCTCAAGTTTTTAACATACTTTCAAGATTCAATCTTCTAATCTATTAGCATTTGGAGGTGTTTAACTCTAACACAAAGATTAAAGCGTAGATCTTACCTTATGAAGACCCACGGGCAAAAAATCCGGAAACAAACGAAAGTGAAAATAACAAGTAAATAACCCGAAAGCACGGTTCCGCCATATTTGACGCCGTTTATCGACGCTCGTGGTGACGCCGCTTTAACGACGCCAAGCCGACGCCGTCCCGACACCTAGGCATGCCACATCGCCTTTGCGCCATCCGATGCCCCCTCATATGCCACGCCGATGATCATAACGCCGCTTAACGACGCCAAATGATCATAACGCCGCTAAACGACCAACCGTGGATTGTTTAACATAAATGTAAAACAACATACAATACAAATAACACAAATAAATAAAAATACCGATTGTTCCCATTCATAAAATAAGCTTATACAACGACAACACAAATAGATAAAAAACTTATTGTTTCCATTCATAAAAAAAGCTTATACATTACTTACGCCCATCCCGAGATCGTGATGCTTTGATGCAACCATTTGCATCATTATCTTCACCATTAATGTCGCTTTTCTTTTGTTTGGCTGGGTGGAGCCATTCTACCACCGCTCCCCGCATGGAACGCCGATGTTAGTGCAATCGAAGCTCCTTTTCACTCATCTTTGCCACGATGGTGAAGGGAGGGTTCTCACCGGAGAAGCTGGGGGTTGGCCGGAGTTGTCTTCCCTTGGAGGAGGAGGATTACCGCTAGAAGGAACATATCGCTGAAGGTGGTCTTCAACCACGGACCATTATAGCAAGATAGGGAAGAACACTCAAAAATAAGAATAACAAAGAATTTATCGATGGATCCACTTATAACGTGGATGTAGGGTTAGGTTAGGGTTAGGTTTTTATTTGGCAAAAAAAAAAAAAAAAAAAAAAATTCCTTCGCGGTCACGCCGCTTAACGACGCTTTGCCGACGTGTCTTGACAGCAGCAAAGCGCCTGGCACCAAGACATTCATGCCACGCCAGCACGCGGACATCGCCGGGCCGTAGTGTTAAACGTCGCTCAACGACGGTACGGGGCGCTGCTTTGACACGCAGGCCGCCAGCCTTTTGGTAACGCCCCATTTCCACGCATGACGGCGGGCGCGACGTCACTTGGTGGAAACGCCGCTAACGACGCTTATCGACGCGGTTTGACATCGCAGCCCGCCGGCGCAGGCAAAGAATACATGCCACGCAGTAACCGGCTACCGCCAGCCCGATGACTGTTGAACGATCCACGCCGAACGACGCTTTTCGCTGCCGTTGAACGACGCATGTCGCCGGATCAACGACGCACGCATCCGACGCTTCATCGACGACATGACGCCGCTGGACGCCGACGATCCTTGTAGTGGTAGTTTCACCGCACTTGCCGCCCCTCGCATAGTTACCGTATGCTAACTTATGTCTTGATTGGGTGCAGGTAACCAAACTACGCCTCCTTTTTGGGTTCAAATGCCGGTAGTTTCTTACATCATTAGATGGAGCCGCATTCCCGAACCGGGTTATGGTACAAGGAAATAAGGCGCCAGATGGTATGATCTGTCCAATAAATACTTTGGATGCGTATGGAGCGCTACGCTTTATCATGATCTTGATCTTAGTCTTCATTATTCTTGCTTTGATACATTGGATTGATATTGATTATATCAAGCATATAGTAATATGTACAAATACATTGCTTAATAGATAAATCAATAAATTTTCCATCTTATTATTTCTTTATCTTATAAGATCGGATACAATACAATGATAATATGTTGATCGCATGGATATCGAGATATCAAATAGGATATATGGTATACATAGTTAATGATGGACCAAAATATAGTAGTCTGTTCAAATACTACACATGTGTGGCCTGGGTAACGCCAGGGTGGATATGAGTGGTGTTATCTTTGCCTTGAATGAGTATGATATAATGTAATGTTTACATTAATCTGTTACGTAATCCTGGCAAAGATGTATCGAAGAAGAAGAAGAAGAAGAAGAAGAAGAAGAAGAAGAAGAAGAAGAAGAAGAAGAAGAAGAAGAAGAAGAAGAAGAAGAAGAAGAAGAAGAAGAAGAAGAAGAAGAAGAAGAAGAAGAAGAAGAAGAAGAGGGAGTTAAAAGTTTAAAACAAAAAAGTTTGATATGAAATGGCTATTGGTGAGCTCTGATTGCAGCTCTTCCTCTGCTGTCTTAAGTTGTAAGGTTATGATCTCCTCACAAAATGCCCCCTTGGGTGCCTAATGGGCCTAAAAGCATATGGTGATGTTGTCTTACTTTGTGTAGTGAAAGAAAAAAAGATAAAAAGATTATAACATAAAAGGTGGGATATGGAAGGGGATACTTGCTAACCTTATGTGCATCTCTTCCTCTGGTATCTTATGTCATTCCATATTTGTGGAACGTATTATGATCTCCTAACAAAATGCCCCAATGGTGCTTAATGGGCCTGAAAAAACATATGAGGAGGATGCGTTAATAGTTGTATTGAATGGTGTTTTTTAAAAAGATATATGCCGTGGTGCATAATGGTATGATGCCTTGGTGCTTAATGTGCTGAGGATATGAAGTTGTGGACCGAGGATTTAATGAATAAAAGGAACAATGGATTGGCTGGAAAGGTGATATCCGTTATCTTGATCATATTTCCCTTTTTGTTGCTCGGGCACGCCAATTTTGACATCAAAGCATAAATGGCCTTACAAAGGCCTCAATGAGTTAACTGTTGTATGAGAACATACGGGTATGTTGGCCTAACATAAGAGATGGTTGAATGTGTGACCAAAAAAGACATGCCTTAGTGCATAAAGGGGTTGGATACAAAAAGCTTACAATGGTAAGGATGTATTTTGGGTTAAAACAATCAATAATAATAATAATAAAAAATGGGTATATTTTCCCTCACTTTAGTTTAGGTGAGGCCAAACGGTGAGTTATGGCTTGAATGACCAGTGGATTTGCCTGACCATGACTTGACCTTAGATATTGCCAGGGGATTTCTCGAGCGTGCTACCACAATTAAGAAGTTGGTGGCCTTTTCACGTAAACTCTGTGGAGTCTTAATGTTTGGGTGCTCAAGATCCCTGGATTTATTCATGCTGAAATAATACACAAACCATTGCTGAGTTTTGTTGGGCGCCTCCGCCTTGGCTACGAAAAAATATTGCAGTGGCTTGTGTGGCCCTTTCGACGCTAAACCATGCCAAAGGGGGTTTATCAGAGAGGTCCCGGGAAGAAAAGCAAGGGCCCCTATGAAGGTGGCGTACCTCAGAAAAAATATGAGAAAAATGGCTTCAACAAAAGGCCAAATGCAAGCGGAGCTACTTCCAGCATGCAAAAAAGAGGTGCTTCAAATCAGGTTCGTCTTCTATTATTGATGTTTTTTTAAGAAAATAGACAGTAACAAGGGCGTCATTCCAAACCGTGAGGTCGAATGATGGATCAGGGATTTCGTATTGGGATTCTTTTCTAAGCTGTGCTAGCTAAAAACTGGTAATTAGTTATGAATAACAGAGTTTGGAATGGTTACGGATGTGTGCATGTTTATCCGCTGTGATGCATCCAGCCAATGGCGGCATGATTGATCATTGTCTTGCAGTTGCTGGTTTGTTGACAGATAGAGTTTATAGGCACGGTTCATTGGATTATGCAGATCTGAACTGCCTTAAAACAGTAGTTGTTTGGTCATTTCATTTAAATTCTGCTGCTTTGCCAGTCGTCTCTTTAACATATATGTGCACATAAGCATGGCTAAATGCCTAGTAATCGAATTTTTTATGAAAGGGGAGACCAAATAATCTGAATCCGGCTGACTGCTGTTGGCTTAACACAGCTTATGCTTCACTCCCATAAAAGATTCATGACAGATTCTGATAATGCATGCTGCCATCAAGAAAAAGATTCATGCTGGCTTCTGATAATGCATGCTGCTATTATGAAAATGATATTTGTTGAGAATGGCTTATAAGATGTCAGGCCTGTTAGTTCTTAATGAAAATAACCTCCGTCTTTTACTCAAGCAGATCATATTTATGGTAAAGTGGTAAACAAAAGGTATTTGTAAAGGTTTGTGCTTGCCACTATAAAATACAATGGGGATCTCAGGAGCATGCTAACTTTTTGATAATAAATTTGCTGTGCTTGGGTCTTCTTTTATGTAAAGGTTTATTTCTCTGATTTAATCCCATGTTTTGGCTTAAAAGAACACTTTACCCAGATTGGCCATGCTGCGAATGGTTTTTACTGAACTAAAAACAGAGTTTGGATTATGCTGGTGTTCTAAGAGAACTTTAAGTGGTTATATTTGCTAGTTAACTAGCCTAGTTAGCTTTGTAATTGGCAATCTAACTTTCATAAAAGCTGGCCTCTTCTACTTAATAGGGTGGTTTTTTGCTCTAGATTTCATCTAATTTGAAAATAGTAATGCGGAAGGGCTTAAGAGCCGAGAGTTGTAAAGCTTACCCGACGCCCCATGTATAGTTACCATGTTCTTTTTTAGCTAACTTATGCATTGTTTGGGTGCGGTAACCACTAATGACTCTCTCCCCCGGTTCTATTTTACTCAAAAAAAGATCATCAAGGGTGGTATGGTTGTTAGACACAAAAAAACAGCCTTGACTAAGTGCAAATTATGGGTGAGATCCTTCCTACCTTGAGAAAAAGGCTTGGAGCTGCTGATTGTAAAAGTCAAGTAGGATCCATTTTACACGCCCCGTCTTATGACGCCTTTTAGCCCTTGCTAATACAAGTCGGTAAGGGATAAATCCAATAGTGTTCTGATAGCATAGAACCAGCAGGGCTATGTAAGTTTGATACGGAAAAAATGGTAATATCTGATCATAAGTGAAATATTAGTTTGAAGGATCCTTTATGAAAGTTTGTGAGCACAATTCAAGACGTATGTACAATATTTGCCTTTATAATAAAAATTGTAAAAGATTTTTGAGTAATAAAATTCCAGGAAGTCATTCATCTGCTGATTTAAAATATAAACTACTGTTATCATTAAAAGATATGTATTAATGAACTCATGAACGTGGTCTTAAGAGTACCTGATGTGGCCTGGCTTTAACACCAGGGTAGATATTTTGGGACATGTGCTTACTTTGAACAAGGCATTTAATTGTTTTCTAGAAAAACATTATTTAGACTGTAGTCTTAGTAAGAACATATTCGAAGAAGAAGAAGAAGAAGAAGAAGAAGAAGAAGAAGAAAAAGATGAAAAAGGAGGAGGAGACTTAGGTTAAAACCATTAAAAGGACAGGGTGTGGTGATGCATGGGTTCTAAATGGACTTTTAATGGTTAACATTGCTGGTTAACTTTGCTGGTTAACTTTGCTGGTTAGTTATGTTGAACATAGTCTAACTTTAAATAAGCTGGCTCCTTCTACTTTTTAGAGTGGTTTTGCTCTAGAATTCATCTCATTTCTGAAAATAGTAGGTGAAGGGCGAAGAGCCGGAGAGTTGTATAGCTTACCTGACGCCCCATGTATAGTTACCATGTTTTTTGCTAACTTATGCATTGTTTGGGTGCAGGTAACCACGACTCTCCCTCCTGGGTCTATTTTCAACTAGTGATTGCTGCTGTGGTGTGGTTGTTAAACGAAATACAGCCAAGATTGATCACAGTTTATTGGTGAGATCCTTCCTAGCTTATGATAAAGGCTTGGAGATGCAGAATATTAAAACTATATGGATCAGGTTCTTGCTTCATATTTAAGGATTTATAGTGCCCTTATTAAAACAAGCTGGTAATGGGTTCTATCAAAATTGGTTCTGAAAGTAAAAAACCAGCAGTGATTTGCAAACAGTGATATGATAATGATTGAGAAGTTCGTATCTTATAATGAATAAAATTTGAAGGATATTTACATGAAAGTTTGGTTGCAAGCTTTAAGATATAAGTAGTATAGTTTCTTTAATGTAAAATGGAAAAGTTTTTATGATCAATATAAAATTCCAGTAAAGATTTGAGTTGCAGATTTGAAATTTATGCCATATGTGTCAATGAATAATATGAACTCAAGAACATGGTTTTTGGAGTACCTGATGTGGCCTGGGCTTAACCCCAGGGTAGGTATTTTGGGCATGTGCTTACTTTGAACGAGGCATTTAATTGTTTTGTTAGAAAAACATTATTTAGACTGTAGTCTTAGTAAGAACATATTCGAAGAAGAAGAAGAAGAAGAAGAAGAAGAAGAAGAAGAAGAAGAAGAAGAAGAAGAAGAAGAAGAAGAAGAAGAAGAAGAAGAAGAAGAAGAAGAAGAAGAAGAAGAAGAAGAAGAAGAAGAAGAAGAAGAAGAAGAAGAAGAAGAAGAAGAAGAAGAAGAAGAAGAAGAAGAAGAAGAAGAAGAAGAAGAAGAAGAAGAAGAAGAAGAAGAAGAAGAAGAAGAAGAGATCCGGAAGAGCCATGCCAAAAGATCCAGAGTCATTTACTTTCGAATGACAATGTTCATATAGCCGATTTGAAAGCATTTTGTCAGGGGCATCTTTTACGAGACAAAGATAATGTAGAACAATAACATTAATAAGCAAGCTTGAGAATTTAATTCTGACAGTTTTGAATTAACCTCCTAGAGAAATGTGTCTTATGAGCATAATAGGACAAAATGAGAAAGGTCGTCCGTATAGCCACATCATTCATGCCTTGATTCCGCCATCACCACAAATTCAAAGGCAAAACGATTGCAAAGTTTATGGTCGGCTTGAAGCTGAGAATGTGCATCATATCTTGCCCCGCATTCCTTACTATCATAACTGGGCTCCAGTTTTGTTTCAGAAGACGATCTGCCCTGCTAGTTATACGGTTGGAACATCAGCGATCCAGAACACACGAGACCGCCAGTTTACAGGGAACAATGGGTTTGGAGTAGTCGCCAACAAATCCTAGGTATATTCCAGCATATGCTTAGCCACATAAGCGAGGGTTTGCCCCCCTAGGGGCAACCCAAAAAATGAACAATAAACCATTGATTTTCTTACTTTTTTTTGGAACTTACCAGGAACGTCGTTCCCAAAAATGGGAAACGTCGTTCCCAGTAACAAGCTATCTAGACTTGGAATTTGGCATTTTCAGAATATAGAACCATAGGGAACGCACTCTAGAACGGGGGCGTGTTTGGAACGACATTCCTGGTAATTATGCCTGGACGTAATGTTATAAACCTTCAATATTTGCGTTTGGTATATGCGGGAGGTATTTTAGACATGGTTGGGCCAAGATTTGCCCCCTTGTATTGTACGAAAAAACGTATTCAAACCATATTTTTTAACTGATTTGAGCTGCTTGTTGGCCGGTGAAGGTAGCATTCCAAAATTGGCTCTAGGCATGTGTTTTTTTTTTTGTTTCTATGCATGGTTTGAGGATAGAAGGATAAAAGTGCATGCCCCTTTCTTTTTTAGGCAATGGCACCAACGGATCTCAGCGAGGCGGGCGGATGAAGCCTATGGCGGATGAAGCCCACGCACTTCTTGCTAAATGAGAGGAGGTGGTCGTTGTCTACTGAGTCGTGAGTAGTGCTGATTTGTGCAGTTGCCATAGCCGCGTCTTGGATAATCCTCTGTTTTCGCAGTAGGTAAGATGGAATTAGAAGGGTTCTGGTGAGACCGACATCGAATCCTTCAGCCCTGGTGTCAGCAGCTGTCTCTATGTGTTCTACAGGTAGATCCGGTTGCTATGACTATCGAGGAAGAGGATTGATACTGGAAGAGGGTTGATCCCGGCCCAGGATCAAAATCTTGAATTCAAAGTACAAAATCTTGGATTTCAGCACAGGATTAGTTAGGGCAGCAGCCCAGAATCCACTCAGGCAGTCTGGTTTAGCACAGAGGCCATGGTTTTGTAAGAATTATATGTTTATTGTGCGAATGGCATGGCAATTTTGTGGCAAAATGTTAATAACAGAGCTTCCTGAAGCAGTTGTCCGGTGAGCTAGTGCGAAGAAGATTTGCAAAGATCATGTCATCTCTGTAGAATATTTCTTGATTCAAACTCAGATTTCAATGGGAAATCTCGATTTTCAAGTGTAGTGATATTGTCGATAAGCACCGAAACCCTTTTGACAGAGTAAGCTGCTCTGTTTCTCGATGGATTTAATGTTGGAGAAATTTAATTTTCGACAGAGTTAGCGTGAAGTGAAGCCGAACTTGATTTCCGGAAAGGCGGGGAGGAACATAGCAGCCATGCACGAGTTGCATACCTTGGTTTTATAATCGAGGCCATAGGATTTGTCATGCCATTTTGTTGGTGAAATCTTAATGCTTGTGGATCTGGAACAATGCCACAAATATTTTGCCTACAAAGCAAGCGTACAACTGCCTAGTTTTTTAATCTGATAGATACTAGTCCTTGCTCTCTGTGTCTCCTCTCTGCACAAATCCGTGGGAAATTTCTCCCCTTGCTCAGGCTGCGAACCTGGCAGCTTCGTAGAATCCAATATAAAATTCCTGCTCATTAGTTCATCTCTACACGGATTTTGCCACATGAACTGCGTCAGAAGGAAGAAAACCCATCTAATTACATTGTTTCTTACTTCGATTTTGCTATGCGATTGCGCCTCCATTTTTTTTTTGCTCTAACTCTGCTCAAATCCGACATACTAACCAAAGGATTAACTTAACATACCCATTAAAAATTAAAGATGCAACATAGAAATACAATGAGCATTCTAGATGTCCTGATTTGTAGTCCTCGTACAATATGCCCATCAAATTATATAAAACCCAGTGAAAAATATATAAAAAAAAAACAAAAAAAAGACAAAAAATCTGACGAACAGACTTTTACCTTCCATGGACTTTTGCAAAGACCACTTTAGACCAATTAGCAGCCCCAAAAGAAAACAGGTGCCATTTTCTTTTAGGCCTAGACTTGATCACAAGTTAAATAATTAATCATCTTTAACAAAACATTAGAGACAAATCATCGTATTTGCAGTTTTGCTTCCAATCTGATTTCAATAACCATGTTGCTCAAAGGATATGGATTTAGGGTTCAGAATAACACAGAATAATATTGAATTTAAATCCTCAAACCTTGCAAAAGATGAGATATCCCTATACATGGCTAAAAAAACTCAATTCAACATGTATCAAGATAAAAAGCGAATGCTTATTACCTCAATTTAAATTTATGATCTTCCTATTGTATAAAATCAACTATGAATCATAGTAAGTTGCATGCTTAAATAAAACAGTAATACCAAGAGGACCTTGATGAAGAGTTTTCTCATGTCTGATATGCTACAAAAGCATATGATCTTATCTTCCCAACAATTGTAGAGCTAGAAAAGAGCTACAAAAGCAATTTCTGCATTTAGAAAATGATGTATGGAATTTAATTCTTGCTACTTTGGCAAGAAACAATATGTCTAGAAAGTTTGAATAACTTATCTGTATGTTCTGAAATAATGCCCAAGCTGGACCATTGAAACGATATTTACACCATCCCTAATAGAACAAAACAGAGGAGGTGGAGTCCCTGCTACACCAGCCAATAACCGCACAAAATGTTAGCCCCGGAAAGGTGGTAACAATGAAAGGACTAGCAGATAAGCTATGGAACACCACGGCGTATAACCCTTCACCGTGTTCTGTTGAAAAATGTATACATGTTTCAAATTTGTGCACAAAGAAACTCAATCAGGACCATTAAAACCTATGATAGTCCATCAATTTTGTACGATACTAGAATGTGAATAAAAGCATCGCACATGTCAATACTACAACAAGTGCTAAGTGTTAACCTTTATGTCAATGCTTGAATCAAAGATTAAATCTGCGAGTAATAGATCGAGAGCAATAAAGCCTCACATGTATATTCTAAGACATTCAAATGCAATCATGTTACAAGAACCTCTAACTTTGGTCCGATATAAACCAATAGAGAGTGTTCAAATAAATGGCGATGTCTGGACAAGTTCAAGATGATCTCAAAAGTATCTCAAGTTTAGCCCTTCACCAAGTTCAATCGAATTGATCTCAAAGTTCTCAAAAGAGTCTTATTTCATAATGGAACATACAACTTCACAAATTTAAGTTAAAACCGAAAAACACAAGCTCTAACTTGTAACTCATATGTCAGTGGAGTAATAATGGCATTGATAGCACATGCCTTAAGCCGGGTAATGATCTAGAACAAGTTTGGAGTTCATATCTTTGTAGCAAAATTAAAAAATGCACCACGAGTTTTCTAGATTTGTTTTTAGCTACTCACATGTCAAGTTCATTGAATTGCGGTGTTCATGTTCAAAACCATAATTGTACGCACTGATTGAAGTCTTCGTCCATAGCCATCTTAGTGTTAGAATTTGAATTGAATCGCATCATATTGTATGCCGGATCCATCATTACGATTTAAAAGAACCCAAAGATCCAATGCTACAATGATCACGAAAAGCCAGCTCCACAAATGCCAAAAGCTTCAACCGAATAACACCTAATGTGTGTTGAAACGCAAATTGTAGATCCGAAGCTTTATGAAATAGTGTTCGCAAATTTTTCCAAAAGGTTCCAAAAAGGGAGCATCCACTGGTATGCCATCCAAAGATGAAGAACAAAGTTACAAGAAGATTAAGCTCTTGCATCACGCATCACCATTGCCGCTTATGAAATGCAAGAGCCCCGGCAGAGTCATAGATATCAAGGCAAAACCCTAGATGTAAGGGGTTTTATTTCACAACATGTTTCCAAAGTAACGGCAAAAATAAAGGCGGCTTTTTTTTTCCTTCACGCTTGTCACATTTCACATGAGGGGATGAAATGAAACCACTTTTGATAACGATGCATGTGCCTTTTTGCAACTTTTTGCAAGAAGCAAACAAATGCATGAAAGAAATAATTTGATTTGAAGCCACTTGGCGATATGCATGTATAGATAAAACGCATGCCTTTTCTTTATAAAGGCCTTTGGAAAAGCCTTTATATAAGTACAAATCCAAAATTTAGAGAAGTGGATCTTAAAATGCCATTTTGAGGCATAGTCTAATGTAGTACAATTTTTAATACTATTGCCCAAGTGTGCAAATGTTATAATGACATGGTTAGGATTCTACAAGAGTCATTAGTAACAAAATAGTTTAAAGAGATGTTGTTACTTACAATGTGATGGACATCCATGTCTTCAAATATATCTAATGGAGTAGAGCCATGTGGTGTGGATGTCAAAAGGTCAAATATCACATACCTTGGAATTAGAATATGAACCATATATTAGATCCGATCTAATGCACTTACGTGCTATGTCAAAAAAGAATCAAACAGTGCACCTTATATGTGAGCTTTAGGGTAAAAGCATGCTACGGTGTACCACTTTTGGAACCCTCAAAAGTACCCACACTGGGTACTTTTAAAACTGATACTTTCTGGTTTTTCTTTCCATTAAAATCAATTGAAAGTTTTTGAATTGAAGGTCAATAACATGTCAACTATAGTACTACAGGATCAATACTATTAGAGACTAAAATAAATGAATTAACTCTCAAACTTATTATTTATTGCGACATTTATGCAAGTTCCTAGTACCCAGTGCTGGGTACTTTTCTGGGTAGTTTCGCACTCCCTAAAAAGTACTTTAGATGGTACACCCTAGCATGCTTTCACCCTTTATGCTAATCTTCCAATTGCTCCCAGCACATTAAAGTTTGCATAAAGCATCCATATGGTAATCAACCAATTCTTCTATCTCAATCTGCTATTTTTTATCAATCTAGATTGGTGCTCTTCACAATAGCCTGGCCAGTGCCCAAAGTAATGTCCCCAAAAAAAAAAAAAAACTAGCAAGAAGCACACCAGAAGGCTTTAGCAATGTAAGACTTGTTAAGTTTTATTCAGGATTGGTGTCATTGGAGAACAAATATAGCTAATTAATCTTAAGTTGTCTTAAGAAGAAATGGCTTGGTCTCACTCGGTTGTGATTTGGCTAATCTTTTCCGGTCGTATTTCATTTGAAGCATGGTTTTGCTATGCATAGATGGATGATAGTGTTTGAAAGGAGGTAAGTATAATATGTTTGTAGATTGAGGGTTTACCTTCAGCAACTGCATCGTTGTATTCTGTTCGAATGACAAGAGAAAAACAACCAACTTCTTTAAGCAAGTTGCCAAACAAATACATGTGATCATGTAGATAATTTCTATACATGATCATTACCCATACATTCTACTATTATAAAATGTCTGATATGTTGGGTATTTATCTTCATTAAGACTTTGCCATAAAGTTTGCACAATCAGGTTCGTATTGTGGGAGGGTATTCTCGCGATGGTTGGACCTAATATTTAGGTATAGTATTGTATAAAAAATCGTATATTTTAGTTATTTGAGGAGTTTGAGCAGCTTGTTTTGTTTAGTGGCCTTCTTTCTATTTTGGAGTACTTTGGATGCCTTTCGTTACAATGGTATAAAAACAAAAAGAGATGGAACGGATTTTGGAGAATGTGGAGTGCAAAGGGAAAACTATTCTAGTCATGGTATAGTCATAACATTTATACATCTTTGCTAAATCATGTCTGATCTAATTATACATCCTTTGAAGACAGTGGGAAAACAGTTTTAAAAGACTGTGAGTAAACTTGTGCTTCCATCTCACAAATTTCATGTTCTATCATAACCTGCCCTTCCTGCAATTTGAATTTTATCGATCAAATTTGAATTCTTTGTTCGGCATTAAATTTTGAATATATCGATTGAGTAAAATTTCAATCTTCTAATATTAAGGTTTAAGCCCATCCCAATTGCATTTGCAACTAGGACATCATAACCACTCGTTGGGTCATTGGCTTGTTGTGTCCTTGTGTCAGGAGGGAGGGCACCATAAACAACACACATTTTTGTTTACTTCTGATATGAGGATTTATTCTCGATTTTTAAGGGCTTGAACCTTTGATAGTGTCTTTCCTCAAAATCATCACCTGTGGCCATGCAGAGAGCCTTCATTACCTTTAATATGCTTGGATCACCACATAAATGTATTTCCTCAGCATGCACCGATAAAATGCCCTTGTCCAAGACAAGCCCCTATACGCACTTCATCTATGACTGTTACTTCATGCGGCTTGTTCATAATTACCTTTCTACACTACAAGCAAGATGAGTTACAAAAGATGCTTCTCTTCATGGCTGATCTGTGTGCCTGTGCAGTAAACATACATTAGTTTTTGCCATATTAAAAAAAAACATATGTTAACTTAATATTTCTTAAGACCAGCCTTTGGCTCAGATATATTGTTCTGAACAGAAAATGCATGGTGTTCTAAGTACCATGGATTTGAACAGAGATTCTCCATACTGCATTTCTAGAAAGGGCTCAGATCCATGGATCAGAGAAATTCTGCTATAGATGTCAGAAAGTCAGGAAGTCAGAGATGCCTCTAAATATTTCAAAGAGATGCAAGCATGTAGATGTAAGCATTGGTACTGCAGCGGATGTTTTGTCCTATAAATGACAGCCTGGGTATGAAACGTTAGCCATGGAACCTCATGAAAGGTTAGGCATGGAACTTGAATCTGCATTTGAAGCTTCATGATATTGTTGCGACTCCGACAATGGAGAGCACCTATATGTGTTGGTTCTGCAGCTATGAATGATAAAAAGCAGGATGATGCTGGTGATGTTGCTAGATAAATTGAGAAGCTGGAGAAAGGCTACACTTGCTGATTCTTTTTGCTGATTCACTAAGAATAAAAACGCACATAAAAGATAGATGTGTTGCATTGAAAATATAGCTCTTCTTACTGCTCAAACTCTGCTCAACAAAGGTTTTGTGGGCATGACCGGATCACCGCTGACAATTGACCACATTCTACCATGGGCAAAGTAGTTTACAAAGTGGAATTAATGTCCTACGTCCTATAACAGTAAATTGCAGCAACTTTTAAGAGTTGAGATATTGTATCAAATTTCTTCTCTTATCTTCTGTTTTGCAAAAATATAAACCTGGGCCCTTTCACTTGGTGTCACTCATCAGCTATTACACAACAAAGCATGAACAGAGAATAAAGAACAATACATTTTGAAAGTATGTAATATTCCTTGTGCATGGTGCTATTGTTCGTTGTCTAAACATTCCTTATGCTGCAGGCTGCGAACATCTAGATACGAACAAATATTTGATCAACTAAAGCCAATTAGCTTTAGTTGGTAGTATTGAAGTTCGAGGGACAACAATAGTCTTGGAGACTGTATGATACGAATCTCAGAACAGTGCATCGTTAATGGAACTCACCATTAAGCAGACAACTTTGTCTCCTAAGTCATTTTTCAGGTGGATTGCTATCTCATCTATTGCTGCATTTGTTGGAGCCACTATCAATGTCTTTGTGTTATTCTTTGTATTAAGCTCCAATACCATTTCTGTCATAAAACAAATTCTATGACGAGATAGTTTTCCAAAGCGTGTCAACAATCGAAGGAAATGCATACCTGTAATTGCATAGATATGGAAACACGCAAGAATCTCTGTCAGATTGTGAAATGAGATAAATCTATCTGAATAACTAACTCAGCACACAGGGCAAAAGAGTAAGCGTTATCTTTCCCATGCCAGAAGGACCTAAACAGAAAAGACAAATAACTCAGCTCCATTTCATAGTGTATTAATGGATGCAACATGACATTAAACTAATTGATGCAATCAGCCACGTTGTGTCAATATGTATGAACAAGATCCTAGAAAGCAAGAGATCGAGGCCAAAGGAACCGTTTATGGGAAACTGTAAAAAAACATGGTGAAAACAGAGCTATCTTTGCCTTGCCTTGTTGCCGAAAGGTATTTGGCAATGCTTTTTGTGAGGAGCAAGTTTTAAGGTCAAAGAAACCGTCTGTAGGGAACTGTCAAAAGGTTAGCAAGGCTCCTTGCCATGGCAACGTCAAGAAAAAACCTCTTTGAAATCCAACTGTGGTCGTTGTTTTGCCAACAATAGGGCAACACAGGCATGCTTCCACGAAAGTTTTTACATATAGGCTAGGGAGCAAGGGATGCGGGCCATAGCGAGAAGCCTATCCATATATAAGTCGGAATGCTCAGCCATAGATTCTGGCATAATTTCGAATACATAAAGGAAGAATTGGCACAAAACACGACAAGGCAAACAGCGACATCACGAAAAGAAACTTCGTCAAAATACAAACTGCAAGTAAAATCCAAATGGGAATTTTACATGGAAAGACGAAGGCAAGGGCAAGCAAAAGAATGGAGAAGCAAAGGAACAAAGAGAGGCTTTTTACCACAAACGATCGATCTCTTGATCTGACAAAGCATGAAATTAGAAAGCAAGCAAGAGGTTCGACGCAAGTAGTTTTCGTGGACCTTCTCCATCTCCGCGGGCTATTTTTGCCTATTTTCTAATTTCTCGGGGTCAGATCTTGGAAAAAAAAATCTAACGATAAAAATTAATGCCACATCAGTTTTTAATGAGGTGGAGGCGCTAAGTGGATAGGCTAGAATTGCAAGAAAGGCTGTAGGCTTGGTTAGGCTGGTGTGCTAAAAAAAAAAAAAAAAAAAAAAAAAAAAAACTTGTTATTATGCTAATTTAGAAACAAATTAAAGATTCAACTTGCATAATGGAAACAAATTTACGAGTCCATAAACGGGAACCAATAAAGGCACCGATTTTAAGCAACCCATTTCGAGAACCAATAAAAACACCTATCTTAACCACTGCATGTATTTAGATATTTTGCTTATTAGCCTAACATTTGAATCAACTGGCAAAAATTCAACCCTAATGTTTTTAATGCACAAAAGGGTATGTTCAAATTTAAATTGTTAAATAGCTAATAAATACGTCCAATATGCCTCCCTTCTTGTTCAACTATAAGAATAAAATACAATTGTCACGAGGCATGAAACGGCTATAGAATTGTTAGAGTATGATGATGACTGTGCATGCTGAGTCATCACTTGTTGCTGACATGGCACTCTATATTAGCCATAGTCACGCCTCATTCTGTGGAGTTCACTCTCTAGGAGCTAGTAGGTGCTTACGCTTCTGTCCTTGTCTTTCCTCCATCCTTCGTGATTTCCTCGCTATCATGGTATCGAGCCTATCCGAAGGGGAGGTTAGCATGTCGATCACTGTTGATCTTCAAAAAATTCTCGAGTTTTTTGATTTGGAAGCTAAGCTCTCAAAGGCTTGGTCGGGCTTTGACACGATTTTATGAGAAATCTTGGTATAGATGTTCTAAGAAATCTGGTGTGGATTGAACCAAGAAACTCGAAGTCAATTTCTTGGCAAGATTTCTTGCAAGATCAATTGGTCGCAAAGGAGCAAAGCTCAATGAGCCGCTTGTCGCATTGTGTGGATTTGCGCGGATCTACACCACAAGGTTGAAGAAGGATCGCCGGTTTGCTCGGATCCGAGCTTGCGGAGCGGATCTTGTCGGATTTGTGGCATATGGCAAATCGACGATGTCGGAAAAATATTGCATGCCGGAAGTTATTTTTGGTCGGGTGAATCGAAAAAAAAAAATTGCATGCCGCAGCTTATTTTTACTGGGGTGAATCCTTTATGGATTTGGTCCTGATAGGGCCACACTTGGAGGAACGGCACCAATTTAGAACTTGGAGCCCGACGGGCTCGATTTGGTTGATTCGGCTTTTGCGGCACACTTCTTGCCGGATCTCAAGTTTGCGTGTCTTGATCTCAAGTTTGGGCTAGGATCCGGGCTTTATGGGCGCTTGGCTCAAGATTTGCATCTTTTGTTTGGGAGGACTTATAGTTTTTGCTAGCATTTGTGCAATTATTTGCACGGGTTATTGATAATCAAAAGCACATAGATCAATAGTAGGATCAGATCTTTGGGTGGATCTATGGACCTCTACGCGATGCCATCAAAGATATGATTGGGCTTCATTTGAGTTCTTAGCGCATGAAAAAATTATTCTAGGCGGCAAATTTTCATGCATAAGCTTTTTACTCCTATGGACAGAACATTTGGATATTGTTCTTGGGAAGCATACACGTTAGATGCGTAAGACAAGCACAAGTTTGATGCGATGATGAAATTGCTTTGAGCACTATTCTCTTGGCAATTGATAAAGAAATACATCCTTGGGTATTAGATGTGTTCTCTAGTTCTAAGGAACTATGGGATTCCTTTGCGCTTTAAATTTGAAATAGATGCGCTTATGGCAACCATGATAGCTCGATACGGATGTTCATCAAGAAGATATTCCCGATACATTTCCCCACGATGATTATAAAATTGTGGAAAACCTTGGAGAAGCGCAAGTCGCATCGGATCAAACACGAGCATACTATGTCCAATGAAGATAATGTTCACGATATTAGTCCATCTTCTATCATCCAAACTTCATTCGACATAGCAGATTATGTCAGAACAGAGATGCTCTTGAGTCTTCATCACTATATATTGCTCCCCATTCGCCTTTCTGCAAGTAGGTGCACCGATTCGTGATATTTGCAATGAGATAGAAGACAAGCACATGGTAGTCTCATGTGAATGGAGTGCTGATTTTTCCGAACAAGATATACTTTCTGATCTTATCATGGACACAGCCCGATGTACCTCTAGGGTATATAATGAGCTGCATGTTTTGAAAATGACCACAAGCTTACATTGCAAAGTGCTTCAGATGCTCTCACTAGTTTATGTCTCCTAGAAGATCATGTACAACAAGGTCAAAATAATTCATATATGGAAACAAATTGCACCTACGTGACTTAGAACAAGACCAAGATGTTATAGTTGAATCAACAAGATGATTTGCATGTGGCTTGTCCGCATGAGCATAGGGATGAAATATTTGAGCATCAAGCCGATAATCGCAGATTTCAAAGATGAGTTGGTTCTTCAACTTCCTTGGATGGATATATATGAGCAGAATCGTCGTTTTTAGTTCCATAATCACCAAGGTTAGTAAACATGAAGTCGATTTTCCACTTTATATTCATCTACATATTCCATTTGCTTGCACACATGATGGGAAGGTGGAGGATCATTCTAACTTGGATGATCTGTTTGGGGTATATTTCTTACCCTCGGTATTGGAGGATTCACCAATAGGCTAAAGGTAAATTACGATGCTTGCATGTGAGAAATCGTGTATTAATTATTCTTGATATATATGACCATACAAGTCACTCTCTTTCGATAGTCTACCGTAGCAGTTTGGGGTGGATCAATCAATCTTCAAACAATAATTCATTGGATTTGTATGATAACGATATGATTGGAAGATTGTCGATGTGATTTGTGAGTTCTACCATAGCAATCAATCGATTTTTTGAGAAAGGTATATGCACCGCGAAGATATATATTGTTGATATGGGTTATCGGTCCCATGCTTTGGATCTTATATCATCGCGAGTATGAATGTCTACATCACAAAGACACGAAATGGTACAGAGGCGTAAAAATATGGTTTAAAACCAAGTTTCAAAGGGCATCCATGGTTACTTATGTGGTTGAGCTTGCTTTATATGCTGAATTTTAGGACATGTAACATCTCAGGGGGGATGTTAGTCCTAGGATTTATAGTTTTGTTTTTTTTTCAACCATGCACGTCATCAGGGGGATGTTAGAGTATGATGATGACTGTGCATGCTGAGTCATCACTTGTTGCTGACATGGCACTCTATATTAGCCATAGTCACGCCTCATTCTGTGGAGTTCACTCTCTAGGAGCTAGTAGGTGCTTACGCTTCTGTCCTTGTCTTTCCTCCATCCTTCAGGATTTCCTTAGGCTATCAAGAATAACCAATCCGTCCTTGAACATGCATGATATATTTTATACATACTCAAATTACTTACTGAGGAGAATATGCAACGTAGATTTATCATTGCTGTCTTGTAATTACATTTTATGCAATACATCGGCATTCTGTCCTTAGTAAGCAGCAAGGGCATTGCAATAGTCATATCCACAAAAGGATCCTCGGATGTTCTATGCCAACAGTTTTGACAGCCCAGTTTCCAAGATCCCGTAGTACACTAAGTATTTAACAACACATAGAAACACCTACAAGTTAAAATAAGCCATCTCCCAGTTATGGTGACCTTGAGCATTGACAACCAACTGCTGCAGGAAAAATAACTTGCAACCACCTGCAACCTGAGGCATTGCTGATAAACCTGCGCATCAGCATTGCATCAGAATCAGAGTCGTCCCAGAACCCGCAGAAAACATTTGACCAGTGAACTCAAGGATTTCATTGTTCTACGTTCATAGATCTGTCATCAGACCAAATATGTTAAAGGGACCCTTCAATCTGCTTAGCTGGTCCCTCTGTCCTGTTTTCTGTAATCGAATGTGTTTGAAATCTGTGGAAAACCAAAATTCTGAAGCTCCCCATACAACACTCCTGTACAATCACGAAAAGGAAAATTAGAGCCAAAAAAAAAAATGAATACAAAAAAAATAACCAATCAGTTGCACATAGCCAAAGCTCAAAAGTCTCAGAGCAATAGCAAATTATATGTTGCGCTTCTTGAATGCATGAATTTAGTAGGCATTGGCAAACCTGTAGCAGAGCGGTGATGAAGTGGGATGCTTGCGTATTCTCATTAACTCCATGCATCTGCCAGTGTACAAAAAAAACAAATAATCATATGTTATGATTGGACAAAATTGAGCTTACAAACATACTGCAGTTAGACACTTAAATATAAAATCCTTAGGCAAAATAAACAAAATGTGTATCAGGAATACTTAGCTCTATATGGTACTTTAACATCCTATAAAGCATAAGACTTCCTGTGCTGACATTCTTCTGATGAAAACACTTATTTCACTTCCCCTTTTCACATTTCATTATCCTGTAATGGCATCAATCCCACCTCTCAACCATAACAAACATCCCACATGGCATTACATTGGTATATCTTCTAAATTCCTTCCTTACACATCTTTTTCACCACGCTGTTTAATCACCTTTTACTCATGAGCATGCCTCTTAACCTCTAGATATCTTACACGGGCTACCAACACATAACAATGTTGTCCATTCACTGACATAATTTGTTGCTTTATCTCTCCGCATGCCAGTAATTTAATTTTCCCCAAACAAAACCTAGTTTGGCTTTCTCTCCCAACAAAACCTGCAATGCTCATTTGCTTATTATAAAGAGGCTATCCCTAGTTCTCTACATACCTTTGCCCACGCTCAAAGACAAATTATCATTTTCCACCCAGTTAGTGGCATAATAACTCCATATCTCAATTTTTTCCATCCCTAAGGTCATGTAGTGAACTGCAAATATCCAGTATGCTATGTCTATATTTCGATCCATAATGCGACTCTTGAATTGACAGGAAATAAAACTTAACTACACTATCAGCTCCGCCAGAGAAGCAAAACAACACAAGCACTATTCACAAACTGGTATATGATGCACAAGCTAGAGACAACTGCCTCTTCCCCTTGTCAAGCTTCATGCAGCCCACTGCTATCCCTGTTGCCTTATTCCCAGATTTGTAAGGCACACCAGCACTCATCAAATAAGAGCTGCATCTTCTTGTACTAGAAGTCCAATTATAAGACTTCTCTGCCTCCTACCTCACTACTGTTCTGATCTTGAGAAACTACTAATGCAGAAGGCCAGCGTAAGGTATCATATACCACAGTTTCATGGCTGAATTGATCTACCCCAAAGCCAATTATTAACATGTAGAATGAGAAAAGAGGCTGTGCTTTACAGGCGGATTGGGAGTGAATTTAGGTCGGATTCCTGTGGCCGAATCAAAAGCCAGGTACTTTTTGCTAGAAGCACGGAATGGGAAAAAGTAGAAAAGGTAGCAGATGTAACAAAACACGGACAAAGCAGTTGAACCAAGTGAAACGTTAAAAGGTAGATAATTAGATCACATAGGTAAACCAAGCAAAAAGTCAATGAAGCATTTCAAACCCATCATAAAGAAGAAGAGCACATCCGACCCATCATAAATCGGACACTTTGCAGAGAAAAAACTATAGAGGTAAGAAAAATACCAGAGATGTCCATCCATCTTCTCGAATAAGCAAGCCATCACTTGCTTGCTGAGAAAAAGACCCCTAGGCTGGTTCTGGCTCCAGCGCACCATGGAGCTATATCGACATTTGCACTCGTCTCAATTTTCTGGATACACATGTCAAAAAAAAATTGTTAAGGACAGTACCGCACTCTATGCACTAACGCATCACTATTTGGAATGGGTATCAAAGAATAGAATCCACCCAATATGAATTACATACGTGTAGATATAATTCATTCAATGTCTTTATGCAGTCAGGAGGCACTAAGCAAAGACATCCATTCCATCACATTTTGTTTGAATATCACATTGAAGCGAATCTTTTGCCTCAAAAAGACATCCTGCACGACTTAAAAGATCTAACAGGCAGAAGAAGAACTTGAAGCTCGCAATGAGAAACCACTAATGCTTGCATCAGGACATGAAACTCCTCCACTCGTCCGAAACTACTCTGTATCCCAAAACATGAGTGCACCATAGAACTAAGTCATGCTTCTTTATAGAAGATAATTTATAGATCAGAACTTTGCTTGAAGCCATTGGCCATGCATTTGTTCTTGTCCACTTCTTAACGAGATAATGCAAAGATTCAATAGCCCGCCTATTGGCATTACCATGTATATCCAACAGCGCAAGAATCATAATGTCTAATCTGACAAAAGCAGCGTTTGCCTAACTCGATGTTTCCATGCAGCCCGCAGGCACTAAGCAAAGACATCCATCCCATCACATTTGTTTGAATACTACATTGAAGCAAATCTTCTGCCTCAAGAAGACATCCTGCACGACTCAAGAGATCTACCATACAGGCACAATGAGAACTCGAAGATCTAATCCAACAGTAATCTCTCATACAAATAAAATGCCAACGCCCTTCGTCCAATAGGCCTGAACGGCTGGAGGCAATAAGGAGACTTGTAAATGAAACTTCATCAGGATGTATGCCCTCCCTTTGCATCTCTTCAAAACATTGAAGTGCAAAAAGACCTTCTGCAGACTGGGCATATCCTGCAATCATTGCATTCCAAGACACCAAATTTCGATTTGGCAACTTATAAAACACTTTACTAGCCTCTCCTAAATTCCCACACTTGGCATACATGTCAGCAATTGTGCACCCCATCACGATATCTGTTTGGAGCTCATTTTGCATAATGTTTTCATGAATCATTCTTCCTTGCTTTATCGCTCCTACAACAGAACATGCTTTCAAGACACACAAAAAAATCACAAGGTTGGGCACTATGCCTTCCGCTTGCATCTTCTCATAACATTCTAGAGCCCATATGCCTTCTTCCTGCTGTACATATCCTGCAATTGCTCCACCCCAGGATATAACATTTGGTTTGATGTTGTCCTCCTCCATCATCTCAAAACATTCAACAGCTAGAGAGCCTTTTCCATTCTGGTTATATCTCCCGATCATCGTATTCCTTGAAATTACATTTCTATTTGGTAATGTGTCAAATATTTGGCGTGCTTCACCTAAACTTCCACATTTGACATATCAATCAATGTATTGCTCACCACAAGATCAGATTGCAAATGATCTTCAATCAGTAGCTCATGGATGATTCTGCTCTGTTCCAATGTCCTTATTATACTACATGCTGCTAATGCACTAGAATATGTTACTTCATTTGGTTTTAGACCTTCAGCCTGCATTTCTTGCAAACACTTTAGTGCTAGAAACCCTTCACCATGTTGCACGTATCCTGAGATCATGGTGTTCCATGAAATCATATTTCGATCTGACAGCCCCTCAAAGACTCTTACAGCCTCCTCTAAGCTGCCACATTTTGCATACATATCAAGTAAGCTGTTTCTTAAAATGACATCCAACTCAAATCTGGCCTCAATAATCTGTTGATGAACAACTCTGCCATTATGAACTGCATCTAGGCCAATGCAGGCCTTCAAAATGCTTGAGAATGTCACTTCATTTGGTGATATACCTGAATGTTGCATCTTCTCATAGCATTCTGTAGCTAAATAGTACTCCCCATGTTGACTATATCCTGCAATCAGTATATTATACGTAGCTACATCCTTATTCAACTGGACATTAAATACTCTAAATGCTTCTTCAAGGCATCCACATTTAACATACATATCAATTATTGTGTTCCCTACAACAACATCCAATTGAAGCCCACTTTCACTAAGTAGATAATGAATAACCCTTCCTTCCATGAGCGTCTTTGTTAATGTGCATGCCTTAAGAATAGCCGCATCGACATATTTATCACCTACAATTCCAGAAAGTTGCATCTGATAGAATAAATCAAGGGCTGATCTTCCTTGACCTATATTGGCATTTGCCAAAACTATTGCAGACCAGGTGTAGGTACTTGGGTTAGCAATTTTTTCATAAGCTTGGTTTGCTTCATACAAATGTCCATGAAATGCAAACATGCGAATGAGATGGTCACCCAATACAGATATAGAATCCAGTGCATTTACAATTATAAGGGATCTAATTCTTCTGGCATAATCCAGATTTTTACTTTTCTCGCATATTCGAAGTAAACAATATGCTTCCTCTCTAGTAATGATGTAATCTTGCTGCTCTGCTCTAAAAACTGCTTCATCAGGCCATCTGCCTCTACCTTGATTATCGGCATTGTCCAAACTAGGAGAAATGTCTGTTGAAGAAGATAAATGCAAATTAGCGTACGTGCTTCCTCGTAGACGCGAGTTTTCTTCTTCCTTTATCCAACCGATAGCCTAACAAAATGTGATGAGAAAAACAAGCAGGGCAGCAAGTGGTTATAAAAAATTGGGCTCTTACTTTGAGCGAGGGTCCGGACAGATGATTTGTTCGACGAAGACGCCATAGCATTGCGAAAATTAGGGTTCATAATGTAGGGTTGTGCATGAAAGCCTAACCACTAGAAAAAGGTGCTGCCGCAGAATGTCATGGATTTGGTTGGGTAGAGTTAGAGATGAATTTGAATGCAATGATATAAGAAAAGCCACAAAGTGTTTGTGATGTCAGTTCATTTGCGCCACACAACGTGTTATTTGGGCTGTCCAATCAACCAGGTTGACAAATGCTAATCAACTCAGTTAGTTTCATATCAAAAAGCTGCCATTTTGATCAACATGGTGTAACTACATTGCAAAGTTTCTATATTGGAACGTCCAGCACGCTTTTAGATTTCATATTCCTTTTTCGGCCTTGGATATTTTTTTTGTGAGGTTTTGCTATTTCGAGATGTTCGATCAACTCCGTTGTGACATTTGGGGAGCTTCATGTAAAACTTCCCATTGGCTCGGCAGATATCTAGCACCTGATTGGATAGCTAAATCATGGCCCTAGTTAGGACCTTTCTCCAGAGTGGATTGAAGGCCTTTATGGCATGGCTATTGATTTTACCTTTTGGCCACTAACTGTTTAGAAATGCCATCTAAGTTAAAAAAAGTTAAAAAGGACAAGACAATACCCCCTTAGAAAGGCACAATAAAGAGATGCCACTTACTGGCATCATAGATAAACAGGAGGCAATCAAAGTCTTGATTGGATCAAGTAATGTAATTGAATTATTAAAGGTTTCCCGCTGCTGGAAACCCGATTATGATGATGATAATCAACTCGGTAGATGACTCCTTCATCACAAGGTAAGTGTTTGTACGTGTCCTATTACCAGGTTAAACACTAGAGGGAAGCTGCTTTTGGGTGCCTCACATTTCCTCATTATCCTATAACGAAAGAAATTACTGGCCAAACTATTGATGGATTCCAGTAAGTTATCTATCATTATGCTTGACCTTGCAGATGATAATCTAAATCACACAAAGCAAATCTGCTGAACTGAATTCTGTCTTTTGAATCTTTGCAATGAAGGCTTTTTTGCTCACATATTGCATTCAGAACTACTACAATAATATGCAGTAGTTAATTTTTCTGTAACAAGTGAGGCGAACCTATGCACCATTATTTGAAAGTTTGCTGTTGTATCAAGCAAACACATAAATTTCAAAATCCTCCTTTGATCTATCTCAATATACTTCGACATGCCACTGCTTGTTCTTCTTTAATTTTGTTAAAATCACATCCCAACTTTCCCCTCTTTCATTGGCAACTCTCTTTAGAGTGTCTTGTATCCCAGGCATCATACCTTTAAGACCACAGAAGTAAATGTGGGCACCTCCATCTAACAACTTGAATACTTCAGTGCTGTATTCTTCAATTTTATCTTGTACATACATTTTTCCACCCTTTTTGTTTGTTTGTTCCCTGCTGAGTGCAATATCATATCTGAAGTTATCAGGATACTGCTTTTGATATGTCTTGAATTCATCATCATAAAGAAGACTGTCAGTGTTAGCAACCCCTAAGAAAAAGCCCAAGCAAGTCCCCAAATTTAAAAGTTGGAACATCCTCCATAAACATTCTTCTCAAATAGCCCCTATATGGAGCAATTCCTGTTCCAGTGGCTACCATAATATGTGTTGCATTTTATCATCTTCAGGCAGCAACATAACCTTGCCAGATGGACCTGTGGGTAAATGATGTCAAGTTAAATTTAGATAGTCATTACAATTAGCTTTCACTGTGTAAGACCTGTATACCTGTAATTTGAATTTTGTCACCAGGTTTAGAGTCACAAAGAAAGTTACTACAGACACCTTTTTTGGCTGGATCCTCTTTGCCTGTCTCTGGATCCCAATAAACAGCCCTTCTTACACATAAACTAGCTGTTCTCCCATCAAAATCATCACCATATCTAGTTGAAGCAATAGAGTATAATCGAACTGCATTTGGAGTACCAGGCTTCTTAGGATTTTCACCCTTCACAAAAAAACCAGATAAATTGGATTCAGCATAGACCTAGTAGAAAAGGGCATATGGAAAAAAAAGATGATGAACTTACCGGAGGTATGACACCATAACTCTGTCCTTCCCAATAGGGGACATTGCCTTCATGATCAATGACAATGTGACAAGTTTCACCAGGGGCTTTTGGACCAACAATCCTTTCCACAGATTTAATGGTGGCAGTATAAGGAGTCTTCGGTTTAAACAAGTTCATAGGGGGCTCCTGAGCTGTTTCAAGATCTGGTGGAGCAATAGCAACTTTAGCTCTTACCCTGAGCCGTGCTTTTGCACGCAAAGGTCTTGGCATTTCAGCAAAAGATAAAGATTCCCCATAAAAACTCGTCCTATTGTTGTTGCAAATGTGTAGACTTGAATTCATCTGCATTAGATGGCACTTTCAGACCAAGATCATAAAGTTCAAGTATCTATCATCATAAAACTAGATAGGAGCTAAGTTTCTGATTGGTAAACAGAGAAAGGGAATGTTTCTGACCTGGAAGCATGCTGCCGCTCCGACTACTGCCTGCGCCATAGCTGAAAAATGCAGATTCGGCAGAGGAATATAAATGAGGAATGGGAGGCCAGCGTTGGGCAAAGTCCCCGCACAATACAATTGGATCCGTCCAGCTTTGCATTTTGACCGTCCAACGTGGAGTTACGTAGGATATTCTTTCGCTTAAAATACACAAAAAGAAATAACAATTCTGGTGCCAACAACCGGTATTTGTACCAAAAATTGACATGGAGCTTCAAAAATGCCCAAAAAAAAAAAAAAAAGAATTTCCGTTGGGTTGCCCCTAGAGGGGCAAACCCTCTCCCTCATGTGCCTTTTTGGCATATTTTGTATATATGCTAGTATATCCCTAGAATATTCCAAAAACTTGCTCCAAACATGCTATGGGCAGTAAATATCCAGTAGCCCCTGTTGTTGGACAGTCGTTGTGCAAACCGTCTAACCAGCACCGGCATGTTCAATCGAACAGGCGCCAAATCTCCAAACTTGTAATACATAGTAAACGCACATGGCTTCAGTCTGTTGTCTTCAGTATGCTAATCAAGCCTCCGTAGTTTGTCTTCAGTCGAGTTAATTGAAGCGTTTTTAGCAAAGCACGGCAATAAACATCAAGAAATATGCCTATTATGTCTGATACAAAGTCCTCTTCATGACATCAAAAGACACTATGATCTTTCAGGTTCTTCCAGCAATGTGCTTTTCCTACCATCAAATAGCATTATCAGTTTTTCGCCTCCCTGCTGGAGTGTTCCGTATAATGGTATTGGTTAACATGGGAAGATCCTTTATTGTCCCCCTTCCCCCTTTTTTTGAGGATACATTATCCCCAAGGGGTACGAATTTAGAATGAAATTTGCAGATTATTGTATGATCAGCAGCCTCAATGTGCTTCTTTTAAATACAGATTCAATTCCTAAATGATGGATATGGGGCTACTGGATTTCATCAATGCAATATATTGAAATGCTATTACTATGTATGAGTTTCTTGCACCACTTTGTTACAAGTTTATAACACCATCCCGTTTTCTTATTCAAAAATCCATTATGGATCAATTTTAGACCAATAACATGATTTTTGCATTCGCAGGACAAGGAAATGATTAGAATAAGTTCTAGTAACAGCTTCTTGCTGGTCAATTTAGCTTTGTATTCGAGATCCTTATGTTAAGTTCTTAATGCAATAACACTTGGTAACTCTTAAGCTATCATTTCTGAAGACTCGCTTGAGGAACAAAATGCAACACGAACCTCGGATGCTATCAAATTCTCGGAGCAATCAACTATTAGTAACGGAGGTTTGTTATCCATCAAGAATGTGCTTGAGATAAATATGTTGTCTAAGAAGCATTGTCCAATATGTAGCAAAATAACAGGGGGTTCCAGGGGGATTTGATATAGATATAATTCTTGAAATCATAGACCATATCCCTAAAACAATACAATGGGTTATTATAAAAAAAAACATAGATTTAAGATAAAAAATAGTCACATTAGCTTACTGGTTAGATTGGTTAAAGTAGTCTTATTAGGACATTGAGTTATTTTGGTAGAGGTTCGAATCTCCGTATTTCATATTCTAAAAGCTTAAGCGAAACCGTATAGAGGCTCGATATACCATCAAAACCTTAGGCAAACTCGTATTCGACATCTTAAAATCATAGGCGTCCCCAATCATAATTGAGCATAATCGAAACGAGAGGTGTCCAGAGGCTGCAACATACAGTCTGGGCCGTCAGATTGACAGATCCGACGACTGTGGTAGTCCAAGGTGCACCTCGTTTAGAATATGTAGCAAAACAGAGACAACAAAACTCTTTATCTAGAACTAGCATTTCTAAAACAGATGATATGATTGGAATTCAAAGAGAAAGGGAATGATACTCCACTTTGAACCTATCAACTAACTTGCAGAGGTAATCCATCAAGCATAAATTAAATTTAAAACTACTCTGCTCAAGAAGAGATAAACCTGTTGTTTAGAGTAAAAGCAAGTTGTAGTGGATCACTTGGCGTGTCTCCCCATATCCATCCCTTTTATAATTTGGCATCAAATTATGGCGTAACCCGTAATGATTGTCAAAAATATTATAGTAATTGCTATCCAATTAAAACTCTTAACAAACTGATGGGAACGTACTTAATTCAGTAACAACGGTTTATTTCCTACCTAAAGGAATTGGATGATGTTGAAGAAAATCAATCAGACAAGTTTTCTCAGGAAATCAAGTAAGAACACTGTTTATTTTCAGATTTCTTTATGTTTTGATATATGTAAAGTGCAATATATTTGTTTGAACCATACGTGAATTCAGAGTTAGCTATGGTGTGAAACCTCGGATTTAACTGAAAATCCTTTACGTGATGAAGCAAACATTGTATCCTCTGATGATTCTTAGCCAGTTTTATCAAACCTAAAGAACCATGCTTAAAAAAAATATGTGGTTTCTTGGGGTTAGTCAGATTGGCTAAGGAACATTAAAGAATTTTAATATTTATCTCCATTCCTCCATGAATTCTAGTTGGAAAATATTAAGTCATGACTACAGACCTTTGCACCGCTCTACCCCTGCAAAGAGGCCCATGCTGTCAAAACAGTATATGTCTGGCTCACATATTTTAGAGATTGCCCCAAAACCAGCAATGAGATACACAATCCAGTGGTGACCATTACATGCAAGGACGAACATGTATTTACAGACGTCAAATTTTATATCCCTTATGAATCCCCGAATTTTGCTAGTTCTTCTAGTCAATACTAAGCAGAAGAGTGGATCGAAGAAGTAGCAGAGAGTGGATACCTCATGTGCCTCCATAAATTGATTCATACACCTGCAATTGATCCGTAAGACAATGGACTCAAGGGAAGAGCAATTAGTACTTGAGGGCCTACCTTATGTAAAGATCGAAAAGCTGATCGTTGTACCAAGAAGCTTTGTCTAGAATGTTTGCTTTTGACATTCTTATGGTAACGAGTTTACTGCTATCATTAAATACATTTAAAATAAGCTTTATCAGTGATGACAACCCTTTGGGTGCCATCTTGGATCTGTAGGTCAAAAGAAAATATATATTCACAAACAACATCTATAGGGTCCATGCTGCAGCAACAAAAACTTGAAGACAATCATGTTTTTATTGATTTGTTTTCCTGTATCTATCCAATAGCTTTAAAGCTTTCGGAGCTATCTCTACGTCATACACATTATACATTGGAATACTCTCAACATGGCTAGGAATAATGTTTGCCTTAAGTAGCCCAATCAATCCTTTAATATAGTATCCAAGAATTGACCATCAACTGTACTTGATTGAAGCTATTTGGACAAATTGTATTTTTCTCATTATGATGCAACTTGTACATGTTGTCGTCAATGAGCAAGACAGTATACCTTCCTCAATTCCTTCAATAGAGGCTTACTCTTGACCAACAACTTTGTATCCATGCTGCGACGCTCCCAGAATCTATACGATGCTCCCATCATATAAATACGAGAATTCCCCTCCCATGGCGACTACATCACCATGGTAAGGCCCTCCGTCATACTCAGACAACTTGGGATGGCCAAGTGTCCGGGCGAGGAACACGGAGGTGTCATTCGTCCCACGTCCTCTATGGGAAATCCTATATAGCGGAAGCATACATACACGTTGGCATACAACAGTCATGCTAAAATAATATACCACCACGAAGGGTGGCCCATCCATCATCATCAACGAAAAGACTGTACAACATATAAAATAGACACTATGACAAGGCGCTACACTAGGTTCAAACTCTAAGGGGTCAACTGACGGTCGGGGTCTCAAGATATCAACAGATGGAAGCATAACATGGCGTTGGCTGGCATATGACAATGGCTAGGGTAGTCCACTCCATCCGCCCCTCCTGTGCACACTTTGCAAATAGGCTGAATCATGCTATGACGTGTTTGTAGCCCTCCGGAGATGCAATCCCAAGGAATCACCCTACGGGACTACTCCGGGTTACATCTCCCCGGTCCGATGAGGCAGGTCAGAGAGGCGTCTCCTCCTCGAGCATGGCGGATCCCTGGGTGTGCTAGAGAACACGTGCCACATCAGTGACCCCCCCATCCGTACCTGACTTACTCCCCTAAATCTAAAGGCCGGCTCACCTGCCCCTTCGAGTCCAGGGCATCCATATAGACACGTCTCCTGCGACCCCCATACCCGGCCCACACACATAAGCCTAGCACACTGTAGGAGTCCTGTAGCCGCGCTAGGCAAGACCCCACCCCCGATTTACCATCATACTCGTTATCTGGTATTGAACCACATCATAGCATCCTCAGCCAGGTTGGCTCTTGTGCACAGGCCGCAATTATTGTGTATTAAGGGGTCTAGCTAGAGACATCTCTATTGCTACGAGGCTTTCAGGTCTCTACCCTTCCCTTAATTCCCAATACACCGAGGGAGCAGAAAGAAAGAATATAAACACCATCTAAGTATCCAGAACAACATACGAAAGAGAATTTAATCATTCCATCTAATCAAAGAAGTGTTAGCAGAAATAGAGGCTATCTAGGGACTAACCAGTCTCTTGGCTGGAGCCGTTGTCACGGAAGGCTTCCATGGCTTGAGGTTGTTGGCAAGTACTGCAAAGATTGGCTAAAGTTGGTAGCTGCTGCTCCTCCTCACTTCCCAATTCGAATTTGGGCTGAAATGGGGGTAGGACCCCTATTTCTCCAACCAAAATAGCAAGCCCCCCTTAGCCAATTGATTTGGGCCAGGTGGGACCTCCTTATTGGTGATATTTAAATAATTAGGCTCCAATTAGCATAATTAGGTTAATTATGCTAATAAAATCTATAATTATCCATTGATTTTATTAGCATAGCCAATAAAATGCATTTTAGGTGAACCCCAATTTGGCCCCTAGGCCTAGTTATATGTTGTGACGTGTCATGGTATGCGTACGTATACCGTATAAATACCTGGAACGTCACATTCTCCCCACTTTGGAATAATGCTATCCTCAGCATTAGAGTTAGTGGAGATTACATATTGAAAGATAAGTCATACCTATTAAAGTCAACAAAGATTACATATCCAGGTGATAGGATAAAGGTCCTTTAACAAACATGAGTAGTAAGAACAATCATACTCAAGAGTACACTCATAACATGAAATTTCAAAAATACGAGTTGGCCTTCAGGCTGAGGCCCAGGTTTTTCTGCTTTCTATCAGTACGCTCTACTGGTTTACTATATTAATGTTTACGAAATAAATTAATTAAGTAGTGTGGTTGAAGGGACCACCCCCTTAAAATAATCAAATAAATATGAATGCAAGGATCCTATCATGCCTAGGGCTTGCATGTCGTCTCGGCGTAGGGAATGGCCATATTCCCATTATAGCTGCAGACGAATGTGTCCTATCATGAATGCCTACATGCCCAGTTCCCCATCTAAGATGCATGTAACCCAACCCCTAGCATGATCCGTGTCGGATCTCTCTCACATGACCCCAGTCGGACCCATAACACCATACTTCCCGTTAGGGTTGGAGTTGATCGCATCTTGAATGGTTTGACCTTGGCATTCTTTCATAAAGTCCGGGTAAGTCTTATCCAAATCCGCTTTAAGAACCCATGTTGCGCCTCTATGGGTAAGTGTTTCCACTTAACCAAGTATTGCAAAATTTGAGTTCGACGGGTTTGCTTATATGCGCAAGGAGAGCTTCAAGCATAATCTCCAACAGATCCTCGGTCATCTCCAGAAGTGTTGGTGTGTCAAGAGCTTCTTCTGGGTCCAGATGATGCTTCTTGAGAAGACTTACGTGGAAAACTTTATGGATCTTTAAATGTGCGGGTAGATCTAATCGGTAGGCCTGAGAACATATCCTTTCGGTTATCTGAAAAGGTCTCGCCCATCTAGGTGCAAGCTTCTTACAATTACCAATCTTAAGTTTGGCTTGCTTCACCTTGATCTTTAGCCAAACGGAATCACCGACCTGAAATTCCTGGGGCGTGCGATGTCGATCAGCAAGACTCTTTTGCCGAGCTCTTGCAGCTAGCAAGTATGCTCGAACCTCTTCGACTAATACTTGCATATCTGTAAGCAGCTGTTGAGAAACATCCACCTTGGAAACTAGATTATGCCACGTGTCTGGAGTAAGGCACTGATAGCCATAATTGATCATGAAAGGAGACATCATTGAGGACTCTGTCTAGTACTGTTGTAGGCGAATTCCACCAAATGGATGTAATTCGCCCATTGAGATTGTTTGTTCCAGACATAGTTACGTAGCATATCCTCAATTATGCGGTTGGTGCGCTCTGTTTGACCATCCATCTGCAGATGATAAGCCGTGCTCATGGCAAGCTTAGTTTGAATAGTGCTAAAGAAATCTTTCCAAAATGCACTAACAAACTTAGGATCTCGATCTGATATAATGGTACATGGCATCCCATGCAGATGCAACACCTCCTTGGTAAAGAGCAAGGCGGTATCCAATGCAGTGTCCGTGGTATGACATGGCAGAAAATGTGCCATCTAAGTTTGTCGACCACCACCATTAAGGCATCAAACCCTCTTAAGGTGCGCGGAAGTCCCATGATAAAATCCATGGTAATAACTTCCCATTTTGCATTGGGGATATCTAGGGGTTGAAACTCCCCTGAAATACGCAATTGCTCAGCCTTTGTTTGCTGACAGATCTGGTATTGCTTAATGTACCTGGCAATGTGCTTCTTCATTCCTCGCCAGGAATAGCTGGAGCAGATTTTGAAATAGGTCTTCATAAATCTTGCATGCCCCGCTATAGGACTGTTATGTATATCATGGAGAATGAGCTTACGAACTCCAGATGTCTCGGGAACACATAACTTATCCTTATAATAAAGGAGTTCAGCTTCCTTCTTATAATGGCGGAAGGTCTCCCTCTCCTTATCCGTTCTGGCTTCCTTCGATAGACTTTGCCATATCTCTTGGAGTTCTGGGTCAATGGGAAGAGCCTGCTGTATCTGCTTCCCGAACTCACTGGATAGTGTGGATACAGCATTACAATGCATTCAAGTGACCAATGGATGCCTGGAAAAGGCATCAGCAATAATATTGTGCTTGCATGGCTTATAGATGACCTCAAAATCATATTCCTCAAGGAACTCCATCCATCGTCTTTGTCTTAAGTTGAGGTGAGGTTGCCTGAAGGTGTATTGGAGGCTTTGGTGATCAGTATCCAACTGAAATCGTCTTCCAAGTAAATAGTGCCTCCAAATGCGCAAAGGCACGCACAACCGCGAGCAATTCTTGATTATGCATGGGGTATTGCTGTTCTGCATCATTCATCTTTCTATAATCATAGGCGATAACCCGACCTTCTTGCATTAAGACTCCACCGGTAGCTATTTTACTAGCATCCGTAGCAACCCACTTATCCTTTTGAGGATCTGGCAAGGTGAGAACCGGGGCTGTTGTCAAAGCGTTCTTCAATGATTGAAATCCAGCTTGAACTTTGTCTTTCCAATGTGCCATCCAATCCCTAACCCTTTCATGCTTGGTTAGGTCGGTTAAAGGCGCGGCGAGCTTGGCAAAGTCTTTGACAAACTTACGGTAATAACCGGCCAAGCCTAGAAAGCTACGGACCTCAGACACATTGGTTGGAATTGGCCAATCCTTTATTGCTTCAATTTTAGCTAGATCTGTGGCTATCCCTTCCGCAGACACGATATGTCCCAGGTAATCAACCTTGGTGGTTGCAAACCCACACTTGAAGAACTTGGCATAGAGTTGGTGGCGTCTAAGTTTCTGCAAGTCCAACCGGAGATGCCGTTCATAGTCCTCTAAGGTCTTACTGTATATGAGGATATCTTCAAAGAATATGACGAGAAAATCATCAAGATATTCACGGAAGACATCATTCATGAGCCTCATGAAGGTAGCTAGGGCATTGGTCAAGCCAAAGGGCATCACAGTAAACTCATAATGCCCATAACGTGTCCGAAAAGCAGACTTGTGAATGTCATCTTCCTTAATTCGTATCTGGTGATATCCGAAACGAAGGTCGATCTTTGTGAAATATTTAGCCCCTTGTAACTGATCCATTAGATCGTCGGCACACGGTAAAGCATATCAATTCTTAATAGTGTGCTTATTTAGTTGACAATAATCTATGCACATTCTCAAGGTGCCATTCTTCTTCTTCACAAAGAGTATCGGACCCCCAAAAGGTGAGACACTAGGTCGGATGAAGCCCAATCTGAGGAGCTCTTGCAACTGCTTCTTAAGCTCTGTTAATTCAGGCTCCTTGCTGGTAGGCTTGGTGCCTGATTCTAAGGTAATCTCGCACTCCACACCTCTAAAGGGTGGCAGCCGATGAATTTCTTCTGGGAAAAGGTCATGGTATTCCCGAAGAACAACTGCTATTACCGGAGGCAAGGTATCAAGAACTTCGTCTCGTTTGGACTTGGCGTCTATTGAAGCAAGTCACATTATACCAATAATCTGAGACTTCTTGATAGCCCTATGCAATCGGCGTAAAACGATACATTGCATAATGGGAATAACCTGCTTACCTGTTATAGTCACTCGTGCTCCATTGGCTGCATTAAAGGTAACTTCTTGCTTCTCACAATCAATGTTGGCCTTGACAGCAACCAGGAACTCCATCCCCACAATGAGATCATAGCAGCCAATATCCATTATCTTCGTTCCTAGAGCAACAAGTGCTCCTAGTAGCTGGTTATTCAAATTAATGCGTCGACCCCGCGTGTGACGTATTGCCCCGCTAGCCAACGTAACTGGACGTGGCTTAGACTTCAAGGGAGTAAGCTGCAAGGCGTCTGCCATTCTAGGAGATGCAAAATTGTGCTTGCTGCCAGTGTCCATGAGGATAATGAAAGGCTTACAATCTACTTGGCCAACCGTGGAAATGACAGAAGGCTGATGGTTGGCTTGGCCCGTTTCAATGGCAGCATAGATATGAGACTCACCTTATATATAGTCAAGCACGTCATCGTCAACAGCATCGTCTGGATAGTTTGGGTCCCCTGCACCTTCCCAATCCATGTCAGCAAGGGCGACCTACACCATTTGTGTGATGTAGGGACATTCTTGCATACGGTGTCCCGGACGGAAGCACCGATAGCAAGCCCTGTCCCGACGTAACTGCTCCCGAGCTTCCTTTGGAATGGCTTGGAGGATATCCCTGAAAGCTCCCGCGGTGCTAGTGGACTTTTCTGGCACCGTGAAGGAAACCTTCTTCTCTGACTTCTGATATCCGGAAGAGGGGGGAGGCCCCGGACTAGGCGAGCGCCCTCTGTAAGGCGCATACCCCTTGTTCTGACCGAAAGAAGAGGGTCGCGATGGCTGGTACTTAGGAGTGCCCTCTTCTAGGGTAAGAGCTTTAGCCTCTGCTTCTACGAATATTTTAGGGTCTATTGCTCGAATGATTTTTCCAAGTAGGGGATAACCCCTCAATGTACCCTTCAACTGCTCTGCGCTCATTTATCCCTGGGACATATAAGCGTAACCTGATGAATTCATCCATATATGATTAAACGATCATGTTTTTCTGTTCCAGGCGATAAAAGGTTTGGATCTGTTGACAGCGATGAGCTCTGGGCACATAATGATATTTGAAGGCTTTAGCAAAAACCTTGTAACGGCGCCTTCCTCTTGTCAGCCCATGAGAGCAGGCATATCCCTTCCACCATATACGAGCAGACTCGGTGAGATTGGTGGTGGCAACCTTTCCAATATCTTTCTCGGTCATTCCATAGGACTTTCCGAACTCTTGCATCTCGTCCAACTAAGATCGGCATCAACCCCGGACCTGGTTTTTCCTGAGAACTGTGCCAACTTATGGTTCTTCCAAATGCTAGTGATGGCAGAATCCACTGTTTTCTGGTAATCCTTCTTTCTGGCTTTTGCATGGTCGGCCTCGTTCTCAGAGGAATCCGATAAGTCAGAAGACTCAGAGATGGCATCCGAGGATGAACTTCTGTGTGGTCTTTTAGATCGGTCCGCTATTACTGGCGCAGGTGCAGGTGCGGGTAGCAGTAGTTGTTGGTTCGGTAAAACAGGAATCTCAGGCCCGTATTCCTATGGTATCTGGGGTGGATTGGTTTGCAATAGATATGCCTGAAGCTCAGTAAGTTGACGCTTCATAATGGTGAGTTCCTATTCGGGCGTGAGACGGCCCGGTGGCACTAGTGTTGCCCATGGAGGGGGACGGGCACCATCTAAGATACAAATAAATCGAGATACGCATATCATTCCAGATAGTTATGACGAGAACATTGCGAAAAAAAGTACTTATACGGGGCATCCTGCCGGAACACTTAACAGAACTGAAAATTAGATTTATACAATGAGGGATTTGAGACAAAAATAGTCTAGGGTTGCGTAAGGGGATAAAGAATCGAGTATCGGATGCTCTCCCTTACTGCTCGAACCATTTTGTATTTAGCCCAAGCCTGGATAATCACATTCTTATACTCAAGGGTTGGACTGATAGTTAAAAGGTTAAAAAGGTCGCGGAGTGCGTAGTACAATTCCCAAAGGGGGTCGTCGGCATCCTCAAAGGCTTCTTGTTTGGTGCAATCCCAATATGACCAAGTTCGGCGGAGCTTGAGTTTGAGATCCCAGAAATTGTAACAATTTCGAAGCCCTTGGTGGGATCGTATGGCTCTTCCTCTCCTGCAACAAGCTGAGAATAGATATACAATTCATAAGTCATTCCTTATACTTCAAAGTCCTTAGAAAGAGGACAAGTAATATAGGAAAAACACATTTTTGTAGTAAAAAGGGCATCAATAATGTTGATGCAATAATACATATATTCGAGTGGCCAAAGGCCGTACTCTATAATGCCTCCTATGTATATCTAGGAGCTAGGCCTCGCGTCCTGATCCATCGGTGTAGGGGGTGATGGTGGCAGCCGATGGTGTAGTATAGTAACCCCTGGATCAACTGTAGTGGCTACAAGAGAAGCAACCTCTGGTGGATCGGCAATAGCCAATGGGGCTGCCACAAGGAGCATGCTCATCCGCGGTTGTATGTCCTGGCCCAAGGCAGTAAGGGCGAAGTCCCGACGCACTAACACATAAGTGAAAATGCGATAGGGGAGCTTCTTATGGCCCACCAGGGTGGACAACGCATGAAGGTTCCACCACGATGCTTCGGCTTCTGGGGCTAGGTCTCGGGCTACAAAAAGGACCTGTCCTTGCCGAAAAGTCGATAGGAAGAAGCATGTGAGGTGGTTCCCCAACGCTTTAACCTCTGGTGTAACCGAGGTAGCCACTTCCTTATCGAGATCTATGGTGACCTCTTCCTCCTTAAGCTCTTGCTTTTCCTCCCTTAGATGGCTGGGGTTTTGGTAAAGATTTTCCCCTTCTTCATCCGACTCAGAAGGAATGTCGACCATATTAATATTTGGGACGTGAGGTCCCATGGCCACAAAGGCTTCTTAAGGAGGCTGAGATGGAGGATCCTGGAGTACAAGATCCCTTAGCCTAGGGAGAGTATCGGCCGTCTCGATGGTTTCTTGATGAAATTGTAGCAGCTGCTGTACCTCTGGAGGGAGCTCAACTGGCGTAAAGTCAATAAAATCATCCGTGCAATACTCGGCAAGCTCATAAAGCACTTGCGCTTTGGTTCAGCCCTTCATGCCAGCCACTACATGGTATGTCCATATAATATCCTCCAATAGGAGGAACTTCTGCCCTTCGTGATAGATAACTGGGAGGGCATCCAATCCGGTCAGCCGTGCCCCCTGATCTCGGTGTGGCGGCATCTGTTCTGCCAACTGCTTCCACCGGACAAAGTCATCCACTCGGATGTACTCGTCTTCTTCCTCCTCTGAGGACTCAGGTACCTTGCCCTTCTCTGCTGGCAGGGTGTCATCCTCCACATACTGGTCCATAAGAATGGCCAATGCAAAGGCCACTTCAAGGTATTGTTGGCCCTCATGTGTGACCATGGGTGGACTACCCCCATCGAAGTTTGCCCTTGGGCACATCGTATGCATGTATGTCTCCTCCCAGCATTTCCCTCACTACAGCTTGTTCTATGTAGAGCTGGGGCGGATCTCCCAAAGGAATGCAAAGAGGGAGCATCTCTTGAGTATAGAACTCAAGGAAGCCCGCATAGTCAGGATGACTCTATATGTTGGCTATGAGGTCTATCTTCTGGAGTAAAAAGGGTTGTAAAAGATCAAAGTGGACTTGGGGAGTCCCAGTGCTCTCCGTCTTGATACCATTGAAGCAGGGTTGGGGTTGTCACTGGCGTCTCCGTTTGGTTCGGGCGACGCTGGGTCTCTTGCTCCATGTTCAGCTGTTGCTGCTGCCCCTGCTGTTGCTACTGCTAGGCCCTCTCGGCCTCTTCTCGAGCATGAATAAGAAGCTTTTCAATCCCTAATCTATAAGAAATGCCATGTTACATTCGCCAGCATGCTATACAAAGCAGCCTTTCCAACTGACAATCTTCTATTCATGCAAATTTTTCAACTATAATTAGATGCAATATCTATCCCAAGATATTTATAATTATCAACATTTTCCAGAACTTGCCCTTTGTATATAAATGCCAGCCTATCTCTGTTGTCGAATATCATGACTTTCGATTTGGATAGATTCATACTCATCTTTTTGCTTCATAGAATGTCTCCAAGCTGTTCAAATGGTCCTGTAGTATTTTTCGTTTACTTGCTAGCAGTACTTTATCGTCTGCATATAGAAGAAGCTTACGTGCCCAATTTTATGCCTGCTAATGATCTTGCTCTCAACCAGTCAGCCAATTCATCTATGAAAATTCCGAATAATGTTGGGGATAAAGGGCATCCTTAGCGTACACCAATGGTGTTCTTAATTTCTGTGCCAAGATCCCATGAAACTTTTATCAAAACTTCTGCATATAATTGTGAGACTGTCTCTCTGATATTTTGTGGGACACCAATCTGTATCATTTTATCACTGAGTCTTTGCGTGGTACTGTATCAAATGCTTTTGTAATGTCTATGCACACCACATAGATGCATTTGGGGCTTTGGCCTTTTCTATAAGAGTTCTAATAGTAAGCACATGATCCAACGTGTTATCATCTAGAAATGAAGTGCGAGAAATGTAGAAGATATTAAAATGCAAAAAAGCGCCACTTAGGCAAGGCAAACGACGTGGCTGCCCCGTTTGCTTTAATATAACGACAGAGCAATTAGCGCAGACGCGCTATTTGCTTTAACGTAAAGACCAAGAAATAGTGCAACTGCGCTATTTTCTTGAAGATAACATCATTTTGACAAAAGACCATGTAGTCATATATCAATACAAGGTAGATACAATGCCTTTTAATAGGCATCACCAAAGTGTTCATCATCGACTTTCTCATAGTATGCTGGGTTAACTTTATTGCGTTCAAATGTTTGTTCTTCATGCTCAGCTCCTAAGTTACCACCTTGGCCCGATGTTTCTTCGGTCTCTTTACGAGAACCTGATTCGTGGTCTCATTTTCTTCCCTGGCTAATGAGGTGCCTGCTCCACCATCTTTCAGAGTCAAAAGTTGGTGTTTGCCAGTGGCCACTAGAGCAAGCAAGGGCTATAGGATGTTCTCGACCCTAACCCCAGAATGCCCGCTATGCATTTAAGCTTTCCGAAGTCATGCTCGTACGTGACACTCTGCCTACATGAATTGGTGCCCTAGAAAAGGCTCCAGAAGAGAAGAAATCTAGGACCGAGCTTATCAACGAGGTAGGACGCAGTTGCAGGACTAATCTGTTTATCACCAGATATTCACCTTCCATACCCTGCCAAATTTGCATGCCCACAAAATTTTGAAATTTGCCCGCCCGTCCGTCTCTCCAAATTTTTAAGTTTTGAATTTGCCCGCATGTTCGCCTCTCCATATTTTTGAATTTTGAATTTGCCAACCCCTCTGCCTCTCCAAATTTTTCAAATTTGAATTTTCCCGTTTGTCCGCCACTCCCCAAATATTTTGAAATTTGAATTTCCCCGCTTGCCGCCTGCCAGTTTTGAAAAGTGCCCTCCGCCACGCCACAAATATTTTGAAATTTGAATTTGCCCGCCTGCCGACTTGCCTTTATAATGAAGGCCTTTCACTGTCTTGAGTCAGAAGGTACAGATGGTCAATAGAAGACGCGTTCGTCCTCGACTCCACAGGTTACGATTTTATGCTCCACATCTTTGCTTCAGTATTCGTACTTGCGTCTGAGAGCACTTGGAAGAGAAAGCAGGTCGTTCATCCGATGTCTATTTCGTCTTAAACGTTGGTTCTTTAGACGATAGTAGCAGGCGCTTGCTTGGCCACTTCCGTTTCTTCGATGGCGCTTCACTTGTTTTTGCAGCACTTCACTTGGTTCTGCATGTGCATCACCCCTTTCCGCAGGGGCTTCTCTTTGTTTGCAGGTGCTTCTTCAACAGTTACCTGGCGCTTCACTTGGTTCTGCAGGTGCATCACCTTCTTTGTTTGCACTTCTTCAACAGTTACCAGGTGCTTCTTTGATTCTTGGCGATTTTCACTAAATAGCAGATGCTTCGATCAATTTCTCTGATGGCAGATCTTGAATCTACAATAACCTCCAAGTTAGAGGCTATTTTGTTTGAATATATTAATTCTAAACAACTAAAGGTTCTAAAGGGCAGAAAGAATCCATAATCTGTAATTATAGATCAAAATGCCTTCTGTTTTTGTTCTTGTCAAATTAGGTTTACAGCAAATGGCGTCAGCGCGCTATTTTTGAAATGGCGTCCCCCGCCATTATAAAATAGAGCAAGTCGCGCCATTTACCTGTAAATGATGCAGCCGTGCCATGGCGTGCCATTTATGAAATAGAGCAGCCGCGCCATTTACCTATAAATGGCGCAACCACGCGACGCCATTTGGTCAGTGGCAAGCATTTTTGTCTCAATTTTTGCGCTATTCTTTACTAAGTATATGTCATCGAGGGTTGCATGTGTGTGTGTGTGTGTGTGTGTGTGTGTGTGTGTGTGTGTGTGTGTGTGTGTGTGTGTGTGTGTGTGTGTGTGTGTGTGTGTGTGTGTGTGTGTGTGTGTGTGTGTGTGTTGAATTTTAAACAAGGTTGCAAATTAAACGGGAGTGTTGCAGAACTCCCCTTTCAAAGATCCCCTTTAAGAAAACACCATGCTCTTAAAATTGGCATTTTTTAGATAAACTTGAGAATTTTAAAAGGTTCAGTCCTCCCCTCCCCCCCTCATTTTGGCTCCTTATTAAGTGACAAGTTTATTTTTTGCAAAGAAACACCCTTGAAAATGACAAAATATAGACATGGATACATAATTTCTCAAAGTGAGATATCAAAAACATCAAAATGGAGAAGAAAAAATAATAATTATTTCTGTAAATTTTTTCAGTACATTAATTTGGCACCCTAACAATACACTCATCAGCCATTGCAACTGGGTATCTGTCCCAAGTCTCCACGTTTAGTTATTCCATCAAACATGTTTGACGTTCTAGTGGCTGAATAAAAAACAAGAAAATAATCAAGTAAATAAATGGACACTAGGACACATAAAATAAAAAATATAAAAACAAAAGTGTATTTTGGAATACACTACAAACGTGTATTCCAGAATACACTATGGATTTTTAGAAAAAGCAAAAGTGTATTCCAGAATACACTTTTGCTTTCCTGAGAAAAGCAAAGGTGTATTCTTCTGGAATATACCTTTGCTTTCTAAGAAATCAAGCATGTATTCCGGAATCAAACGTGTATCATGTTAATACCTTTAGATACGCTCAATTAAAAATGAAGAACTAAAATGAAAATAACTTGAGCTGAGCATGCTTCCACCAATCAGTTACACTTGAGCTGGAGATATTTGATCTAGGACTTCAAAATCATGTTCTAAACATTGCATATTTTGAGTTACCCACAGAGATGCCATCCAAAGTACGTTTTTTTATGCAGTTTATGATATGGGGTAGATATGGTTCCTCTTGTTGATTAGCAAAGAGAAAATGATGTGCATATGAATAACTAACAATGCAAGTTTATTACCAGTGCTAATCCGATGAGCTTCTAACGAAAATTCAAAATGTATTGTAATGTTTTGCGAAATTCAAATCCTAAGACGATTTGAATGAAAATAAAACTTTGTAAAAGCTTTCTTAGGAAGGGTAAGCTTGGACAAGTGAAATTCATGGTGATGCAGTAGAACAATTTAGCCATGCCTCTTGTTTGAAGGAATACAATGTCTACTGACACTCTTCTTATTTTCTCCAATGCACCGCCCAGATGTGCAGTTCGTTTTTCTAGCCAGACAAACGTGCAATTGAATCCATGCTTAACAATAGAGATGGCCAAGAATCAAATCAATGGATAAAGAGAGGAGAGAACTCCGAATTTGGTTGTATCTTAAATAACATTGAAATGCTTAAATGCCAAACAGAACCAAATGAAAAGGTAGACACCAGTATCTTATATAATATTGGATACTTAAATGTCAAACAACCAAACGAAATGACTGCAAACTTTTTACTTTAATATTAAGGAATGGTCATGCTCATTGATAATAGTTTCTCCAACGTATAATTGATTTCAGCCCATGGCTCCCTTTAGTTTCTATAAAATTGAGCATGTATATCTAAAGCCTCTACAACTTGGGTTCCATCTTGTAAGCTCTGTTCGATTAAAGTAGTTTCTGTAAGGCGCTACCTTGGCATTACTGGAGAAAGAATGTAACATGTGATGGGGAGTGTCAAAATATGAATTTAGGTCATTTAGGATGATGTGGTAGGCAGCCATTCAATCAGACTGTCTAAGTAATAGATCTAGAGTCCTAAAACGGGACTGGCATGTAATAAAACGGGCCTGGCATGTACTGGTCCAGATTCTCCAATGCACAGCTGTAGGGCAATAAACTCTTCGACATATTCACGTTTTTTTCTAGCTAGACAGATGTGCATATTGATTCATTTGCCCAAATGTGCAGTTCTTTTCTATGTAGATCTGCTCCTTAGGTGGGACTGAAGATGCACCATAATATAAAAATTCTACAACATCTACATCACATCACACTCCTCCAGGATCCTGTATAATCAAGATCTAGGTAATTGAAAAGTAAAAGTTCAGGATACTCAAGGACCTAGAACATTGGATAGCACAACAGAATATACTGGCACTCTATGGTACAACATAATTTTTTATGAAAACATCATTCACATAATGTTGGTTTTAGCAAAGACTTTTTTACAAAGAAACAAGCTGGATGCATGCCTTACTCTCTGAAGAGAAAAACATACATGTATTGCAGTTGGAAGCTTCTGAGCATCAAGAAGCCATTGCCTATGAACCTTTTTAGCAACAAAGGCAATGATTGCAGGTATATTTGTAAGAACACCGTGTCTTGTACGAAAAACAGGGGTAGTTCCAAGGCTATATCTCCGAAGAACTTTGCCATGAAAAGCTCTGATGTCATTAAGTCCACTAAAGTTGAGTCTGGTACCACTGAGCGTGGCAATCTTGCGGCAAGTTCTTGATGAATATTGTCTTCAATCAAAAGGGGCCAAGTTGGAATGAGATATTGGTGGAGCATGTAATGAAATAGTACCTAAAAATGTGCTTGATGACTAGCCTGCATGATATATACATGAACGTAAATTCTAGCTTTGGGCAAAGTGTGAAATTTCCTGACATGCCAAGATAAATATTGTTCGAACAGTAAAGAGATTTCTGTCTCTTTAAAGACGTGGATTAGATATACAAGATGCTGTCTCAGAACTAGAAAGGATAGAAAGAGAACTTGCTTTTACTGCCTTTGAAGTGAGTCTTATGATCATTTTTGTTTCTAAATGTAGGAAGTTGAGATAGCCACATCAACTTCAACTTATTTCAAAAGAAATTGTTTTGTATTTATAGATTTGCTCCAACACATATTGATGGAAGCAAGCGTCTACAAGACTTTGGTATGGATCCAGTTCTTGCGGGCACTCCTGACCATGAGGACGCCACGAGGAATCACAACATATGGACGCCATGTAAATCCAAACCTCAGTGGAGTGTCAACACTACCTGCTAGAGTTGCTTGGATTGCTATGGAACTTCCTGCTGTTCTCATGCCTCTCTTCATCTTTTCTCTGGGCGAACATAGAAAAGACATGATTGCCAAAGTCCTTCTCATTGTTTTTGAGATGCATTATGTGCAAAGAACATTTATCTATCCTCTGAGGTTGAATTCATCGCCGCCTTCAAGAATGCCGTCTCTGACAGTTGCTCTTGGTGCAATATTCAACATACTAAATGCATACATACAAACACGTTGGATTTCTCATTTTGGTACATACCCTGATTGGTGGTGGAAAACTCCACAGTTTATGATAGGAGCTGCAATACTTGTGGTTGGCATGATCATCAATATCTGGACTGATGGGGTTCTAATTTCTTTGGGCAAAAATTCTAAAGATAAGAGTTATAAGGCGCCTAGAGGAGGCATGTTTGAATATGTACCCTGCCCAACTTACCTCGGAGAGGCAATCGAGTGTTCTGCTTCAATATCTGCTTCCTTCTGTAGACCATTACTTATGTTTCTGGTATGGAGATCCCACCCATCCTTAAGTAGCTAGTTGTTCTATTTCTTTCTCACAACATTTGCCGAGCTTTTAAGAAAGCTTCAAAATAAATGAGAGGTATAATAATGGTAGAACGTCTGGGCTACTGCATGTCCAATAAAAGCACAAAATTGGGTTCTCACAGAATAGGGGTTCTGGGTTCTCACAGAACAGGGGCGGCAAGGGCTTGGACGGATAGGTCAGAATGGCAGCAGATATCGTTTCCAAAAATGGTTTTCATATGAGCAGGTGCAAAAGAAAAGCTCTGCATGATTATTTCTGCAGCAAGAGCTGTCGATTTAGGAATGGGGAATGCGTAGATCCAAGCAATAGCTTCTATTGGCATAGCCCTATAGGCGATATCAAGAGGGGATCTCACCTACGCCCTCACCTTCAAAGTATCAGAGCCTGAATTACAGAAAATACCTCACCTTTAAATGGCGCAACCACGCGACGCCATTTGGTCAGTGGCAAGCATTTTTGTCTCAATTTTTGCGCTATTCTTTACTAAGTATATGTCATCGAGGGTTGCATGTGTGCGTGCGTGTGTGTGTGTGTGTGTGTGTGTGTGTGTGTGTGTGTGTGTGTGTGTGTGTGTGTGTGTGTGTGTGTGTGTGTGTGTGTGTGTGTGTGTGTGTGTGTGTGTGTGTGTGTGTGTGTGTGTGTGTGTGTGTGTGTGTTGAATTTTAAACAAGGTTGCAAATTAAACGGGAGTGTTCTGAACTCCCCTTTCAAAGATTCCCTTTAAGAAAACACCATGCTCTTAAAATTGGCATTTTTAGATAAACTTGAGAATTTTAAAAGGTTCAGTCCCCCATTTTGGCTCCTTATTAAGTGACAAGTTTATTTTTTGCAAAGAAACACCCTTGAAAATGACAAAATATAGACATGGATACATAATTTCTCAAAGTGAGATATCAAAAACATCAAAATGGAGAAGAAAAAATAATAATTATTTTTGTAAATTTTTTCAGTACATTAATTTGGCACCCTAACAATACACTCATCAGCCATTGCAACTGGGTATCTGTCCCAAGTCTCCACGTTTAGTTATTCCATCAAACATGTTTGACGTTCTAGTGGCTGAATAAAAAACAAGAAAATAATCAAGTAAATAAATGGACACTAGGACACATAAAATAAAAAATATAAAAACAAAAGTGTATTTTGGAATACACTACAAACGTGTATTCCAGAATACACTATGGATTTTTAGAAAAAGCAAAAGTGTATTCCAGAATACACTTTTGCTTTCCTGAGAAAAGCAAAGGTGTATTCTTCTGGAATATACCTTTGCTTTCTAAGAAATCAAGCGTGTATTCCGGAATCAAACGTGTATCATGTTAATACCTTTAGATACGCTCAATTAAAAATGAAGAACTAAAATGAAAATAACTTGAGCTGAGCATGCTTCCACCAATCAGATTACACTTGAGCTGGAGATATTTGATCTAGGACTTCAAAATCATGTTCTAAACATTGCATATTTTGAGTTACCCACAGAGATGCCATCCAAAGTACGTTTTTTTATGCAGTTTATGATATGGGGTAGATATGGTTCCTCTTGTTGATTAGCAGTGAGAAAATGATGTGCATATGAATAACTAACAATGCAAGTTTATTACCAGTGCTAATCCGATGAGCTTCTAACGAAAATTCAAAATGTATTGTAATGTTTTGCGAAATTCAAATCCTAAGACGACTTGAATGAAAATAAAACTTTGTAAAAGCTTTCTTAGGAAGGGTAAGCTTGGACAAGTGAAATTCATGGTGATGCAGTAGAACAATTTAGCCATGCCTCTTGTTTGAAGGAATACAATGTCTACTGACACTCTTCTTATTTTCTCCAATGCACCGCCCAGATGTGCAGTTCGTTTTTCTAGCCAGACAAACGTGCAATTGAATCCATGCTTAACAATAGAGATGGCCAAGAATCAAATCAATGGATAAAGAGAGGAGAGAACTCCGAATTTGGTTGTATCTTAAATAACATTGAAATGCTTAAATGCCAAACAGAACCAAATGAAAAGGTAGACACCAGGCCCAACTTAAATCTCATGTTGTATCTTATATAATATTGGATACTTAAATGTCAAACAACCAAACGAAATGACTGCAAACTTTTTTACTTTAATATTAAGGAATGGTCATGCTCATTGATAATAGTTTCTCCAACATATAATTGATTTCAGCCCATGGCGCTAAGTCCCCAGAGAAAGATTGCCCTGAAAAAACAAAAATGCCAGTGTATTCCAGAATAAGATTCCCTCTATCATTTGGAACCCAGATCCTGTATCCCTGGTTCCCAAAAAAAAAAAAAAAAAAAAACTCCTTTTATTAATTATAACCTTATTCTTGTATCCCCACAAAACAAATAAAAAAAAAAAATCCAAGGTGATTGGAAAATTAAAAATGACCTAGTTGCTGCTTTGTTTTTCCTCTGGCTCTTCCTGAACAGGATGTGTATTCCAGAATATAAAAATGGTTTGATATTTTTTTTTGTCCGTCTCGTTATTCTGGAATAGCAAGTGTATTCCCGAATACAAAAAGGGTTTCACATGTTCGAACACAGTATCCTTTTTTCGCTACTATCTCCGCTCTTTAAACAAGAGAAATTTGCTAATTTCTAAGATACACGAAAAACCGAATATTTGTTAGCCCTTTTGAATCAACAAGCTCTAATCGTTGTTTTTTATGCTCGATCCTTCTCTCATCACTCTTCACGCTTTTGCACATAACTGAGTATTTTAAAAATACTGTCAATTTTGCATGTTAATATCAAGATTTTATCTTCAGTTTTTTAATATACTACAATGCCAGTTACTACACTTCTATTTTCGGTTAAAAGTTTTGTTCTCTTAATATAGGAGTTCTCTCAAAAAACATACTTGGAAAAAATTCTAATTGGTTGAAAAGTGTCACTTTGACACGGTCAATTCTCTCTTCGCACAAAAAAAAGGCTTTTTTGGGGGTGTCAAAATATAATTTTATGCCTTTTTGATTTTTAACCTCATTTTAGCCCTTTTTTTTTAGAAAAAATTAATCTTTGAGGAATATTCCTTTTGCTCTTGTTTCAGTGATTTGCTCTCGTTTCATACGCAACCTTGTTTTTATAGGAAAAAGGCCTTGCGTAACCTTCTCCATGGGGTTGGTTGTTGCCAGGGGACATGAATTGCATAGAGGCCACCTGCATGGCAGGAACATTGCATTTAGCAATGTGGTCATGGAGGTCACTAAAGCCATAGTGCCCTCCCATGTGTTTCCCGTTCCGTGTGCGGGCGCAGATAATATTGCTGAAGCCATGGGGAAATTTATCGAATGGCCACGAAATGACGTGAGAATCTGTGGAACTGCTTCACCTGTGTCATCTGGAACGTCTGATACTGAAACCCCCGACTTGTCTACTAGTACCTCTACATCATCATCAGACTCGGTATCGATTTCTGCTCTGGTTCAGACAATAAGCAGCATAGAGAATATGGTGAACCTAGTCAGTGATAATGTTGTGGTTGGTAGAGGTCACTGGCTGAATAGAAGTTGCATCCATGGGAAAACTGTTGATGCACTGAACGTAGCAGTGCAAGTTATCGAGGCTATAATGCCTACCCACATCCTTCCGATTGCATGTGCAGGTGCAGACAACGTTGCAGAGGTTGTGGGCACATTTATCGAATGGCCTCTGCAGGATATAAGATATCATGCCACTGATATAGCTTCAATTAATTGATACACAGAAACCATATGCGTTAAACCAAACAATATCAAATTCATGCACCCTGTACACATTCTTGGGCAAATATACAGTTCTGCCATGGGTAGGGTGGTCGAATTGGTGCATCGCAGATGTCTGCACACAGAAATATAAAATAACTTAACAATTAGATCGACATATAAGGGATCAATGAGAACAAGATTGCGCTTATATAGGCAGTATAAATATATGACCTAAAGAACAAAGGATGTTGGAAGCTGTGCTCACACTTCAAACAAACTAGTCCAATGGCCACCTAAGGAATAAAGGGACTTCTAAACATCTTTTCTACTTTTCTACTTTTCTAAATGATATTCATAGCACCTTCCAAAGATGTCCTCCTTCTGCATAAATCAGACTATCCATCAAAAGTTGCATTAAGACTGAAAAATACTCAATCATGTTTGTCTTCCTCATTCAGCAGAATATCTTGGAAAAAACAACTTACTTTCTGGGCATTGACATTGCTAGAAACAACTATTGTTACTTTAACACATGTCAAGAAATATAAATTCCATTTGAGATCTTCTTGCGATTATCGATAGCTTGCTTTTGTTTTTTTTTTTTTTTTTTTAAATATCAACATGCCTGTCATCATGAGTAGCATAAGGAGAGCGGGTGAAGATAAAGTTACCTCGGCTTTGGTGATTCTGTCGCGGTGACTACTCTCCCGCAGAATTACTAACCCTCCTGCCCATTATCCGTACCTGATTGGCCCCGTTATACGTACTTGCCCCGTTATCCGTACCTGACAGGCTCCATTTTATACCTTCCGGCGGAATCACGTTTGCAAAATACCGTTGGACGGAATCACCACCCTTTTATTCTACGCGACGGAATCACATAGAATTGATCCTGCTGGGTGGAATCACATACCATAATATTCTACCCCATGGAATCACCATATACCGTAATATTCTCCCCCATGGAATCACCACGTACGATAATATTCTCCCTCGTGGAATAACCACGCATATATTCCTCGGGAAGGAATCACCTCGAGACCTTTGAATCTGTAATAACTGCAGGCAAGGAGGAAAAATTGGCAGATGGTTCAATCCCAGCAGAAGTTTATGCCCGATTCCATAAAAAATGGTTGATAGTTTAAGCGAAACCTAAGTTACTTGAAGATCATGAATGAAATTAATACTAAACCAATGGTCCAATCGGCTACTCGATTTTGTATGTGCATGTCCATTGTTATGCTCTGCACTGCCCAGAATTTTTCTAGTTGGGGATTTGAATCCCTTGTCAATATCGGCAATGCTATGGCTGCTTTAAAGCAAAAACAAGAAACAAGAAACATGCCCGTTTTAAAGCAAAACATGCCAAAAACTGGAAGTTTTAAAGCAAAACATGCCAAAAAATGGAATAGAAACTCCATTTCTTACCGATAGCCCAAGCTTTACCTGCACAAGTCTCCTGATGCAGAGATTCTCAGATAGATGCAATGAATCCTCCTAAAAGCATTTAGGCTGGAATACAACAGGAACTGCAACTGCAAACGAACGACCTGCCATGTTGCAGATGCCTGACTTCAATCAGATGATCCGGAAAAGGCCATTTCTTACATCCAGCAAATCGAATTGGGGTCTTATCACCATGGCCAGGGCTGTGTAGAGCAAAAATCCACAGGCTTTGTGCCTTTTTCTTACTATTTTTTGCCCTTATGGTCATCTTTTGGTCTAGCCTTGTATGTACACAGGCCTCCTGCAGCAATAGTTGAGAATGGAACATTTTCTGGGTGCTCTGTTTGCTATGAACTATTATCTCCCCAGCAGAATACGTGATGGTTCTCCTGCAGCAAGCCACAACAATGGCTAAGCCCACATGCTAAAACAGAAAACTTGTCCCCAGAAGGGACGTTAAACTGAGTGAAATCGTTGTTTCCCCAACAGAATACTTCTCTGTTGTTCAAAACTATCCCGCAGACATGACGGCGGCCAGCATAGATACTCTCAAACTGTTTATTATTAAGGGAGGGTGCCCCACTTTGGCACACTTAGAAAAGAGCATCCATTTGGAGACCTTTCCCTAACCCAAATGACCTGCTAAAAACATCAACAGATACATTAGAAAGTTAGCTTTAATATGATAACAAAAAAATGGAATAAAAATTAGAAACAGATGCTCAATTTTGGCCTTGAAATAGGTAGGTTCATGACCCCTTATGACACAGGGGGGCCTATGATGGCTCAACAGATTGTGGCACACATGCAACTCGTACATGGTTCATACAGGAACCCTTTTGGCACACCATCTATTCCACTATGGCACACCAACAAACCCGAAATGGTTCATTGTCTTTTACCTAATGGATCAGTTCCATGAATGTTTCTCCTCACACGAGAACTTAAATGGCAATCAATTTAAACCTGTTTAAGCTGCAGAGGAAGAAGGAATTGAACCTTCTTAACCAAATGAATTTGGTTGGACCACCAACCCCCACCTGCAATACACCATGCACACAAGATTAGCAAGAGATTGGACTAGATTAATAATGGTAGCTATTGCTGCCACTATTAATCAAGTCCATGGAATAATTTGCAAGATATGAGCTAGTTACCTTGATTACAATAGTCCAAACAATATATCTTCAACTAAATTCAGATCTGAAATTTCAAATAGAAAGCTAGTATTGCATCACAAATGATATACATCCATAAAAGGAGTGCAAGTAGACTTTAAGCCAAATTTGCAATCATTGTGCAAGCTACAGCAGAATCATGTGATCCATGCTTGTAAACACCAAATGACCAGCAACCAAGTTGGCTGGCCCCAAAAAGAAATTCTGCACAAAGGGTTACATAATTCCAAGTGACATTTGCCTCCAAAAAAATAAAACAAACAACAAATGGCAAAAAGGTGTCATTCCCTAAATCCCCAATAGCTTCAGATGCTCATAGGCCTCAGCCCTATAAACATCATCAAGGCACTTAATCTTTTTGCAAGGTGGCTCAGAATCATCACTGGTAGCCTGATTCTCCAAGTCCAAGCCATGGCATACATTCATATCAACTTCCCGACCATGGTATCCATCAGGTTCAGACCAGTAGTCTGCTGCCCTCTCTTCCCAAGGGTTATCTCCTTCACATGCATCCTTACTTACATTTTTCAGCCTACGTGCATTTCTATGATCCCATGAGTGTGATCCCATGAACACTCATGGGTATCCTCCAAACTGCAAGGGAAGCAAGTTTCGTCACTAGAGTAATGGTCCATATAAAAATGCAGGATCAGGGATATTAATATGATCGACAACAGGTATATCAGGATTAGTTGCAGCAGCATATTCTTCTTGTACATTTTCATAATGAAAACCTGTTATGACATTGATAGCAGCAACATTGGTATTCCTTCCCCTAATTTTGGACAATTTTGCTTTGGCCCTTTCCCTAGCCTTGACTTGCTCAAAATTCAGATCTTTTTTCTCTCCAAATAATTCATGAACAGTAAACCTACACTTACCTGCACCATGGTCTTGAAAGTATGCAGATCTGAACCTTGTGCTCCCCTCCTCGTACACTTGATCAGCTTTCTTCCGGGCTGCCTTAGTTGCCTTAGCAGCAGCCTTCTCTAAAGCCTCTAGCTCTTTGGCCTTCTTTCTAGCAGCCTGCAATGCCTTCTTCTCTTCCATCTTCTCTTGCCTAACCCTGGCAGCTTCTTTGTTGAGTCTATCTTGCTCAATTCTAGCAGCTATCATCTCATGGGAGGTAACAAACAACCTCCCTTGCAATGCCTCAGGTAGTTTAGACCTTTTGGCCCTTGGCAATGCACCATGTTGTGCATTAGTATTCTGCCTAGCAACAGTAGGAGGTGCAATAGGAGGTGAAACAACAGTAGGAGGAGCAGTAGGAGGTGCAACATTAGGTGGAAGTGGATGCTCAATGGGAACATTAATAACATGTTCAGCAAGGTCACATTGTTCTACCAAAGGAGCAGCCAATTCATGCAAGATTTGAGCAGCCAATTCATCATTTTTATTACCTTCTTCTGCCTCCTCTTCGGAATCAGTAACCACCACATCATTGGCAAGTGGATCAGGAAAGACTGCCCTATCATTGAAAGGCCATATTCCAGTCTTTGCAAAACCTGCCAAAATATTAGATTGGGTTAAAGATTCACGAATAGCTTGGGAGACAATTGCAGCCAAATCCTCTTTAGAGGGCTCTTTAAGTCTGTTTGTGTGCATGTACCTTCCCCTCAATTTCTTGAAGGTAGTTTTGAATGGGGAAAAACAAGCAACGTCAAGTGATTTCAACTTGTGTGATGTATGTGGAGGCAAAAGTAGGATATGCAAGCTAATGTCTCTTGCATGTTGAATTGCACTCAATGATACATGAGAGCCATGCCCATCACATATCAATAAATGTGGCTTATCAGGACTAATACCCCCTGGTACATTCATTGCAAAGTGATCCAGCCATGCATCCCACAAAGGATTAGTTATCCAAGAAGTCGTATTTAATTAAAGTGGGACAAATCTCGAATTTTGGGACTCGGACTGAAAATGGGACAAAATTTTTTTCATTGAATCATTGTTAGATCAGGGGGAGGGGAAGGGTAAGGGGAGAAGCCTGTTGATCAGGGGAAAGGGAAGGGAAAGGGGAAAGGGAAGGGAAAGGGGAAGGGAAAGGGGAGATGGAAGGGAGGGACTGAGGGAGGGAGGCAAAGGAGCAAGGGAGAGGAAGGAGGCAGGGGAGAGGTAGGAGAGGCAAGGGATAAGTTGGAAGAAGGGGAAGGGAAGGGGCGGGGCATGGAGGAGGGGAAGGAGGGAGGGGGGGAGGAGAGAGAGAAGGAGGGAGGGAGGAGGAGGGGGGGGGGAGGGTAGAGAAGAGCAAAGGAGCAAAGGAGGAGAGGGAGGGGCAAAGTGGGGCAAGGTCTCCGCCCTCCCCCCAAGTATTAATTATTAATGTATAATTAATAATTAATTAAACTAACTAAATAATTAATTAAATAATAAATTAAATTAATTTAATGACTAAGTTAAATAATAATCCTTAACATGGTAGTCACGGATGCATACAATCACAAGCATAGAGCCCAAATACCCAACCAAGCACCACAACTACCTAGGGCCGAAATACAACACAAACACACAACACAACTGCCTCCATTCTCGACTCGGTAGTCGAGAATGAAGCATCTTTTCTAAAGCCTGCGCCTAAGCATCCTTTGATACTTCATTAAAACTTCATTAAATCTTCGCTCAAAACTCTGGTGCAAGGCAACATGATCCTCCTTTCTTCTTTCTTGGCCTGCTCCTATTAACAAGATGCAGCCCATATAAGGCGATCAGGAGGACACAACGAAGGCATACATGAGGCGAATACAGGTTGGATCGGACTGGAAAGGGCTGATAAATGACCCAGATAAGATCGGATTTGCAGATGGCATAAGCCAGGGGAGCTGCTCGAATCCTGTCCAGATTTGCTCAAACTCTGTTGTAATTGCTCTGTGGTTCTGCCAGCCACAGGAAAATCTCCAGCAAGAAACTCTGACGTCAACCAGCCGAAGACCACAAGCTTACATACTGCCGCCGAAAACTGCTTCACACTCTTGTACTGCCGAAAAATCTACGCTGCAAAAAACCTGGCTTCTATACCTTTTTTTGAATCCTAAATTTGAATTTGTGCTTCTCGTTTGTGCTTCGTCTTGCTTCGTCTTGGTCGATCCCTGCTTTCCCCTTTCATCCTTTCGTCTTGCAAATATGCTCTTTAGATTCGTCATGATTAGATTCGTCATGCCTGCCCTCTGCGCAGCAAAGATTTTCCAGCCTTATAGGATCAAGGTTGCAGGATCTTATAGGAGTAGGTCATACCTCAGACGAGGAAGAGAAACAAAGCTTCGGCATCTCCAGCTCAGGCGAAATATGGAGCATCGCCATCGCCGAGCCCAAGAATAGCTAGAAAATCCTTTGGGCGGTATGTGCTGTAGATCTGCTGCCATTTTTCACCGCCCTACTTCCAAGGTTCTTAGCTATCGTTCTTAGCTATCGGCTTCTTGCCATGGCTCTGTAATCTGCAAATAAGCCTGTGAAGAATAATCTGTGAAGAATGATCAGCTATCGAGTTTACAATGGCAACAATCTTTGTTTAGGATTCAATCTTTCTTACAATGGCAGTGTGCCGGAAATCAAGATCAAGAAAAGGAATGTGTCAGAGTATAGTAGATATAGAACCGGCTATGGCGCCATTGGGAAAAGATTTTGGGCTGGTTCTTATGAAGGCAAGAAGTGAGGCAGCTCATCTATCTAGGGAAGCAGAAAAGAGCAAGAAAAATAACGAAGGTATGGCAAAGAACGGCAATAGGGAGAGAGATTCCCGTAGTAAGGCAGCGGCATGGGCATGTCAGCATGGCGGAGGAGGAGCCGCTACTACAAGCCCAGGGCCAGAGTACTTGCGAAACAGGGCTTCAATTCCTTGAGTCTAGATTCAAAGCCGAAGCTCAGAAAAGCCATAGCTTCTCCGGCAATCTTTCTGAACCTGGTATTTCTTGGAATCCTTCTAGTGCCCTAACCTCGGATTTCTGTGCTGAGAAGCCTGTTGATCTGTTTGGGCAGGTCCGACGATTTGGCACCCATTAGTAGCCAGATTGTGCAGATTTAAAACCATTTTTCTCCTGAAAATCTTTCCCCTTTTCCGTTTTGATCAGAAAACTTCAGATTTAGATGCCATTTCTTCTCCCGATCAATGGATGGCTATAGGAGCTTCTCCCGGATGGCTATGGGAGCTTCTTCCCAAAACAAAAGAGTCCAAGTGGTACAAAAGATCTTCGTCTCAAAGGTATGTACCAAATTTTAAATTTCAAGCATGGGCGGGAAAAAATGGCGGGGTATAGAAAAAAAGCGGGGTAAAAAAATACGTTGAAAAAACAAGTATAAAATAAATGTTAATATAATATTTTAATTTGACAATTATACATACACCTCCAATTTCTCTTTTTATGCGTGTGCAGGAGGTGCTTCTACATATTCTATCACTTGGGGCCCTGTGGGTATTGGAGCAGCTCGGCCAGCCAGCCAGATGATATAGTTTGAATCTTTAGGACATTGTCCTAAATTTCTTCTTTTTTAAAAGGTATGTACTAAATCCCCCCCCGTCTTCCTTTTTAATTTCAAATTTCGAATTTATCTGAGGCCAATGGATATGGATTTAAATGTTATATATAAATTTGAATGCCATATGTTTTATATTATTTTAGATCATATTATATTGTTTAGCTCATCTATTATTAAAATCCCATTTTTTTCAAGCAGATTTGTGCTCCATAATATTAGAGATATTAAAATCCCATTAGTCATGATTTGTGCTCCATAATATTGGAGATAGAAACTATGTTTGTAGACAACTAGGTTTGTGACATTTGTTTAATGTTTGATTACATGTTTGAGTCGAGAATGACCCTCAGACTTAAGTTTTTTACTCTAAGCTGCCTTTCTCGACTTGCGAGTCGAGAAAGTTCCTCAGACCTGCCTCTTCCACAGAATTGGCCCACAAACCAGCGTTTTTCACTCTGAGTTGCCTTTCTCGACTTGCGAGTCGAGAAAGGCCTTCTGATCCCTAAAAAACCTGCGTTTTTTCGCTTTGAGCTGCCTTTCTCGACTTCAGAAGTCGAAAGGCCTTCACCCCCTAAACCTGCGTTTACGGCCTTGACGCCTTTCGACTCGCGAAGTCGAAAAGGCTTTCTCGATCACTAAAACACCGTTTTTTTTGGTACGCCTTTCTCGACTCGCGAGTCGAAAAAGGCCTTCCTCGACCCCTAAAACTTGTGTTTTTAAACTTTGAGTCGCCTTTCTCGACTTCATGAAGTCGAGAAAGGCCTTCTCGACTGTGTTTTTCCCTCGGAAATGCCTTTCTCATGCCTCATATTTTCCAAAATGGCCCTAAGAACTGTGTTTTATTTTATTTTTTTGCATGTAGCATCACTTGACTAATTTGATTTTGTCTCTTGCAGGTCCTTATCTCGACCCGGATAGTACATGCTTGGGAGCAATGAAAAGATCGGGTTCATTGAAGAAAGGTGCCGAAGAAGGGGTGGTGACATCGATTGGACATACAAGCACGTGGCCCATAAAGGAACTCCTCATACAAATTTCTATCGTCTTGCAGTAAGTTGCTCGTGACTAGGAGAGAGCTCCACGCCGCCCTTTGCACTAGGTGGTTCATGTGTGAAGAGGGTGTAATGATTGTGCCCATACGACCACTATGGTCTCTTCACTCACTGTAATATATATTGTAATGAGCCCATTTATAAATATAAGGTATCTCGAAACTAGTATTTTTGGGTGATTAAGTAAACGATTTGCATAATTTTTGTTGGAATTTGTGAACTATTGTCTACCCACCTAAGAAAATAGAGCCAAAATGTTCAACTAAGAATCTTTTTCAATTAGAACTTGATAGGTCTAATGGATGTTTGCGTTGCATTGTTCTTGTTCTCGACACGCTATCCAAGAAAACTGGAAGAAAAGCTTGGATGCACAGTTTCAGACAAAATTTCGAATTAAGGACAGTTTTCGGGTCGGGGTGCTTCTTTTTGTGTAAATTAACAGGGTTCCGAAAAAAAATGGGAATGGAATGAGTCCCACTTTAATTAAATACGACTTCAAGCCTTTTTTTGGAAAGCCATAGCTGCCCCTGGCTCGCAACCAGCCATCAAGTCCCTATCCCTTAATCTGGTCCCTTTGAATACATATAAACAAGGCATTCTATATCCGGATGCACTCACACATGATAAAACAGTAAGCCATTCTCGACTTTTGGGGATGGTCTCGTGGACATTCCTTATACCTTTCTTCACTAAAATTCTGATTCCTGTCCTGGCACCAGCTTGCACGCCACTTTCATCACAGTTCCAAATTGTATTTGGCTGGAACTGGAATTTTGCATACAATTCCTTTAGGGTAGAGTAGAACTCATTAAGGTTAGTGGAGGACATAGCCTTCACTCTTTGGACCTCTACACACTCAGCAGACCTTAGGCTCAAATCGGGATGTCTCTCTTTGAATTTCCTCCACCATATTTTACCAGGCAAGCCATCCTTGAAGCAAGTAATCCTATTAATACACATTTCACTTACCCTTTCCCTTAGCAACTCTAGAGTAACGCCTCTTCCCTCCTTAGCCATCTCCATGCACCAATTGACAACATCCTCCTCTTCCTCCTTTGTTAAACCTTTAGGCTTGACACCAAATTTCACTTCGGTCTGCCCATTTAGCCACCTTCTAAGAGTAGTCAATGGGATTCCATAATGGGCTGAAGCTTTTCTCATACTAAGGATTCCATTATCTATGGCATCTATAGCTTCATTCATGGCATCCATGGTCCAACTACCCCTTTCCATTGATCTGATCCTCTTCCCTCCCAATGCATTACTCTCTGATTGGCTATACAATAAAGTGGACTTGCCTCTACTATTCGTGACTGGAGGCAATGGAGGATCAGGCAATGGAGGCACAGGATTAGGGACTGGAATCTTTCTACCCCTCAGTTGCATTGCAATGGCAGCAGGTAGGAAATGATCTTGAATGCTTTTTCAAGAAAAGCCTGGAAGGAACAGATACAGGGTAATTGGCTTGATTGATAGAACTGAGCAAGAGAATGCAATTGCTTGCCCTCTTATGTGCACAATTGGAGGGAATACACATTACCTTGGCGGGAATCAAAGAAGCCAGCAAAGAATCGATTTGCAATTGGAAGAGCATGTCCCGTGCAAGTAAATGGCGCCAAAAAGAAGATGTTTCTGGAAAAATATGGGCAAAAAGATCTTCAGATCTGCATGATTTTGCCGCCAATCTTAGAAGAGCTTACATGCAAAAAGGGCAAAAAGTTACCAGTAATATCTCTTCCAAATCTCCCAGCCACGAGCCAAATGTAGGTCAAATGCTGTGCCAGATAGGTCTTCGTTTGTGTGGCTGCAGTCCTTGTGTGATCCATGGAGGAGGCCATGCCGAATACAAAGGGATTGATGCTGTGCCGTCCACCCTAAGAAAAGGGACCGTGGAAGAACAAAACCTAATCCATTATGGTAATGCCTTTTGTGCCTATTAGGTAATAGAGGAGTGCCAAAAGAGGCACACCTGGGCCACAGTCGTCCCCATGTGGCGTCAAAAAAGGGGCCCTATTCCAAAGTGGGGCACCCTCCCTTAGGTGGAGCTTCAGACAACTGATCCCAACAAACTGCATTGTGGTTGCTTTGAAGCAACCCACATGTGAAATTTTCGCCTGCGGTGACAGAAATCATGGCCTGCTGTGGAGGAGAACAAGTGAAAAAAATGGTAGCCAAATATGGTTATTGCCGTTGTATGTGCTTTTCCTCCAGGCGATTCCTCTGGCGTGTCCAGGGTCTTTTACCTCTGGCCCAATGCACATGCCGAACCCCAGCCTGTCCTAATGCCATCTATGGATGGAGCAAGCCCTCCTTACTTCCGCCATAGCCGCAGCAGCTGCAAAACCTCCCGAAGAACATGACGTAAATGTAACAAATTTGAATTTTTACTGGGGATATTCCACCAGGCAGAATCAATTCCGGATGGTGATTTCGTCGCGTGGAATAAAAGTGGAATAAAAGGGCCGTGATTCCGTCCGGCGGGATTTGGTGGCTGTGATTCCGCTGGAAGGTATTAAACGAAGGTGTCAAGGTATGGATAATGGGGCCTCCAGAATGGACCCCGTTCCAGGCACGGGAGAGAATTTTCTATGATGGAATCACCATAAGTGGGGTAACTTTATCTTCATCGAGGAAGGAGTTGGCATGCAGCATTTTCACGAGAACTCTGCATCGTGTCTTTGACTCTCCTCTCACCGTGTCTTTTGTTTTTCGAAGTTAGTTTTTTGCTTTGGAAGATGATGGATCCCATGGAGACGAATTACCACACGGGCAACTAATAAAATTAGTAAGCTCACCAAATGAGTAGGTCATAGCATGCATGTTAAGTCCAAAAGAGATCCATGGCTCGGTCGGATAGACACAAACCAGTGCCATCCCTCATTTACAAAGCCAGCATGGCTACATGCATATTGAATCTGAATAAATATCACATCGTTTGGCAGAAATCCTGCTTAACACATTTGTTCATATGCCTGAATGGCATTTTCAGCATGGAAATGCTGGGCACATACTAAAATCATTGCATTATATGATATGAATTTGAGCAGATTATAAAATGCCCTCTCTGCATCTTCTAGTCCCCCAAACTTAACATACATATTGAGAATGGCAGTTCCTACAACCACATCTTTATGCAAACCACTAGCTATTATCTGTGCATGTACCTGTTTTCCTTGCGTTATTGCTGTCTGGCTAAGTAATGCATTCAAAATACTGACAAAGGTTAGCATTGAGCCTTCATGCTGCATCTGTTGAAAGAGTTTACGGGCTTCACATGTCCAAGAAGAACATATGCAGCAATCATGGAATTCCAAGAATCAAGATCCTGAAAATTTTCTCAAAAGCATTGCAAGCATCTGCAGCAGTTCCACAGCTGCCATACATGCTGATTAACACCACATTAAAACCAAACCCACTCATTATTATATGCGCATGCATCCACTTGTAATACAATCTTCCAACTTTGGCATGCCAAAAATATAAAAGAACTCATCTATCAATCTCTACTTTAAGAACCATTGCCAACCAGATCATACCATAACTAAGGAATGAGAGACAATGGTTTTCCTGTCGTCGGCCTTTAATTTCTGGATTGTAATGCGATGTCAAGTAGACAGTTTACTTTGTGACAAAGCAAAATCAGCAAACTGGTACACATAGGTGCCACACCTTCATGCCATATAAGTGACGGGGAAATGCAATGCCCCAGGCATTCATAAGAGCACTCTGTGCTTAATGAAATAATTTGCTCCAAGTAACTCACTCTTTTCGTCCAACGTACATACAATCTACTGTTTAATGCAAAGGGATGGTTGAATGGTTCAAGAAGTTGCACTCGATGGCAAAAGAATTCCTATTTTTAAGAGAATCAAGACCTTGGGCAGTCTGGGATCAATTCTTTGGCCTTCTTGATCTTGTTAACTTTGAAAAATACTTCAATAAGAAAATTATATGTGATGAAATCAGGCATGCAACCAAATTCCTCCATTTGCCTGCCAATTTCATCAGCCTCATTTTACTTGAAAGCTTTGCAGAACCCATCAATCATTATATTGAAACTCACATATCTCCACAAACGTTCTCAATCATTTGCTGGAAAGCTCCTGAGCAGGATTTGTATCTCCCATTTTAAAAAATCCATCTATACATGTGTTATAGCTGATAACATCAGGAGCATATACTGAACATCCATCTAGGCCATGAGGAGCTGGAAATGAAGCGGGAAACATAGCTCTACGGCTTTTTTAAGCTTGGAAGTTGCAGACCCATCGGAGAAGAAGACGGATTCCTAAATCCTATTTTATGCCACTTCAGCTCCCGTAGATCCAACACATTTAAGAAAAGGTAAAAAAAAATGCTCAAAAAGCCGGATACAGACAACAAAAAAGGGCTAAAAAAAAGGTACAGAAAACCCAAAAAGGTCCAAATCGGGAAAAAAAAGAGTATAAATCGGCAACCATAAAGCATTTTGATGGCGACGAGCATGGATTCGGGTTCTGATTATGGATACATAAGGGCGAGGCAAAAATTGGAGCCTCTACCCGTTCCTTGTGGGCTATGCAACGGGATGATCTATGGAACGGTAGATCAAATTGCACCTGACGTAGTGGCTGTGCTGGATTGTGGCCACGCTTACCATGCAACTTGTTTGGAGAGTAATACCCATCCTATGCATATCCACGATCCTCTTTGTCCTCTTTGCACACATCCGTTTGTTCTAAATTCAATTGAAATGCAACCACTTTACTCATCCTCTCAAGCACCCCCAATCCCAACTCCACAACCAGTTTTTCCATCCACAATCACTCCCCAATCTGCAACCCACAGTTCACAAAATATGTCAACTTCACAAAATATGTCTAACCTTGGCCCCCAGGCTTTTGATTTTGGCAAAAAGATTTCTAATGGTTCTTGACAAAATTGTAATCTTGTTATCAACCATATCGTTGGCAATTAGCCCGATCTATTGCTTAAAACCATCCACTAGAAGTTCCAGCACAGTCCAGGTAGTGTGGTTAATTGTTTCGGCATCAATTAACCACGTAAAAAGAAGAACTTACCGAGGTGTTCTTTGTAGGTCCTTATGAAAGCTATATTCCAAGTTCAAAACTCTCGATGCTTAGAACTGATAACTCAAGATTGTGGTTATATCGAAGTACATACTTATGGCGATTGTAATTCCACTATTTTTTTCCCGGTTAAATAAAATGGAGGCCATCTTTTAGCATTGTTTTTGTTAACGATGTTTTTGTTTTCACAACGTCGTATTTTTTATGAATCAATTGCATCTCAAAAGAAAAGCAAAGGAAAAAGCATAAAGATATAAAAAAGCAATTGTCTATAATGGAGTGTAGCAAAAGTAAATCTTCTTAGGGAGCATGTAATTGTGCATTGATGCACAAGTTCGTTCCAACTTAAAGTTATGAAGATGTTATGGACGACAATTACTTGTTTAAACCTACAGACGTTTTCTGAGCCCGAACTTTGCCCATACTCGAGTGACTCCAAACTGGTTGCCGGGATAACTATCAGTGCTCATATCCAGCTACAAATTGGTTCTTCCAAGGGCACTCACAACCAGGAAATTTGCTCATTGCCAAATTAGGTTTCTAATTGTAGTGTCAAATTGGCATTGGGTTTTCAAAAATATAAAGCTTTTTTAAGTTGCAAATTTCATCATTCCTTTTTTTTCATCACCCATCAATCCAGCATTCCATTCTCATATCAAAAACACGTACAATATATCAGTATACAAATCTCCATGTCCAAAAATGCAGGTGTACATTAAGCTGGAAGCATGAGATTATCCCATTAGATAAGTATCCTAAGGATCACAGTATATTCCTTGCCAATCTACTTATTTAAATTGTAACTTTCCGGCAGTGCTAACGCCGGCGCTTACGCTTTTTCCGACAAATGTTACGCCGCTTCTTGAGTTTCCGGGCAAAAAATGTTTTTTTCCGGCAATGTAACGCCGGCGCTAACGCTTTTCCCGGCGAAAAGCGTGAGTTTTGGAATCCAAAAATATTTCCGACGTTCGCTCTGCGAAACTTTCTCTCTCCGTCCCAAAAAAAAATGGGTTACGTTTTCTTGAAGGGAAGGAGCGTTTTTTCCGTCCTCTCCGCTCCATCATTCTTCTGCCATAAGCCGAGATTCAAGATGTTTTTGTGATAGCAAGAATGTCTGAGCTCTGAGCGGCTGGTTACCAAAATGCAGAGGCGGCTGGGGAGCTGGGAGCCGATTGCATGCTGGAGGTACTATTCTACTGGAGCATCTTGGTAAATCGGTTGCATTCTACTGGTACTTTTCTTTGCATTTTGGATGTTAGTCGGTTGTGACATTCTAAATCTGAAGCTGTTTCTGCTGAAGCAGAGGTCGCTGAAGCAGAGGAGCCACTGGGCCACTGATGCAAAGGAAACAGAGGAGTCGGTGAAGATTAAGGAGCTAACTATTGGAATCGATATACCTATCTCTGACAATCTGGCATGTAGGTTTCCATCTACTGCTTTTCTTATGTTTTTGTGCTTTTTTCTTTTGCTTGCAGACGATTGTTGAAGCAAGCCAGCCAAGCTTAAAAGCATCCGACTGCTTGGATTTTCGTGCTGCACTCCTACGACCTGCAAATAATAACCTCTACATTTCTTGGGGTTTTGACAAACATTTCATCCTTCGATTCAATCATGGGTTCTTATCCTAGCCTCTTTGCACAGGCCGGCTTGCAACTGCTTCATGCTCTACAGATTTAACAGATTTTCTACACTAAGAGCAAAGCATTTTTTGGATTATGGGCTCGCATCCTAGAATGTTTTTTCCTACTTGCACAGGGCGGCTTGCCTGATTGGTTTGTACTGACTAATCCTATTCCTTTTCTGAATATATGGAGTGCAAAATGCCTGATGTTACTTATCTCATTCATTTTTTCAGCTTGAAGTACATTTGATTATGAAAAAAAACGTCCAGGTAATTTTTTTTTAAGCCTTATCCTTCTTGATAGGGGCTTGATGGATTTTTAACAGGGACTCTTATCATGTTAGATTGAAGCATGGCAGATCCTGGTGATAAAAAGACTTCCAGGTAATCTTTTCTTCAAACTGTATCCTTCATAAGATAGGGCTTGACAAATTTTTAACAGGGACTCTTATCATGTTAGATTGAAGCATGGCAGACCCTGGTGACAAAAAGACTTCCAGGTAATCTTTTCTTCAAACCGTATCCTTCATAAGATATGGCTTGACAAATTTTTAACAGGGGAAGCATGGAAGATCATGCTGTCATCCCTTCATCTCTTAGTCTTTAGTCTTATCATATATTTTGAGGCCCCACAACGTGCATGCAAATACAGATTTTTGAGTTTATTGTCGTAATCACGCAAATACAGATTTTTAATTTTGTTGTGGCAATCATTGCACAAATTCCTATCAGATTATTGTAGAATAGATCTGCATGTTCCATTGTGAGTTTGCATTCGTTTTTCTAAAATGTTCTGATTTTATAGGGTTGCTACCTTCACATTTTTACTAAATGGGTGTTTTTCTCTGAAGAGAGAGGATTGTTATTGCCAGCAAGTGCGGAAAAAACATGGTATTCATTCATTCATTTGTGCTGGGCACTCATTCTTCTTCTGAGATTCCTATACGGAAGATCATGCTGTCATCCTTTCATCTCTTAATCTTTGGTCTTATCATATATTTTGAGGCCCCATAACATGCATGCAAATACAGATTTTTGAGTTTATTGTTGTAACCACGCAAATACATATTGTTTATTTAACGCAGTCATTTATTTAAACATTTTTGTTTCGAATGCCTGAAATCAGTGACAAGGATGGATGTTCCACGTTCAAGATTAAAGAAGGAGAAGAAAAGAAAAGAATTTGGGGTACTTGAAAGCTTCCAGGTTATTTTTAGACTGTCTGCCATACTAATTGAGTCCATAAAGCTTACGCCATATGTAAAAAAGGGTGATGGCATGTTGTAGGACTGATTGTTGCCAATTGCTTATTACCTTATTTACCTAGAAATATTATCCATCCAGTCGTGTTTCATATTCTGACTACTATATTGATTATGATATTATGCGGTATAAGGTGCTGACGTTATTGAACTTTAGCTATGAATTTACCTATACCAGAGGCCTTGCATAAATGGCAGACAAAGACCACTTCCCCTCTCGACCTAGATATTGGAATTGTTGTGCAAAGAGCACATTGATTTATTATGTAAGAACAAAAGTTTGTAACGTATGCTAACTCATTCCAGCTGTTCTACATGGTGATTTTTTGCATAAATGGGAGTTTCATTCAAGGTCCATTTGAAACCTTGAAACTCCAAGGAGATAAGGCATCACACAATTTAAATTCTTTCAAGACAATCACACATTTGCTTGCATTAATTCAATAGATACCATTTTTAGATAGATTCAAAATGCAAGTTCTCTTGCTGATTAAGTTGAAATGGTTTTTGAATTGCACATTAAGCGCTACTACTATGTTACTTACCATTGCAATTTTCTACCTAACGGGGAAGAGCTATTGTAATGTACCTTTTCTTTTTCAATTATTATCAAATTTGAAACATCTCTAGATATGGTAGTTTGATACATCAGTGGCTTGATGCATTGAAGACTTAAGAGTTTGTGTGGCACTATTCTTATATGGAGCATGACCTTTGATAGATAGCGTAGGTCATCTTCCAAATTTACACAAGGAACCATTTATGGCATTATCATGGATTTTGCCTAAGGATTATTATATCATCCTACATGTTGTTCATTCTGCTACAAGTATGAGGATGATATTTTGAGCATAAGTTTTTGGTCTCTTTTCAAATTTTCGTTTTTAGAGGTAGATTTAACTGCTTGCCATATTCCTTATAAAACATTGTTTTCTCTTCTAAAATCTATATACGCAAAGTTAATACATCGATGATACTGTTATTAGACAATTTCAATAACAAAAATAATTACAAAAGCAAATAATGTCTATTCTTGCCAATATCAATATCAATATGTGCAGTTATCGAAGTTGTACATATGGACGTTAAAGGCCGAGTAAAAACAGATGTGCCACGACATTAGCCCGGCAACGCCGGGCACACGTTTACTAGTCTTCCTTAAAGAGAAGGATCTTTGCAAAAGAATGTACACTTTGTAAAACTTCGCCACTAGACATTTTGAAACAAAACAATAATACTCAGTCGATTTCTCCTTAGTTATTCTCCCCTTTCACGAGGTCAACATAGATACTGAAAAGGCCGACCCTTAGTTAGCTCCTGTTTGAATCCCAAGGCACAGCTTGGCTTCCCATTCTTGCAACCCAATAGACACCATTCAAAATACTGGACACTAATTCATTACTTAATTCAAGCAAAACGGCCCTTCCACAGTGCAAGCTTTTGCCAAACCTGAAAATGACTTTAGGGATAACTCAGATCATGGGAATTTTACTAGCAGCTTAACCATGCGCAGTTACAATGCTTAGGATATGCTTCCGTGCGCAGTTACAATGCTTAGGATATGCTTCCGAGCAACTAACAGGAATTCAGCATGACTTTTGGTAATAAATTGTAATTACCAGATATCCTAGGTTTGTCCTTGGATTCCAATTCTAGAAGCGATATTTAGAATGTAATTTCATAAAGGGCATCCAAGAAAACACCAAAAAGGCCAAATTACCTGGCAGATGTATTTTCCTAAGCAGCCAATGCATGACCATACCGATGTCCATTTTTTGCAAGACATGGTAGCTCTTGGCTACATGCACCTAACAATGCCACAAGACACCGAAACATGTGACCTTGCTAGGTTTTATCCCAGGATCCTGCATGTTCTGAAAATATTTTTGAGCATTGCGACTTTCATTATACTCGGCACATGCAGTTATCATTTCATCCCAGGTCACAGTACATTTCAATTTGTCGTTCTATGAAATAACCTGCTTGTCTCATCTTATCTCCTATATTTTGCATACATGTCCACAAGTATCCATGTTTAGTTTGACTGCATTGCTACATGTTTCCAGCATGCCTAGAAATGTGAACTTACTAGGTTTTATCCTCGTTCTTTCAAAATTGTTTCTTCTTCTTTTTCAAAACAGATTTACACCCCTCGGTTTATTCCTCCACAAACAATCTCCAACCTTAAACGGATTGCCTCCCAAGGACAGCCCAAACAGAAACCAAGGGCAAACTAGAAAGATCCCATATTGGTTGATAAGCGGATTCCCCTCTGCACAAAATATTTTTGGTTCTATTAACATTAAGCTTCCGTGCTGGCCATGAGAGCATTAACAAACGTGTTGGCTTAGAAGGCAGTCTCAAGCATCAGCATAAATGTTTGACATAACAACATAACCAGCAGAGAAGCTTGAATCTAGATGGATGAGATACTCAAAACATCGTTTTCCTATCTCTTTGTTGCCATGGACTCTGCAAGCACTGAGCAAACACATCCATCCTCTAATATATGTTGGATTAGTTGACCAAAGCAAAATTTCAGCCTGGTGTAAGCATCCTGCATGGCCTAGAAGATCGACCATACAAGTACAATGAGAAGTTGTTGGTCCAATGCCTTGAGCGAATTTCATACTCATGAAGTACCAGTATCCTTCATCTACTAGGCCTGCACGGCTACATAAGGTAAGCAGGCTTGTAAAAGACAATTCATCAGGCATCATGCACTCTTGCTGCATCATATCGAAGCATTCAAGAGCAAGACATCCCTCTCCATGTTGTGCATATCCTGCAATCATTGCATTCCAAGAAACCACATCCCGTCTAGGCAAAGCACAAAAAGCATTGTGAGCTTCCCCTAGGCTGCCACATTTGGCATACATATCGACAATAGTATTTCCTACAACATCATCTAATTCAATGTTGCATTGAGTAATCTGTTTATGAATAACTCTGCCATGCTCTATTGCTCCTATACTTGCACATGCTTTTAGAACACTCAGAAAAGTGACCCCATCTGGTTTGATGCACTCCAAGTGCATTTGCTTATAACATTGAAGAGCCTCAACGCCTTCACCATGATGCACAAATCCTGCAATCATCACATTCCATGACACCAAATTCTTATTGGGCAAATTATCAAATACTTCAAATGCCTTCATTAAGTTTCCACATTTTGTATACATATCAACTAGCGCACTCCCCACAACAGCATCAATGTGATATCCACAACAAATAATAGATTGATGAATGAGGGTGCCCTTTTCTATTGCTCCCAGGATAGCACATGCTTTCAATATGCTAGAAAAAATTACTTCGTTTGGCTCTATACCTTGCTCTTGCATCTGTTCAAAACATCGCAGAGCAATATGAGAATCTCCATGTTGGATATGTCCAGTGATAACTGCACCCCAAGCCACCACGTCTGCTCTCATCCCTTCATCTTGCATGTTCTTAAAGCATTCTATAGCGAGATGGGATTGGCCACTCTGGGCATAGCCGCCAATCATTGCACCCCATGATACAAGATTTTTATCTTGTAATCTATCAAAGACTCTCCGCGCTTCCAGTAGGCATTCACACTTGGCATACATGTCAATTAAACTGCTTCCTAATACGACATCCAGTTTCTTATTACTTTTTAAAACGTAACCATGCATGATCCTTCCCTGTAATGGAGCTCTTAGCATAGTACAGGTTTTTAAGACTGCAGTATAAGTGAACTCGTCAGTTACAGTTCCAAAAAGCTGCATCCTCTCATACAATTGAAGTGCCAGTTCCCCTTGCCCAAGGTTTCCATTTGCCAGCATTATTGTAGCCCATGTATACACACTTGGTTTCACAATCTTATTGAATACCTGGTTTGCCTGAAATAAACTTCCATGGTAGGCAAGTAACCGAATAAGATGGTCACCTAAAACAGAAACAGTGTCAAGTCCATTGTGAGTAATGAGATGCTGCAATTGCCTGACACGTTGAAAATCCTTGGTTCTGTCACACTCCTGCAGAAGACAGTATGCAGTGTTCCTGGTTACAACACGGTGTTTCTTCTCGGCAACCTCAAGCACTCGCAGAACCATCGATACAGCATCTCTTCTGACCATCAGAAGAGCTAATGCTGGGAACATTAATTATGTCAGTAAAAGAGTCCTTGCTCTCCTTGCATATGTGGAAATTGTGTAGATACTCAATAGAAGCCCAGACTTCATTTTATCATAGCGCACATCCATCACTACAAACCATTGCTCTTTTCTAAGCACCACCTCCATTTTATTTTCCATCTTTGGCAATACTATCACTAGACTTGTCAACTTAAACTTCACTGTCATAACCTTGATTGGATAATGACTACATAAAGTATTGCATAGGCTAATTGGATCCATTAACCTAGAAACCAGCTTGCGATAGCTAAACAGCCAGACATTCATCAATACTCTAGCGCAGAAGATCACACCACAATACTCATTACATTACCAGATGCAAACTCCTGCACATCATGGTAATATCACGCCAAACTGAAGACAGACCATAGCTTGAGGAAAACATAGTAGAATTCTTTCAGGCTTCATGAATGTGAAAGTTGTCAGCTAATACCATGAAAATCGTAATGAAATTTGACGGATGAAATTTGACGGATCTCAGTTTCCAGTTCCAATGCATCTTTACCAGGTGCGATAATTTCCCAAACAAACATGATATAAAACAAGTGCAGCAAAGTTCACAAATGAGATGCGAATAAATAGTCATAAGCCCATAATCTTCATCAATGGTAATTTCCTTTGCGAGTGACAAAAAAATGTGTTTGATTTGATGCTCTGATAACAAGAGGGCCCCTTCAACCATATCTGGCTAATAGATTTATAAACATCATGCAACTGCTGTGGCCTTTAAACGCATAAGTATGACAAGTCCGCATTTCGGCCTGCAGGCTTGAAACTGCACTGCATCAACATCAAGCAAAAGCGTATACGTTTACTTGTCCAGTTCAAATTTAGCCTCCTGCTCCTTTTCTATGATTTTTAATGGTTTATGAAACCCTTGAGAGATAGGGCGATATGTGGGTTTTTCGTTTGGACGGTGCAGATTACTTTGGAGGTCTGCTTGGACGGCTCATGTTGATTTGTGGAGCTGCCTTAGTCAGCACGAGGTCAATAGCGTTAGGGGTCGTTAGGATTCAATCTAGCCGTGCACTGCAGGCAGCTTTAGATCGCATTTGGTTAGAACGAAACTGCTTTAGGATTTGAAATTGCAATTGGTTCGTCTTCAAGTGTCTTTAGATTGCTTTTGATTCTACCAATGGGCTGCATCAGCATTAGTAGCAAGATTTAACACCAAGTCGTAACCTTCGTCACCTCCCGATTACTTAAGATTATTGGGGGTTTTCCTTTTAAGTAATTTTTGGCTTCTTGGTCTGGCGGCGATCTGGTGGCGCCGCCAACAGAGTGTTCTCTTGGCAACTATGGCCGGCTCATCCCATTCCTATGGCATTTCCCATTCCCTATTGCAAGGATTCCAGGTTGCCATAGCCTACTATCTCGCATAGCCCAGCATCTCCATGTCGTCACAGCCTCGCCGGAAAGCAAGAATGCATAGCCTAGAAGAATGCATAGCTTTGCTGAAAACACAGACCGTCAATCTCTGTCATGTGCACAGACTGCCAATCTTTGTCATGGGCGGCCATAGACCGAGGTCTTTATAAGCTTACTTCTCATAAACACTCGTCGGACTTCAAAAATGATGCAAGATTAATTTTCATTACATTTCTGTGTTTCTGTGACAGCGATTGCGGGCGATTTCTGTGTTTCTTTGGCTCCAGCGATGCTGATGCAGATTACTCTTTTTCTTAGCCTAAGATCCTTGATTCTGTTCTCATGGCCAGCTTTGTTAAGGGCCATGACAATAAGGAAGAGGAATGGGGCAAGAGGACAGCCTTGCTTCACTCCTCTTTTGATATTGAAGAAAGGGCTACATTCTCCATTAATCAAGACTGAGGATCTAGAGTTCTTAGGGATGGCAAGAAAAATGCTTGTCACCTCACCCATCTTATGCCAGCACTTAATGAGGAAGTTCCAACTTCCAACAAACTGTATCAAAGGCCTTAGTGATATCCAATTTAAGAAGACCAATGTTTTGCTTAGATTCTTTGGCCCAGTGCATCCTAAGAGTAGCAGTAGCAACATTGTCCAAGATGAATCTATCCTTGAGATAGGCACACTGAGTATTGGAAATGGCATGATTAAGGATAGGCTTCAATTTGGAAGCAATGGTAGCAGAGATAATCTTGTATATAACATTGGTAAGGGAGATGGTTCTGTAATCAGAAAAGGTAACTGGCTCATCAATCTTAGGAATGAGGGCAACGAAGCTGGTGTTAATTCTGTGGTCAAGAGTCCTGAGCAATAAAAACTCATTACACACATTAGTAACATCTGAGCCAATAATACCCCAAGTTTTTTTTTTTAAATTCAGCAGGCAGACCATCAGGGCCAAGAGTCTTACCATTTTCCATACCTGAGACACTCTTCAAAAGTTTCTCATTGGTGAAAGGAGCTTTCATGGTGACATTATGAACATCCTGGATAGATCTCTGGACGTGAATGAAATTATCCATGTCTTCCTCTAAAGCATTTGGAGAATCCCCCATAATCTTCATAAAGTGATCAGATGTTGCCTCCTTAAGATGCTTGTCTTCAGAAATGATATTACCATCCACCATGACACTATAAATATGATTTTTCGTAGTTCTGCTCTTGGCTTTAATGAAGAAGTATTTAGAGTTTCTTCTCTCATCATCCTTGAGCTCCCTGATCTTGGCTTTAAGCTGCCATCCTTTTGCAATCTTGATCTCCTGTCTTTGAATTTGAATTTTAATATCATCCTGCTGATCAAAGGGGGAAGATTGAAGCTGGGATCTCAGATCATCTAAGTGATGCTTCTCCTGTATATGAATTTGTTTGCCCCAAATTTTGAGCCAATTCTTAATGCTCTTGGAGGTGTGCACCCACCAATCCATCCATCCAAATGACAACTTGGTTTGGGGATATTACTATAAATCTGCCCAAACTCATGCAGAAAGTTATTCTGCTCAAGAATAGAGACAGGATACATGGGAGACTTCCCTTTGTCTGGAATATCTTTAGTTTGTCTTTTATGAGCAGAGCCAGGAATCGTGGAATACTTGATATTCACATCCAGAAAGGCATCTTTCTCAATTCTGGTACCCAATATAATTTTCCCAATTGGAGTCAATCTCTTTAACTATACAAATAGAGGAAAAATTAGTTTGAGGAATAGAGATATGAATAACTTCCCCAAGATAGCTGCCAATAGCTTTAAGATGGTTGTGAGTCCAGAACTTAGGAGGTAGATTCAGACAAGAGACCCATGTGGTAGTAGCAATACCAGAAAAATCACCTGGGATATAAAGAGGATTCCAGTTCATAATGTAAGCAGGGCAATTAGCAATAGCGGAAATTCTCCTTGTAAGCATAGTTCTCCTATGATTGCTGTCTTTGCAAATAATTTGATAGGCCATGGAATCCATTTTTAAAATAGAGAGGATAGGAATTTTAAAGGTTCTGTTAAGCCAAAACTTGACCTCATTAATCTGAGGGCATTTCAAAGGAAAATGGACAAGGACCCCATTGGAGGAATATTTTACATAGCTTCCTTGTCCTTTATAGCATAGAGATCCACCATAGATTCCCATACATATTTACTATATATACTATCCTCAAAAGAATTTAAAAGAATATTTTTAGAGGGGGACGTACCATTAATCTTATCATACTTGCCCATAGTTGAAATTTTGGAGCAGAGCTTTGAGTCAGAACTTTTTGTCGACAGCTTATCCAAATTGAGGCTAATGACCTTTGTACAGTTAGGACAGGGACACTTGCTTGCTTCTCGAGGGTTAAAGTATCCTTTGGTGTCACAGATCGAGCATTCTTTGGTAGGGACAAGCTTCTGAACAACTGTATCATGATCAACTTCCACATTTCTAAGCTTTGTTGCAGCCAATAAAGAAAGATCATCCTTAAATTTCTCTTTGAATTTGATTATCTCATGGTCATCTGCACTCTCCCAAACTCGAACAAGACAAGCTTTAGATTTCCATTCCATAAGCTCGAGCTCTTCTGCCAAATCTTTTGTTGTAAGGAATGACTCTGTCATGCTCTTGTTAAAAGCTTGATTCTTCAAGCTACAACAATCTTCCTTAGAGTGCCCGAATTTGATCCTAATCATTTGATAAAGTAGTAGATCGAGTTCTTGGAGTCTTTTGATCATATTCCAGACCAGATCTCTCTCACCAGCTTTTCCTTCCGCATATTGCCTTTCCAACCTAGAGATCTCCTCCTGACATGCAACAATCTGGCCTTCTTTCTTGATTCCCATGCATTCAATAGCTGCCTTTTGCTCTTCTCTGATGATATCGAAGGCCACTGTGAGCTCTTTCATCTTTATCCAGGCTAAGTCTCCATTTTGTTCCAGTTTAAGAATAATTCTCCAGTCTTTGCTTTCCTGGCCAATTGTTTTGTGATCCTCCATTTCCTCCAAGAATCTTTGGCCGGAACAGTCTCCTTTAAAGGTGGTCATTTTGGGCCTCATCTTGAAGCACAAGAATGTTGACTCCTGGACCCAAGCTTAAATCTTGACGAGAGTAAAGACCAAGAATCAGACAACACAGCCTGATAACAAATGGTTCCGACTCAAGAACCAGCAAACTACCCAAGAAGGCGTGATTCCTTTGAACCGTCTCAAGGAAATCCCGAAGAATTGAGTTTACAGATAAGAAGCCTTCCTTCTTCAGAAAAAGAAAGCACGCACAAAATATATATGCCTCATCCATCGAAGCCGTCCCTGTCCCGAGGCGCCAAGTCGAGCGCCTAGTCATCCTTCCTCTATGCACACTTATGAGCTTTTGATTCTTCTTCACATTGTTTAGATGTTGCATTTTGATGGGGTGGATTTTCTCTAGTGGACGTTTCTCCATTGACATTCTGGACAGGAAAATATTATTCCCCGTCAGTCTATTTTTGGCAACTTTGAAGAAAAACTTGGAATTGCCATAGTCCATGTGGTTGTGATACTTAAACTTGCATTTTATTGCAGCTCCTTTAGCTTCAATCTCTTCAATGTTTTTAATAGTTCTCTCTAGATCACTCTCTTTACGATGAAGGCTGATATTTAAGGGATCAGTCTACAAACCAATTTTTACCCTTATTTCCTGCAAGGAAGAGTTTTTCTTCACATTCCTTTGCTAATATTTATTCTTTGACCAGGCTTTTGTCAAATTTTTAGAGGCTTTGATATTAGCATAGAACTTGGCCATAGAATTCATATTGTTAGCTCTGGGTAGACTGTTAAAGAAGTGATTGGAGTTTAGCAAGGCACAATTAAATCTAAAAGAAGTGTTTCCACTTCATTTCGGACAAAGCACCTGAGACTGATGGTCAGATATGGATGTTGAATTACCAAAGAATTATTCCAGAAGATACTAAGTGGATTGGAAATATAGAATATTCTAAAGTGCAGAAGACACTATTTTGACCTTGTTGCTTGTTTGATTAAGTATATTTAGAGTTTGAGGATGGAATGTAATCCAGCAAATGATTATCTAGCAAAGGATCCCAATTTTTTCCTCTTAATAGTAGACATATTTAATTGCTTGCCAATTTTAAGGTCCCAAGAGGGTGTATTATTCACACGGGGGGTGACTCCGGGCATCGAGAGCTATTGGATGGGCATATTCATGAGTTATGCTTTGATTTGGACCGTAGATAGCGATCCTCGTTTGTGGGGTATGCTTGTACAAGTTTTTTTATACTGTATAGCAAGACTTGTGAAATACTATAAGGTTTGGTGCAATATACTTAATGGTGTTGATTTCAAACATGTATTATACCATTTTAGGCAGTATAAAAAGGGCTCTCGCTACCCTATGTCACCCCCCGTGTGAATATGCACCCAAACCACAGGGGGTTTTAGGGGGGATTTAATTTTTATATGTTGGATGTTAATGGTTTGTGTTGCAAAAAAAAATTTTTGGCCCCTTCGGGGCCTTAGGGACGTCAACCCCCCTCCCCCCTCCCGTGTGAATATGCACCCAAACCATAGGGGGTTTTAGGGGGATTTTAATTTAAAAGTGTTTTATGTAATGGTTTGTGTTGTCTAAAAATTTTTTTTGCCCCTTCGGGGCCTTGGAGATGAACAACATAATAACAAAAAATGATATATAGCAATTGTGGAGCCTCAAAAAAGGTCAACAGGTTATTAAAGTAATTTAGAAGAGTTATCAATGGAATAAAGAACATTTGTTAAGAAGATGACCGTTAGGTCATGTCATGGGGATTGAACCCAGCATATCCTTGTGCTTTATTTTAACACTAACAACTTTGAATCAAACAATTTAAACTTAATGACATGAAGTTTCAATAGTGCAAATGTGTTTTGCTTTAGCACTAAGGCCTTTGAGTCCAATCATTTAAACTCAATGAATGTGAAGCTACATAAAACTAAGCATTTGCTTGATAATAAGAATTTAATTTGAAACAGCTTTAAGCAAAGTGTGAACCTGCTCATTGCAACACGCCAAATTATATACGTTTCAAGCTTTCTTGCCAATTCTAGTCCCTAAACATTAGGCGGCCAACAGATAAGTCATGACTAAGATCCAAATGCGAGATGCATTAGTGAAAGGACATAAAATAAAGAGGCACAAACAAAAATTTTAGAATTCAAACCAGAAAAAAACTAGAATTCATTTGAGGCTTTCATCACCTGTATCTTTTGAATTTGATCACAATAAAACAAATAGAACATAAGTAAAAGTTACCATAAAGATAGAGCAGATTGATCCCATTATTCTGAAAGTCATAAAGTTTGCAACACCCACACACAAACATTTTTCAACTGGAATTTAACAGCAGCCTTTGGCCTCCATGGATTCTTGTGGTGAGAAACCAAAGTGGGAAACTTTTCTGCTTGTTAGCACAAGGATCTAGAAGCCTTGGAATTTGCTTAATAACTGCCTCAAAATCTAAAAATGCATGGTAATTTTTTGCAAGCTTCATTCAGAATGAGCCATAAAACAATATCCAATAGTGCAATCCTGTATTAATCAGCTGGTAGGATGTGAAAGCCTACCAAACCCGGCCGAAAAATTGCTGTTTTACCATAGATAACTTAACCAAACATATCCATATCATACACTATCAAAAAGATCTCGGAGAGAGCTTTCCAATGCAATAAAAATCATCTCAAACAGAGCTCTAGATCAAAAGTTATGATAAGAAATGTGTTGCCGGCGGGGAAACTGCACTACATGCGCCCTTCAAGCCCTTCATCATGTGCCCATTATGCACCATACACACAAAAAGAGGGCTTTTGTTGTGAGCCATTGGTTGTTGACCATTGAAAAAAAAAAGGCTAAAATCAATGGCCCTTCATGTGCCCATTATGCACCACACGCACAAAAAAAGGGCTTTTGTTGTGAGCCATTGGTTGTTGACCATTAAAAAAAAAAGGCTAAAATCAATGGCTCAGAAATGGTGCACTCTAGATGTACGCATTAGTACATCCATTTGAATACATCACGAAATCATAGGAAAACCTTAGTGAAAAGCGTACAAAAACACAAAAAAAACCCCCTGTTATTGTGCTAGATATTAAAGTCAACCCCCATAATCCAAGCTTCAATTGTTTGAGAAGAATCCCAATTATTGATCTCAGGCTAGATTCCCTCTCTAATTTTAGGATTAGTCGAGGCATAGACATTAATGACACTAAAGGAGGTATCATCTTTCTTTAAGATAACAGCTTGCCAATTCTTGGAAGGGTTATTAAAATAGTAGCAATGGCTTATATTGTTCCAGATAATGCACAAGCCACTAGAAGTGCCAATTGCCTCAATCCAAATAGAGGATGTCCCTAGGGTGATCCAATCTACCAAATGAGAGCACTCAAAGTTTGGAAGTCTGAGTTCTTGCAAAAGAAGGATGTCAGCGTGATAAGTTGAGAAATTGAACGCTTTCTCTTGGGAGGATCTTTTATTCCTCTTAAATTCCAAGATAGGATCTTCATGATCACTAAAAAGAGCAAAGTAGAGATAGGGAAGCTTAGAATTGACTTTATGTCGTCCTCTCGGAACTATGCCTAGTGTTAACAGTAGGAGTATTTCCTATCTGCAAGGCTTTTTTAACCTTCTTTCTAGACTTAGAAGAAGCCTTGGCTTGGATACTGGAAGAAGGAGTAGCATCTGAGCTACTATTAGGCACGAGAAAAATGTCATCCCAAGTTTTATTGAGATCAAACATATTAGTGGCATCTTAATTTTTTTTACCAGATTCATAATTAGATTGAGGACAATCCCAAAATTTAGAGTCACAACAAATGTTTTTATCATGAAGAACAACATCCAAATTTATTTGTGAGATATTTTGATCATGAAAATCAATTGGACTAAGAACTTGCCTGAATTTAGAAGAATCCTTGTAAATTGTGTGCTTGTCATGACCTTGGAATTCTGGACCGATTTTTTAACACATTTTATAGAAAAGTTGGCTAAAGTAAATGGGAGAAATTGGAGAAATAGCTTAATTTTTTTCGCACCCACAACAACCTTCGAGTTCTTTAGCCAAACTCTAGAAAATAAGTGTGAAAATTTGTAATGTTTAGCTAAAGTAATTCTAGGTAATAAAAAGCGTATGGTTGGTAATTTGTTTTCTAATATCGGCAAATAGCTAAGTTTAGCCCTTAAATTATTCCATTTATTGACTTTGCCTATAGAATTGACTTAGCAGGTTGATCTTTATCTAATTTATTTTTGCCCCCTAGCTTCTTGAAAAATTCTTCACAACTAATGTTTTTGCCATGTCTCAAATTGCATAGATGACAAATATATGGGAAACCAATCCATCTCAAATGTAGAACAGACTCAGAGACAAAAAAAAAGTCTATAAATGGAATGGAGGTTTGTATAATTTGGGCAAAATCAACTTGGGCAAAGCATTTACGTGGCTTGTAAGGAGAGTATTCAGAAGCATTGTAAGTCCCAGAGAATTAAAAATTGTTAGAAAACAGTCTTCATTCAAGTAGATGGGGCTAAGCTTGCTAATGGACATAGAAGCAATACAGAGATTGTCAAAATCTGAAAGTGGTAAATTACGCCACTTTTAGAAAGCGAGATCAAAGGTGTTGCATGCGAAATTTCCAAACTTTAGGAGAAATAAGGCAGTTCTTGAGTTAGTACTTTCAACCATAAGATAAGGGTAATTTAGCTAGTAGATAGAGCTTATGGAAACCTTTGTGCATTTTAAACGGTTGGTCCCAAAGTCTGTCAATTTTTAACCCTACCGAGTCGATCCTCATCGTAACAATAAGATTTGACAAAGATTGAATTTTAGAAGCAATTGAGGGTGAGTTTAAGGTAATACCTTTGAAAAGAACAGTGGGAGGAGGGATCGTTGACTTGAAGTTGTCAAGTTTATTAGCCAAGTCACGGTTTGACCATAAAAAATCTCTGGGTCATTGCGGGCCAGTTTGAATTTTGATTCCATTGGCATCAAGGGCTGGGATGACATGATCTGGGCCTGGATCTTTGGTTAAGTTGTCCCAAACTAGAGGATAGCTTGAAAAATGGAACATTTCTTTTGGCAAAACTGAACTATCAGTAAAATCATCAAATTTGAGTACATGAGAAGGATTTTTAAGGAAAGAACTTAACTGAGGAAGTAGAGTGCCTGGTTGGGATGAAGATAAGCTCATGAACTGATGAAGTTTTAGAGACTCAACTTTTGGGTTTGGCGAATGATTTTGGGGTACAGAATTGGCTATAATAAAAAAGCTCGGGTGGAAGCAATAAGGAAAAAAAACAAGGGGAGAGGGGAAGGCAAAAGGATGCAAAGCAAGGAAATGAAGAAAATTAAGCGGGAGGAGGAAAAGATGAGACAAGGAGGTCTGCCAACAGAAGAAATAATTGGAATGCCATTTATTTAACATCGAATTACAATCAAGACGTAACAGAATCAAATCAAATTCAAGTTTCAAAAAATCAAGGAGAATTCCCATCATTTGAACCCAAATATTGCTCGGTGGACGTTAAAAAAACTATTCTATTCTATTCTATTCTATTCTATACTTTCACAAAATTTGGAGTCTGACCACTCACAATCCGATGCAGAAAATGCTTGAAGCAGCAATGTTTTTAGAATCAACGAATTTTTCAAGCCAAGAAACAATGATTTATGTCTTAAATTCAACAGTGCTAGGGACAAAGATGTATTCGGGAGTGAAGAGATTGTCAAGAAAACTTGCATGGGGACTATTGTCAGGAAAACTTGTGTGGAGACTAAGTGTATTCGGGAAAAACTTGTTTGGAGACTAAGCAGTTCCAAAGGTCAGATGAAGAATCTTGCAAAAAACCACAAGTTAATCTTGTCTTCTGTCCGAGAATTGTAAAGATTTTGGTATCCATTTAGAGCTCGTATTGTCGGCTGATTTGGAAGCGGCGGCGGTTGTGTATCTTTCAGGGGATTCAGCAGCCTGCAGCCTCTCTGATTCCTCGACTTAGGTACAAGCTATTTCAAAGCTTTCTGGTGTTCCCGGGATTGGTAGAGCGGAAGTTGTAGATGGTGATGGTCGGTTTGTACAGCAGTAGAGTTGCAGTTTTTCTGTGAGTTTGTTGTGGAGTGTCGATGGAGTGTCGAGGTATCGTTGTCTCTTTGGGGCAGTTCTCCTTCCTCCTTACTTGCTTTGTAATATTACCATTCTTTTAATATATTGACGACACAGTTCTTCAAAAAAAAAAAAAAAAAAAAAAAACTCAATCAGTCAAAGCTTAGATTGAATGTGAACAATGAACTAAACCATGCAATGAATGAAGCAATCAAACAGCATAAGCTACACATGCAAGAGACTTAATGACCACCTCCAGCTCATTCTTCAGTAATGTCTGATGCTATATCGAGAAGCTGTTGAAAAACAACCAAACGAAAATGTAGGAAATGTTAAATACATTGTTCGCACCAAGGTTTTGCTTACAACATCAGAGGAATATACTAAACAAAATATTGGAACATTGGGCAAAACATATCAAGATAAGTGTTAGTGGCTCTACAGTTTAGCCATAGCCGTTTCTCAGCCCGCAGCAGGACCCTAACTTTTCCCAGGGAATCATATTCTTTGACAGTTCTGCTAATGCCGTAATGGCATGTTTACAAGAATGTTTACAGGGAATCATATTCTTTGACAGTTCTGCTAATGCCGTAATGGCATGTTTACAAGAATGTTCGAATTTTGATGATCTTCTAGTGAAAGAGGCAGTTCGAATTTTTGCCTTAACCTTTTCCATTCTAATTCGTTAAGTCTTTTCCATTCTCATTCATTAAGTATTTTTGTATATTGTTAAATTTGTGATATATAGCTTTGATTACAAGCACAAAGGTGGTAAACTCTATGCTTAAGCTTTGTTGCATATGCTTTTTCATAGGTGTGTACATTTGTATATAGAAAAAAATAGAAAAAACATGGCATGTTGAAAACAATTGTCTATACTTAATGCCTTCATAATTAAGAAAGCAATAGCATTCTACGTTGTCTTTAATCGAAACTACATTTATAAGTGAAAAAATGACAATGTCGATTTCTGTCATTTGCAATAATATATAATGGTGCAAAGTTGTGGACCCATCAAAGGGAAAGGGTCTTCCAACGGGCAAACAAAGGGTCTTCCAACGGGCAACCCATTGATGCATTAACATCTTGTTTTCTTCGTTGATCTGATTTAAAACCATCATAATATGAGTGCGTTCAAACTTTTTGTCTTGCCACGTTCATGATATTTACATATACCAGCTTATATAATGGAAGCACAACTTGGTACACTACCTACGTTGCACAAAATTAGACCAATGTGCCCAAACACCAATTTTCCACTATTTAATCACTAGACACAAAATTGTTTCCGCAATTCTTTCAGGTGTTCAAAATATTCTTCCACTTCTTGCTTGCCCATGAAAACACTATCCCAAAGCTGGCGAAGAGCTGCACCAACCTCAAGTCAGTACATGTTGGGAGTGAAACAAAGCTTTCTAAATTTGACAATAACAGTATCATTAAATGGGAGAGACAAAAAAGATAAAGCACATCATACCAGCTTTGTCTTTTGGCGTCAACAACATCACAGTCATCTTAAAGCGTCCAACCTTTGTTAAATTGTCTAAGTATTGAATAGCAAGACCGGCGTCATCACTGCAGGAGAAAAATTAGTTGCTATACCCACTTTATTACTCAAATTATAGTGTTTTCATATGTGCTTACGGGAAAAATGATCCCAATGCCAACATGATGTCCAGTAAAAGACCAGCACTTAATGACTCCTTGAATAGCTTTGGAATAGTTAACGGATCCATAATCTACAAGCCAATGCAGTAAATGAGAAAGATTTAGCAACTAGACATAAACAAAGCCCAAATTAAAACTTTAGCAAAGAAATTGACAACTACACACCTTTAGCAAACGAATTTGAGAAGAGCGATCACTATGGAAGCCTCTCCACAAGGTTTCGAATTCATATGATGTTTTTGGTGCAACCATGTTACGAGCTACAGCTGACATAGCACTCGCAGCAGCACGTGAAGCGGCTAGAGTTATTCCATTGCTTTCTTTTGTAACTTTATCATGCTTTTGCTTGTCATCCAAAACTTTCTGCAATTGAAAAGGTGCTCACAAATAGATCCACATCATATATTGTTAATTATAGCCTTTGACATGACACACCTTTTTTGCTTCAGGAATCGATCTATGTTGCAAATTTTTGCGAATATCGATATCCATTGGAGTTGCTGAATTAAATAATGTGCTAGATTCCTGGCCCTTTACACCTTTTTTGTCCACCTCCTTTATCACAAGTTTCATTTTTTCTTCCGATGGCTTAACCCCCCCTTGCTGTCAAGGTCAATGAACAGTATTAATTTTAGTACCCTTTAAGTAATGTGATTCACAACCAGATACCTTTAAAAACAGTTCTTTAGCTTCCTGATATTGTTTCTGAAGTTCCTTGTTTTGAGGTTCCAACCGCAGTGCAAACTCGAAGTCTGCCAAGGATAATGCCAACATGAGCACATAATGAGACTGACTTTCAAACTTCACAGACTAAATAATTACCCTCGATTGCATCAAGATATTGTTTGAGCTCTTTCCTGGCTGTTCCACGTCTTGAATAAGCCTTTGTATACCTATCATCCAAGCCTATAGCCTCTGTGCAATCAAACTCAGCATCTTCAAATCTGAAATTGGTGACCACGAATCAGGGCTCGTGTCTATAGCTTGAAAATATTTTTTGGCCCAACTCTTACAAGCAGCATACAGTAATAATTTCAAATTCGATTAATAGCTTTCAGAATTCAAATATATTTCCGTTAATTACAGCACACTGTATGAACAAGAGAAGAGGCAAACACAGCACTGTCATCTATATAGCGTATATCAAATGTTACAAACATGGTAAATGGAACCACAGGCAAATGCAAGTTGGAGCATTTACCTCCTGATTTTGATAAATGCCATGGCACGATTAGCATATGCTACAGCTGTTGGTTGCAATGCTATGCTCCTGCTATAGCACTCAATTGCTTGCACAAACTTCTTCTCCTTAAAGTAATCATTTCCCTGAAGAATAACATTTCAAGGAATAAACCCGAGTACTCACAATTAAAGCACAGAGGATTTTATATTCTTCCACTCAATCGCCTAAAACATGCACTTCACCTGTTCCTTTTCAGATGCAGCATCAGCAGATGCTTTAAATGAAGTAGCAACTGTCGGCACGCCCATGCTATGACTACTCCCTGAACCAGCATCAATTGAAAGATCCGAACGCTTTGTGTCAAGAGTGTTAGAAGGTTTATCACCATTAACAAATGAAGTGCCTCTCTCTTCTTTGTCTACAGTCTCCAAGGCCGCATCCTACTGAACATTTTATTGCAGGAACAGGAATTAGTCATGTAAAATTTAAACAGATGATATAAAATACATAGCAGCTGCACGAAAAAATACCACGTCAAACTTGTCCCATTTATCTCGATAATAGTCATAAGTATGTTTGGATGCATTTGATGTTGCAGTCATCTTGCCTTCATCATTGTAATTCTTCCTAGTAGAAGCAGTTGACAACACCTGTTGCGAAGGTGGTTGCTGTTGCGACTTTGAAGAAATAGCAGAATCCTGTGATTTCTGAGTGAAACCCCTTACTGGGGGCAAATCCTAAAAACAAATGAAGAACAAGATATAAGACGCAACATACACCATGCATATTGCATCAGTTGAGTAAGCTATTACCTAAGCCTATGCATAAGAAAGCTTATTCACTTATTTCTATCCCCTGTGCTTCCTATGTGCACTATGGAAGAAGTAGAGGACATGGCTAAAATGCACAACTATTGCCAAAGAAAAAATTCGCACTTTTAAATCAACAACGGCCACTGTCAAAACATGCTGGCAACATATTGTACAGAAAGTCCCGTTCTTCAAATCTTGGTCAACCCTTCAGAAAATTCTTTACTTCTTTCTAATATATCTAAAACTGCAGATGAGGTGGAATTGAGGATTATTGCTGGCAGTTTATGGAGCAAAAACAATTTTGCATGGGCGCAAAAAACTGCTGCAATATGCCTCATCAGTTTCAGAAATGGATTTGGCATATCACTGTCAGGAAGATTACAGTCTCGTATATGCTAACTTACGAAAACCTCGTTTTCTTGCGTTCTAATGATAAATAAAAATTGGCTAAGTGATAGCATACAGTATCTTTCTGCTGCAGTTGGTTCTTCAACTTCTTATCTTTTTGCTTTACCGTCTGCTCCCAATCCTTCAAATCCTTTAAAAAATCTTGAAGCTCCTGACAAAAGAAACAAAAAAGACAATGGAAATAGACACTAAATACGAAACAAATCTCAGAAAATCCAAAAACACCATGAGTATTTTCATGAAGCATGTGCCTATATGAATATTGTTCTAGAGAAATGAAAGATGACATGAGCTGCAAACCTGTGTGTTGTCACGAATTTGCTTCTGAACGTTGAACGCCATGGCAATGGACGTGTAGCTGTTTTAGGGCGAGCAACAGGCCGAGAGCATAAGAAAATGCCTATATGAAAGAACTTCCCGAAGGTTCATAATTTCGCTCCTAAAAGTGTCGCCGCCAACAATTTTCCTGAGCGAAAACCAAACGGCCAGGATTTACCTTACATAAAAGTAACGGCCGTCAAATTTCCAAGTATCAAAAAGAACAAGGTGCTGCGCACGACGGGTTGCCCTCCGATGGCCCAAAAGTGTGTTTTCATGTTTCTTGTTGTCATTTCGTTTTCATGGTTCTTGTTAGATCATTTCATGTGTCAGGGCTTATTAATGGTTTGAATGGGGATTCTGTTTTGTGTTTTGTTTTTCTTTTGTTTATGAATTGTATATGGACCAAGAAGAGGCTTGCGAAGCTCAGTGCCTAGACCAATTGGGATTGACGTGATTATGTTCTTTGTCTAAAACACATTAGCCATTCAGAATTATTCTGAAACTTATTTTCAATAGTGCAATTTCTTACAACCACATCGACGGTAACAAAAAGCATTATTCTGCATCATAAGCATCATCAGAGATCAGAAAGCAGACAAAGGTAAGTGATGAAAGGAAGGTAGAGTAACCCCATTGTGGGCAATCCCCTAGCCACATAACCACCAAAAGGGTTCCAAATAAAAATAAAAGCATTGTTCACTGAAAAACGGGTCAAAGAAAAAACATGTGCGGATGGCCAAGTTCCTAGTGGAACCGAAACCTAATTACAAGATTAACTAACTATGTCCAACTCCCTAGGTGTTTTTTTCCCGCGCATGAGTAGATTTTGCAAACATGCCAAAAGACAAAACCATAGGCATTCTTTCAATATACTAAGGATATGTCAAAACATACCAAAACCCACCCTTCCCTAAGGTATTGCCCTTTAGAAAAGGCAATCCAAAAACCAAATTGACCAACTCTTACTCCTTAAGACACCCTCAATCAACTCTTAATCCTTTAGACGCCCTCAATCACTAAATTTAACAACTTCTATTCTTTTAGACGTCTCAATCATTGCTTCTGGCCCCTTATCAACCTTATTCCTTTAGATGCCCTCAGCCATTGTTTCTGTCCCTTTGTCAAGTGCATGCAAGGAGAAAATGAAGGCCTGTTACGTTTAAGGAAACAAAAAGCCTAGCATACTTCGTTAAAAAAAACGACATGCTATTTTATGGACTGGGACCACACAAGCGCTAACAGGCCCTATTCTCCACATTCAATTGGGTCCTGCGTTCTTGCTTAATATGTGAAAAACATTTGAAATCTCTAAGGCATGCTTTTGTTTCATCACCGTATGTTATGTTGTATCATTTGCATCCTAATAGGGTACCTATTTGTGTGATGAAGGAAAAACTCCCTCACAAAAGCCTGCTGCAGGTAATAGCAGAATAAAAAACTGCCAGTAAAATGTCAACAGCACTGATCTGGAACATAATTTGCAGCAATCATCTTCTCAAATACTTCCTCCATCTTATTGGAGAAATCAAGCTTACCATAGGCATCAATTAGCATATTAAAAGTAAGAAAAGAAAGCTTCACCTTTAAAGCGTGTACCTCTAACAAAAGCATTTCCAATTTATTGAAAAGCTTGGCCTTGATATATGCACGGATTATAATATCATAGACCAAAGGGTCAGGTTTAGATGTGCACTCCCTTTTCATTCTAGTAAACATATCATCCACCTTATCTTATATATCACTCCTCGCATAAGCAGCAATAAGAGCACAGAAAGCTTGTTGATTTGGGTGGAACCCTCTTGCTTCCACTTCCTTAAACAACAAGTCTGCCCAGCGTGGCTGCTTCGCTTTAGCCATGACCCTCATTAGTAATGTATAGGATTCTATGTTTAACTCACATCCTGCCCTGCTTTTCACATCAGTGTATATCTGCAGATAACATAAATCTATCACTATAAGGGTATCTTTACAGTCACCAAAGGGATTATTTCGAAAATATGTTAATCATCATTGTGGTCGTATAACCAACGAGGCAAAGAACCTGATATTAACTCAAGGGTGCTATTCCTAAACTGAAAAATTGCCTCTACGTTTCGATCACATGCCCAAAACTACTCACACTCAAATAACCCTGATATTTAAGCAGATATACAACTCCATTGCTTCAGGTTTGTGAAAGTATTGATAAAACTCAGACTTTGGCACAAACCTGCAATGAATTAGAAACCAAGATGTCATGTTAAAAGAACCGTAATGAGAAAATAAAGTTACTTTAGGAGTGTGAACATAAATTCTAAACTTTTGATGGTGTCTAAATTACAGGAGGCTACCATGAATAAATGTCAAAATACCTTAGGAACAGAAATTAAAGAACACCAAGTCATATAATGAAGCACGATTAATCAGCGAGCTGTACTTCTTCTAATGTGAGCCATGTGCCCACGTCCATAGGCTCCTCCAGAGACATGCAGTCTTGAATTCACAAAGGCCTGTCACCAAGCAGTTAATCTCATAAAGTGCATAAAGTTGAAGTGGTGAACAAAATGAAATGTTATTTTTGGCACTTACAGCTGCATGCTGATATCGAGGAGCAGGTGATATACCAGTTGCAGTTGCCCATTCCCAGCTTCCATCATCTTTTCTACCAAGTGCATGAGCAGAAGATAGGGGCTACACACAAGTTTCAAGGTTCAAAATCACCAATTAAGCCACATATTTGCATATATACAGCAATGTAAAAAGAAAAGATTATAATGCATAAACCCAATACTCAGGGAAATATTTGTCAAGAAAGATTGAAGACATTATCAGGACACACTGTCTAGGGCTTTGCTGCAGTATCCAAAGCCCAATTCCTGCATGATATTTTTCTTTAAAATGCTTTCTACATAACAAAAACCAATGATAGAAACAGAGAGAGTCCTGATCTAGGTCTCTTCAATGCTGGTGACTGGAATCTATGAACGAAATTGTCAAGAAGACGGTGGCATTTGTTGCCCTATGCATTGAACTATCGCTGACTGTAGTGGAAGCTGGCCTTCACATACTTGTAAAGCCTTATTGTTGTCTTGACTCCTACGAACCTTAATTAATCGATATACCTTAGACCCTAAAAGTGTTAGTATAACAAGCTGCTAATAATGGGCACAAGAAAAATAAATCACTACACTTCAGATAATGCAGAGAATGCTACATAATGCAGCCACATGCTTGCAAAGCATACAAAATCTAGGAAGCAGCATACTGCCCTGAGATAACAATTGGACGGACAAAATCTAGGAAGCAGCATACTGCCCTGAGATCTTACCTGGAAGTGTCATCCGAGAATGAGGTGCCATAGCTGGAATTGGGGTCTGGAAGAAAAGCTTGGATGGGGAGATCACGTCCTGCCATCTGCTGAGAGACCATAACTTTCCTTCAGCTAGAAATATAGAATGTGTGCCAACGGTGTGCTCCGCAATGCCGGGAATTACCAGTTGCTGTTTGAACACAAAGGAGACTTGCTTTCTTATCAGAACCCTGACGGAAGGCGCGGAAGGGAGGGAAGCTGGATGACCGAGGATTTACAGGCAGCAGCCAGTTTTTAGCAGTCATCAGTATATGCTAGGTATATGCCAGCATATACTTGAATATGCCCACATACCCACATAAACGAGGGTTTGCCCCCCTAGGGGCAACCCAAAAATTGATGTTATTGTGGTTGTTTATGGGAGAAGAGGTTTTTTTTTGTTTTGGTCAAAAATAAACAAGGTGCTCTCGCCCAAACGGTTGCCCTCGTCTTGACTAGCAAAGGTTTTTGGCCTAGTAGCAAGAGCTTGAAGAAATCTATCCAAAAAATATTTGGTTTGAAGCGCAAAAGCCTGGATGAGCTGGAGATGATCAGCTAAATTGAATACAACAGGGTAGAAGCTTGAAGAAATCTATCAAAAAATATTTGGTTTCAAAGCACACACACTTGAATGAGCTGGAGACGATCCGCCAGATTGAACATAGCAGTGCAAAAGCTTCAAGAAATCTCTCAAAAAAATGTTGGTTTGAAGCACGCGCAAGAGATGCAGAACGACGTTTTTTATGACCCAAAAGCGCAACCAGAGCCAAAGAAATCAAACTGTTAGGAAGAGCTGAGACCTAGCACATTATTTTTTGCGTTGAAAAAGGAGATCAGCTCGACCGAATTTATGCAATCCGTTACTTCAGAGGATATTTGTTGTAACTCAGTATAGAAACTAATGCAAAAACTAAATTTTTTTCCCCTTAGCTAAATGGCTCCTATCTCCACTGTCTATTTATATCTTTCTAAATCACATATTCAAGAAAAATGGGACTTATTCAATATTTTGAAACTATAATATTCCAACATGTGGCTCTATTTCCATTTTTTATTTAGAAAAGTTGGAGCAAAATAATACGTAATGATGAAGATAAGTTATAACGCTCACAAAAATAAACAAAAATCCTTTGAAAATGAACATGACACATGCTATTGCATTATTGCAACATGAGCTTACATTGAACCCTTCAATGACTACATAATTCGAGACGGTCTTGTACAATTTTGACTATGTTTTTTGGAATTTGCTGAAGGCACTTCATTGTCACAGCAGACTTTTTGGGTTTCAAGAATGAATGGCTGACAGAACATCCAACCATTGTTGTGCATCTTATGATTTACATTTCCGCCTTTTGGTCCAACATTCACGATACTGAGCTTGAATTGTTTTCGCACCATTGAACATGAACATATAAACCTTTTGTAATCCCATCTGGATGTCTTATTGGATTTGTTAATGCTACACCCAACCAAAAAGGTGTCTCATTTACATTTTCAGGCCTCATAATAAGAAACATTCCCTGTGAAATATGTTTCTCAGGCCTAAAAGCTTCCTTAGGTCGACCACTAGCAGGACCACAATAATGTTCTTCTTCTTCTTCTTCTTCTAAGTTGTTTGCCTCTTCCTGTACTTCTTGAACGTTTGGTTCTTCAGCGTTCCATTGGGAACGAGGCCAAAACCCCTCATGTAGCATGTTGCATCTCATAGGGCTTTGTTTAAGTTCTTTCAAAACATTATCTCAATATTCAATAACAGGTCTCATTAGATCATCATAACTAGAAGTTCGTCCAAAACGGCCCAGACCAATTTTCCAGAAGTCTAAGTATTTAGAAATGCCTGATACAATGTTATCATATTCTCTCATGCGTTCAACTAGAGGTATGGTTCTGGCTCACCCATTGGCAACAATACTTGTCCATCTTTGTCTTTTTTAAATAGTTCACACCCTTCTTTTGGCTTCCAATTAGTTTCCTTTGGATGAACTTTGTACTGAAACTTTGGAACATTCCCATCCATCAGCATCATCGTTCGTGCTCTGCCATGGCCAGGTGCTTGATTCTCAACAAAAATAATCGAAAACCAGGATCAACCAAAACAACATAATACCATTGGGACTTACATCAATATCACAATATCTCTAATGGAATGCACTTGTCCGCTCCATATGTTTCCATGAATGTGCGTCTGATCTTCTTTCGAAGCTGGATGACATATTTAACAAAATTTGGACTTATTCAAATCTAATAGATATTCTTCAAGCATGTCATGATAAGATTATATGTATTTTTAACTCTTGTTAATTTTAATTTTCAGTTTATCTTTAGATAAAAAGTATGGTAGTTATCAAAGTTTAGAATTGCTTTCAAGACAAATTTTTACTTTTATCTATTTAGAATTAAATTTTTATCTAAGATGAACTATATATCATTATAATGTTATTTTTCCAGAACGTTGAAAGAAAGTTTAGATGAAATGAATCAAATGATTACGTTCATATTTTAATTAAAAAAATTTGAGTAGTTTATTTTTAATTAATTTTCAATATATATTTATTTTATATATAATAAACTATTTAATATTTGTTATTCAAACATAAACTTTATCTTTTAATTAATTTTAATCTAACACTTTTTAGAAGTATGTTTAAAGTGCTAAGAGTTTGTAAATTATAAAATTCTAATATAGTTTTAAGGGTGAAAGCATGTTACGGCCTACATAAAAAAAAAAATTACCAAAAAGGTACTTTTCTGTGTACTTTTGTGCAAGTACATAATTGTATTTTAAAGTACCTAGACTACAAGATTGACTAAAATAAATTGTGTTATGTTCAAGAGTAGTAGTACATATATGTTGTAAGGTACTTTGTGATTCAAGAAGATGTTAAGAACTCAAATATATCATCATCTTTGACTTCCCAGAGTATTTTCCAGGTAGTTTCCAAAACATGTAGGCTCTAACATGCTCTTACCCTTAAGTCAATCACTTATCAAACCATCATATTTCATTTACAAAATATCCTGATTGCAAAATTTTAAATTTGTTGATAAATCACTGAAAAATAAAATTTTATATTTTTGAAATGTCTAACTCTAAATAGATTCACGTGAAAATTAGTTTGGAACGCAATTTTTATGCTTTTATAACAATTATACTTTAATTTAAAGATAAAGTTATATAATTAGAACTAGAATCAAGAAGAAATAAATATGACATATAATCTTAAAGTGATATCTATGTCTATTATATCTAAATAAGTCAAGGTTTTGTTGAATATGGCCTGTTGTTAAGTGATCCAGTGCAGCTAAGGCAACTTGTGTTGAAGCATCTACCGCTGCCGCTATAACTGTTACAGAACGTTGAAGGACTGCTAAATGATTCTTCCATGATTCCCTTTCCATTTCTAATTCTTCTGCTGACTCACCATCTGCTTCTGTCTCTGTCCTTGCTAATTCTTCTGCAATTTTTTCCCTGGCTGCTACTACATTCTTCCAAGCTTCTATTTCCCTTTCCCTTCCAGAAATCTCCAATAGAATGCACTTATCCGCTCCATATGTTTCCATGAATGTGCGTCTGATCTTCTTCCGAAGCTATGACATATTTAACAAAATTTAGACTTATTCAAATCTAATAGATATCCTTCAAGCATGTCATGATAAGATTATATGTATTTTTAAGTCTTGTTGATTTTTATAAAATTTTCATTTTATCTTTAGATAAAAAGTATAGTAGTTATCAAAGTTAAATTTAAGATAAACTTAAATTTTTATCTAAGATGAACTCTATATCATTCTAATATTATTTTTCCAGAATGTTGAAAGAAAGTTTAGATGAAATAAGTCAAATAATTACGTTCATATTTTAATTAAAAAAATTTGAATAGTTTTTTTTTAATTAATTTTTAAATATATTTATTTCATATATAATAAACTATTTAATATTTGTTATTCAAACATAAACTTTATCTTTTAATTAATTTTAATCTAACACTCACCTTCGTCTCCATTGTTATCAAAATCCTTCTACCTTTGCTCTAGCTTCTCTCCTATAACTTTACCAAAACTTCGAGGTTTTCCATAATCCTCCTCTTCTCCTCTAGCAGCCGCATTCTTATTCTTAACAGAAAGATCCCTTGTTTTAACCTTTTGTTTAACCACATGCTTAGATTGTATAATCTTTTCAGCCTCCTCAATGCTGCACAACTCAGATGCTAAGCTTTCAGCTTCAATCTCTGCTTTGATCGTACGTTCTTCTTGCCTTAGTCTCCTTTCTTTTTCCTACTCCTGCGACTTACATATTAGTATGTTTAAAGTGCTAAGAGTTTGTAAATTATAAAATTCTAATATAGTTTTATGCCAATCACTTATCAAACCATAATATTTCATTTACAAAATATCATGATTGCCAAATTTTAAATTTGTTGATAAATCACTGAAAATTAAAATTATATATTTTTGAAATATCTAATTCTAAATAGATTCACGTGAAAATTAGTTTGGAACGCAATTTTTATTCTTTTATAACAATTATACTTTAATTTAAAGATAAAGTTATATAGTTAGAACTACAATCAAGAAGGAATAAATATGACATATAATCTTAAAGTGATAATTGATATGGAGCAAGCACGGGGGAGAGGTCCACGGCAAATGGGTTATTGGAATTATGGCAAATACTATGTAAATATTAGTCCTAATGTATCCCTAAGTGTATAGAAAGAAGGGGCATAGAATAACATAGCATGTGGGTGTGAAGAACCATTGATATTTATGGAAGGGGTCGAGGCACTATCATTGGGATGATTATTGGTTGAGAAAAAGATCATAGATAATGTCCCATATGATAAGTCATATAATTTAATTAAAGGCAAGGAGATATTTTGAGAAAAAATGCAATTGCCTGCTAAAAAAGGCTAAAGTCGCACAGAGATCTATAAATAGAACTGAAACTTTAGTTGGACATATCTCCGCAATCAGAGCTCGGATTGAGGCCACCTTTAGCTCCTTGGAACTGGCTCGGAGTCTAGTTTCGGAATTGGGATGGCACATCCCGCAATTGTTTTTATGATATGTGACTACTTGAAGTAGCTAGATTAGTCTGGAAGGCCAATAAGCCAGATGCCAGAGCTTTTTGTTTGCTGTAGCACTTGTGTTTTGCCGTAACCCAGTGGATCCGGTTGGGTGGTTAATGGTGTTGCCATATCACTTGTGCATGAATAAAGTTTCTCTAATCCAGTGTTCTATTATTTTATTGTGGTTCTATGATTCTGTGTTGTTATAACTTCCCAAATATACATGAATTGTATCAGATATCAATGTCTATTATATCTAAATAAGTCCAGGTTTTGTTGAATATGTTGCAATACCTGTTGTTAAGTGATCCCAGTGCAGCTAAGGCAACTTGTGTCGAAGCATCTACCCCTGCCGCTATAACTGTTACAGAACGTTGAAGGACTGCTAAATGATTCTTCCACGATTCCCTTTCCATTTTGAATTCTTCTGCTGATTCACCATCTGCTTCTGCCTCGGTCCTTGCTAATTCTTTTGCAAATTTTTCCCTGCTGCTACTACATTCTTCCAAGCTTCTATTACCCTTTCCCTTTTAGAAATCTCCAATAGAATGCACTTATCCGCTCCATATGTTTCCATGAATGTGCGTCTGATCTTCTTCCGAAGCTGAATGACCTATTTAACAAAATTTGGACTTATTCAAATCTAATAGATATCCTTCAAGTATGTCATGATAAGATTACACTAGGAACGTGTGCCCGGCGATGCCGGGCATTTCTCGAGAGCGTGGGGAATGGCTTTAGGGTATTAGATTTTGTGGCCACAATATAATTTATAGAGTCTATGTAGGTGAAATGGGCAGAACGACTGTTTGAGAAATGTCGCTTTCTCAAACAGTTATACGATATTTTCGAGCAAATAATAATTTGCCATATAATTTCTCAATGGGCTATACAATGCTTTTGGAGGACTTAGTGAACAATGGTGCTACTGATTTTATGTATTACCAAAAGAGGAAAAACTTACATTATTAACAACGATCTTATTGTTGCGTGGCAAGAGACAAATAGGTCAACTTATTAGAAACCTAAAAAGTCATTACGAAGGCTTATAATTTCAAATAGACATTTTTGTCACGCCAAACTTGAAAAGCATTTTTTGGGTTCTAACACTTGGGACTTGTAATTGTGTTTCTTTATTGTTGTCAATGTGATGTTAGTAAATACTAAATTTCATGTTAATTGAATCCTTTACGAATAGAAGTTGTGTTAGAAGTTCCATATTTTTACGTCTTTCAAGTAGGTAAAATTGCAAGTTCTATATGATTCTAAATGAATCCAAGAACCCTAGGATTGTAAAGTACAAAATTACTTTTGTTTCACCCTCTAGTGTAAGAGAGGAGCTAGAGACGCAGAAGCAATGATTTTTTTGTTTCTTTGTTGATGGCAAGGTTCATAAAATGAAAATAGGAGTGAATGGTGCACCTAAGGGAAAGAGTCCCTCCAAAAATACTCTTTTTACAATGACACACATGCATCAATCAAAACATCTAATAACAATTCATAATAGCAGACAAAAAATTCAATCGTAAAAATTTTCAGCCAAGAATTCTCGGACCATATAGAACGCAAAACTGATATTGCATGACTCCTCGGTTGCTCTGAAGCAAGGCATCTACATCGCTAATAAAGTTCGAAAATCTCCTCGCTCAAAGCAAGCTCTCTGAAGCATTTCATTTTACTTATTAAAAACTTGCCCCAAAACATAAATATTATCTAGTGAACAATGAGGCTACAAATAGAAAGTTTTCGAGATTGAGTGAAAGACCTGAGTACGGCCTGCTTGCAGAACACGGCACCCATAAGTTCGTTGTCAATGCACTATGTGCCCCTATTCTGTAATCCTCAACATCTTAAGCATCCCGACGAACAGAGTGAACGCGCAACCTGTTATTGTATTTCTTTCTATACTTCCTGCTTTGTCATCTCCTTCTGGAATAGAATCTTAGATGCTCGTACCCTTTTTATGCATGTGAAAGGCTTATGTATCACTTTTGTGGCTTTTCCCATTGGTATCCAGGGCTCCAACTTGTGTCAGATAAATATTAGCCAAATAAGATAACTTTTGTCCCTTTAATTAGCAAATTGTAATGAGCTATTACATGAACTATTAAGCAGTCATGTTAGATGTAAGAAGATAAACTTCAGGATTTAAATGTGACATGCTTTGTTTCAAAATCCACAACAGTTATAAATTGCAGAAACATGTTTAAAGTAGGGCCAAAGATAGTTCATGTCATGATCTCATGTATTCCAATGTAGTGCAAAAACTTTATTCTGGCCATTCCATCCCTAGTAATTGATGCCTGCAGGCAAATTATTTCAAGAAAATCAAATCATTACCTAGAGGGAACTATAAAAATGACATCTCCTATGGCTGGAAGGCATGTATCGATAAGAATCCCTCTGCACCACATTCATATACTATAACTCATCTATAACTGCAAAAAAATGCAACAATTAAAAGAAAAACAATGCACTTAAATATAGAAACTTCATTGCGGGGGATTATGGAGCACGATACTACCGAAGTTATGCATCGGAATCTCTGCCTTCTTAGCGTAAATACTTGACATGGTCCTTTAGCATACTCTCTACCTCCTTGCCTTCAAAAAATGCAACCGAAAGAGAAAGGATACAAAATTCTTGGTGTTAAATCTCTCTATAAACATAAAATACTTAGAGGATCGGCGGAAGATACTTATGCATGAACCTAATCTTTGCTTAGAATATCACCTTGTAGATTCATTTGCAAAAAATTGGAACCTTCAAAGTTCGTGATGTTTTATCTTTGCGACAACATATCTTTAGTGGATTAGAAAGATAAAAGACATCGAGAAATCGGGATGAAATGAAATGTACAAAGTACCTCTAGAAACGAAATGCACAACCTCCCTCTGCAAATCTGCTTGCATTGGAACCTCAAAATCTTTTTACTTTGAATTTGCCAAAATGCAGGCTAGAAACTGATTGCTTATTAAACATGCACTTTGGAGTAGTAAACCTAAAGCCTGGGTTTTGGGCTGCCATGTCTGTTACAAAAAGAACCTCAAATGCACAAAAAAGAACCTCAATCTGTTATACTTGCAAAGAAAGAAAGAAATTAGATGGTTAACCAGGTGATAAATATAACTATGCTAAAATAATAACCATGCCCCTAAACTCTAAACTCAAGCTCAAAAATCTGTACAAAAAGGGAAGCAATCATCTGGAAGAAAAATCACCTCTGCAAATCTATCTGAAGTGATGGGCCGATATTACAATAATGCCCAATCTCCCACTGCAAAATCGAAATGAAAAATGGTTCCCACTGCAAAACCAAAATAAAAAGATGAAGGATAAGGGAAATCATTCTGCAAGAAGATAGAAATGTTTTGGCCTACCTTACAGACGCTCCTTTGAGGCAGAATTTGTTTACATTACATAAATTCTGGTACAATTTTCATAATCATTGTTGAAGATGTGTCTCTTACACATAGAACATGCAGGTCAGGATTCCTCTGCATTACAACAGTTTGAGCACATGAGTTTGATAAGTCCTCGCAAATTCATTCCAAGGGCAACTCATCTGGCAAACATGCTCCACTTCATTGTTTCGCAAAAATTCCTTCTTCCCCACATGCTCATCCACACATTACATGTGCATTCTGGTTGAAAGGCATGCTCATATTAATAATACGCAAGCTGCTTGATAGAGACACTACATATATAGACTGTATAAGTTAATGGGTTACATGGTAAAAGAAACAACAGTCTACTCAGAGAAGTTTTTAAATTATTGGAGATGAAGGAGATGCAGCAACTCTGTGTGTAGATTTGTTGCTTACAGAATTTTAGTGATCGATAAAAAATGACAACTGCATCTTGGCACCTTTTGCATCGCAGTAACATTCTTTCAATTTGTTCCTCTTGTAAAACCGATGTTGAGTGTACCTGGGACTGAAAACGTGGCTAACATATTCAACACGCTCAAACGATTGCCCAACATGCTCCAATGCCTATAGGCCCTACAGAGTAAAAGTTGCTAAAACTGGTAAAACAAAAGCAGATCTAGCAAATAAAAAACTCAAAACCCAACACCATGAGAGACCACTGCTAGTTATATTGTCAAAGATACGAAAATACCTTCAGAACACCAGAATGGTGGATTAACAAAATGGTTTGGCTGATGAATGTTCTTTAATCCTTACGAACTGCGGTGTGCAATGGATCCACTCACCCGCGAGGTTGAAATGGTAATAGAGCTTGAGCATTAAGAATAAATCAGACTACAATCTGGCCATGTACCTGCTTCAACTCAGAAAAAAACACCTACCTAATCACTCAAAATGCAGCAAAGCCTCCAAGCTGGCGCCCAGTTCGTTGCTCGACAGAGGTAAGATCAGAGAACCTCCAACTTCCACTGTAAAACCTGCGAAAAAAATCAGACTGCATTAAGTCAGACCTGAGAAAAAGAATAACGAACTCATTCTTTATGCAAGATCGATCCCACACAAAAAAAAACACCTCTTGATCAATGAGAATGGCCCAGCAACCGTGATGAGCAGCAAGGCTCCAAACCAACGCCCAGCTCCTTCCTCGGCTACAGAGATACGAAATGTATCTGCAACTTCGATTATGAAACCTGAAAAAAAAGAATAAGAACTCATTTTTTATGCAAGATCGATCCACCTGCAGCAGCTGCACTCACCTTAAGCATCTGATCGAGCTTAGTGCGCCCTTGAGCAGGACAAGGTAAAAATTAAGGACGATTAATCGCAAACGGGCTATTTTATTTTAAATTTTTTAATTAAGATTTGACAGATTAGTAGGATCAATTTCCCATTTTTTAGAGATACAATCGCCCATATAAAATTCTTTTTTATCATGTGAAAAGGGGAAATCGCCCAAGTCATGATTCCTTTACGGGCATTGTAAAAAGGGATTAGCCCATGTTTGATTTTTTGAACGTATAAGTTAAATGGGAATAGCCCAAAATTACTTACATTCATGGGTGATAACCTACCCCGTTATCACCATTATCTGAAATTCGATTAAGGGCATTTCAAATTAGGGTTCGAATCAGGTATTTTCGTGGCACAATTACTTCTGAGTTAGGTCTTCTGAAGATGGGAAGTAAATTGTATGTTGCATTTGGTATGAATATAAATTAAGTTTTGGTAATGACAATTAACATTTAAATGGTGTGAGAAACGACAATTTGTTATTTTAAATGGTTACATCAATGCCTTATATTTGTGTATTGGAGTCGTGGGAAAACAGAAGAAAATAAAATATTATGAAAATTAAATAGCCCATCAAAATAAATATAATATTATCATAAAAAAATCGCCCAAATATTAATTAATAAAAATAAAATTATACTAAAAAATCGCCCATGGTTAATTACTTACAAAATAATGGGTGATCATAATTTTTACCCTGGAGCAGGTCACGGATCTGCTTGAGGCGCAACAAAAATGAACTGAGAAATATTTTGGGAAAAACCATCCCACCGAAATGCTCCTTCACTCCAAGTTTCGTCATTGAATGTTGGCGGGCATGTTCAAAACGAAAACTTTAATTTCGTCAACTGGATCTCCCGCAAGGGGGAAGTTAGATGCCGGAGGGGGGGCTGCAGGTTGAAGGGAACGCCGCATGCGGCGTTACATGCGGCGTTCCCTGGCACAAAGTCCAAAGCCCTACCAAAATAAGAAAGAAGATATATTTTTAAGTCTTGTTGATTTTTATAAAATTTTCAGTTTATCTTTAGATAAAAAGTATGGTAGTTATCAAAATTTAAAATTGCTTTCAAGACAAATTTTTACTTTTATCTATTTAGAATTAAATTTTTATCTAAGATGAACTATATATCATTATAATGTTATTTTTCCAGAATGTTGAAAGAAAGTTTAGATGAAATGAATCAAATGATTACGTTCATATTTTAATTAAAAAAATTTGAATAGTTTATTTTTAATTAATTTTCAATATATATTTATTTCAGATATAATGAACAATTTAATATTTATTATTCAAACATAAACTTTATCTTTTAATTAATTTAAATTTAACACTTTTTAGAAGTATGTTTAAAGTGCTAAGAGTTTGTAAATTATAAAATTCTAATATAGTTTTAAGTCAATCACTTATCAAACCATCATATTTCATTACAAAATATCCTGATTGCAAAATTTTAAATTTGTTGATAAATCACTGAAAATTAAATTTTATATTTTTAAAATGTCTAACTCTAAATAGATTCATGTGAAAATTAGTTTGGAATGCAATTTTTATGTTTTTATAACAATTATACTTTAATTTAAAGATAAAGTTATATAATTAGAACTAGAATCAAGAAGAAATAAACATGACATATAACCTTAAAGTGATATCCATGCCTATTATATCTAAATAAGTCCAGGTTTTGTTGCCTGTTGTTAAGTGATCCCAGTGCAGCTAAGGCAACCTGTGTCGAAGCATCTACTGCTGCCGCCATAACTGTTACAGAATATTGAAGGACTGCTAAATGATTCTTCCATGACTCCCTTTCCATCTCTAATTCTTCTGCTGACTCACCATCTGCTTCTGCCCCTGTCCTTGCTAATTCTTCTGCATTTGTTTCCCTGGCTGCTACTACATTCTTTCAGGCTTCTATTTCCCTTTCCCTTTCAGAAATCTCCAATACTCTTCTTGATTTTTATAAAATTTTCAGTTTATTTTTAGATTAAAAGTATGGTAATTATTATAGTTTAAAATTGCTTTCAAGACAAAATTTTGATTTCATCTGTTTAAAATTAATTTTTTATCTAAGATGAACTCTATATATCATTAAAAGATTATTTTTTTCAGAATGTTGAAAGAAAGTTTATATGAAATGAATCAAATGATTAGTTTCATGTTTTAATTAAAAAACTTTGAATAGTTTATTTTTACTTAATTTTCAATATATATTTATTTCATATACAATAAACTATTTAATATTTGTAATTAAAATATAATCTCTATTTTTAATCAATTTTGATCTAACACTTTTTAAAAGTATGCTTAAAGTGCTAAGTCAATCACTTATCAAATCGTCATATTTCATTTACAAATTATCCAGATTGCCAAATTTTAAAATTGTTAATAAATCACTGAAAATTAAAATTTCATGTTTTTGAAATGTCTAATTCTAAATAGATTCACGTGAAAATTAGTTTGGAACGCAATTTTTATCGAGTTTTGGAATCTAAAAAGCATTTCCAGCGCCATTTTAGCCCCCTTCCTCCCGTTACTTTTTTTCTGTGGGGGCTATGGCGCGCATTAATCTGGCCCGTTACAGACGCCGATTCTCCTCCCTGGCCCATTACAGATGGCGGGATTCTCCTCTGTATTCCATGATTTTTTGAGTTAAAAAATGGGAGATGGCTTGGTTTCTCGGTTTAGGGTTTAGGGTTTGTAGCCAGTGCAAGGAAGCATAAACGGAAAGCAAAATGTGGAAGACAACAAGCAAGCAGATTCTGGCAGCTGGATTTTCTTAAAGCAGCCGGATTTCGATAGAAGATTGGAGCAAATTCCACCATTTTGTTGTAGGTGACGTTTTTGCTTTTCCTAATTGCTGAACCTGCTGTGACAAAGCAGAGGACGCTGAAGTATTATTTCTGGATTTACTTAATCGGCTATAGCAGAGGTGGGCGATGGGAAATGCAGCCATTACATGGATAATGCTTAAAGAATTATGTTCCCAGCTCTTCGAATCCATTTTCAGGTTGAGTTCCTGACAAATTCCAATCGTCTTCTGCACAATGGAGGCTCTGAACAAGACTGCAACGGATTTGCACTGGATCTCCAGGTGCTGCGATGGATGTGCATGGCTAATCTGCTTTGGCCCGCTCTGATCTTTGTTTTTTGGATATTGCATGTGCTTTTATTATAGAATCCATCCAAATCCAGCACAGTTGCTTTAATCTTCTGTAGCTAAAACTGATTTTAACTTGCAGGGGCAAGCTTATGTCAAGCTTGCAGAGTCAAGCTTATACAAAGCTTGCAAATTTTGCTTCCAAATAGATAGGATAGCAAACAAAATGGATGGCTTTCATTGCCTCTTTTCAAATATCTTTGCAAAACTCTTATGGAAGGTTTACTTTTATGCAGGTCAACCGTTTGCAAGATTTTTTAATCAATTTTAGGACAAAAGCTGCAGGGTCGTTTAAGTAAGCTGCTCAAATCCTGAGAATTTTAAGGTGAATGGCATGCGGGAAATTTTACCTATTCCGGAATTAGGAAACATGTGTGCATCCGCATTTGAAAGATAGAGTGCATGTTTTCTTCTTCCCTGGGAGGTGGATCATTGTATGGGTATAAGTAGTTATATTTTTTCAATTGAACAGAGTCTGTTTGAAGTATGTCCTTTTCAGTGACACTATGCTGATGATATGTTAGGAATAGGTCTTGCAATGCTAATGTCTGCTCACATGCCAGGTCCAAATGCCAGTAGATATGCCTGTTTACTGGATTCCGGTACTTATTGTTCAACCACAAGAATTTTTTGTAGGTATATACCATATGCTGAATCCCAGTGGCTTATGCAGGTTTATGTTTATATTGGGAATACCATCACACTATTGTGTATTGCAGCCATCTTAACTCATAAGAAGTGCTCTGAGGCATGCTTGCTAACTGTTTCGAATTTTTAGAGGTTTTCAGACAAGATGAAAAGAAATTGAACGGAATGAAAGAAGAGGTTGCTGCCTTGCCGGACATGTAGCGGTGTCTTGGAATACTTATCATTTATTGAAAACTCCAGTTTTCATGTCCATTTATGGCAAAAATCTGGCACCATTTGTTACAACACTTATGTGGAGTGATTGGACAATCTGTTAAGCCAAGTAGCAGCATAGGGAAAACAAAATTACTATTACTTAGTATCAAGTCTAAAAATCTTGACATTACCCGCAAAAGCTGCCATCTTCTTTGTTTCCAAGAAAGATGGTTCTTTGTAGCTGGTAGTGGATTATCGCGGCCTCAAGATCAACAAGATCACTGTGCGTAATCGGTATCCTCTCCCTCTGATTCCAGAGTTACTTGGGTGCCTACAAGGTGCATGATACTTCACGAAAATTGATCTTAGAGGTGCCTATAATCTTATCCGCATCAGGGAAGGTGATGAGTGGAAGACAGCCTTTCGAACTCGGTATGGTCATTTTAAGTATTACGTCATGACTTTCGGCCTTATCAATGCTCCAACGGTCTTTCAGCACATGGCTAACGATGTTTTTCGGGAGTTTTTGGATCTTTTTGTTATCGTCTATCTAGATGATATTCTGGTTTATTCGAAGACTTTGGAGGAGCATGAAGAACATGTCAAGAAGGTCCTTCAAAAGCTACGGGAACATAGACTTTATGCCAAGCTGGAGAAGTGTCAGTTCGAGCATTACAATGTCGAATTTCTGGACTTCATGTCTCAGGGTGCTACCATGGATCTAGAGAAGGTCAGCACAGTTCTTGATTGGGAAACACCTTCCTCGGTTAAAGATGTACAGTGCTTCTTGGGGTTTGCCAATTTTTATCGCCACTTCATCAAGGACTATTCGGAGATCGTCTTGCCTTTGACACATCTCACCAGGAACCGCCTCAGTGCCAGGGGCTCCACGGGAGGCAAGGCATGAGGTTTTACGGGATGGAGCAGGGGCCCTGCCCCAAACTATGCCGGTGGAGAAGCCACCTTCAGACAGGACCCAGACGGCAGTTGGGTCTGAGTCGGGTAGGCCACTTCGGCCTACCGCGAATAACGTGCCAACGGCCGTTCCAGTGGGGCAAGGCGGCATGGAACGGTGTCTCCACAGATGATGGCCCAGAAGTTGCTCCACATTCAGCAGCTTCAGGAGCTGGCAGAGCAGCGGCAATCCCGACATGTGGGCTCAGAGTTGGCTGATGGTCGGCTGGTCCAGTCGTCAGACTCTGATGCAGTATCCACCCAGGCCTCTTCGGAGGGGATGGTGTGACGTTCCAATTATTTATACGGTATACGTATAAATATATTGACACGTCACCCAGTATAGATACGCCACCATGGGGTATGGTAACCTAGGGGGTTGACCTAAAAGGGATTAAATTAGCTATGCTAATTTAATTATTAAGGATAATAACCTATAATTAAGGAATTAATATGTAAAAGGGATAATTAAGTTAATTATGGTTTGGGAAGGTGCCACTTGGCCAAAATCGATTGGCTAACATGGTGATGCTAATTGGAGGCATCAAGGTGGATCACTACCCCCCATATCAGCCATAATCGACCAGGAGGAGCTGAGGAGCTGAGCGCCACCTTTGAGGAGCTGAGCGCCTACCTACCTGAGCCAAGCTGAGCGCCACCTTCATCCAGCTGAGCGCCATCCTTGCCTAGCACGTACCTGTATAGCCAGAGCTAAACGTCAAGTCCCAAGAAGATGGAGGCGCCAAACGATAACGGATCCAGCAGGAACTCGGGTAGGTGGCTAGTATAGGCTGATATTCTAGGGTAGCGCCCCTTTTGGGCACTTGTTGTGTTGTTTTGTTTGTTTTCTCTGTGTTTTACTCGTAGGAGCTAACCCTTGGTTGTAAAGGTAAGTTCTCTTTATATTCTGATTCTGGTTTTGCTCTTAAAGGATGGATTGATAGTTCTTTGCATAGTATTACTCTGGAAATGGGGGAAATAAGGGGGGTAGAGACCTCTGAGCTCATGTATGGTAGTATGCTCCTAGATAGAGCCCTGTAATATTCCTATTAAATGCGGCCTGTGCACAAGAGCCCACCGAGTCGTGGATGCTATGGAATGGCTTAGCACCAAACAAGGGACCACAAAGCAGTGAAGTGGGGGTGGGGTCTTGCACGAACATAAAAGGCTCCCGACTCCCTACAAAGGACTAGGCCTAATAGCCTGGCCGGTGAGCTAGGCGCCATCCGGGCGGGTATGGGTCCGACACTCCCGGGTACAGAGGTGTGACCCGCATGGGGCATCCCGTACTTTGAGTAGATTTAGGCAAGTAAGCTCTGCACGGATCGGGTCAGGGTCGCTGATGCGGCACGTATTCTCTAGTCCACCCATGGAACCACCGTGATCCCGGAAGGGGCGCTTCCCCGACCTGCCTCATCGGACCGGGGCTTCATGAACCCCTGTAGTAGGCTCGTGGGGTGATACCTTGAGTCTCCAAGGCGTCCCGTAAGGCTATAGCGATGCCATAGCATGATTCGACTCATCCGCAAAGTGTGCACGGGGGGGGGCGGATGGAGTGGACAACCCTAGCCGATGTTCTATGCCGATAACGCCATGTTAAGATTCGATCTGGCGATCTCTTGAGACCTAGCCGTCGGTCGATCCTCACCGAGTCCCGAGCGGGGGTAGAACCATGGGTTTGGGGTGTTTTCTTAGGTTTAGATGCATATTCTTTGCCGTTGGTATTTGGATGGATCGTCACCCTTCGTGGTGGTTATTTATATGTGATTTATCTTTGTGTGCTAACCCTTGTATTCACGCTTTTTCGCGACGTAGGAGCCCCATTGAAGGCGTGGGCGAATGACCCCATTCAGTCCTTCTTTTTGGGCATCATATTATAGATGGCCCGAAATAGGCGGAGGGCCCACGCTCATGGCAAGTTGGTCGCCATGGGAGGGAAAGTCCCGTATGTATCTCGCCGAGGGTCGATATATGTTGAGGGAGTCCACAGTGGTATCGAGCCGTGATTTTGGTTACTTTCGAAATCATAGCATCGACAAACCCTAACTTCGCTAGTTCGGTAGTTAGGAGAGAGAGTCTAAGCAAAGAGTGATTGTTTAGTTCTTTGATGTTTGGTTTGGTGCTAGGTTAATGTAATAGATTGTAAGTCCTTAAGAAGTGCAGGCGACTGGAAGACCCAAGTTTCGAAGAGCTATAACCTTTTGTAGGTAGCTCGGATGAAGGCGAAAACGGCTCCAATGGATCGGGCACCTCCCAAATACCTAGGGGCACGCGTCTCGAGGTCAAAAAGACAACAGGCCGCCGAAAAATCGAAAGGGGCGCTGCTGTACTCAGAGGTGTTTCTTTCGAAAAGTTGAAGCCGTATAAGCAACGCAGCGCCCCATCTGATTGTGGCGTATTTTTATCTGGCCTTTGTTTAAAAAATTTTTTAAAAAAAAAAAAAAAAAAAATATATATATATATATATATATATATATATATATATATATATTTTAAAAGTGAACGTTGGAATTTTAAATTTGAATTACTTTTTAAAGGCGTGTTTCCTCTGGACGACCTTCTCGCCATAGACGCCGGACCCGAGCTCTGTTCCCGCCATAGCTGACCTTCCCTCACACCTTGCACAGATGTTAGGGGTGATGAAGAGGAGAGGCTCCGTAAGAAGCGGAGGAGGCGACCAAAACCATGTTCAACGGGGGGATCAAAGCGTTGACGAGCATCAACCAAATCGGTGGACCCAAGCGTTGGCCGGCAACAACACGATCAACCCGTGGAAGCGAGGCCGGGGGGGGGGAATAGGGAGGCTACGGAGCCGGGCAACAGGACGTTGAGGGAGGTGTGGGCTACAAGACCCGCCTCGCAAAAGAATGCCACCATTGCCAAGAAGACATCAGCCGAGGCGGGAGGTCGATCCCAAATGGGCAAAGCATCCAACCACAGTGGGAAATCCCTCCCATCGCCGGCTGCCCCTCAAGCCGAAAAGCCCCATCGATCCGACCGCACGCGGTAGCACCCGGGAGATCACGTAACTATCGGTCAATCGAGCCATTGATTCGTCGGCTCCCTTTCCCGCGCGGCTTGTGCGGAAATAGCCCGATTTTAAAACCGACTGAGGTTCCAAGCTTTTGCAATCCTCGCACTCGGAGGTCAGCCTGGGGCTTACCTCATCGAACTCTTGGCGGGCGCCAACCTTTGTGCCATACACGCAACGCAGGGTCACCATCATGCCCAAGGACCTCCAAATTTGCACGAAGGATCCGAGGGGAGTTTCGGTGACTAGGCGACTATCTTCTTTTACTCATAAAAATTTTATGGACTTAATTATCCGAAATAGTCCAAATTTTGAAATCGTGAATATAAGAATGTTTTTGTATTCTTTTTCTCTAAATACTATCCCAAATGAATTTCTTTGGGGAGACTTGATGTCACTATAATTACGCTTATACCTTCTTATACCCAATATAGGCGGTTACGACATTGCCGCCCGGGCGGAACACCTTCCGAGCGCCAGATCGACTAACACCGGAGCAAGAACTTATGTTGATGAAGAGGCAATTAGTCGAGTTACAAACTTATGTGTTGAATGCCAACCCTCCGCTTAACACGCATGGGAGGATGGACCGAGAAGTTACCTCGATTGCCGCCAAACCCACCACCCCGCCCACCACTTGCACCTGAACCAAAGCATTGTTACCATGCAGAAGGAAGCACTGTTCCAAATGTCATCGAAGTTCTTCAAGGGATCTTGCCACCTCTTCACAATCAAATCCACCTCACGAGTCGTCCAGGTATCATCGGAGAGCACCCCAAGCATCCGCCCGGGACAAAGAGTACCTTAAGGCGGTTGATACAGCCATAACTAGTATATGGAAGAATAGGAAATTAGCCCAAAAAGTCCACACCTTACCAACCCAAAAATCAGCTCGCCAAGTCCGGGGCCCTCTCAAGGAGATCCCCTCTTTACGGCCGCCCGGGGAAAAGAAAGTCACCTTCAACATGCCCGACAAACCCGAATAATGTCGGCAAGGAAGTTCGAGAATCTCTTACAATCTATTCCCAAAGAGGCCGAGATCGATTCGCGAGGGATAAGGCATGTTATAGGTGTATGCGACCGGGCACTACATGCGAAATTGCCCTTATGTCACCTGGTTGCCCGGTGGCCATGGCCGACCTTGATTGGGACGATCTCGAGTCGACTCTACCTGTCGAGGAGGAGGCTCCCGAATACATTCACGGTGAGTCCCATATCCTTGCAGCTATTGAAACCGGCAATGCTGAAAGTCAGCCTGCCGTTATTTCCACCATAGGTCAAGTAGACAGCAAACCTTTTATAATTCTGATGGATACGGGTAGTACACATAATTTTGCTTCTCCTAGAATGGCCCAGGTATTGCGGCTTGAAACTTTGAGATCTCGACCGAAGCCTGTCACTTTAGCCAGTGGTAAGATCAGACACACTCATGGCCGCCGCATTAACCTTAAGATGCAGTTGCCAGGTGCACCAGTTGCCATGGGTGCCGAGATAATGGATATTGGCAAGTATGATCTTATTGTTGGTATGGAATTCTTGGCATCTGCAAAAGCCAATATAGATTTGCGAAAACGGGGAAGTTACCTTCAACGCCGCTAATTGAGCCAGCGTAACTATAAAAGGTGACTCCTTAAACCCCATTATGCGCTATCACCATCGGGCGATTACATAAGGCTAGACGTAAAGATAAGTTGCTTTGCATTATTAGGCTTGCCTCCATTGAGTCAGATGCTAAGCAGAAGCAAGTAGTTGACACCTTGCCGGAAGGGATTGCCAATCTTCTCCGAGAATTTAGCGATCTTTTTCGGATGAGATCGAAAGCTTCCTCCTTTTTAGGGGTAGAATGTGAGATAGCTTTGGAACCATGTACTAAGCCTACGGTAAGGCCCGTCTGAGTATGAGTCCCCTTGAGTTGGCGTGTTTTAGAAGCAACTTCAGGAGTTACTAAACTTAGGCTTCATTCGGCCTAGTATTTTTACCTTTTTAGCCCCTATCCTTTTGTTAAGAAAAGGATGGCTCCTTGAGGATGTGTATTGACTATAGGCAGCTCAATAAGCACACCATTAAGAATCGCTATGCCTTGCCTAGGGCGGATGATCTAATGGACCCGGTTGCAAGGGGCCAACCAGGTTCTCAAAGATTGATTTATGCTCTGATATATCATCAAATAAGGATTAAGGAGGAGGACATTCATAAATCGCCTTCCACTAGATATGGGCATTATGAGTTTACCGTTATGCCTTTTGGATTAACTAATGCCCCATAGCGTTTATGCGGTTAATGAATGATGTCTTCAGGCAATACTTAGATGATTTTGTTGTTATTTTCTTTGGCGACATTCTCATCTATAGTAAGACCACGGAAGAGCATGAGAAACATCTTGGTTGGCCCTAGAAAAGCTAAGGCATGCCATCAGCTCTTTGCCAAGTTCTCTAAATGCAAGTTTGCCACTCCCAAAGTGGATTATTTGGGACATATCATTTCAGCAGAGGGGCATTGCGGCGGATCCAAAGAAAGATAGAAGGCGATAAAGGGAATGGCCTATTCCAGGTAATGTTTCCGAGGTCCGAAGTTTCTTAGGATTAGCAGGATATTATCGGAAATTTGTTAAGGATTTTGCAAAGATTGCAGCACCTCTTACTAATCTTACAAAGCATGAGAAGGTGAAGGATTGGATTGAGCATTGGAAAGCAAAGGTTCAGGGAAGTTTCCAGCAGCTTAAAGATGCCTTAACGTCAGCACCAGTTCTTACATTACCCGACCCTGAAAAGGATAAGCTAGTGGCAACAGATGCCAGTAAGTTTGCTACTGGGGGAGTCCTAATGCAGGAGGGGAGGGTTATTGCCTACGATTCAAAGAAAATGAACGAAACAGAGCAGCGATACCCTACTCATGATCAGGAATTGTTAGCAGTTGTCCGTGCTCTGCGGATATGGAGACACTACCTTCTTGGTAGAAGATTCCAGCTGGATACTGATCATCAGAGTCTCCGTTACTTATCCACCCAGCCAAATCTCAATCTCCGTCGAGAAAGATGGATGGAATTTATGGAGGAGTATGACTTTGAGATTATGTATAAGCACAGGGAGGCACAATGTGGTTCTGCGGATGCATTGTCCATCATCCCTTGGTAACCCGAACCCATTGTAATGCAATTTCTACACTCACCGGTGAGTTTGGGAAGCCGATAGAACAAACCTTGGCCACGGATCCCGGTTCCGTGATGTGTGGGGGCGGTTTGGCTAAGGAAGCTCGCGACCGATAAGGAGGCCTTGAAGCTTTCGTTCATATAAGAAAAGAAGGCGGTTGTTATATTACAAGGATAAGTTGTGTGTACACGAGACTTGAGAGTGCGTAAGCTCATTCTCCATGACACGCGCTGCAGTCCTATAGCTGGACATGCGGGTTTTATGAAAACCTACTTTAAGATCCGCTCCAGTTATTTTTTGGCCTTCGATGAAGAAGGACATTGCAGGTACATTAAAAAGGTCAAGTGTGTCAACAAACCAAGGCTGAGCAATTAAGGATTCGAGTGAGTTGCAACCTTTGGATGTACCCAACGCTAAGTGGGAAGTGATAACCATGGATTTCATTGTGGGCCTTCCACGTTACTCTCGTGGATATGATGCATTGATGGTAGTGGTCGACAAATTGTCGAAAATGGCTCATTTCTTGCCATGTCGTACCACGGATACCGCCTTCGATACCGCTTTGCTATTTGCAAAGGAGATCTTCAGGTTGCATGGAATGCCACGAGTTATTGTATCTGACAGGGATCCCAAATTTGTAAGTGCTTTCTGGAAAGATTTCTTTGCTACTATCCAGACCAAGCTTGCCATGAGTACAGCATATCATCCTCAGACAGATGGTCAGACAGAGCGTACCAATCGTATTATAGAGGATATGCTACGAAGTTATGTGTGGAGTAAGCAATCCCAATGGGCGGACTATATTTATCTGGTCGAATTTGCCTATAACAGTATGAAACAGGAGTCTTCCAGAATGTCTCCTTTCATGATAAATTATGGTTATCAATGCCTTACTCCCGACACATGGCATAACCCCGTTTCTAAAGTGGAGGTTTCTCAGCAACTCCTCTTGGAAATGCAAGGAAGTTCGTGGTTACCTATTGGTCGCACTTGATGCTCGAAAAAGTGTAGCCGATAAGCCTGGACCCCCGAGTCTTCAGTGGGTGAATCGGTTTGGCTTAAGATTAAGGTAAAACAAGCCAAGCTTAAGATTGGTAATCGCAAAAAGCTAGCACCCGGATGGGCTGGGCGTTCAAGATCAGCGAACATATTGGGGAGCAAGCATATCGCTGGATTTGCCACCCGGCGAAGATCCACAAGGTCTTTCATGTGAGTCTTCTAAAAGCGGCACACCCCCAGGATCGAGGAGGAGATCTGGATGCACCCACCCTACTTGAGATGACCCGGAGAAGCGGTTAGATATAGTGCACGAAGCTCTTCTTGATCGAGCATATATAAGCGGTCTTCGGGAGGACCCGAATCTTTGCAATACTTGGTCAAGTGGAAACACTTGCCGCTGGAGGATGCTAAGTGGGTGATGCAAAGCAGACCTTGAGAAGCACTATCCGGACTTCATCGCGCGAATCTCAAAGGCCTTGCCGTCAACGATGCTATCAACCCCGCTCGTGCGGTAAGCTTGAAGGCTTGATTCGAGAATCGGTGATGAGGGGTAGATGCATCGTAGTTAACAACAATTACCGATGATGGGATCACCTTCGTGTTCCTTAGGGCGTGGTGTCTTGTCAATGTGGACACGACCATGACTGCTTGTAAAGCATGTAGTTCATAGCGCATTCATCTTGGCTATAATAGGAACTTGACCATTCCTTACGCCGCAATGAATTGCGAACCATAGGCATGATAGGTTCCTTGTAGATAAATTTTCTTTTATTTCTTATAGGGGGTGGACCCTTCAACCACAACCTAATTATTTTATCTATATAAACTGATATATTCACATGTGCGGGCGGTGAAGCGATGCATTGACCTGCCCATGTATAGAGGGGTTCTTGATGGCGGAGACTTTTCCGGTTTTCATGGTGTTTACATGTAGTTCCTTATTGTTACCACTATTTGATATTGGACTTGGGTCCTTGAACTTGTTGCTTATGATAATCATGTGAACCGCACTTGATTGCTTGAAAAGCTGTTTTAAACTTTGAAGTTTTAATATATTATCTTCTGAAATAAGGAATTCTCTTCCTTCATAATGTCATTTACTACATTGTATCTAACCCCAATGCTGAGGACAGCATTAATTCTAAGGAGGGGAGAATGTGACGTTCCAAGTATTTATACGGTATACGTATAAATATATTGACACATCACCCAGTATAGATACGCCACCATGGGGTATGGTAACCTAGGGGGTTGACCTAAAAGGGATTAAATTAGCTATGCTAATTTAATTATTAAGGATAATAACCTATAATTAAGGAATTAATATGTAAAAGGGATAATTAAGTTAATTATGGTTTGGGAAGGTGCCACTTGGCCAAAATCGATTGGCTAACATGGTGATGCTAATTGGAGGCATCAAGGTGGATCACTACCCCCCATATCAGCCATAATCGACCAGGAGGAGCTGAGGAGCTGAGCGCCACCTTTGAGGAGCTGAGCGCCTACCTACCTGAGCCAAGCTGAGCGCCACCTTCATCCAGTGGCGCCATCCTTGCCCTACGCACTGCACTGTAGCGAGCTAAACGTCAAGTCCCAAGAAGATGGAGGCCAAACGATAACGGATCAGCGGGAACTTCGGGTAGGTGGCTAGTATAGGTGATATTCTAGGGTAGCGCCCCTTTTGGGCACTTGTTGTGTTGTTTTGTTTGTTTTCTCGTGTTTTTACTCGTAGGAGCTAACCCTTGGTTGTAAAGGTAAGTTCTCTTTATATTACGATTACGGTTTTGCTCTTAAAGGATGGATTGATAGTTCTTTGCATAGTATTACTCTGGAAATGGGGAAATAAGGGGGGTAGAGACCTCTGAGCTCATGTATGGTAGTATGCTCCTAGATAGAGCCCCATAATATTCCTATTAAATGCGGCACATGCACAAGAGCCCACCGAGTCGGATGCTATGGAATGGCTTAGCACCAAACAAAGGGACCCTGATGGTGAAGTGGGGGTGGGGTCTTGCACGAACATAAAAGGCTCTGAGACTCCTACAGGTGGACTAGGCCTAATAGCCCGGCCCGGTGAGCTAAGCGCGATCCAGGCGGGTATGGGTCTGACACTCCACAGGTGAGAGGTGTGACCATGGGGCATCTGTACTTTAGTAGATTTAGGGCCGAAGTAAGATTAGAATGCGGATCACGGGGGCGAGATGTCACGGCGTATTCTCCTAGTCCACCCATGGAACCACTTTGTGATCTGGAAGGGGGCCTTCCCGACCTGCCTCATCGGACGGGGCTTCATGAACCTGTAGTAGGCTCGTGGGGTGATACCTTGAGTCTGCGTCTCTCGGAAGGCTATAGCGATGCCATAGCATGATTAAACTCATCGCAAAGTGTGCCGGGGAGGGCGGATGGAGTGGACAACCCCTAGCCCGATGTTCTATGCCAGCCAGCGCCATGTTAAGATTGGTCTGGCGATCTCTTGAGACCTAGCCGTCGGTCGATCCTCAGCTGGAGTCGGGGGGGTAGAACCATGGGTTTGGGGTGTTTTCTTAGGTTTTAGATGCATATTCTTTGCGTTGGTATTTGGATGGATCGCCACCCTTACGTGGTGGTTATTTATATGTGATTTATCTTTTGTGTGTACTTAACCTGTATTCAAGCTTCAGCGGTAGGAGCCCATTGAAGGCATGGGCGAATGACCCCTTAAATGTCCTTCTTTGGGCATCATATTATAGATGGCCGAAATAGGCGGAGAACGCTCATGGCGAGTTGGTGCATATGGGGGAGGAAAAGTCCGTATGTATGCGGTAGAAGTGCGTATATGTTGAGGGCGTCCTGAGATGGAACTTGACAAGGTGGCGCGGGTACGCTCTTGGGCGGACGAGGCAGACTTGGATGCGAAGGTTGCCCTCACGAACAACCCGCTCGCTCTTGTCCCATATGACTCAGACCAGGGGCCTGCTTCTCCGGCGAGACGGGGGCGGAAAAAGAAGCAGCGTAAGAATCCGTCTTCCCAATAGCAGTTATGGACAAGAAGATCTTGAGCTGGAATGTTCGAGGTGTGCGTTCGTCACCCAGTAAGAGAACGAGAGTGGTGGCTGTTCGCAAGATGGACCCAGACATCTTGTGCCTTCAGGAACATAAGTGTCACAGGGGGGACACTCGGGCATTGCTGGACATGTTTGGGCCGCAATACGCTGCTGCAGTTGCCACCTCTGGGCCTCTAAAGGTGGGACTGCCGTTGCATGGAAGATGCATGTGCATGTGACTTTTACCCTGGCTCACCATTGGGGCAGGTGGGTCATTATCAAGTGGCGAGAGGGACCGCACGAGTGGGGGATTGTGAATGTCTACGCCCACAATAGTGCACGGCAGAGAGGGGCGTTGTGGGCATCGCTGAGGCATAAGGTTGCATCCTTAGGGGCTAGTGTGGCTTGGCTGCTGTTGGGCGATTTCAACATGGTTGAGACTACTCAGGATAGGTGTGGCAGAGTGGCGGAAGTGGTACAGGGTTTTGAGCGGCAAGAATGGGTAAAGCTGTTGGACTCCTTGCAGTTGGCGGAGTTGTCGGGCGACTCCACATTTACTTGGTGTAATCAGTGGACGGGGGCTGGACGGGCGTATGCTCGACATGACAGATGATATGCCAACACCTTAGTATCGGACCGGGCGCCTCTGCTCAAGCGGAAGAACATTTTGTCCACCGCGATCTTTGATCATTTTCCTCAGTTAATTTCCCAGGGCTCGAGTGCACTACAACCCCAACATTTGGTCCACAGCTGAAAACAACAGTAAAAACACAATACGGATTGTTTTTTTGAAGATTTTAAAAAAATATACACGTAGTTATATGGAGGTGTGGTTTTGCAAGGATATGCTGTAGTTTTTCTAAAGGAGCCATAGTTTTTTATTATAAGAATGTGTGGTTTTTAAGGAGGCGTCGTTTTTTTTTAAGGGCATGTTGTTTTCTCGGGCTGTATAGTTTTTGGAAGGGATGTTCTTTTTTTAAGGTGTTTTTAAGGTAGTGTTTTTTTGAGGTGTGGTTTTTTATGGTTTTCTAAGAATCCATGTATGACCAAGCTGTCCACATGCCATTAATGCCACAAAATGACAGCATACAAGAGTTATACGCATGATTGACACACTTCACTAGCATTACGCAGGCGTGCGTCGTCGCGTCGAGTCGAGAGAGAGAGAGAGAGAGAGAGAGAGAGAGAGAGAGAGAGAGAGAGAGAGAGAGAGAGAGAGAGAGAGAGAGAGAGAGAGAGAGAGAGAGAGAAGTGAAGTGAAGTGAAGGAAGTGAAGTGAAGTGTATTACGTCTTTTTGGGAGGCCTCCCAGCCTATAAGACGACATTATTATACATCATAGTCATAAAAATTAGATGAGTTTCCAATTCCTCATCCAATTCCTCACTCTCACTCAATGCATCCTCTTCTTCTATTAGGGTATTTACATTTTTAGTACAATTCTCTCTATGTTTTGGAGTCTCAATTAAAAAGGATCTAATTCTATTTCCTTCCAATCCAAAAAAAGGTATGTAAATCGAGCACGTTGATGCCATATCTGTCTCGTATTATACTATAGGTGGACACTTAAGTATGACATGGTCTTAAGTCTTCTATCTCATCTTTGCCATGCTGCGACATCTCATGGTTCTCGGGTAGTACCCCATCTCCCAACCTCCACACCTCGATGGTGCGAGTGCGAGCCGGATTCTGGCGATATTGTGCCTCTTCTTTATCGATAAGTTCTCCTTTAGATGTATTGCCTCATCCAATGTAGGATTCATATGCATCTTGTACAATATCATCTTAGTCTTTGGGCTCATCCACATTTTTTCTTCTAACCTTTTCATAGACCCATGTTCTCGGGTTGTCAATGGAAATTGCCTCTTCCCACATGATATCCCATCTTTCAAGCCATGTCTTGACATCAGCAAAACCATCCTTTATGTTCGGTGTTCAGGCAAGCATAATAAGGAATGCGTGTGGCATCCATCTTTTTATTTTAGCAAGGTACCTAATGCATTTGAGTAAAGCTTCCCTTCAAATGGCATAGTGCAGCATTCGGCTAGCATCATCGGATATGGGGTTTTGTTTCTTACACCCAATTCCAGCACGAGAAACTTCTTGTATACCTGTTCAATATCATCCCAAGAGCCTTGTGGCAGCCCCCGGTCCCCAAATTTCAGCCCCATATAATACTATGCTTTGGACTAGAGATTCATCACGTTTTTCTTTAGTGGCCATGCCCATATGTGGGTTTTCCGCACATGCTTTGCATAGAATACGATTACCTTCTACCCGCTTTCAATTCTTTGTTGTATGCATTGATGCCATTTATGATTCACCTCTAATAGTAAGTCCCCGATATTTATATATCTGCATATCTCAACTTTTTCACCCAAATAGAGAAACCCCATTTCTGCTTGAGCGCACCCTCTTGTCATTGTTTTAGTCTTCTCTAGATTTACTTGTATCCCGCTTTGTTACGAAAAGCACCAATTGATCAAGTAATTGCTGCATGTGTACACGAGATCGTGCAAATAGCACCACATCATCAGCATATAAGAGCAATTGAATCACATATCCTTGAATCTCGGTGCCTCCATCACGCTTATTATGTAACCATTCTTCCAGTACATCAATAAAGAGACCAAATATAGTAGGAGACAAGGGCATCCTTGTTTAACTCAATGTTACTTTTAATCGTATCGGTATCTCACTTTTGAATGGCATCGATAACTGTACTAAAACTTTCTCATAGAGTATTTGAACTGCATCCTGCAAGTGCTTAGGGACACATAATTGCTCCATTCTTTCCCATAATCTATTCCTGGGAACTTTGTCAAATGCCTTGCGAAAGTCTACAAATGTGACATATAGAGGTTTCCTGGTCCCCTTGACCGAATCAAAAATGCATTTTAATGCAAGCAAATGGTCCAATGTGGACATTTTGGCCCTAAAACCTGCTTGGGTTTTGGCTCTTTTTCCATTATACTCAGCCCAAAGACTAATTTTTTTCTCTAACACCATTTCCAATATCATTTCCTGTGTGCCTTTTATTCTTCACGGATGTCACCAATGTGAATCCATCAATGTCTGGCAAAGCATAGAGGTCATGTTCTTTTGTTTCTAAAAAGCATATTATGTCAATGTTTTCCAATTCGTCCCGCATACTCAGGATTTTTGTCTCCGTCAATTTATTTATATTCCAAACCATTATCCTGAGTGCCTCCCATCTGTCCTATTCCTCAATGATCACCTTGCCTTTGACCCATTTTGCTTTTTGATTGTTTTTTGTCTTTCCTTATACTTAGCAATTTCTACTTTCTTTTTCAACGCTAAGCTTTTGCTTTTGGTTAGATCCTCATTGATCCAAATAAATTTTCCCTTCAATGTATATGTATTTTTTCAGCACCAAGAATCGATCATCCCTTAGGGCTGTTTGCAAACTTGACAATCATGTGTCTAGTTCCTCGTATCTCTTTTCCTACCAAGAATGCATCGAGAGATGTCTACCTTTTGATGCCCATGGTCTCTTGGAAGAACTGCTCTGCTGCAATTTTCAGGCTTCTCCTCCGCTTTTCTCGCAGCCCTACAATCATCGAGGTTCAAAGCTTCGGCTCTTCCTGCATCCTGCATCTCCATAAACTGCTCAAGGGTATTGCGCCAAATCAAAGAATTTCAGTTACCTCATCATCCCCGGGCGGGTTCCCGCTTCAATTCTTCAATGTCACTCTTTCGCTTCGAGTTCCTTCCTTATTTGCTGATAATCAGATCTGATTGCTTCATTCTCCTCTCTTAATTTTAATTATTTCTTCTAGCGGGGTCTCTTCCCGTGATGCCACTTCTTGAAAAGAGAGATAGTTCCTTCCATATGGTGGTGAGGAGATCTCCATCCCTGAATCAGGACTAGAGGGCCCTCCATCGACTGGTTTTTGTCCTTTCTCGGTTTGTCTTTTGGTGGTTGCCATATCTCAACAACTTGCAATTCAAAAATCTATACCCATTAGACCAGAAAATTGCAATTACAGATACCTAAACAGATCCAAACCTGGTCATACTATATACCATTTTATGTAACAAACCCAAACTTTTACAGAATTTAAAATATCATTTCCTCATTTTCGTCCCTCCTTTATATTCCTCTATAATGTTATTCAATCCTTCACCTCTACCAAATATGAATGCCCCAATCTTTCTCCTCCCAAGGTTCAAAGTTCTTTTAATTCTTTGTTGTGCTATTATGTCATTTTATTTATAATTCACATTTCTTCATCTTCTATTTGTTCTTCCCGGATATTTAAACCATTATCCATCCTAGTATCTATTTTCCCATCCTTTTCACCCAAATGATCATTTGCTTTGATTTTTGCCTTTTTTTATAGATTATTCTCATGTAGGTACTTGGCTATTCCCAAACTATTCATTTATAGCATCATTTTTTGTTTTTAGGTTTCTTCTTAGAATTCTTTTAAAACCATTTCTTTAAATCCTCATTGATCCAAATAAATATTCCCCTTCAATATAGTATTTTTTTGAATCAATCGGGGCATCCTTGCATTTTAAACTTTGAGAATCATGTGTCTAGTTCATGGTATCCACTTTTTGAATGGCATCTAATAATATACTAAAACTTCTCCTTTTAGATGCCAAGGTCCACATTTGAGAACTGCTTTGGGACACATTTTGCTCCATTCTTTTACTCCCAAATAATCTATTCACGGGAATTTTGTAAAATCCCATATTCAAAGGCTACAAATTGACATCTAATTTTTCACCATCTCCATACCCGTACTAGTCAAAAAAGGTTTATTTAAGTGACAAATGGACAATTTCAGTTACCTTATTTGGCCTTTGGGTTTTGGCTCAATTCCATTTTAATCTCACAAATTAATGCAATGTTCCATCTATATTTTCTGTGGAAATCAATTTGAAACAAATTATTCTCCTCTAGGTCATTTTTTTTCCCTTGTTTAGGTCTTCCGCATGCAACCACTTGCGAAGATATTTCCTTCCATTGGGTTGAGAGATATCATCCCTGAATCAGACTGTTGCCCTCCATGCCCATCCCTTGTTCCTTTTAAATTGTCTTTTGGTGATCGTTATATATGGTATGGATGCATTATATTTAAGATGCTTTAAATATATATCCCTTTTTGATCCTTTGTCTTTTGCCATTTGTTAGAAAGGTCTCAATCCACTTTAACAAGAATTAATTATGTCAATTGACCACAATCTTCTTTTGTAGAAATTATATCAATATTCTCACTTTTAGTGGGGAGACCGATGAATCATCATGATATAAGTGTTTAACTTGGCTCCAGAAGCTCACTTGCGGAGAGAGAGATTTATTTAGCTTAGTGCTTTTAAAAAGCATTTTGGATCATTTTGGTATTGGTTATTCAAGGCTCTCTTTGCCACTTTACAAATTGTCTCTTTTTTTGCCTTATGATCCACAAAGGATATGCCTTCCTTAGGGCTGTTTTGCTATCATCATAGCAGTCCCTCCAGAGAGAGAGGCTATTCAGATGCTTGATCATACCAAGACTTGCATTGAGAGAGAGGACGTTTATTCCTTGAGAATCACATTGCTCCGTGGCTTTGTTATATATATTGGATGCTTCTTATTCATGTCATCCACTAATAGCCATCCCAAGTGCTTTATTTTGTCTTCTACACATCCTATATGTGGCCCAAATAGCCTAAAGCATGCTCAATTTGGATGATCTACATGCTCCCATTGTTTTAGTTTTCTCTAGCATTCATGTAAAGAGAATTGTTTGGTAAAGCATGACCAATTCAAGTAATTCTGTTCTGTATATCAAAATCTGAAATCAGCTCCACATCATCTCGTGAGATGATCAAATAATCTACCATATCCTTGAATCGGTGCCTCCATCACGGTTATTATGTCCATTCTTCCAAAGCATCGGCATTAGTGCAAATTTAGTAGGAGACAAGGGGCATCCTTGTTTTAACTCTATGTTACTTTTAAGCTGTATCGGTCATCTCCTCTTTTTGAATGGCATCGATAATGTCATCTTCCCAACTTTCTCATAGAGTATTTGCTTGTCTCTGCAAGTGCTTAGGGACACATAATTGCTCCATTCTTTCCCATAATCTATTCCTCAAAATATTGTCAAATTCCTTGCGATATCTACAAATGTGACATATAGGGGTTTTATCCCCTTGTGCAAAATGCATTTTAATGCAAGCAAATGGTCGGATGTGGACATTTTGGCCCATAAAATTGATTGGGTTTTGGCTCTTTTTCCATTATACTCAGCCCAAAGACTAATTTTTTTTAATGTAACTCTACAATATTTGCAAATAATTTAGAGAACAAATTACTTCTGAGGATTATGTAATTGTTTCCATCTAGCATGGAACTACTCTTTTGCCTTCTGGAATCATTTTATTTTGAGCTTTTATTCTTCTGGGAATCCTTGTTATATTGCTAAGGTAAACATGGCAAAGCATTATGGTATGGATGCATCCCCCTGCCCATTTAAAAATGCATTTTATTTTAATTGTTTTGATCCTTTGCTTTGCCATTTGCAAGACTATCAATTTATTTATATTCCACCTTTTTTTGTAAAATCATATCGGACCTCACTTTTAGTGGGGCCTCGATGTTATCATCATGATATAAGTGTTTAACTTGGCTCCATAGCTCACTTGCTTTACCTTAATCGGGATTTCACCAGTGCTTACTTTGCTTTTGAGCTTTTTCCAAAACGATTTTGGATCATTTTGGTTTGGTGATCAAGGTCTCCTGGCGCTTTAGCACAAATTGTCTCTTTTTTGCCTTTTGATCCTCGATATGCCTTCCTTTAAGGCTGTTTTTTATCATCATAGCATCCCTCCATTCCTTTTGGCTATTCAGAATGCTTATCATTTATAGACTTGCATTGTAGCCCTTTCCCGTGCCTTTATTTTTATTTATTGCTTCTGTGGCTTTTTGTTATGATACCCAGCAGAATTCTTATTCATGTCATCCACAAGTTATCCCAAGTGCTTTGGCCAATTTTGTCTTCTATACACATCCTATATGTGGCAGCCATACTTGGCCTAAGCATGCTTTTATTTTGGATGATCTACATGCTCCATTGAAGAGGTTTTAACCGGCATTCATGTAAAGAGAATCGGATTGGTACATGATCAGATTCAAGATATTCTGTTCTTATATCAAAATCTGAAATCAGCTCCAAATCATCTACCTTAGAGATGATCAAATGGTCTACCACACTTGCTCTGCGGGTACATGGCCTGCCTTTTAGAATTTCCTGATTCCATTGCATATCAAAAGCTTCACATTTAGTGCATAGATTTATATGGCCACCAGACCTAGTTATGAGCTGATCCTCGAGGCATCTATTCCCCTTGCTTGGTCATCTCCTCTTCCTCCATGGTCTCAAAACCGAGAGGATCATCTTCCCAAATTTATGGATACTAGCTTGCTTGTCTCCGGTTCTTCCATTGAAGTCTCCTCATCAATTATTACAGTCCCTTGCATTTGAAACCTCAAAATATCTTGTTCCAATTCAAAAAGATATCATCCCTCGGGCTCCATCCGAATAAAGCCTTTTTATGATCGTGGTGCAAAATAGCATCGCATTAAAAAATATCATACCAGATGGGCGATTATCATATCCATATATATTGATTGTTTATGTCCTTTTTACATGCAACCACTAAAGAAAAGTATTGATCTCTAATGTAACAAGCCACTCCACCATTTCCAATATCATTTCTGTTATGCCTTTTATTCTTCACGGATGTCACCAATGTGAATCCATCAATGTCCGCAAAGCATAGAGGTCATGTTCTTTTGTTTCTAAAAGCATATTACGTCAATGTTTTCCAATTAAATCCCGTGCATACTCATTTTTGTCTCCGTCAATTTATTTATATTCCAAACCATTATCAATGAATCCCATCTGTCCTATTCCTCAATGATCACCTTGCCTTTGACCCATTTTGCTTTTTGATTGTTTTGTCGGCTTCCTTATACTTAGACATTTCTACTTTCTTTTTACGCTAGGGGTTTTGGTTAGATCCTCATTGATCCAAATAAATTTTTCCTTCAATGTATATGTATTTTTCAGCACCAAAATCGATCATCCCCGCTTTGCAAACTTGACAATCATGTGTCTAGTTCATTATCTCTTTTCCTACCGAATGCATCAGGGAGATGTCTACCTTTTGGATGCCCATGGTCTCTTTATGGAAGAACTGCTGCTGCAATTTTAGGCTTCTCCTCCGGCTTTAATCAGCCCTACAATCCCGAGGTTCAAAGCTTTTGGCTCTTCCCCAGAATCTCCATAAGAATTCAAGGGTATTGCGCAAAATCAGAAATTTCAGTTACCTCATCATCCCGGGCCGGGTTCCCGCTCAATTCTTCAATGTCACTCTTTAACGCTTTCGAGTTCCTTCCTTATTTGCTGATAATCAGATCACTGATTGCTTCATTCTCCTCTTTAATTTTCGTATTTCTTCTAGATCAGGTCTCTTCCCCGCGATGCGAATCTTCTTGCCGAAAAGATAGTTCCTTCCATATGGTGGTGAGGGAGATCTCCATCCCTGAATCAGGACTAGAGGGCCCTCCATCGACTGGTTTTGTCCTTTACGGTTTGTCTTTTTGGTGGTTGCCATATCTCAACAACTATTGAGAAAATCTATACCCGACCAGAAAATTGCAATTACAGATACCTAAACAGATCCAAACCTGGTCATACTATATACCGTTAGAAAGGTCTCCGGAATCCACTTTCCAACAAGCCCAAGCCGCGTGCCAATCGACACTAATTTTTAGAGTTATGGCCTGTTGAACCTTCACCTCAAAATGGATGCATCTAGCATCCGGCCGATTTAGAGAGAGAGAGAGAGAGAGAAATGAATGAAATGAAATGAAATGTATTATGTCCGTGGAGGCCTCACGGGCCTATAGACAACAAAATTACACATCTTCATAAAACGATAGATGAGTCTCGGTTTCCTCATCTACTTCTCCACTCTCCTTTCATCATCATTTTTCATCCAATAAATTGTTTTAGAATATTTTATTGGTCTCTCCTAGAAAGAACACTTCAATCATGAAGGATCTATCTTATCCCCCCGAGTGGTTAGAATGTTGTGAGATCATTCTCTTCAATCCCAAAGGTCTATCTCCGCTTGTAAGGCGGGACATTTTTAGCAAAACATGTTCTTCATCTTCTATATCACCACTCCCACATACTTTTCACTCTTCATTTCCATTTAATGCTCCTCCCCCCATCGTCCTACCTCAATTTGAAACCCGGTCAGAACTTCTTATATCCACGCTAATTGTATGCCTCTTCTTAACCCGATATGTCCTCCAAAAATGTTTTGCAACCTTCAACTCGGGATTCATTTTTTGCTTGTATAGGAATCTACTTTTAGTCATGAGGGTTTATTTATTTTTCTTTTCACGACCATAAACCCATTGTCTAATATCACCATCATATAAAACTTTTAGCATCATCCCACCTAATCCCCACATTTAGCCATATTTTTAAGTCGAAAACCACCCTTATCCTCACTTGCCTAAAGCCCGATATGGTATCCTATTGTTATCCATGCTCTAATCTTCTTCAAATGTCGAATGCATCGGGCATTTTTGTCTCCCTCAAGAGGCATTATCTTCCATTTTAAGCATCATTTGGTAAGGTGTCATTATATCTTCATTCCCAATTCTAGAGCGCAGAAATTTCTTTAGGACTTGTTCAACATCATCCATAACCTTTTTGGCAAACCACGGTAGAAATCTACGCCACCATTTTTGGTTACAACACTTTGGACTAAAGATTGGAAGAGCTTAATCTTTATGTATATGACCACAAAGAGATTCTTCCACGCACATGCTTTTATTTATATAAGGTTCGTATCCTCCTTTCCTACGGATAATGCAAAATGTTCCATCTTTGATTTGGTTGGATTATCAATCAGCATACTTATAGGCCTCCTGTTGTCTGAATCCTTATCTTTGTATTTAAAGCCTTGGTCTTATATCACGCATCTCCCCAAATCCACTTTTTTGTTTTTCAAAGGTTTACTTCCATGCCCTTTCTTTCCACACCAGCCTTAGAATTCAAATGTTCTTTTATGTGGTCTCCTTCCTTATTAGAAAACATAACCACATCATTATATTCTCTCTCTTAATTTTTAATTATTTCTTTAGAATCCGTTCCTCCTCCCCATGACATCCTTTAGAATCATCTAAAGCATCAATAAATAGGCCAAATAAATAAAGACATCCGGACATCCTTTGCTTCACACCTATATTATTGCTGTTAAGAATCTCTTTAGAAAGTGGTTTAGATAGTTGAACTAATACCTTCTCATAAAGTACTTTCGAATTAGAGATCTAGAGAGATTCAACCTTAGAGAGATAGAGAGAGAGAGAGAGAGAGAGAGAGAGAGAGAATACAGTGCCTTCTACCCGCTTTCAATTCTTTGTTGTATGCATTGATGCCATTTATGATTCCTGCTAATAGTAAGTCCCAGATATTTATATGTCTCGCATATCTCAACTTTTTCACCCAAATAGAGAAACCCCTGTTCCTGCTTGAGCGCACCTACTGTCATTGTTTTAGTCTTCTCTAGATTTACTTGCATCCCCGTTTTGTTACAGAAAGCAGCCAATTGATCAAGTAATTGCTGCATGTGTACCTGAGATCGTGCAAATAGCACCACATCATCAGCATATAAGAGCAATTGAATCACATATCCTTGAATCTCAGTGCCTCCATCACAGTTATTATGTAACCATTCTTCCAGGCTGTCAATAAAGAGACCAAATATAGTAGGAGACAAGGGGCATCCTTGTTTAACTCCAATGTTACTTTTAACTGTATCTGGTATCTCACTTTTGAATGGCATCGATAACTGTACTAAAACTTTCTCATAGAGTATTTGAACTGCATCCTGCAAGTGCTTAGGGACACATAATTGCTCCATTCTTTCCCATAATCTATTCCTGGGAACTTTGTCAAATGCCTTTAGAAAAGTCTACAAATGTGACATATAGAGGTTTCCTGGTCCCCTTGACCGAATCAAAAATGCATTTTAATGCAAGCAAATGGTCCAATGTGGACATTTTGGCCCTAAAACCTGCTTGGGTTTTGGCTCTTTTTCCATTATACTCAGCCCAAAGACTAATTTTTTTCTCTACAATATTTGCAAATAATTTAGAGAACAAATTACTTACCATGAGAGTTATGTAATTGTTTCCGTCTAGCATGGAACCACTCTTATGCACTGGAACAATTCGGTTGAGCTGCCACTCCTGTGGGAATCCTTGTTGCATTGCTAAGGTAAACATGCGTGCTATTATGGTATGGATGCCCCTGCCCATTTAAGATGCTTTCGCACATATCTGTTTTGATCCTTTGCTTTGCCATTTGCAAGACTATCAATGCCGTCAGCCACTTCTTCTTTTGTAAAAATCATATCAGACCTCACTTTTAGTGGGGCCTCGATGCTATCATCATGATATAAGTGTTTAACTTGGCTCCATAGCTCACTTGCAGCAAGCGGGATTTCTGTGTGCTTAGTGCTTTTGAGCTTTTTCCAAAACGATTTTGGATCATTTTGGTATTGGCTGATCAAGGTCTCCTGCTGCTTTAGTACAAATTGTCTCTTTTTTTGCCTTATGATCCTCTGATATGCCTTCCTTAGGGCTGTTTTGCTATCATCATAGCAGTCCCTCCATTTCCTTTTGGCTATTCGGCATGCTTGATCATACCAAGACTTGCATTGTAGCCCTTTCTGTGCCCGCCTTGGCTTACATTGCTCCGTGGCTTTTGTTATGATACCCAGCAGCTTCTTATTCATGTCATCCACAGTGCCATCCCAAGTGCTTTGGCCAATTTTGTCTTCTATACACATCCTATATGTGGCAGCCATACTTGGCCTAAGCATGCTCAATTTTGGATGATCTACATGCTCCATTGCAAGAGGTTTTAACCGGCATTCATGTAAAGAGAATCGGATTGGTACATGATCAGATTCAAGGTATTCTGTTCTTATATCAAAATCTGAAATCAGCTCCAAATCATCTCGTGAGATGATCAAATAGTCTACCACACTTCTTGCTCTGCAGGTACATGAGCGAGAGCGCGGGAATTTCCTGATTCCATTGCATATCAAAAGCTCAGCATTAGTGCATAGATTTAGCAGCTGGCGACCAGACCTAGTTATGAGCTGATCCTCAGAGCATCTATTCCAGCCTTGCTTGGTCATCTCCTCTTCCTCCATGGTCTCAAACCAGAGAGGATCATCTTCCCAAGTATGGATACTAGCTTGCTTGTCTCCGGTTCTTCCATTGAAGTCTCCTGTCAAGATTACAGTCCCTTGCATTTGAAACCTCAAAATATCTTGTTCCAATTCAAAAAAGATATCATCCCCTGTAGCTCCATCCGAATAAGCCTTTTATGATGGCGTGGTGCAAAATAGCATGCAGCTAAAAATATCATACCAGATGGGCGAGTTATCTGTATCCATATATATTGATTGTTTATGTCCTTTTTACATGCAGCCACTAAGTCTGAGTATTGATCTCTAATGTAACAAGCCACTCCACCATTTCCAATATCATTTCCTGTGTGCCTTTTATTCTTCACGGATGTCACCAATGTGAATCCATCAATGTCTGGCAAAGCATAGAGGTCATGTTCTTTTGTTTCTAAAAAGCATATTATGTCAATGTTTTCCAATTCGTCCTGCATACTCAGGATTTTTGTCTCCGTCAATTTATTTATATTCCAAACCATTATCCTGAGTGCCTCCCATCTGTCCTATTCCTCAATGATCACCTTGCCTTTGACCCATTTTGCTTTTTGATTGTTTTGTCTGGCTTCCTTATACTTAGCAATTTCTACTTTCTTTTCTGCTAGCTGCTCTTTGGTTAGATCCTCATTGATCCAAATAAATTTTCCCTTCAATGTATATGTATTTTTCAGCACCAAGAATCGATCATCCCTGTTTGCAAACTTGACAATCATGTGTCTAGTTCCTGTATCTCTTTTTCCTACCCGGAATGCATCAGAGATGTCTACCTTTTGGATGCCCATGGTCTCTTGGAAGAACTGCTCTGCTGCAATTTTAGGCTTCTCCTCTGGCTTTTCTGGCAGCCCTACAATCCTGAGGTTCAAAGCTCGGCTCTTCCTGTCCTGCATCTCCATAAACTGCTCAAGGGTATTGCGCAAATCAGAAATTTCAGTTACCTCATCATCCCCAGGGCCGGGTTCCCGCTTCAATTCTTCAATGTCACTCTTTACTGCTTCGAGTTCCTTCCTTATTTGCTGATAATCAGATCTGATTGCTTCATTCTCCTCTCTTAATTTTCGTATTTCTTCTAGCAGGGTCTCTTCCCGTGATGCAGCTTCTTGCCGAAAGAGAGATAGTTCCTTCCATATGGTGGTGAGGGAGATCTCCATCCCTGAATCAGGACTAGAGGGCCCTCCATCGACTGGTTTGTCCTTTCTGGTTTGTCTTTTGGTGGTTGCCATATCTCAACAACTGCAGAAAATCTATACCCGACCAGAAAATTGCAATTACAGATATCTAAACAGATCCAAACCTGGTCATACTATATACCGTTAGAAAGGTCTCGGAATCCACTTTCCAACAAGCCCAAGCACGTGCCAATCTGACACTCTGGGAGAGAGTTATGGCCTGTTGAACCTTCACCTCTGAAACCCTAGCATCCAGCGTCCAGAGAGAGAGAGAGAGAGAGAGAGAGAGAGAGAGAGAGAGAGAGAGAGAGAGAGAGAGAGAGAGAGAGAGAGAGAGAGAGAGAGAGAGAGAGAGAGAGAGAGAGAGAGAGAGAGATAGATAGAGAGAGAGAGAGAGAGAGAGAGAGAGATATATATATAGAGAGAGAGATATAGAGATAGATATATATATATATATGAAACTTGAAGACATCCATCACTTGGCAACTTGTAGTGAAACCAAAAGATGGACACTGGTTTGGCATCATATAGGGATTTCTTGAAGAATATTTAATCACCTAAGCATCTTGAACACTTGAAGTCAAAGGTTGAAGATCCCAAATTTGGAAGACCACTCGAATTTCAGCAGTACTTTGCATGAGCCATGATATTACTTCTTAAGGCATAATTTGCTATTTTCCAAGGTCTTCACTACCATTCCACCCAGAAAAATCATCTCTTTATCCATCATTTTCTCCCTTTCCATACACCATTGCCATTTGTCGAGACCAAAGTTCGCAAGACCATTTTTCCTAGTCAAAAGTACACCATTTATCCATCACATACAAAAAATTGCTAAAATTCCATCCAATTTAGCTCAGGCTCAAACATGCCAAGGTGGCTCAAACATGCCATGTAGGCTCCAATATGCCACCTAGGCTCTACTATGCCAAGGTGGCTCAAACATGCCACGTGGGCTCCAACATGCCAAGGTTGGCTCAAACATACCATGCTGGCTCCAACATGCAACCTAGGCTCCAACATGCCAAGGTGGTTCAAACATGTCACGTGGGCTCCAACATGCCACCCAGGCTCCATCATGCCAAGGTGGCTAAAACATGCCACTAGGCTCCAACGTGCCACCTAGGCTCCAACATGCCAAGATGGCTCAAACATGCCACCTCGACTCCAACATGCCACCTAGAATCAAACATGCCAAGCTGGCTCAAACATGCCAGCAGGCTCCAACATGCCAAGGTGGCTCAAACATGCCATGTAGGCTCCAACATGCCACCTAGGCTCCATCATGCCAAGGTGGCTCAAACATGCCACCTAGGCTCAAACATGCCAAGGTGGATCAAACATGCCACGCAGGCCCCAACATTCCACCTAGGTTCCAACATGCCAAGGTGGCTCAAACATGCCACGCTGGCTCGAACATGCCACCTAGGCTCAAACATGCCATGCGCGCTCCAAGATGCCACCTTGGCTCCAACATGCCAAGGTGGCTCAAACATGCCACATGGGCTCCAACATGCCAAGGTTGCTTAACATGCCACCTAGGCTCAAACATGCGAAGGTGGCTCAAAGATGCCACGTGGGCTCCAACATGCCACCTAGGCTCCAACATCAACCTAGGCTCAAACATGCCAAGGTGGCTCAAACATGCCATCTGCGGGTTCCAACATGCCAAGGTGGCTCAAACATGCCACATGGGCTCCAACATGCCAAGGTAGCTCAAAGATGCCACATAGGCTCAAACATGCCAAGATGGCTCAAACATGCCACACGGGCTCCAATATGCCACCTAGGCTCAAACATGTGAAGGTGGCTCAAAGATGCCACGTGGGCTTCAACATGCCACCTAGGCTCCAACATCCACCTAGGCTCAAACATGCCAAGGTGGCTCAAACATGCCACGCAGACTCCAACATGCCAAGGTGGCTCAAACATGCGTTGCAGGCTCTAACATGCCACCTAGACTCCAATATGCCAAGGTGGCTCCAACATGCCACCTAGGCTCCAATGTGCCACCTAGGCTGCAAACATGCCAAGGTGGCTCAAACATGCCACGTAGGCTCAGACGTTGGAGCCACCTGGGCTCCAACATCCACCTAGGCTCAAACATGCCAAGGTGGCTCAAGCATGCCATGGGGCTCCAACATGCCAACTAGGCTCAAACATGCCAAGGTGGCTCAAACATGCCACGTGGACTCCAACATGCCACCTAAGCTCTTACATGCCAAGGTGGCTCAAACATGCAACCTAGGCTCCAACATCCACCTCCCCTCAAACATGTCAAGGTGGCTCAAACATGCCACGTGGGATCCAAAATGCCACCTCTCTCCCAACATGCGAAGATGGCTCAAACATGCCACCTAGGCTCCAATATCCACCTACGCTTAAACATGCCAAGGTGGCTCAAACATGCCACCTAGGCTCAAACATGCCACATAGACTCCAACATGCCAAGGTGGCTCAAACATGCAACCTAGGCTCCAACATCCACCTTCAAACATGTCAAGGTGGCTCAAACATGCCACGTGGGCTCCAAAATGCCACCTCGGCGGCTCAAACATGCCACCTAGGCTCCAATATCCACCTACGCTTAAACATGCCAAGGTGGCTCAAACATGCCACCTAGGCTCAAACATGCCACATGGACTCCAACATGCCAAGGTGGCTCAAACATGTCACGTGGGCTCCAACATGCCACGTAGGCTCCAACATGCCACTTAAGCTTCAACATGCGAAGGTGGCTCAAACATGCCACCCATGTCAAACATGCTAAGGTGGCTCAAACATGCCAAGGTGGCTCAAACATGCCACGCGGTCTCCAACACGCCAAGATGGCTCAAATATGCCACCTAGGCTCAAACATGCCAAGATGGTTGAAACATGATGCCATGTGGGCTCCAACATGCCACCTAGGTTCAACATGCCAAGGTGGCTCAGGCATGCCACCTAGGCACCAATATGCCACCTAGGCACTCCAAGTGGTGACATGGCATGCCAACTAAGCAAGGCCAAGTTTTGACTAGGCCAAAAATGAAAAGATGTCCATCTTTGGTCTTTTCATTGGGTGATGTTGGCAAATTTTGGTTGACATGGCTAGATGGTGGTGATGTGGACATGATGACTAGGACTTTATGCAAGAAATATGATAACCTTTGGAATTTTTGGTAGAGGAGTTTGGTAAGGGATAGAATAGAAGGATCTTGAAGAACTTAAAGCGCTGACACCCTTCCCCAAATCGAACCAGGCCAGGACTTTGTGCAGCTTCCTCACCAGAGGGGAGAGGCCAGACCCCAGGAGACGGACCTCAAAAAGGTTGCGGAGGTAACCTTTCCTGCCAACGATCTGTGGTCGATCGTGTAGAAACCCAAGTGTTTTGTCGTTCGAGCAGTATAAAGGCTCCATGATGGAGGTTTGACTTCGCCATGTCATCCAAAATGGCAAATTTACCCTAGGGACCAAGTTACACGGTCATTTTTGGCAACAAAAGAAACACGAACCTCTACATGGCAGTATTCTGCAGCCACCTCTTAGGCCAATTGACTACGAACGTGTTGGACATGAGCTACCTTGGTGCTTCTTGGAGAAAGGGTGGGCTTCCGCCCACGAAACTTGGTCTCGAGGGTAATGTCGATGTTTTGAGTCCATTGGCAGAGTCAGTTTATAGTTCTGGAGGAAAGTTGCCCAAACGTGGCCAAGGGCCTTCGGGAGAGGACCTTTGGGGCGGACTGCTTCCGGAAGGTTTTAAGGGTCTGTCTTCTGGCGTCAACACCCTCCCTCTACGTGATGACATTGTGCAAGATCCTGGTCGAATCTGACTAGGATATGGCCTCCGAAACGTAAACCCTATGTGTTGCTAGGTTATTGAAGGGTTTACGTTATGGAGGTCGTGATTTAGTCGGTTGCACTTGGGACTGCCCCGAATGATCCCAAATAATTTTGCTACTGCAAAAGGCACTCTTGGCTTCTATTTGACATTCTGGGAGGAGGATAAATTCAAATCCCATTCCGTCAATTCCTATTGCTTCGCGTTTTCAATTGCAGCTTATCGGCCATGTCCCAAGCGCAACCGACTAAAACCCGGCCTCCAAAACGTAAACCCTTCAATAACCTAGCAACACACAGGGTTTACGTTTCGGAGGCCATATCCTAATCAGATTCGACCAGGATCTTGCACAATGTCATCACGTAGAGGAAAGGTGTTGATGCCAGAAGACGGACTCTTAAACCCTTCCGGAAGCAGTTCACCCCAAAGGTCCTCTCCCGAAGGCCCTTGGCCACGGACAGGCAACTCTCCCACTCCGAAATTATAAACTGACTCTGCCAATGGACTCAAAACATCGAGATTGCCCTCGAGACCAAGTTTCGTAGGCAGAAGACCACCCTTTCTCCAAGAAGCGCCAAAGTAGCTCATGTCCAATACGTTCCTAGTCAATTGGCATAAGAGATGGCTGCAGAATATTGTCATGTAGAGAGTTCGTGTTTCTTTCGTTGCCAAAAATGACCGTATAACTTGGTCCCTAGGGTAATGTCACCATTCCGGGCGACATGGCGAAGTCGAATTTCCATTCCGGAGCCTTCGTACTGCTGGAACGACAAAACACTTGGGTTTTCTACATGGTCGAGCGCAGGACGCTTCACGGTTTGATAAGTTCCCCCGGATGGATCTTGGATTTTTTTGAACCTACTCAAAGCAGGTTACTTGAACGGTGGATTCAACGGTCGGATAGAGAAATCGAGCTCCGGGGAGGGGGGCATTGGCATTTGCCCGCCCGAAGGAGCGCTAGCAGGAAAGGCTGCCTCGGCAACCTTTCTGAGCTTCTGAGCCACGTTGGAGCCTAGATGGCCTGGTTAAGCCATCTAGGCATGTTGGAGCCTAGGTGGTATGTTTGAACCACCTTGGCATGTTGGTGCCTAGGTGGCATATTTGAGCCCAGGTGGCATGTTTGAGCCACCTTGGCATGTTGGAGCCTAGATGGCATGTTTGAGCCACCTTGTCATGTTGGAGTCTAGGTGTCGTGTTTGAGCCACCTTAGCACGTTGGAGCCTAGGTGGCATGGTTGAGCCACCTAGGCATGTTGGAGCCTAGGTGGCATGGTTGAGCCACCTAGGCATGTTGGAGCCTAGGTGGAATATTTGAGCAACCTTGGCATGTTGGAGACTAGGTAGTGTGTTTGAGGCCCTTTTTCTACATCAGTCTTATTTTATGGTTGTCACATTTTTATAAGACACCATTTTAAGCTCCATGTCAGCTCCACATCATAAATAGGACATTCAATAAAGAAATCGATTTTCCATTGCTTACATATAAGACATGTACTATTAAGATAGGACGTGTCTTATAATTTTGGTTTTCCACAGACCTGCTGCAACGATCCTTTTCCAGATCTTGGAGCAAAAACCTGCTGCAACAATTGACCTGGGAAAGTTGGAATCTGATCTCCAAGAGCTTAGTCTTGCAAGTTGGGTGATTTTAAACAAGAAATCTTACAATTTTTTGAATCTGGAAGCTTGAATGATCAGCAGAACTGCCCAATCCCTTTTTCCGCCCAGGATAGTAAAATCTTATCTTCTGGTTGTAAATTCTTTACGAACTACAAATTCACCTTTCTTTTCTTTCTAACTTTCTGTATTTTCAGAGAAGTAAGAACTAAACAATCCCCTCGCAAGCTGAGCAGATCAGACCGCAACTTACTGCCGTAGTAAAATTACACAAGACCCAGTTGCAATAAAATGGAAACTTGTCTCAGAATCCAGTTGCAAGAATCGAACAAGAGAGAACATGAACAGGGCAAGAACATGAACAGGGCAAGAATCGAATAGGGCAGAACATGAATGATCAGCAGAACATGGCTTTAAAGCCCACGGCAAGAATCGAACAATCTTCGAACAATCTTTGATCAAAATGAATGCAACAGATTCGACCCTGCCTGTACCCTGTAAAAAAATAAATGAAAAATTGGTACTCTGTAAACCTCGGATGGTGCCGACCTATTTAATCTAACCCGACCTGCTGCAATCCGACTTGTTTGATGCTGCATCGACCTGTGGCATTCTTGGCTGTGGCGTTCCAAGTGATTCCGGCGTTAACGATGCCAAGGCTCTAACCTATTTTTTGCACACCCTAAATTTTCGGCCAAGAAACCTTCTCATTGGATAAGATTAGACATCTTATTTTGTGGCGGGGGATTTCCCTCGGAAGAAAATAAGACAACATAGTTGTACGGAATACTTATAAGACATGCCTTATAATTTGCAGTGGAAAACCCAACGTGTCTTATATGCTTATGTGGCCCAATAATATCTCCTTAAATATAAGACACTAGTGCTGTGGAAAAAGGGCCTGAGCCATATTAGCATGTTGGAGCCCACATGGCATTGTTGAGCCACCTTGGCATGTTGGAGCCTAGGTGGCATATTTGAGCCCAGGTGGCCGGTATGAGCCACCTTGGCATGTTTGAGCCTCCTTGGCATGTTGGAGCCTAGGTGGCATATTTGAGCCCAGGTGGCATGTTTGAGCCACCTTGGCATGTTGGAGCTAGGTGGCATGTTTGAGCCTCCTTGTCATGTTGGAGACTAGGTGGCGTCTTTGAGCCACCTTGGCACGTTAGAGCCTAGGTGGCATGGATGAGCCACCTAGACATGTTGGAGCCTAGGTGGCATGTTTGAGCCACCTTGGCATGTTAGAGCCTAGGTGGCGTGTTTGATCTCACGTGGCATGGTTGAGCCACCTTGGCATGTTGGAGCCTAGGTGGCATGTTTGAGCCACCTTGTCATGTTGGAGCCCACGTGGCGTGTTTGAGCCACCTTGGCACATTGGAGCCTAGGTGGGATGGTTGAGCCACCTTGGCATGTTGGAGCCTAGGTGGCATGTTTGAGCCACCTTATCATGTTGGAGCCTAGGTGGCGTGTTTGAGCCACCTTGGTACGTTGGAGCCTAGGTGGCACGGTTGAGCCACCTAGACATGTTGGAGCCTAGGCGGCATGTTTGAGCCACCTTGGCATGTTGGAGCCTAGGTGGCGTGTTTGAGCCATATTGGCAGGTTGGAGCGCACGTGGCATGTTTGAGCCACCTTGGCATGTTGGAGCCTAGGTGGCATGTTTGAGCCACCTAGGCATGTTGGAACCTAGGTGGGATGTTTGAGCAACCTTGGCATGTTAGAGACTAGGTAGTGTGTTTGAGCCATATTAGCATGTTGGAGCCCATGTGGCATTGTTGAGCCACCTTGGCATGTTGGAGCCTAGGTGGCGTGTTTGATCCCACGTGGCATGGTTGAGCCACCTTGGCATGTTGGAGCCTAGGTGGCATGTTTGAGCCACCTTGTCATGTTGGAGCCCACGTGGCGTGTTTGAGCCACCTTGGCATGTTGGAGCCTAGGTGGCATGGTTGAGCCACCTAGGCATGTTGGAGCCTAGGTGGCGTGTTTGATCCCACGTGGCATGGTTGAGCCACCTTGGCATGTTGGAGCCTAGGTGGCATGTTTGAGCCACCTTGTCATGTTGGAGCCTAGGTGGCGTGTTTGAGCCATCTTGGCACGTTGGAGCCTAGGTGGCATGGTTGAGCCACCTAGGCATGTTAGAGCCTAGGTGGCATGTTTGAGCCACCTTGGGCCTTTGTTTTGTCCTTTAACGGATCAACAGGTGACAAAGGAGCCAGCAACCGATCAAGCAACTGGTGAAGATCGAGACCATGAAGATCGAGCCGGTTTTTGAGCAGAAGAGTACTGGGGTGGCATGGCAACAGTCTTCTTCGCACTTCAACCTCGACCTCACTATTTTGCGGTCAGGTCAGGCTCATGGGAACGTCGCCTAAGCTCAAAAATCTCTATAGAAGATCTGCTTGGCGGGGAGTTGAACCCCGACAAACCCAAAGCAGTATGCACAAATGAATTTGTTCCAATATTCACATCGCTCCTCTTCACCGTCATCACCAAGTGCACTGCTCCAACAGAATCAGGCTTTGCCAAAAAAGGAATGCCATGTGACACACATGGGCTTTTTCAATGGTGCAATTAAAAATAGAAAACTATGGTATAATTGTATCACATCAAAATCAAACGGTCGAGATGAGCGGCTGAGATCGTGATCCAAGCCTTGCGATCCTATTGGCTGGAATTAATGGCTGGGACAGCCAGATATCATGTGTGCTTTTCTTTTGGGTCCGTGATTCGGTTTTCCCGCTTCTGTTGTGCCTCCGCCCTCAAAGAGAAGATGGCTCCGCTTCTCTTCTCAAAGCAAAGGCAGAAGATGGCTTCTCTTCTCAAAGTTCCGGGGGCTCTGCTCTGCGTCGCCCTGCTCTGCAATGGAGCTTTTGCTCGCTTCTGTCGAGAATGACAGAGGATGTGAAGAACATGCTTTCTAGATAGAGGGCTTTTTCAAACAGAGTCTATTCCGCTCGACTGCTCCAGCTATGGCGCTTGCGCCCCGTCTGCTTCCAGAAGGTATTTGGCGAACAGAGCAAAAGGTATAGCAGGTATTGTCTTTTCCAGCCTGAAGCTCAACACACGACTATTCTTGTAGCATTCATATCAACGTCCATTCTTGTACAACCATTCTTGTAACAAGCACTAACATTCTTGTATCATTCAACGCACGACCATTCTTATATCAATGCTGAAGCAGAGCAGAGAGAGCTATAGGTCTTGACATGCAGCAACGTATCTTGGTTCCCGAAGCCAAACTCCCTGGACCATGGTCTTCCCATCTCCCAAGCAAGTGGTCTTTCTCAAGCCTCCTGTTGTGAACCTTCTTGCCGGATCTATTGTAGCCTTAAGGTCTGTTGCCTTAAGATCCGTTGCGGCTCTTCCTCAAATTTTTCTTTCTTTTTCCTTTTGATTTTTTCTTTTAGATCACTCATAACATCTTTCTATTTATTTTAAACAGGAACTTCGCTGTGTTCAAGCACTGCACTGGAAGCCGCTATGGCCACGCCTGTTTCTTGCAGAACAGAAAAGGCTGGGTTTAACTTGCAAAGATGCAGAAAAGGGCGGCTAGGCTATGGTCTGTTAATGGTCCGTTTCTTGCTGTATATCTGTTTCTTTCATCCAATAATACCAAGGATGATCATATCATTTTTTTCAATGCCTTTCTTTACTATCAAGAATTCAAAATACGTTTCTTGCTGTATATCTGTTTCTTTTATTCAATAATACCAAGGATGATCATATTATTTTTCTCAATGCCTTTGTTTTACTATCAAGAATTCAAAATATATCTTTGTTTACAATCAAGAATTTGAAACATTCAAAATATATGAAGTTGTTTAACAAATAAAAAGTAAATCTATTGACTATTGAATAAGAGCTAAAGTAACAACAAATACAATCCCCAAAGATAAAAGGAATAGATCTGGTTGTTTGAAGGAAACAATGTTAGCAAATTAAAAAAAAAAAGCATATATCTTTTTGAAGGAAACGACGTTAGCAATTTAAAGAAACAATTGCTCAAAAGCATGTATGTTTTTGAAGGAAACAATGCTAGGTTGCTTAAAAACAACATATAGAAACCAAATTCTTACCCTAAAAAACCACACTTAAGAAAACCACACAAGTTTTTTACTTGTAATAATTACACTTAAAAACTACACCTTTCTACATGTGGATATTTTGCTAAACCACATGTTATTATTTAGTAAAAACAACATTTGAAAACAACTACTATCCACGTGGATATTTTGTTAAACCACATGTTGATTTTTTAGTAAAAACAACACTTAAAAACAACTACTATTTTTAAAAACCACATGTGGATGTTTTGTAAAACCATATGTTATTTTTTTAGTAAAAACAAAAGAAACACCACCTAAAAACAACGCATTGAATTTTTTTCAAAAGGCTGTCAATTTTCTATGCATAGACTTTTTAGCCAAAAACTACAGGTGGGCTTTAAGTGTTGTTTTTCTACAAAAAGGACAGCAAAAAACTACACATAGAGCCAAATTTGGGGTTAATGTGGTGCAATCAGGCCGGCACGCACAGTGTTCAAGTTGAACACCGCTTACCTCAAGGATGCTGATTTCTCTTGGGGTCTGTACCTTTCGTGATAACTTTGGGATGTCAGGGATGGTGAAGGCCCTGGCTGAGGTCAAGGCATTTGCCAAGTCGTGGGGAAGTCGGAGAGCACGGCAAGAGCGGGAGGCGTTAGAGGCATTGTATCGCAAATTGGAAACCCTCAGGTCTCAGCCGTCTGATGGTGTGCGGGAGAATGAGATATTATGCCACATTGCAGCGGACGAGTCTAAGAGGGCTGCTCGGGCGAGGGTGAAGGCGGGAATCACCTGGCTGCGGGAAGGGTACACCAATTCTTGAATGTTCTTCAGGGCTGTGCGTCAGAAGAAGTATGCGGCCTCTATGTCGTCTCTGGCATTGCCTGATGGCCGCATTCTGCATTCGCCTGTCGATATTAAACAGGCTACTTTCCAGCACTTCTCTCAGTTTTTTCAGGAAAAGAGATACCCCTACACTGATGTGATGGAGGAGATTGTGCTCAGCACGGTGTCATGCAAGGTGTCGACAGATAGAAGGCAAGTGTTACAGCGTCCGCTTACAAAGCAGGAGCTTGAGGAGGCTTGCCGTGCCTTGGCCCCTCATAAATGCCCTGGTCTTGATGGCATTCCGGTAGAGTTCTTCCAAGAATATTGGGAATGGGCGTGGGAGTCAGTGATGCAGACCTATCAAGATCTGCTTCAGGCAGAGGCGTTAGATTATAGACTCAACTTTGGCTGCATCTCCTTAATACCGAAGGTGAAGGAGCCCTCTGTCATTTCTGATTGGCGTCCGATCATGCTTCTGTCAGCTGTATACAAGATAATCGCGAAGGCCCTTTCACTTAGATTGCAAGTTGTCCTGAAGGAGGCTATTAGTCCCATGCAGTCTGGCTTCATTCCGGGTAGGCATATTCTTAACAATGTAGCGGCGGCATTTGAGGGCATTCACTGGGCATGCAGGACAGGTCAGCGGATAGTGTACTTGAAGCTGGACTTTGCAAAGGCCTATGATAGTGTTCGTTGGGACTTTCTGAAGAGGATGATGCTGGACTTTAGGTGTGGGGAGAGCTCTACAGCAGTGGCTCTGAAGCTCTTAACGTCGGCCAGAGCCACCGTCCTATGTGACGGCGAGTCATCGCTGGTCTTTAGTGTGGGGCGTGGAGTTCGCCAGGGATGCCCGTTGGCGCCCTTCTTATTTACCATCGTTGCAGAGGCCCTCTCGCAGTTGTTGATCTCGGCAGCGGAAGCGGGTGTTATGGAGGGGTTGAGGATGGCAGACGGGTCACAACAGATTGGAAGTCAGTGCGCTGATGACTCTTTTCTTTTCCTACAGGCTGACGAGAGGAATTTGTTAAACACGAAGGAGCTGCTGGACACATTCTCTCTCGCATCAGGTTGCCTCATGAATTGGACCGGTGCTTTCGGCGTTATGGCCACATTGCGGATCCCATGCCCGTGGGTCGTGTCCCAATTTCCTTGGCTTAACGCGTACCCGGGCACATGATCTAGGCTTTTGGGTATTCTCGCTCGCGGCATCGACATTTTGTGCAAAAAGTATTTGGGAGGATATTCGGTGGGGCTGCGTCGGCATCTTAATTGGGAAGGAGGAAGCTTTCCATGGCTAGCAGGGTCACGGTGGCGAAGTCCGTCTTATGCTCAAAACGCATATTTATATGGCATCTATCATCATGGCGCCGGAAAGCAAGGTTCGGAAAATTTTCTCTATGGTTTGTAACTTTGTATGGGGAGGCAATGAGGAAGGGGCGGTCGTCAAGGTGGCCTGGTGGAAGCACAGTTTCATTAAATATGGACAATACCTTGAATTGTGGACTTTTTATAAAAGAGACGCTTCGATAACACTAACATACATCCCCGGCAAGTGCCGCATATGCTTCTGCAACAAGTGTGGGAATCTTGACAGTGTTTGATAGCTTCTTCTTATTCGAAGGACTCGAAGCGTAGTCGATACTCTCTATCTCAATGCGGTCACTAGCAGTGGTCGGCCTCCATCTCTTCTTCCAACAATTGACATAGTTGGCTGGGAACACCTGGTTCCTAACAGGGACAGGCTCCCACCAAGTGACCTGGATAGTCTCGAAGTTATCCTCCCACCAAGTTATAGTCTTTCTTATCATCCATTTGGGGTTCCTCTCGTAGCATACCCTAGCCATGTTGGGCACAAGACATCATCGTATGCGCAATACAAACATGCCCTTCTTCAAATCCTTGAAAGGATTGAATTCTGGTACGGGCTTATCCTTCAATGGACCAACATAAGCAGGAGTGATGGTTGCAATTGGCTCCACCACAGCCACCACATCAGGTACGTCAAGTCTATCTTGCCCAGTGCGCGGCCAAAAGTCCTCGTAAGGACCTTCCACGTTGGTGATGTTACCCAGATGCTCCAAGAGTCCCATCCAATATTCAATTGTCGCCGTAAATTGTGCTGTATATTTGGCCGTCTCTGGTGTGCCCTTCTTGTTCTTCGAGCATGCGACCCAATGGAGGATATGCTTATGGATACTGTTTCGGAGCTGACCAATGTCTTTCACCGAGCTCTTAGGTGCTAGCATCTTCGGATTTCCAGATGGCATTAGGGGTTTTCCATCCTCTCCTTCTTTCCACATTCTTATTCCACCAGCAGGTAGCCAATCCACGAATGTAGGACGAGCATTATAGTACATGACAGGCCAGTCACCATTCATAGCAAACATAAAGGTCAGAGGCTCAGTGTGACCTGTCAATCTATCTTCCCCATCAGGGATATATCCTTCTATGAAACCTTTCCAATCTGGAACCTTATGAACAAGATATGGCACTGGCGTGTTGAGATTGCACGTATGAAATTCATACAACAAGTCGGGCATGGTTAGCACTTCGGCTTTCTTCAAGGTAGATGAAAAATTACCAAACATAGCATCTATATCATCATGTGTATGGCCAGGCATCATAAAACCTAACTCAATCTCCTCGAAAACACCCAGATATACAAGGTATGAAAGATATGAGAATACATACCTATTTTTGTTTTGTCCGGATGCATTGTCTAGTTGCAACATCAATTTGCGCGGGAGATGCTTCAATGAGGGTCCCTCAGGTTGAGGGATGGCAACGGGATGCTCTTCCCGCATAAATGACAACTTGGACGTTAGCGCGGTGGTGGTGTCACGTAAGGCCCTTGCCCAATCTGGGATCGATGGATCGGGCCTGCGCAAGATGGCCTCCCTCAAGCAAACTCATTAGGCAGCTCCAACCTTTTCAAAATACCTACGTGGAAGTTGGAGTCGTCTGACCACAGATCCAAAGCAAAATTTCCATAGCACCCTCTCCCATGGCCGCGGGTAAGTGCACCTGTCAATGAAGTCTTTAGCTTATCTAGTCTCCAAAGGGACTTCACGGAATCGAACAACTTTGGAATCATAGTCTTTGCCTGATCCATTTTGTCGTGAATGATACATACAAAGTCTCGAGGATGCCTGTGGGATAACAGTCTCCATGACCAGTACTGGGTGCGACATGATTGCTGCTCTAGTCTATGTGCCCTTCTCTGATCATGCAATATTCTCCTCTCAGCCTCATCCTTGGTCTTCAACAGCTTCGTGCGGATAACCTCGCAAGTGTCACACTTGGAGAATGCATTCTTCTTAGCAATACTGACGTCCTTGAAGCTACGTCTCCACGTCCTATGAAATCCTGTCGGAGATACCTTCTTGCCTGTGAGTGCCGTCACTTCAGCGTTGACCTCTTCGAGAATGCATGTCTTCGTAAACATAGCAGGCAACTTCCTCACGTTTTCTCGAATCCCATCATCATTCCTCCTGCTACGGTGAGGTAAGGATTCACAATTTTCCTTCACAAACATGGAAAAAACAGCCTCCGAGGCCAAGGTGGCCGCACGTGCTTTCATAGTGCCTGAATTGCCATGCTCGGCTTTTCGAGCACCGGAGCGGAATTCTGCCTTCCACTTGAGATACCCCGACTTTGAAATCCCAAGACCAAGGTACCAAGCTCTCTCACAGACACTGACGCCTTGCAAGACTAGTCGATGAACCCTTCTACCCTTCATATTGTTGCCTAACATATCATACACAAAAGTGGTCCTGTCACTCGATTTCATGGTGAAGAAATCCTTTCGCATGTTTATAGCTTGATCCCTACTGAATTTTTCACAACATCTCTGTTTGCAACACATGGTCTTCCTATACCTCAAGATGGCTTCATTGATTGTTAGCCGATCTATCTTTGGAGGCTTTGATGCTTTCTTTGGCTGACGAGAATGGAAGGTGTATTTACGCTTATCGTACTGCGGATGCTTCTCAATCTCCGAGCTGCCCTGGCTCGACGTCGTATCATGCTGTTCCACTGGTGCTGCACTTAAAATTTCCGATACCTTCACCCCACAAACCCTAACTAGATCATTATTCCACCTCAAAAGCATGCCCGCTTTAGGTATTGTCAAACATCTGGGACACCGGAAGTTCACCTCTGGGAGGGGAAGGCCTTCGATATGACACTCCTACGGTCTTCATACCCAAGAACTGGTCACATACTGCATCGTCTGGACCAGTGAAGGATATAAATCCCTTCGCTGCAGGGGATGGCAAAGACAAGAGTGATAAATTTCGATCGGCCTCCGGTGGTGTACCTAGTTAGCGACATGGTGCCTCTGTTGCTTCCCCTCGCCGTTTTTTGCCGATGCCGGCCGTCCACGACATCGGAGTCATGAACATCACTTTCCCTCCAGAGAATGAAGGAACCCAATGCCTCAACTAAGGTACTTGCTTCTGGAGTAGGCCAAGAGAGAACATGATGCCCCTCAAACACAGCTAGAACACCAACACTCACAAGTCCATCTGGGATGTCTTTAAAGTGGCATCTCTCCCTAGCTCCCATGGCCCCTTTGCCAACTGCCCGACCATCTTTCAATAGGTACACCTCCTGCACACAAAAAAAAAATGAATCAGTTCAAGAGCAAAGTTATAGCACATGGTCCTTAGCTGGTGAAATTGGGCGGGCGCCCAATTTTCTCCCTATTGTAACGTAAATTGGGCAGGTGAAATTGGGCACCCGCCCAATTTGCTCCCTGCTGTAATCCTCCTCGCCAGCGGACGGGCGGGAGTTGAAATTGGGCACCCACCCAATTTGCTCACTGTTGTAGTGTTCTTTGCTTACTGGGAATTGGGTGGGCCATTTTGCTCCACAGTGTAATGGTCTTGAGGAGTGCCTTGGGCCCAATTTCCTCCCCTTTGCGGTGTTCCTTATTTTGCTAAAATTGGTGAGGCCCAATTTCTTTACTGGTCTAGTAACTTTGAGGAGTTGAAATTGGGCACCCGCCCAATTTCCTCCCTGTTGCAGTGTTCCTTAGCTGCTAAAATTGGGCGGGCGCCCAATTTGCTCCCTGGTCTAGTAATCTTGAGGAGTTGAAATTGGGCACCCGCCCAATTTCCTCCCTGTTGCAGTGTTCCTTAGCTGCTAAAATTGGGCGGGCGCCCAATTTGCTCCCTGGTCTAGTAATCTTGAGGAGTTGAAATTGGGCACCCGCCGAATCTGCTGCCTATTGCAGTGTTCCTTAGCAGCTGAAATTGGGCGGGCGCCCAATTTGCTCCCTGTTGTAGTGGTCTTCAGGATTTCAAATTGGGCACCCGCCCAATTTGCTCCCGCCCAATTTGCTCCCGCCCGTGCTATACATAAATGAGACATAGCCACTCTTTCTAATTGGGCACCCACCCAATTTGCCAGTACAGATGGTATAAATGAATGATACATACTCGGAAGGTCTATCTGCCCATACATTGTTACTCAGGAATCAAAGTAGGCAACCACGAATGACACATATTCAGGAGGTCTATCTGCCCATACAATGTAACTCAGGAATCAAACTAGGCACCCACCCCATTTGACCCTGCTTCCATGCTACCCGAGATAGAATATAGACTACATCAGTTATGTAGAGGGGACCGAACATACATCTCTCAGATTTTCTTTTTATCTCTCAAATCTTATCATCAATAATGTTCTATACCAATCCAGGCAAAGAATGAACGTATATACCGAAAGAAACTTACCTTTGATGAATCGCACGCCATCCGCTGAAGAAGTAGCTGCCCAAGAATGTGAGAGAACGAAATGGCTTAGCCGCTCCGCTTCCTCGAGAGTATTTCAAAATTCAATTCTCCCACCAGAGTTTGATTGGGCGGACGGTAATATAAATTCAAATTCAAATTCAGGCGGGACGTAAATCAAATTTGGGCGGGCCCGTAATTTCAAATTAAAAATGCGCCGAGCGGACCGTACTAGAAATTTGAAATTGGGCAGGCCTCGTGAGATTTCAAAATTTAAAATTTAAATTACAAGACGTCTATGTCAATTTAAAAAAAACGTATTTAATTTTCCGGGCACATTTATTGCAAAGCTGTCTATTTTTATTGTTCTTTCCTTTGGTCCATATTTAGTTAAAAACGTCTATTTTTAAGGCTCTTATTTTGCATGGCCGCCATTTGTCATTCACCAGTTAAACCTGACCGCCCATTCCTTTTCGCATTCCGGCATTCTTTGAGCCTATCGTGTTCAAATCGATTTCTTCGAAGCGCTGACACAGAGCATCCAGGCGCCTTTCGTGTTCACAGTGATTTATTCCAAGCGCTGACTCCGAGCATCCAGGCGCCAATCGTTTTCAAAGTGATTTCTTCCAAGCGTTGACTCCGAGCATCCAGGCGCCTATCGTGTTCAAAGTGATTTCTTCTAAGCGCTGACTGCTGTCTTCCAGGCGCCACTGCTTTCATGGAAAGTCGACCCTTGAAGGAAGGAAAGGTACTGCTCCTTTCTTTCAACTTCAATTCTTTACATTACTGCAGGAGATAAGCCACTGGCCATAAGGAGTCCACCCAATCCTACATCCATCATTTTGGTTTCCATGCTTCTAAACCCTCTGGCGCGCACCTCTGTCTGCTTGGTTGTCACTAAGTACCTCTGAAGCTGTCTCCTATGCACCCAATGCCGTTGGATCATTCTAATTACCACAGAAGGGCATTTCCATTTTTCCACATACCCTCCCCGGGGTTCTAAACCTACTATGGGCGCCCAAACCTACCAATGCTCTAAGCCTTCTCTCTGCTTTCTGACCTCCCAATGCTGGGGCAAATTGGGCGGGCGCCCAATTTGTCTCCTCTTGCCTTCATAAGTCCCTTGGATTAGCAAATCGGGCGGGCGCCCAATTTGGGGCCCTCTGGCCTCTTTTTGCCTTCATAACCCCTTGGGTCAGCAAATCGGGCGGGCGCCCAATTTGGGACCCTCTGGCCTCCTTTTGCCTTTATAACTCCCTTGGGTCAGCAAATCGGGCGGGCGCCCAATTTGGGACACGTTGGCCTCTCTCTTCTATGTAACCTCCTCTGCTCTAGCAAATTGGGCGGGCGCCCAATTTGGGACCCTCTGGCCTCTCTCTTCTATGTAACCTCATCTGCTCTGGCAAATTGGGCGGGCGCCCAATTTGGACCCTCTGGCCTCTCTCTTCTATGTAACCTCATGACTGTGAGCAAACCTCCTCTGTTCTGGCAAATCGGGCGGGCGCCCAATTTGGCACCCTCTTGCCTTTATAACTCCCTTCGGTTGGCAAATCGGGCGGGTGCCCAATTTGGCACGCTCTAGGTTGCCTCTCTTCTTGCCTCTTGCCTCTAGCCTCTATATGCCTTCTTTTAATGCTTTCACACACCACTAATGGGATTAATGAATGATGTTATGCAGCACCCATGGCAAGAACTAAACAAACTGCACGTGTACCAGGAGCTGGCCCTCCGTTGGCACAGGCATTTGCTGCGGCAAAGGAAGCAGAGTCGGGAATTCAGTTCAATGGTATTGAAGTCGTCCCGGAACTAATGACTGCTGTAGCTGATAAATTTTCTTGGTGCATAGAGGTAGGCCCAATCCACCCTGGGTCTAGCACAAATCACCTCAAGGATCTGTGCTTGTACTTTGCTGAGCCCGGGACTCGGAGGACACAGAATGCTGGTATAGCAATCGACATGACTGTGAGCGCGGAGTTTGCCAACGAGATAGAGGTTGTCGTAGAGGACTTGCTTGATAAGTCATTTCAAGGATACAGGTTACCCTTTGGGACTTACAATCCTCAGCTAATGCATGCAAGCATCACCGAAGCTTCACATTCGTGTCAGGCCAAGGGCTGGGTCCTGTCTTCTTATGAAAGCCTTGAGAGATCTGGACTCACCAAACGGGGAGATATTATAGATGGATTTAATACAGTTAGAAGATGCATACTCGATCACAAACAAAATCGATCAAAGGCCCTTTACACAGAGTATCATGGGAAGAGCCAACCAAAGGTCTATGACACGGCGTGGTTGAGATCACGTTATGGAGTTTCTAGGAAGGGTGACGGAACGAAGGGGACAGAGAAGCCCGCAGCCGTGTCATCAGAAAAGTTAAATGTTCCTAAAAAGAAAAGATCAGAAACACCAACTCCAAAATTGATTCTTGGTGGTATGCGAAGAACATCACGTAGCCCGGACCTTAGCATTAGATCGCAGGAGGTATCTGAGCAGTCCCCTCCAGAAAAGCAAGGAAGAAAGCGAAGTCGGCACGAGGCAATTGCTTCCTCATCTAAGAAAAGAAGAGACCCTACTCCACCATCAACATCAGGTGCATCCGATGGGGGGAGCGAGACTGACACAGGCTCATAGGAAGACGACAGGCAAATTGTGAAGTGCTCGACATCTGGCGGGGCGTTGATTCAGGAAAGCAAACGTGAGCTGTCACAAAGCGCATTGATCAACATTAAGCACAGGGAAAGGATCTATCCTCTTGGTGTTGAATTCGAAATAGAGGTGGATATCTTCAAAATGCATCAAGCACCTGCAAATATGACCTGCAGGGTCATCAGTCCAGAACATGTTGATACACTCTATGAATCATTTATTAATGTGCAGATGCATCCACCTTGTGCGGATGTTGTACCCTTTGATCCGCATTAATCGGACGGGCAATCGAAGTGGAAGAAGGCCGCCGATTTGGACAATGCACTGGATTGTAAATGGCAATCACACTACTGCAGTTGCCCAAATTCTTGTCAACCAGGCGTTGGAATGGCCAGCAGAAAGGGCTCATCTGAAAGATCTTATCTTTTTCTTCTACGCCAAAAGAAAATGTCGTGTGCTGGCAGGGAACCTCACTCCTACTGAATATGTGAAGGTCAGCCAGGAGAGCAACGACATCACCAAGAACACTATCCATCAGGATGTCTACTTCGAACAAATACAACAGCTTAGGAATCAATGGGCATTCTATGGAAAGCCGAAGAAAGGAAAGCGCGGACTATCCCAAGATAGCGCATATTCAGTAAGTCATTTCTAATTGTCGATGCAGTCTGTTTTTTTTCATAAAATTGGGCGGGCGCCCAATTTGGGACGCCCCCATGTGTGTGTAGCATGTGAAATTACATTCCCTTGGCCATCAAATTGGGCGGGCGCCCAATTTGGGACGCCCCCATGTGAGTGTAGCATGTGAAATTGCATGCATTCCCTTGGCCATCAAATTGGGCGGGCGCCCAATTTGGGACGCCCCCATGTGTGTGTAGCATGTGAAATTGCATTCCCTTGGCCATCAAATTGGGCGGGCGCCCAATTTGGGACGGCCCCATGTGTGTGTAGCATGTGAAATTGCATTCCCTTGGCCATCAAATTGGGCGGGCGCCCAATTTGGGAGGCCTCCCATGTGCAGTCATCATGTTTCTTGCAGCGTCTTGGCTATGAAATTGGGCGGGCGCCCAATTTGGGTTGGCCTCCCATGTGAACTCACCATGTCACTTGTAGCCTCTTGGCTATGAAATTGGGCGGGCGCCCAATTTGGGTTGGCCCCATGTGAATTTAGCATGTTAAATTGCATCCCCTTGTCTATGAAATTGGGCGGGCGCCCAATTTGCGATGGCCCTCATGTGCATTGGCCCCCATGTGCAATGCATGTTAGCTTGTGCATTACTAAATTTTGAGACCGTATATTTCAAATATGCTAAGTTAACTATGCTGTGTGCAGGATTGGCTCGCTATAGCGAAGCAGACATTGAAGAAGCTTAGCATGTGAGACTATGATTACTTCGTGTACTTGGATGATGAAACTTGGAATATGTGCCTACAAGTGGCTCAGTTGTTCTATGAAGACCAGCTAAAAGATGATTTGGGTGAGACTATAGTGGTAAAGGACCGGCTGAGAATGTTCACGAATAACAAGTGCCAACCTTTAAAGTCCATGCATCCAATGGATCTGCAAAGACTCTTGACAGAGATTATGACAGCCACCACGTACATCAAGACCACCAAAAATTACACTGGAAGGCGTGTCATGAAAATCCGTGCAGGCGAGCTGAAGAAGATTGGCACTGTCGAGCGTGCACTCCTTAAATATCTGAAAGATGTGAAGAAGCTTCATGTTGACAACATGACAGATTTGAGGAAAATTCATCCTATATTCACGGAAAATTTGATGTTAATGTTCGCCAACAGTGTAGGTGATTGGGTTGATAGCCGCAAGGAGGCAGAAAAGCTTAACCTTCCAAAGGCTCTTATCCTGAAGGTTGATGAGTATCTGCGTGAACCGATGGAAGAGGGATCTAAATCATTCAAATGCTACCGTGTCAGTCCTCTTGGGATGTCAGTTGATGTGGTCAATACCTCTGCTCGGTTTGTTGGATGTGATTTCAGAAATATCAAGAAATGGAGCATGGAGGATTACCAGAAGTTCCTGGACCAGATCAGTGTGCTAACGGACCAGCAATTATATTGGATCACGATCTTTATCAGTCCAGATCGTTTGAGTGAATGCTTGTCCGCCATGAAGACTATAGACGGGGGTAGTCGTGTATGGGTGGGAGCGTACCATGATCCTAAAAAGAGAAACCCTTCCTCTCGTGTTCGCGAGATGCAGACTCTCGTTCTGGTAATGTATGTGGCCAGAGACCAAGCAGCTGCCCCTGCTATGAATGACCTGAATCTATGCTTCAACGATGCGGACCATCCTCAAGAGTATTCGAAGTTTCCGCAGCACTTGAAAGAAGTGGAGGACATAGAGAAGAACCTCCCTGATCATGAGTGTGCAGCAGGTAACATGATTTAAACCCAGGGTCTGTGTCCATTTCTTTTCAATGCCACTTATAACGGTTGTGTACTTTGCTTCAGCATACTGGTTGTATCGGCCTTGGGGTGAAAGAGTGTGGCAGGAGGCGCGGGTGCTCTTTTGCCACATCAATTAGATTCCAGGACATGCACATACCTTGTCCGGAAATTTATGCTTGAGGGTTGCAGTGTCCTTGATTTCTTCTCTGGAGGATCCTTTAGCCGTGCAGCTATGTGCGAAGGGTATAAAGCCACTGCCTTTGAGAGTGATGAGAATATGCAGCTTAAACTTATTCAGATTTTTTATCAACTCGAAGTAATGCTGGACGAGAAGAAATCGAGAGCCCGTGCATTGCAAAAGATAGCAGAGGGTAAAAAGAAAGCAAGCGGCTCCAAGGCAAGTGCTGTAGTGTCCACTCCTCCACCTCCTTGTCCATTCCCTGCACAAACGGTGCAAGAGTTGCAATCCACTCTCCGGTTGTCTAAAAATTCTCTCACAAACCATTTGAGAAAGGTTGCAGGTTTTGGAGCAAAGGACATGACTTTCTTTAGAAAGAAGAAGGATAACATTAATGCTTTGGCGGGCACTACACTAGTGTGCACCCAAGATGTGGTCGAAGGTAGCTCGAAGTTTACGCAGCTACTCCTCGAGGATCAAGAACCTTCTGTTGTCTTGGAGACACAAGAAGCTCAACCTGTGGACCCGCTACCATCAGAGCAAGAAAAGGAGGTCGAAAAGGAGAAGGAGGATGAGGAAGTTGAGAAGGAGGATGAGGAAGTTGAGAAGGACGACGAGGAAGATGAGAAGGAGGACGAGGAAGTTGAGAAGGAGGATGATGTTGAAATGGAAATTGAGAAGGATGCTCCTGACGCTACACTAACCACTGAAGAATTCCTCGCCCGGATGGAGCTCCTTAAGCAAGCGGCACAGGCAGGGGGAGAAGAAAGCGAAGCTGCTCACACAACTACGTCAGCTGAAGGGGTGGACCCTTAAGCACGAGGGGTATGTTTTGCTAGCACAGGGGTGCAAATTGGGCGGGCGCCCGATTTCGCACCTCTGATACTCAGTGTATATGTTTTTAGATTGAGCACAGGGGTGCAAATTGGGCGGGCGCCCAATTTTGCACCCCTGTTCATCAGTTCATATGTTTTTATAATGAAATTGAGTGAAAAAAACTTATGTACATTGACCAAGAAAATAATTACATGTCCAAAATTTTTGGTATTACTTTCCAATGTTTACAACATTTATTAACCCACAGTTTGGTATTCTTTTGGATAAAGAAAATACATAGGTCTTACAAGACATGGCTAATTCAACACAAACATACTAGATAATAGACAACATATAATAGAAAAGACAAAAGCTTCAGTCTATGCCCAGTTCAACCTGATAAGATCCCCCAGATCGAACTCATCAATATGACTTCGACTGTACAGATCCAGCCAGTCATCCAAGTTTTTGAGAGAGTGACCAGTGCTGACGATGAGCTTGGTTACCAAACCTTCGCATTGTCTTCTTTGCTTCTTGTAAAGCTTCTTAAACAGAGGTCGGAACGTGTTGTGCATCCAAACGTCCTCCATTTTCAGCAGCCTTTTCAGTGCCTTTGCCCTGTAAATAAAGCGTTTCAAGGATATGAGGCAGTCCTCCAGCTCCACCCTACTGAGTTGTTCCTCGTCGCCATCCTTTATCAACCCATCCCCTTCGAGGAGCTTCGTGAATTGGGCGCTAACTTCTCTCATTCGGATCTGGTTCATCTTGTTTTGTACCTCCAGCTGCAACTGATTCGCATGGGCTAAGATTGCCTCACTAATATGAGACTGCATTTCGGTGATGGTGTGTCCCCTCGTCATGCTTGTGTCGACCATTTTGAGTGTCCTGAGATGAATGTAAGAGAGCGAATGAAGGTGCTTGCACGAAGAGATAGAATGAAGAGACAATGAAGAGACTGGATGAAGGGACCTCCTACCTCACCTACTTGCACGATTCCCGAAATTGTGGGTCATTTTAATAACAAGAAATGACGAAATCTAAAAATTCGCATTGGGTTCCACGACCTGCCATGTCAGCTACCCGCACGGAATCCGAGTTCTTTTTTAAGTAAAAACCCTATATTTTCAAGAAAAAACCCTATATTCTTACCACTGGCGCTAATTTGAGATATTTATGGACTTGTGGAAAGTCCATAAATAATGAAACTGTGCTTGTGGAAATGCGTGCGCCCAAAGCTGCGGGTGGACTCAGTTTCTTGGACCTCTCGCTCCATAGCAAGGTCCTGTTGTCCAAGTTCATCTTTGCGGTTCTAGAGAATGCGCTTGACTCCCCGGGCATGGTCTTGCTTCATCAGTCGCTGTCTCACTCGATAGTTTTTCGTAAGCCGTCCGTGCCTGTGCGGCTTCCGTGGGCGTTATTTGTAGATATCAGGCCGTATGTTAATGCCTCTCCCTTTCTGAAGGGGCTCCTGCGAGCCTGGGAGCAGGTCCGCCTGCTGTTTGCGATTGACGCCTCCAGTTGTATTAAGTTAGAGGCATCGCCATGGTGGATCCCGCTTGGTCCAGGTGCAGCACCTCTGGTGCTGGCAGCATCTGTCGATCCCCATGTCCAGCGCAGACGGGCACAACGTGGGGTTTTGACGGTGGGGGAGTGGTATGTTGATGGGCAGCTAGCACCCTGGTAGCTTCTCCACCACAAGTTTCGACTTCAGGAACGGGATTGCGCTATCTGGGCGGGGGTGGCTAATGCTCTGCCGCTGAACTCCCCGAGGCGTCGGGGCGTATGTGGAGTTGACATCCAAAAGTTGACCCCTCGAATTTCGTAAAGTCCTGCTATGAGCTTTTGGCAATTCCGGATGAGCTGCCTCCCTCGGACGACTGGAGTCTCCAGGTGCCAGGAGATGACTGGGGCAACATTTGGAGGTGGGTGTGGAACCCAATCTCGCCCCCCAAGATTCGGGTGCTGCTAAGGCAGATAGTGCACCGGTCCCTGAGGGTGAACACGTGGGTTCACAGGATCAATCCGCTGATCAGCGACCGGTGTCCAATGTGTACCCTGGAGCATTGTATGTTTCTTTGCTTGGAAATCCAGCCGGCATGGCAGTGGGTCCAGCGCCTCTTTCACACCTCGCTCCAGAGTCAACAGGTTCTGTTGGGGGTGTATCCTCGTGGATGGTCCCAGCTTCAGAGTCTGGCCTTCCATTTGTGTAAAGCTTGGTTAGTGTGGCTCATTTGGAAGCGTCGGCGCATGAAGGTGTTCAGGAATGAGGAGGTGCAGCCCCAGGTTTTGATCCCGCAGTTGAGATACAAATTATATCTCTCTTACCTGGCGTCCCCTCGGAAAGAGCAGTTTAAGGCAGCTGTCTGGGAAAGGACCCTCCTCATTGTAGACAACATCGGCAGGTTTGTTCCATGAGTCGTAGGTAGGTATAGGTGCCGTTCGGATTCTCGCTCATGTTTGGGCAGGAGTACCCTAGTATCGCTCTTCTTGTACTTACTCTATATTAATATTAATTAACTTGATCCTTCAAAAAAAAAAAATGGCAATTGGATTGGCAAAAAATGGAGACCAAACCATTTTGTTTCCTTGTTGAAAGCAATGAATGATCATCGCTACATAAACCTTGTATTTCAAAAGTATGTATAAACGGCCACATATATGATAAAGTTAGCTTATTTAATTTAGCACACTTTTCCCTTCGTTCTAGCATCGTGCTATACATATCAAATCCAAACAATTCTATACTTTAACATGTACCAAGAGACATATAAATGACCAAGAAGTAATTTATCAACCAAAGAATGTATAACCAACGTAAGTACTTTATGAACTTAAAATCAAATATCAATTTCTAAAAAAGCACATGTAGATCGAACTACGTTGTTTTCAAGCCTAGACTAGTACATAGACCTATAGACAAGGCGGGTGTCGAGCCTCCCCTCACAACACATGAAGAAGATAGTGTTGTGAAAGAGAAACACCAAAGAGATCTTGACACAAAGGGTCGAACGTTTATTGCACTTCTTGGTTGGAAAAACCCCAACCGTGGTTCACATATTTATAGTCTAGTCTACCCCCTGCCACATCATCATCCACATCATCACAACCCTTAGTTTATATACGTGCCTCTTGAATTTCGTATGTGCCACATGGGCAGATCGCCAACATGGCACCTACTGTAATATCCTTCGCCACATCACCTCGGCACGTTCACATGACCAACCGTAGCACATCTCACTCTCCATGAGAGGGATAGGTAGAGGTACTCTTCCCATGCTTCTTCCTTGGCCCACAGTCAGGAAGCCAAGACCTCTTTGCTACTGGTTGTCTTCTATTGGAATATGAATTTATTAGCTCTGGAATATTAGCATAGCCACCCACCTCTTATATGCCTCCCACTCATGCGGCTCTATTTTCCTACTTCTAATTAGGGCTTCCCTACTTGTAAGTAGGGCTTCGGTGACAAACCATTCCTATCCATTGTTGCATGTTCTATAATGCTAGCGTAGCCACCCGCCTCTTATATGCCTCCCACTCATGCGGCTCTGTTTTCCTACTTGTAAGTAGGGCTTCGACGACATACCACCCATGTCCATTGTTGCACATACTTAATTGGTCCTCGTAAGTCACCCCCTTCAAATAAGCCTTCTTGCTTCCCTTTTTTTTTTTTTTTTTTGTGTAAACAAGAAATCATAGCATAATGGAATAAGGGAATCTGAAAGCAATGCCTGCAGGTCAGACTACGTATCAATGAGAAGCTGAGAGTTTTTTTTTTGAAAGACGAACAAAAAGTTTATTAATCAACAAGAATAAGTACAAAATGCATATTTCACATCTAGTTGTGTAAGCGCAAGAGGGTGCCACTAGTACAGGAGCCTGCGACACAATGTACTTACTCCATATTAGATAAATAAAAGGAGATACGGCTTCACTTAAGGGTCTAACCGCATTGGATTTGTAACGGAGTCAAATCAGATATGACTACTGGAATCTCAGGAGAGTTTGAAGATATATCCTGGGCCTGCGACAAGGCGGTATTATTTTCAGCCAAATCAGCCCACTGAAGAGGAGCAAAGCGACCTTACCAACAGGAGGACATAGAGCAAGTGCTGAGGAGAGCTGAGATGTAGAGGTATTAGAACCCTTAGCTGACTTTCAAGGTTGACGAAGAGCATGTGGACGTTTAGGTGGAGGGTGAACACCACGACGATCAATGTCTATGTATTGAGACAGGTAGATGGGAGCGGCCGCAATTGCCGCGAGAAGCGAGACTATGTGTCTGTTGCTAGTTACAGGTTATTGAAGATGAAAGCCATACTCTTCTGAGTTGCCCTGCTTTTGAGATAGTCCGGAATCATTTTTTGACCTTAGCATTCCATTCCACGCTTCCACAACTTCTCAGAGCACCATCTGTGCATGACTTGGCATTATACATACTTGAGGTTCTAGATAAACATCTGCAATTACTGAGCCCTCAGTAGTCATTATCTCTGTTTGTCTAGTATCATCATTACTGCAAAGGTTTTTCCCTTGAAAACCTTTCGAGGCAGGGGTTTTTTAATCCTAGTAGTAATGATTGTACTAGCCCATTGTATGGGTCCCATGACCTATTGGTCTCCGTGGACGTTAAAAAAACTATTCTATTCTATTCTATTCTATTCTATTCTATTCTATTCTATTCTATTCTATTCTATTCTATTCTATTCTACTGCCCACAGGCCTCTTCAACTTGCTCTTGCGACCTCTGAAACTCATCCAGCGTTGCCTCTTTTGATCCAGCAGTAGAGACGTGGGATCAGCGACTGGAATAGATGCAGATGAAGTCAAGGCGGACGAGAGATATCCATTGAAGAAGGAGCAGAGCTAGGAGCAGGATTTGCAGCAGAGATAACTAGAGGAGCCTACTGGTAAAACTTATGATATTGAGCAAAGAGAGGGGCCTCACAGAACATGAGAGCCAGCTCTGGGCCATTTAATAATCGTATTATCGTAGTTTGAAAGGAAAGAACATGGACCCACTACAACAATTGTCTTAGGCCGATCACGATGAATGGGACGTGCTACACAAATCTTAGTAATGCCATTGGTTATAACATGTTGCAATGAAGTCCAACCTCATTAGCAATAGTATAAATGAACTCAGAATCCTGAAACTCTGGAGGAAAGTCTTCAATAGCAATCTAGAATGGAGCATGTAAGGCATTTGGCTACCTGGAAAAGAGCCAGGAACATACTGTTGATACAACAAGAAATGTTTCCACAGAGGATCAACACCTCATTCTATAAGTTGAGCCACCGGCTCAGGAGACTCAAACATCAGGAGAAAACAACGTTGATCTTTGGCCATGAGCTTGATAGATTGATATGCAGGAAGTCCTAATTTGCGTAGATGCCCAGATAACCAAGATCCCATGCACTTCAGATCCAAGAAGGGGCCAGTGAAGTAACAGACAACAGAGCATGCAACAAATTGCTCCACATGACGACATTGAGCCTCATGATTGATCTGCACCACAGGGGACCCAAACCACTCAAAGGTTGTCTTGCACTCTTGAACCTCATAAAAAATTTCAGCTGGTGTTAACAGTATATCCATGGAGTCCTGCTTGGCTATCGACTTTCCAGTAGTCAAATTGATTTCAAATGCATATGCTGACAACTCTGCACTTTCTTTGATGGCCTCTTCTTTGATAACTAGTAGTTTTATAGAAATCAGTATATTTGCCATGCCTACACCATCAGCCAAAGATCAAAATGCCCAATTGATAGTGAGTGAATCGGTTGTTTGATGGTAAGAGTAGTTCTAGTACAAGTAGTTTGTCTCTACCCTGGGACGAAACTTATTTCAACACAACATGAAAAGAAGACGTACCTTAATGGATCACTTCGCAAGCCATTCCGCCTAGAACATGTCAAATTGATCACAAAGTGTAGGCCTATGAATATTAGGTTGCTTGTAACCTCGGAATTTGGGCTCTGGATGATTAAATTTAATGTGTTTCTTCCTTGTAGTTGTGAGCATAGCAAATAGCCTAGGGATAATGTGGCCGAAATTTGGAATCGTATTTTTGTAACCTAAGGTTTTTAATGGTGTAAATGGGTATTCGTATGTGAGTATATTATTTTGCTGATGGTGGCAGTGGGGATTCGAAACCCTGGAATGTAGGCCGAGCATCTTGTGCCCGGTTGGACGGAATTGGTAGTGCCACCGTAGGGTGCTCCAGGGATGGCGGAGCTACTGAGGCCGGAGGTTCTTATGTGTCCTGCCTCTGGGCTTGTTGCTTTTTTGGGGTTTTCAGATAAGCAGGGATCGGGTTGCTTGGTGGGGAGCGGAAGTGGAGTCTTCTCGAAGGAGATTTATGCCCGAGGTAAGCCGGCTGTGTTCTTCCCTTTGTTTTTTGTCTGTAATTTTCTGCCACATTATTATGTCTCTGAAGAGGGCAGCGAGAAAGGGGAAGAGTGTTGGTTGCTCTGTCCCTGGTTCTCTGAGCCACATTATAAACCCGAGTTCTTCCAATTTTCAAGAGCGTGAGACCGGGGGATATGGTGGTTTTTCTGTTGAGCAGGACTGGAATGTTATAGATGTCAGTGTTACCTTAGGTCTGTCTGGGCAGGATGTGCCCATGAGTTTTTATGATGGCCTTGTGGGGTTTTGCAATCGGAGGTGTGTTGCTGGAGCTGTGGCCATGGAGCGTGGTGCTACTGTAGATCATTTGCATTGTCAGGCTGTGTTTAGAGCCCGGTTTAAGAGTCCTAGGGCCATGAATGATGCCATAAAAAGAGATTTCAATTGGGTTTCTACGCCTCTTGGTGTGATATTGGTATGCAAAGCCCTTAAAAATACTCATCTTCATTGTTTTGAGGGCATGATTGGGTACTGTATGAAGGATGTGGGAAAAGTTCATTATGTCTGCCATCTTCATAATGTGAGTGAGGCTGCCATCGAGAAAGGTAAGGATTTGTATTTGAGATGGGGAGCTGGTGATACGAAAAATTTAGTTGTGCTTGATAACAAAAACTTGTTGAATCGAGCTACCCATTTTGTGAATTAGCATGGGAACCGTAGATTGACTGCTAGTTTGTTGTATACACTGGCCAGGATGATTAAAATTTACCTTGTCTAGTTCTTGGATTATCCCTTCTAACACTGCCCATATCAATGAGCACCGTGTCCGGGCTGCATGGAGAGTCCTGCTCAATCCTAGTCACTGCATGCCATCGGATATGAGGACCATCTTGTTTGGCCTGCCAGCAGGTTTTGTCTGTGGAAAGGAATGGGCCTGGGAGGAGGCAGTATTCGGATGATGCTATTCCTGCTGATGGGCAAGATAATAACTTCGAGGATATTCACGATGCTATTTATAGTGGAGACAGTGATGATGATGTTGTGATGCTTCAACCTGGTGTAGATTTCATCCTTGTGCACAAGGGTGATCGTACCATGGCTGTTGGGTGATGAACTTGATTGCCTCTTCATTGTACAGTTGGGTTTGTTTTCATGGCTTTGTTTGTTTTTAGTTGCAGGAGTTATGGAGACTGATGGGGAACCGATTCTTTGGCGTGGAGCAACTTTCTTTGTGTCCTTGCACGAAGTCTTTTATTTAAAATCTGTTGTAGAAGCATCCCATCCGGACCACGTTGTGTTTTTTCACAGCCCGAGGCAGCATTTTCTGCTCAGGAGTTCGTGAATAGTGTTATCCAGATTGGAACTAAGGCACATAGGATTGCGGCATCCTTGCGCTTGCTTAGGCGACAGCATATCTGTTGTGGAGTGGGAGCATTTGGGGGTGCCCGTTTCTGAGTTGCACATCTTGCGCTCTCATATGAGCCTTGCGAGGGTCTTGCTTGTGCAAGAAATAGGCAACTAGATGCAGTCATTAGGCATGCACAAAGTGGCTCGGCTATAAACTGATCTCTTTACATGTTCTTCTTCTGTTGGCTTGTGATTTTGTGTCTGGAGTTGATAAACCTTGATCTGGATTTGTATTGCTGAAATAATAGGTATGGTTTGCTTCTAAATAACGTGTTCAATAAGTTTGAACAGTACAATTATAAATTTATGTTTTGCTAGTTCTCAAATTGGTTGTGGTAAATGCTTGTAAATAACGTGTTGAATAAGTTTTGCCTTGCAGTCGCAATTGGTTAACGGTATGGTTTCTTTGGTTCAAAATTGGTTGTGGTAAATGCTTGTAAATATGACGTGTTGAATAAGTTTGAGCAGGCTGCAATTGTTTAACAGAATTGTGTATTGTAAATATGACGTGTTGAATAAGTTTGAGCAGGCTGCAATTGTTTAATAGAATTGTGTATTGAAATGATATGCTGGTACTGACTTGTTTGCTTTGTTAGTGGGCTTCGACCCCTAAGCATACTAGGCATCCCTGTTGTGGGATACCTAGTATGCTTGGATGAGCGTCGGAACTTACACTGGGGTTCGACTCCCGAGGCTCATTGTTTGTTTGGCCAAACTTTCAAATTTCAGAGATTGTATTTATTCAATGGTTTGTTTGGCTGATAGGGGTAAGTCAAATATAGGGGATTTGACCCTATTTGACTTCTATTTGAGGGTGTATTATCATTTGGGGTGTCCAATAATTTTTTGGGACCATTCGCTGGTGGCATATGGGTATATATTGACATATACCTAGAATATGCCTAATATCACACGAGGGAGAGTTTGGCCTTTATTGACAACCCAAGAAAGTGCACCACGTTTTGTGAACTTTGCCCGGTTTCGTGGTTTAAAGTGATTTTACATTAACGCACGAAAAGTTCGCCTATAGCAGATTGGCAAATATATAGGGCGCGAGATTTTTTTCTTATGAGTACGTAGTAGGAGTCGATCTGCCTGCATTATTTTGCGACAGGTGGATTCTGAGCCTAGGGAACATGATTCTCTGCACCGAACTCTTTAAGGATTTATTGCTGCCATATGGATTAAGGCGCACTGTCACAACATTAGACGTTGCTATCCAAAGATGAATTCTCAGACTTCAAGCTCCATGAATCTTTCCACAGATATGCAGTCTGTCCTTACCACCATGTCTAAAGTATATGGCGATCCACCAAGCGTTTCTTCATCAACATGGCGCCCTTTGCCTTATGCTAAATCAAAGCCTCGTTATCTGTGGACAGATGCATATGGGGTCTGCAACTACATTACTCTCTACAAGGAATCTGGAAGCACTATGTTCCTGGATATGGCAGATAGTCTGATTGAAGATGTTCATAATACCCTAGGAAGGCATCGAGGTGGAGGTGCTCGGCTTAGAGACTCTACAAAGGAAGAACCTTTGAAAGGAGGTTTGAGAATTGGCAAGGAGGATGATGAAGGCCAACCAGATGGAGATGGGCAGTATTTTCATTACTTGACAAAATGGATGTTTGGTAGGTATTTCTCACAGTTAAATTTTGCATGTGTATGATAAGTCATGTATATGATGTTATTTATTTGGTGCTTTCAATTTAGGGTGCACTTTCACAAAATGCTCTTTCGTTGGTATCTGAATATGATCTAAGAAACATATTTCTTTTTTCTTGCCCTCAATAGCATTGAATCGGATGAGCATTGTCCGGGATGAGGAGCACTACAATGATCTAGCAATTCAGCTTGCTAAAGCTGTGCACCCTCATTTTGTCTATAATAAAGACAGGGACAGACCACGGATGTATTGGAAGATGAGTATTGATTTATCAAAACCCTGGGTACCTTCAGAAGGGTAAGGCTATTGCCATTTTGCATCCATGTTATATATCAGACCTTGTTTTTAAATAAAAATCATTCAGTTTTATTGTCCTCCTGTTGAAATAGCTGTAAAGATGTTTTTTTTATTAATTGTCCTTTAATTTCTACATTCCTAAAGCTAGGGTTGGGTGCTGTAATTTGACATAGAAATCTGGATCCCTTTGATGGGTACATGACTTACCGGCTATTGGATCATCGAAGCAGTAGATTAAAAGGTGCCCTAGACACAGAAATTTCTGATATGTGGAAGATGGTGAAAAATAAATACTCTTCTTATAGAAGCCAAGATCCATTGGATTTGGGTGAAACTCTGTGGATATGTCATTGGTTTCTAGAGGAAGATGGATTAGGCAGAGAAGAATGGGCAGTGAAAGTAAGCAACATTGCATTACAGATGCTTGGTGAGTGCATTTACAAGGTTTTGAAAAATAACCTTTTAGTTTTTTGCTTATGGGTTTGCATTTGTTTTTTAGAGCTTCTTTACGAAACTGGTCATTTCTCTTCATTTGGCTTAGCCTTTCGAGAATTTGGAACTACTATTGGCGTCCAAGTTAATCAGCTTGCATCTCCAGCTTGGAGAAAACGGGTGAATGAGATAAATACTTACTGGAGCAACAAGCTGTTTTCCAGAGATAATGATATTACCCCTGTCATGTATTGTACCAGTTTGAATCCAGGAGCAGTTAGGAATCGTTATCTTTGAAGTATGGATATGGCTGTAGATGTATCGTAAGTCGATGTTGTGTGGATATGAATGTATATATCAAGTGTCGGACTATTGTGTGTAAGGGTATTCCAAAGTCTGTATCTTCCCTAGTTTGAATGCAGAAGGATTATCCCCGCTTATTGTATCCTTTTAGCATATGTTTTTTGGGCTTTGAGCATTGAAACTAAATTGCAACGTATATATTACGTCAGGCAGCAGCTTTGAGATTGAAACAAAATTGCAATGTATATATGACGTCAGGCAGCAATTATGGAGGTCAGCAGTTACGTCATCACCACACGGTGACGTGGATCAGGACTCAAAACGGTCCCTTAGAACATGAGCTTTACCTAACCAGTGTGGGCCATAGTTGGGGATAAGTTTGTATATCACGGTCATAATCAAGTTACGCACGCTCGCACACACACACCCCCCTCCCAAAAACAAAACCAAAACCACATAGTAGTATACAATTATTTTGAGATTAAAGTCTCAAAAAGGAAAGTAGACGTAAAGAAGCCATCTATTTTAACTACTATGAATAAAGGAATTTGAAATTATACAATCAACAACTATAACTAGTAAGAAGCACACCAAAAGGCTTCAAGGAATTTGAAATTATACAATCAACAACTATAACTAGCAAGAAGCACACCAAAAGGCTTCAGCAAGGTAAGACTTGTTAGATTTTTATTTAGGCTTTGGTGGCCATTGGTGGCTAAGCTTTTTCCTTTGTATTTCATTTTATTCAGCATTTTCTAGTTGTGAAATTTTGCTTCTTTAGGGCGAAATCACACTATGGGACAAGCATCCTATCACACTTAGGGTGCTAAAATACAGTCAGCGTTTTGGCACCCTGAGTATTTTAGACGGACGACATTGCCTGCGAAAGCCTTTTGTCATGCATCACATCACCAACTATATCCATGTAATCAAGCTTCTTCCTTGATTGCATTCTTGAATCTAGCATGAATTTTCACTGCTCACCGTTTTGGGCAATGATTGTTCTATTTTTTGGTAGTTTGTTGGTCGAGTGGTCATCCATTCAGATTTAAACTGAACGCTGAATCGGAGTAACTGAGTAATTGATTAGAATAGCCAAATGAATATCCTCATGATTTGCTCATGCAAAGCTTTAACTTTTGGCATTAGCTTTCAGTATTAGATCTTTTTTTTTTTTTCAGATCAAGGGCCAGCGAAATTAGATAATTAGATAATTGTAGTCCCGGAGATGGAGGAGGTCACGAAGCCCATTGCGTCCTTGGCTATGGAGGCCCGGCCCGGCCCGACCTGGCTATGGAGGTTCGTATACTTTACTGCCTTACTACTTTGAGCTATGGTGTCTGTTCCTCAAACCGTCCCTTTTTTCCTTTTCGATTCCTTCGTTGTTTTGCCGTGTTTTTGGCTGAAGGCTTGAAGAAAAAGAACAGAGTTCCTTCCCTCATCCATTTTTCTGCACTATTTCCTTCAAGTTCGTCCCGTTGTTCCAATCTTTTTTTTACGTTGATAGAAGTGTCGAACATTCTAGAGACCGTGCCCGTGATCCTCCCTTTTAAAGCCCATGGTCAGGCGCATGATTTGTCGAAAGATTAAACTTGGATTACAAGGTTGCCGGATTTATGCTCCTTTTGGAGATTTGGGATAAGCTGTGATGGGGCTTTTGGTTTAAATAATAATATAAAGTTATTCCATCCCAGATGGCAGTAAAAGTAGATTCAAATTTGTGAAGAATAGTGGAGATCAGAATTTTAAAGAGATTTTTTTATTGATCAAATTGGAGCTTCTGACGATTACAAAAAAGTTACGTCGCTTTTCAAAACCTAATGAGATTTGGCATCCAAGATAATCGATGCTTCATGAAGAATTAACAATGGCGATGACTCTGTGCCATTCTGTTTTAGATCCTGATACAAAATCGTGGGTGTTCTCGCTGCTTCCTGGCAAATATCTCCTTTCTGAAGCCAAGCTCCTGACTTGAACATGCAAGTCTAAAAAGCATGACATCAACATTGGCCAAGCATTTTAGAGGGAGATTCTAATAGTAGGGTAACAAGTCTATAGCCACCTTTTACATTAAATCTTCTTTCTAAACTTCTAACCGTAGAACATGGAGCATCACTACCAGCCATTTCAAACACCAAAAGCTCAAGATAAACACTGATCTATAACCTCAAATTAAGCTGCCATTTTTTCTGATTCTTCCCTTTAAACAATCTGCACCATAAATTCCACACACATAGATACACACCTAAAAAAATCCTTGGACACATGAATTTGCAATCGTGAATGGGATAGGATTGCAGAGAAAAGGCACGGACAAAAGCCCCAATAACCCATGCTCAAAATCATACACAGCAATCCTTTTGCAAATCCAACAGATTGGATATCAAATTGTCAAAAACATGATCTGGATATTTTGGATCATGGGTGCTTTTCTGGATATGTAGTGATCCGAACAGTTCATTTCAAGCATGAGAGAAATACGTGCTCCATCATCATCCTGCTAGGATGGCATGTTGGGCTCTTTTTGTAATGACATTGCCTTATCCAATAAAGGCAACTTGATAGTAGAATCAGTGTCCATATTTTCTGCATAGTCTATGTACAGCTCAGCAGTAGGAACTCTGCTCCAGCTTATTCTCCAAATTTGCTGATCGACAAACCCATGCAAGAAGATCACAGACATTTGCAAAGGTAAAATCTTTGCTGTCATAATATTAACAGTTCTTGCACAAAAATGGTCACCTTGGAATCATCAAAACATGCCATTGACAGGTTCCCATAATATGTTCTTAGATATTGTAGATAACCTCATTTTGTTCCTATAAGATGTGCCACTGGGGCGCACTATGCAGGTGCTCAATAAGCTTTCTATCATGACTCATGGAATCAATAGGGTTCTTGATCATGTGAAAAGGATTTCTCTGTAATGTGGAAGCTTCGGCAAGTTTCTGTAAGATAAGGCATGCTGTACATTAATGTTTATATCCGATTTGTAATTCTGGAGAGCAAATTAATTTTTGTCGAGCTTTTTGTATAGCTCGTGCCTCAAGCTTGGTTTAAAGCACCTGAATGGCATGGGAGAACAAAATAAACTGATTAATTATCCAATAATAACAAACCATCAATAAATGATACGAAATCACAACAAAAAAAGAAGCAAAATTTCACAACTAAGGCTAGAATCACATTACGGCAAAGCCTAAATAAATATGTGGCAAGTTTAGGCAGGTGTTGAGCCCAGAAATGGTTCTACCATTAGTCGATGTCACACTATCATGTCAAAATATTTTATAAAGAAAACGAACCTTGTTGATGGCAACAAGGTTCTACCATTAGAGGCAAACCTTGACGAGTCCACCACATGGAAGAAACATGTTTACTTCCAATTTCTCAATGACTTCCTCATCTACATGCTCGAAAACCAGTATTTCAAAATCATCGGCATCGAATTGGGAAGAGTCGGAGCCAACTGCCACCAGTTGATATGAAATACGATATTCATGAAAAACGACACCTTCTAAATGTTTACTAGCAAGGGGTTTCTTGCGAAGAACAGCAGATATGCCCCTCTCGTATTAAGTCATTGTTTCCGTTGCCATCCAAAGAACTCAAGTGAACATGGACTACAAAAGCTCGTTACCTAACAGCATTCAAAATTAAACATGAAGCAACTTTACATTTTCAAAAATCAACAGATTAGTACAGTCCCAAGAACTATTTTGCTAAAGAGATTACCACCATGGCACACGTGAGGCTGACGGTGGGCAGTGGCCATCTCAAACTTCGCAGCTCCTCCATTCTGGCCATGTTTTCCAAGTTTGCAAACACCATCTCAAGGCTGGGTAGTTATTTTAGAAAATAAAATAATTATCCGTGACTTCTTCATCTCCGTTTTTCGTATTATGTTTCTCCTTGTCTACACAGCTATATCAGCTGTGTCAGCTATATCATGATAAACATTTAAAAAAGAAGCTATATTTTATCAGGCATCCTCAATCTATGACAATGATTCTTCTGCAATTAGTAGGGCATATAAAACAAGATAAGCAGTTTGTTTTTTCCTTTCAAATGTGCAAGTTTAGTACATAGATATTTTGTGGGCAGTAACAACAGGGCACTATCTGGAACTACTGCAGAACTAGACCATTTGGAAAATGTACACCATTGAATTTCATGATCAGAGTGATACTCCTATCAACAGAACTTGGCAAAGCAGAACATGGAAAAAGCGCATCAATGGGCAGAAATTTGGGTTCTAACTTTCTACTATAAACAGAGATTTTACCTGGAATTGGAGTCCTCTGGTTTGGCTATTTATTTAAGACAATAAAGAAAGGAGGCTAGTGCATGCAATAGTCTATTTATGCCGATCTTAAAAGGATAAAGCTCCACACATAGATTTACCTGGCTTTGCCAGATGGTAATGGTTGTAGCTGCAATTGACCCATTTTCTTGAGAAAATATTGCATTGATTTTTGTGCATATCAACCCTGTCTAATGCAGCCGAGGCTTGAGATACAACATCGACAATTTCTTTGCCTGCTTCTAATTCGGCTGATAATGCCTCTGCTTTCACTTTAGATTCATGAACTGTTGCATTTGTATTGATCGATGACTCTGCTGCATCAATGGTGAAATTTTTTGTTGTAACTTCTGATGCAATGACGGTACCTGATTCGAACAGATCCTGCAGATTTTGAAGAAGATCAAGATCCAGATCACAGATTATGAAACCACCCAAAAGGAGCATAAATCTGGCAACCTTGTAATCCATGTTTAATCTTCCGACAAATCATGCGCATGACCATGGGCTTTAAAAGGGAGGATCACGGACATGGCCTCTAGAATGTCCGACAGTTCTATCAACGTGAAAAAAAAGATTGGAACAATGGGACGAACTTGAAGGAAATAGTGGTGAAAAATGGATGAGGGAAGGAACTCTGTTCTTCTTCTTCAAGCCTTCAGCCAAAAACACGGCAAAACAGCGAAGGGATCGAAACGGAAAAAAGGCAAAATAGCAAAGGGATCGAAAAGGAAAAAATGGATGGTTTGAGGAATAGACGCCATAGCTCAAAGTAGTAAGGCAGTAAAGTATGCGGACCTCCATAGCCGGGCCGGGCCTGGCCTCCATAGCCAAGGACGCAATGGGCATTGTGACCTCCTCCATCTCCGGGACTACAATTATCTAATTATCTAATTTCGTTGGCCCTTGATCTGAAAAAAAGAAGAAGATCTAATGATGAAAGCTAATGCCACTTCAGATTTTGCTGAGGTGGAGGTGCTACGTGGATAGGCTAGAATTGCAAGAAAGGCTGTAGGCTTGGTTAGGCTGGTGTGCTAAAAATAGAGTTGTTATTTTTGCTAGTATTCAAAATCTGTTGAGAGCTAATGTGCACAATATAGAGATTACTTATTTGTATAAAATGTGTTGAGGACTGAATAAGGTGTCACACCATCCTGTTTAAAGCATTTTGAAATAATGCCCAATGTGCACAATTTATTCATTTATACAAAATCTGTTGAGAGCTAACGTCCAGAATCTAGAGATTATTTATCGGTACCAAAGTTATTGAGAGCTGAACAAGGAATCATACCAGTATGTTTTATAAGCATGTTGAGAATGGGCATGTTTTATATCTTTGGTCTTCTGCTTTTTAACTATTCATTATCTATAGACAACATTCTAGATCTATAACTAATACATGTTTGTCTAAAGTTCAAGAGGATTTTCTTTGGTAATTTACAAGCTTACCGAGTTCACTTATTCAATACCCATTAAATATGCAAGCACTACTCTTGCTATGCAATCCAAAAGAGGCAAATGCTGTCAAGAAAATATTCTACTTTTCATTCACAAAATTTTTTGATGCCTAATTAATAAACAACACAAACATTTTATAGATTCATCAACATAAAATTTAGTTATAATTTTTTAATGTATAATCTCAAATATTCATTAAATATGAATGTGCATTGGCCATGATTCCCTTCTTCAACAAGTTTATATAGTTGTAGTATTATTTCAAGGTCAATTTCTATTGTAGACTTATAATAGATAGGAATAGGTTTTTTATGTTTAGAGCTTTCAAATTTCACAATATGAGATGTTGTAAATTGTGAGATAGGTTTCTCTTAGTTTGTTGCTCCCTTGACTTTTGAAGCATGATTTCATTAATTAGAGAAATTTGGAATTCTCGTTTGACATTGAAATAGGTTGCAGTGGCCGTATAAAGCACTAAAAGTTGTTCACGAGGACCTCATTGGTGAAGCAAAAACGGGCAAAATATATTAAACAAATCGCGATTGCGATAATTATGATCATAAACGACCAATATATATAGTTTTTAAGGCACATTTATATAACAAATATACCAATTTCAATCAATTTTATCTATGATGGGCTCGCAAAGATCGCCATTGCGATCTTCTAAAACAAAATACGAGTGCAAAATGGGTGCATATAGGGCACCTCATGACAAATATACATTCAATTTAATTCAATTTAATGGGTCTAAAGTAACCATTATTAACAGAATTACCAAATAAATTTATAATATTCTAATTAAGTTTTATTATTAGCAGGGTTGCTTAACCCCCCCTGCCCACTTTCCTGTGTTCTGAGCTATGCCACGTGTCGTGCCACGTCAGCTGAAATTTTTTTGGGCCGTCCGATTCTGTAATTTCGGATCGTACGGCCAGCAAAATTAGAAAACTCAAGAAATTCTCTGCCCGGAGTTTTGCCGATCTTGCGCTCGCCTTGGCTATGGTGCCCCGTCCCGTCCGGCTATGGAGGTTTTTTTCATTCCATTTCTTCGACTTCGGCACAGTAGCGGCCCCAAATCGTCGAGCAGCTACAGATCTTCTAGGGCGGATCTTGAAGAGCAGGTCCGATGGCAGCGGCAAGAAAATAGGTGGCTTTCTCTTCCTGGAGGCATCACAGTGGGCTTTCTCTTTGTTCCTTTTGGAGCATGAAATCCTTGGTTTTACTCTTTCAAACCATGTCTCTGTGCCGTCTTCTCGCATCACAGTGCCCTACCTAAATTATAACCACCCCAAATTGATTTTTGGATCTTGGAACACTGCCCTGGAACACCCTCTGTTGCAGTGGCAAGGTATATCCTTCTTCAACTGGTGGTTTTGGGGAGTCATGTTGGCATTCTGATGTCTGTCACAGTCAGGGTTCAGCATCTTGTCTGCTTAAATCTAAAAGTGTGGCCGAATGTTGGCGTTTCAGAATGGAGCATTTGTTGCTGTGAAGATTCTAACTGGTAAGACCGCTCTCATACTATATAATTCAATGTAAGACAAGGAAAGCAGATCAACTAAGAAGCTTCTTGCAGGCTACTATAATTAAACAATGGTTCTATCTTCCACCTTGCCGTGGCTTTGAGACATTGCTTTCATTTCATGATTCTATTAAGCCGATTATGTGCCTGTTGGTCGAAATTTATTTTGACCTAGCACACTGCTGTACCAGAATTATTTCATCTGGATTTTCTTGTCCCCATCTAAGGAACCCATCAGATCGCTATTTTTTTAGCCGTGAATGCAGACTTCGACAGAGTTAGGCAGGAGTTGAGAGAAACTCAAGAATTCAAGGTGATCATATCTTAGTTTGGAGTTTTTTATAAGAATGTTTTTCTGATAAACAAGCGTTGTTTTGTAGGATGTAGAATAAGGTGATCCTTTGGATAAGATGCCAAGAACTCAAGCCATTAAGATTCTGTCAGATGGATACCAGTGCTCTCAATATTCTATGCTGTTGTGTTCCAGTTTCATATATAGGATTCCACATCTACCAACATGTACCTATCATCGGAATGTGACGGATCATTGCTCCCTTTGCAGATAGGCATCTCACAAGCAAAAGAATTGGTCAGCCATATTGTTACTTGCTATCAGTTTGGTAAGGGAAAAATATGTTCCAACATTTTTACTCTTAAAAGTGTAGGCTTGCATTCAGATCTTTGAGATGATCATGTTATATCCATCACATATTTCTAAAATGTGTTGTAAACTTGAAACTTTGAGGTGATCATGTTATATCCATCACATATTCCATGATGCTTGCCATTGTAGGTCTCAGCTGCTGATATCTGTGAACATACTAGCACACATTAATATTTTATAATTTCTTCCAATACCTCAACCCTGCCATTCTGCTAGTTTATTTTTAGCTCTGAGACATCGCTACAGCGATTTGCCTGAGCTGTATATACCTTATTTCTGTGTTTCTTGTGCTCGAAAGAAATGCAATGGCGATTTTGTGAACCAGAGAGACTACCTTTTTTCTATGTTTCTTGTGTTTCTTGTGCTCGAAAGAAACGCAATGGCGATTTTGTGAACCAGAGAGACTGTAAAGCATCCCTGTAGGAATGCATGTGTGATTCCGTATGATTTAGAAGGAAATGAGGAAGAAGAAAAATCTGTGAATAACCTGCATCTGTGAATCTGTGAATAAGAATCTAAGAGTCTGTGACTCTGTGAAACAAAGAAGATGAATAATCTGTGAATCACTCATATGCCTGCAAAGTTATGGAAAAGGGCAAACTTACCATAAGCAGTTCTGACCATAAGCAGTTTCGGCCATAGCCAGTTCCCACAAAATCTTCTTTCTTAGCAGTTGCCGGAGATAAGATGCAGCAAATCCATAAACAAGGATTTTCCATCAATCTCGTTGCTTTTTCTTTGCCCTAGAAAACAACAGAAGAAGGTGAGATTTTATCCGAGCCAAAAGAAAACACTGAGGATTTCTGGCAAACAATGAGGAGTTCTGGCTATGGCGGCATAGAACAGGCCAACAAGACAAGATTAAAAGTCGATGGCTAAGCAGACTAGAACAGGCCACAACAAGATCCTTAAGGCTAGTTCTGTATGCAGAAGCTTCAACTCCGGCATGCATCCTCTTGTATGGCGACCCTAATATAAATGCTCAGCTCAGCTATGGCAAACCAGATGCAAAGATATGGCGAACTCCAGCTATGGCGATCCAGCAGCTCCCCCTTTCCTGTTCTTCCTCCCATGGCCGCCTCTGCCTCCAAAAAACCTGCTTTCCTCCCTTTCCTGCTCTTCCTCCCTTTCCTGCTCTGCCCATGGCCGCCTCTGCCTCCAAAAAAACCTCTGGCTCTGGCGATTTCCGGCGATGGCGCCCTCTTATTCCTGGCACAACTGGGCTATGGCGATCCAGGCTATGGCGGGCGACCTCCTATTCGAGCTTCCCTGGCGTCAAAGTGCATGGCCGCTGCTGAGCTGGGCTCATATACATTTAGGTGTTTAGGTATGACTTTAAATTCGAATTTCAAATTGTCCCGCCCAACGTGGGCTTGAATTAAAGCGGAACCACTTTTTGCTTATGGTGGGCCTGGACGAGGTCATTTAAAATTCTCAAAATCCCGTTTTTATACCCAAATAATGAATTCGTGCTTTTTGTGTAAAACAAACCTTATTGGTAGTTCAAACAGTAGGGCGATGTTGAACAAAATCCTAATGATCTCAATCCTAATCATTCAACATTGTTATACTATTCAATCTTGACAAGAACTTTAGATAAATCTACCTAGACGAAGCAGAGACACAATCGTTAACCCATCTTCAATTCATATGCCAATTCCCATTTAGGTTTAGCAAGTTTGGCAACACTTGAGGCAATTTTGTGTAAAGAGATTCCAGTTAGAAACCTGACAGGAGACTAACAAACGACATCTACAATTATATCCCTCTTTATGCTAATTCAAAACTACTTTGGGAGATTCTTCTTTGTTCTATTCTTGATTCTAGAAATGACGTGGTTGTGAACGACTCTTCACGGTTTGTGCTCCTTCATGGTGAATGGTTAATGCCCCAACAAATGTGTGGAGCATTAACCATACTTGGGCACACTACTATTGATTTAGATGCCCCTCAAATCATATTATGCCATTCTTATTTGCAACGTATTGGCAAAACATGAGCATATTAAACAATGTCCAGATGCAATTGCAGAGATTGAATGTCTTCCTCATGTGTTTTACCTTTTGTGGCATGTAATATTAGGTCCAGAAGTTTGAAGCTACATCATGGTAGTTAATTTCACAATTTCATTTATGTTCTTATGCGAATGAATGTAGATTCTTCAATGCCAGCCATCCAACTTACATGCTATTCATATTCGTAAATGACAGCCATATTGTTTATGGCATTTAGTGTTAAGGTAAATGGAAGAGGTGATTAGAGGTGTTGTTACCTATACCTATAATAATTGTCTTTCTCAATTCTCCTATTTTTCTCTTGCCCCTAATTCAATTTAGCAACTTATTCTACCTATGCTACTTCATGCTTGCCTACAATAGAATTCTACTTAGGTGCAACAACAATGAGATTTGTTATTAGTCAACTTCATGGTTCTAACTGCCATTTGCTATCTTCAATAGGGCCATTCTATTTTGTTATTGCAAAGCGTTTGTGAGTCGTATACAACTAGGAACAATATTTACAACATTGTCATATTTTAGAGTGCTCTTGGAATAAACATCTCGGTTTGTCTATATCATATGATTAATAAAGGATGGCAATCCGTTCCCCATTTCTTTGAAATATTCTTCATTTCCCATGCCAAATAATAATTACCTACATAAGAACTACTTTACATGCCAAACAGGTCGCAATGGGTTCACTGCAACTGTTGTGAAAAACATATACCCCACTTTTACAGTATGTTGTAGATGCAATTGTCATTTTACAATGAAGGAAACTGTTGGATCTTTAACTATGTTGCATGGATTCAAATGCCGTGAAGAAAATAGAGTGGTTGAATTTCAATAGTTGCAATTGTTTGACCTTTCAATAGTTGTAAATGTGACATCCAACTTGGACAATAACTTAAAAGGAGCATCATTAACAACCCTACATATGCTCCTAAATCCTACATCTTATTCATATAGTTTTATAGTAGAGTTGTAATTACGCCCGGCAACGCCGGGCACCATAACTAGTATATAATTGTAATAGAAATAAGGGGCCAGCTTAAACATATCTAATTTTTTTTGAAAACGAGCTTTAATCTGGAATCAAATGAATCTTATTTGCCTTTCACAATATGACACATGTGTTCAAGCTTGTTAGAAGCTGATATAAGGTTTCTGAAGTTTCTAGGCACCAATTAAAAAGTCCTTCTTGTGCTAAGTTGCACTTTTGGTAGACTATAATAAGTTATGTTAAACAATGAATTAAATCATAGGACTTACAGTGCAAATGTATGGTTGATGAGTAAATCAAGCAAAGCTTGAATAGTTATTAGCAAATCGGTAATTTAGCTTTACACCAAAAGCTAGACATCTAGAGCTGGCCATATTATTGGTTTACTGTGGACAATTCTAAAAATAATTCAAGAATAAAATAGCTCAAAGGCAAGTAGGAATACGAGACAAACGTCTATCATTCCCGAAAGTTCTATGCCACTGAAATCAACTATCCTATTTATGATAAGAAACGGATAGCGATTGTTGACCTTTTTCTGGAGTGGCGACGATTTCTTGAAGGCTCTCCTCATAACTTTTCACATGGCCTGCTTCAGCATTTACCAGCTCTAATTAATCCTTGAAAAAGCATTTCAACAAATTTCATTGTCGAGCTCCCATCTTTTTGGGGCCATGAGTGTTAGAATTAAGTCATGTTGTAAGATGTCATTTCATATTGCCTAGGATATCTTCAATGTGATACAAACACTACAATGGACTTATAGCAGTGAATTTATCTACATGTTGAACGAAAACCTAAATGCATTTTTTATATGCATAAGGTTCAATGGTTGTAGTACATAAAAATAAATATGTATTTAAAATAGCAAGGCACTATGTGCCTTGGTTTTCTTGGATTAGAAATTGGAGAAATCATATTCTTGAACTTTTGGGTCGTTATATTGGTCGGATTGACCAAGATAAAACAAGTAATAAGCATTCCGATAAGTATCATCTAAATTGGAGTGATTTCTGAGTGTTTTAAGGATTGAGCCTGGGATCTCAAAGTGTACAATCAATGCAGCTACAGTGTTTTTTTTTTTATTATTATTATTATTATTATTATATGACTGGATTTTATGGATTGCTATACATTTTACTCAACTATAGCTTTTATACCTTGGGGTCATGGTATGCCACTTCACTGGTTTTGTATATACAAGTGGTAAATACTAGTATTATGCAATATTTGGAAAAATATCGTTATTGGGATTGAATACAACAGGTTTAGGGTTACAGAGTTAACCATATGGTCTGGCCGTGTGCTGGGCGTGTTTTGTGGATGCTGTATCTCAATCCGTTACATGCTATTGCTGGAATTTTGGATGGTATTTCTTTTTCCTAATATTTACGGGTACAAGTTCTATGATGGCTTAAGGACACGGCTGAGCAGCACGAACCTTGCTAAGGTCTTAACCAAGGATAAATAGAGGTGATCGGATGCACAATGCATAGGCACAGTGCTTGAAATCATCTTTGCCTTTGGATTATCCTTTAGGTGTAGCATGGGCGTGAAGAAGGGAGATTTGAATATGGCAACCGGGAGAAATTAGAACGTGAGGCCAGCCTTGCTCCCAAGAAAAAGAAGGTGTGGGAATTTCATTAGAGCTACTAAATGTCCTCCAAATGTGGTGATTGTGGATGAGCCCAGTCTGATTTGGAAATTATTGCTAAGGATAAAGATGGTGGCAGTCTGGCTGATGGGAAACCTGCACAAGATGTGAAGATCAGTGAAAATGCGAGCAATAAAAGGAGTGAGCCTGTTCAAGAGGCTGGATCTGCTGCATCTGCTGCACAATACAAAGGGATTCCCCCTGGAGCGTCAAATATTCAGGTTATTCTGGTTTTCTTGTAGGCTTTGGCACAATAATTGGATTTCTTTCTTGTGAGACTCTAGATAGAATATTAAGGTACTGAATGTTTTTATCTTAAATTGGGATCCCAGAATTATACAGGCTTGCATGATAACTTATGCCTAAGGCTATATAGCTTAGATGGTTCAGTAGGAATTATCATTATCTGATTATGAAGTCTTAAATCTTTAAAGGATTTAATAATGAAGGGACATCTGGCTAGGACAGATTATGATACTAAATTACTGAAAATGTTTCTAAGATTTCTATGGGTTGTACTTTGAGTGTTTATTATTTACTTGCTAATTGGACCGGACTCTTAATGATTAACTATAACTCCCTTAGGAGAGCAGAGCTTATTCTTTGTGTAATGCTTAGTAGATATTAGTCTACATTTCGGCTGCTTTTCCAGATTTATATGAGTGCTATAATAGATCTGATGGTCTCTCTACCATATTAACTAACTATTTGGGATCTACTTGCTAGATATGCTTTGTTGTAACCTGTACAAAATATTAAGAGATGTTGTTATCTTAGTATGTTAGATACATAAATCATTGCTAATTCTTATGGAAACTCAAGATCATGTGATGTTTACGGGTCTCTGGGGGATTTACACTAACATATTTATGATTATTAACTTACTGGTTGCATGCAAGTAGGTTATACCAGGTACTAGGTTTAAATGTGTTGCTAAATGGTAAAGTCTGGTGACCTTAGAAATAAGAATATGGAACTGATCTGCTCCAGCTTATAAACAGGGATATTAATGGAGCTGCCACTATTATATTTCTGTGTTCTAACTTCTATTGTGCTTTGACATGCTATTTGCTATGGTACATCTTTTATAAACATGGTGAAGGGGATAACCCAAGAAACCTAATGCTTACCTATCAGTGCTGTCATTATTACCCTTCTTAGGCTAATTTTTGGCTGGTTTACTGCAGGTAACAAGGTTTCTTGCTCCATGCTTTGATGTATCTATTTGTCTAAGCTGATGGTTCAAGCAATACAAGACTTCAAGTAAGATTATTCCTTTGGGATGTCAAGATCTATAGCTGGAACTCATTTATGAGCTACATTACTGTCCTTTCTTATAGATGTTTATTTATGTAAACAGTGTTTTACTGTTTACCATTATGTAACTTTATGAATTTTTAATAATTTTGAAGGAATGGTTTTCAAAATATAATGTATAATGGTTAAGATTATTTAATGTCCTTGTCTTGGCCTAGTAAAATGTTCCTGTCATTTTGTCTAGGACTGCTAAAGGCAGACTTAGTATTTTCAAAGGGAAGTATTAAGTTTGGAAGTCTGGTTTCAGATTGGGGTTTTTTTTGTTAAACTCAGTTTTCTAGTTATACTAGAAACCAAGATTAGGACTAATACTACAGGAACAAAACATCGTCTAATGCATTTGCTTATTACTATAGGCTGAGGTCAGAGTTGATGATTGTAACTATTGGATCAAAGAGCTCATTTTACTCAAGTATCATGAATGTGGGATTGAGAGTCCAAATCTGGCTGTACAGACCATTGTGGCATGTATCAGGACCAAGGAAATCCATGAATACATTACATTCAAAGAGACCAACTTGGTGGACAAATCAAGATCACCTATCACATTCTTAGGCTTCAATGGTTGGTTTAAACTGCTCCACACTATGAAGAAGATGAATTTTGATTACAACAAATGTAAAGGTGCAATTCTGGAAGTCTATAATGATTTGGACAATATTCTTTACCAAAGAACTTGCCAAGAGGATGATATTGCCAGAAACTTCATGATTGGCCTTGCTGCCCTTGAAGAAGGTAATGGAATTTATCCTTCATTTGGTCCAAACAATGATGATACTGATACTCCTTCCAATGAGGATGATATTTGCTTATTCTCTGATAAGGATTTGACAGAACCTGAACTATCCAATGGCCAAGCTGCCAATCAAGATACATCCTATAGTGAACTGCAGCAGTCTGGTACTGAGCATGAGGAGGTCCCTAATCTTACATTAGGAAATTCGTCTTGTTTTCCCATTATTAATGAACAATCTGTTGAAGGGCTTGCTGCTGCATACGATCACGCCATATGGAAGAGCCAAAATTTTGGTGCTCTTGCTCCTATCAACCTGGAAACTTGGATTGCATTGGCAGGTATAAACAAGGAAGAGATTGCACTGGCTAAGAGTTCAGCCACCAAACTTCAAAAAAGTTTTTCCTATATTAATCCTGATCTCAACTTTGATATGTCCTTCTTTGATGAAGTATGCATTAAGGACCCTGCTATTCAGGTTTGCCAAAAAGGCCATATGGCTTTCCCTAATGAGACTAGAGATGACTTCTTTCTCAAACGGATGTGGCGCACTCACTGCCCCTATTTCAAATGCAAGTGCTTCAAAAATAAGAACTCTAACTGCCATTGTGGAATTATTTGGCTAGATCAGGGCATATGGTTTTTACTAAACCATTTGGATAATGTTTATGAGGATTCTACTCCAATTATGAAGATGGTGGCAATTTCAAAACTTTTAAATAAGGTATTGAAGCCTGCGGTTATTGGATACATTTCATATCTGGAAGTTCGTAAAGTCATGATAAATATGACTTTAAAGTTTGCTGAAGATTCTAAGGCTAATCTGAAGAATATGTATGGTAATAGCAGAATGGCAGATATTGTTGAGAAAACAATTAAACCTATCTCTTTCTTGCTGGAAAATGCTGAGCACAGTGGAAAAAACCAGGGCTCCAAGAAACAGAATTTGTTTAAAACCAAGTACAGTAAACATGTACCCAAATTTACAGCTAAATTGGCTCCAAGGGTCACTGTTGACCCGGCTTTAAACAAAAGACAATATGTGCAGAATGAAGATGTACTGGCTGTCAGGCAGCACAGTGGCACAATACCTAGTGGTGGTAATAATGTTATCACGCTTGATGGAAATACCCCAGCTGATATTGAAGTTGTTCCTAATTCCCAAGAATAATATACTACTTTGTAGTATAAGACATTTGTCAAAAACAGCTTTTGCTGATCCTTTCATTATTTAATATTGCTTCTTAAAATCACCTGGTCTGTTTGATATGTTAAATATTTCTGTTCTTAATGGTTGATACTAATCCATTGTATTGTGTAGGTGCATAACAGAATTATTACCAAAGATGCTAGTGGAAAAGACATCTGATTAATAATAAAGACGCAAATGATAGAAAAATAGTACATTTCACTTTTATTTCCAAAGCTTTGGATAAGTTAGATATCAGGAAGATTTTCAGTCTGATTTTAGAGGAGACTTTGCAAGAAAAAGGCATGGAATTGGTTGATAACACCATCTTTGCATGGAGATATGTTGAACAAATTAAAGACAAAGTTTATAGACCTTTTCTGTTTTTGCTGAAGGAAAGGATGTTATGTGCCCTTGTTCAAATCCCAACCTGGCCAAATTCATAGATCCTAGAATTGGGCATGTAAGGACCACAGACTTGGGAATTGTCCACTGTATTAAGTTGAGAAAGGCATTCGCCAAAGGACTAAACCATATACCAGATTGCAGCCTTAGCATACAGAAATTTAGGGAGGAATTCCTAAGGTTATGCCAACAATTTTGGGAGGTCCACAAGTTTGAGATTATGAATCTCAATGATATTGACATTGCAAACATTACTGAAATGCTACTGCAGTACGCACATATGGAAATAATACAGGTGAAGGAAGGATTACCCAATAAAAGATTTTTATGGGATGACCCTCAAGTGATTAAGAATGTGGAATGGTTAACACGGAATTTTTTCATTTCAGGGTTGGACAAAGCCAACAATAACCCATGTTTCATATGCCAGAAACATATACATGAGATGGCAATTGCAAGGCTGGGGGGGCCTGACTTTCGATCTACACATTGCCCTCCTGATCAAATATTGGAGGAATGCAGACAATACATACAACAAGCCATAGGTTTGGAACATGATGAGGTTGGTAAATTGCCTTATCTTATGGCCAGCTATAAGGCACATAAGGCTGAATATAGATGGTTAACAAATGCAAGTAATACCATCTTCTCAACTGTGGCTCAATGGGTTACTGCTATCTTGAATAATATTATGCAGATTTGGCCTCAGTTATGCCTTAGACAAACTGCCCCATACAGGTTATTCAACAGAGTTAAGATCAATGCCTCTTGGATGGTAAGTTCTGCTTATGAGGTAGTTCTTAATCTACCTTACAAGATCAGCAGTGTTTTTGCAGCTGATATAACAAAATGCTATGAGAATATACCCATTTTTGGTGATGATGGTATTATTGAAATTATGAATGATGTAACCGAACTAGCCTGGGAACACATGAGAAAGGATCAACAGCTTATACACATGCTCATAAAGGAGAAAGCCGGTGGCTTTGAAATAAAGTGGGAAAGACATGTAAAAAGGGATTTAAACAAAACATGCTGGACAATAGTGGAAAAAGATAAGTTTAAGGCCGTCAACAGTTGGTTGTTGTCACACTGTTTTTTACAATCAGGTAATGAAACATGGCAGCAGAGGAAAGGTATCCCTATGGGATTTTCGTGTAGCCCAGCTTGGTGTAATTTATACCTTGCCTGGCACGAATTAAGGTTTATGCTGAAACTTGCACACAATGGCAGATTTAAAGACATTAAGAAGTTTGAATGTGCAGCTAGATATATTGATGATCTTAGTATACTAAATGCTGGTTGCATTGATGAGTACTTTGACCCTGAAGCAGATTGCACGATTTATAACATGCTTCATCTTGGTATAAAAGATGAAACTGAATACCTTATAGATGGCGATGGAAAACATGGGTGCTCCATTAATTTTCTCAATGTGTGCATACAGGTTTCTGACAGAAATCGTGGACTCTTCAGTATCTCAAGATATGACAAGAGAAATAAACTACCCTTTGAGGTTTACAAATTTATAAAAGCGGATAGCTGTCGTCCATACTGGCATGCTTTAAAAGTCATAATTTCACAAATTCTTCCATACGTGTATGCGCACTCAGACTTTGAATCTGCTGCTAAAGATATATGTAACCTGATTAACAATTTTGTTATGAATGGGTTTGGCAGGAATGAGGTCTGCAAAACTGTCCTGGTGTACTTACAGGGTGAACAGTTTCCTGGTCTGCTGTATAACTGTGGGGACATGATACATGCCCTTAAAAGAATGTTATGAAGGTTATAATTTTGTGCTGATAAAAATTAAACAGCATTGTGAGGGTAGGGCCTTGGACAGCAAGGCCCTGCACTCCTTGTTGTATGCATTGCGGTTATTTATGCACTATTCAGGCATAACCAGCAATTGCCCCCCGAGCAAAGGTCGGAGGTAGGTTTTTTTATTATATGACTGGATTTTATGGATTGCTATACATTTTACTCAACTATAGCTTTTATACCTTGGGGTCATGGTATGCCACTTCACTGGTTTTGTATATACAAGTGGTAAATACTAGTAAATATCGTTATTGGGATCGAATACAACAGGTTTAGGGTTACAGAGTTAACCATATGGTCTAGCCGTGTGCTGGGCGTGTTTTGTGGATGCTGTACCTCAATCCGTTACATGCTATTGCTGGAATTTTGGATGGTATTTCTTTTTCCTAATATTTACGGGTACAAGTTCTATGATGGCTTAAGGACACGGCTGAGCAGCACGAACCTTGCTAAGGTCTTAACCAAGGATAAATAGAGGTGATCAGATGCACAATGCATAGGCATGTGCCGAAATCATGCTGCCTTTGGATTATCCTTTCGTGTAGCATGGGCAGGAAGAAGGGAGATTTGAATATGGCAACCAGGAGAAAATTAGAACGTGAGGCCAGCCTTGCTCCCAAGAAAAAGAAGGTGTGGGAATTTCGTAGAGCTACTAAATGTCCTCCAGCTGTGGTGATTGTGGATGAGCCCAGGTCTGATTTGGAAATTATTGCTAAGGATAAAGATGGTGGCAGTCTGGCTGATGGGAAACCTGCACAAGATGTGAAGATCAGTGAAAATGAGAGCAATAAAAGGAGTGAGCCTGTTCAAGAGGCTGGATCTGCTGCATCTGCTGCACAACACAAAGGGATTCCCCCTGGAGCGTCAAATATTCAGGTTATTCTGGTTTTCTTGTAGGCTTTGGCACAATAATTGGATTTCTTTCTTGTGAGACTCTAGATAGAATATTAAGGTACTGAATGTTTTTATCTTAAATTGGGATCCCAGAATTATACAGGCTTGCATGATAACTTATGCCTAAGGCTATATAGCTTAGATGGTTCAGTAGGAATTATCATTATCTGATTATGAAGTCTTAAATTTTTAAAGGATTTAATAATGAAGGGACATCTGGCTAGGACAGATTATGATACTAAATTACTGAAAATGTTTCTAAGATTTCTATGGGTTGTACTTTGAGTGTTTATTACTGCTGTGCTAATTGGACCAGACTCTTAATGATTAACTATAACTCCCTTAGGAGAGCAGAGCTTATTCTTTGTGTACGTTAGTAGATATTAGTCTACATTTCGGCTGCTTTTCCAGATTTGTATGAGTGCTATAATAGATCTGATGGTCTCTCTACCATATTAACTAACTATTTGGGATCTACTTGCTAGATATGCTTTGTTGTAACCTGTACAAAATATTAAGAGATGTTGTTATCTTAGTATGTTAGATACATAAATCATTGCTAATTCTTATGGAAACTCAAGATCATGTGATGTTTACGGGTCTTTAGGGGATTTACACTAACATATTTATGATTATTAACTTACTGGCTGCATGCAAGTAGGTTATACCAGGTACTAGGTTTAAATGTGTTGCTAAATGGTAAAGTCTGGTGACCTTAGAAATAAGAATATGGAACTGATCTGCTCCAGCTTATAAACAGGGATATTAATGGAGCTGACACTATTATATTTCTGTGTTCTAACTTCTATTGTGCTTTGACATGCTATTTGCTATGGGACATCTTTTATAAACATGGCGAAGGGGATAACCCAAGAAACCTAATGCTTACTTGTCAGTGCTGCCATTATTACCCTTCTTAGGCTAATTTTTGGCTGGTTTACTGCAGGTAACAAGGTTTCTTGCTCCATGCTTTGATGTATCTATTTTTCTAAGCTGATGGTTCAAGCAATACAAGACTTCAAGTAAGATTATTCCTTTGGGATGTCAAGATCTATAGCTGGAACTCATTTATGAGCTACATTACTGTCCTTTCTTATAGATGTTTATTTATGTAAACAGTGTTTTACTGTTTACCATTATGTAACTTTATGAATTTTTAATAATTTTGAAGGAATGGTTTTCAAAATATAATGTATAATGGTTAAGATTATTTAATGTCCTTGTCTTGGCCTAGTAAAATGTTCCTGTCATTTTGTCTAGGACTGCTAAAGGCAGACTTAGTATCTTTAAAGGGAAGTATTAAGTTTGGAAGTCTGGTTTCAGATTGGGTTTTTTTTTTTTTTTTTTTTTTTAATTAAATGTATGAATGGCTTTGGTAGACAAGATAAAGCATGCCAAATGTAAGTCCAAAGTTGAAGAAAAGGAAAGACCAATGGTTAAACTTGGGTACATTTACGGCACAAGGTTACTAGGTAATCCTTGAAGTACCTAGGCTAGGCAAAACCAGCATGCACAGTATGGTGCTATAACATGAAAACATGCAGGAAATAAGCCTCGGGCTGGATGGAAATACGTGAATAACTAGGGTAAGCATGATTGAGCATACCAAAATGGAGTATGACCAAGGGTTAAACTGAGGTGTATATACCGTACAAGGATACTTGGCAATCTTTGGATTACCTAGGCTATGTAAAACAAGATGTACATGAAGTAAATAAGCCTGGGGCTAGCTGGAAATATTTGAATAATGTGGCACAAATAACTATGGTTGACATGATAAAGCATACCAGAGGTGAGTCCGAAGTTGATGAAAAGGGAAAGACCAATAGTTAAACTCAGATATGTATACTACACAATGTTACTTGGTAAACTTTGAATTACCTAGACCATGAAAAACCAAGATGCACACTAGGGTGCTTTAACACGCAGCAAACAAGCCCGGGGCTTGCTAGAAATACTTGATTAAAGTTGCACATGTGTAAAAACACAGGTAAAAACCATGGGGTACTTGATGTATAGCTCTATTGGCTGTTTATTGGCAAAAAAGAAATGTTATTGTGAGCATCTAAAAGGATGTTAATTTTAATTTCGTAACTGATGATATGGTAAAGCATAAGTCTTAAAGAGTGATAGGGTGATACATGAGCTATTTGTTATGAGCTATCTATTATGATTGCAAAATACAAATTACACTTGATGGCTTTAGCGGGTAACTTATTGTGGAACATTTCTAGATACAACGAAAACCTTTGGCAAATGTAACATATGATGTATCGACTGAAGTGTTGTCGAAATGTTGGACGGCTTAACCTACTGTCATTTTTAGGGCAAAAAGTGAGCAACTGCTTGTCGGCTGGTTTCTCCAATAATCCGGCCAGAGGAAAGCTCTGGCCACATCATCGCTACAGCTAATGCACAGATAATAGAAAAGGTAAGTACTGGTTGTTGCTTAGTGCTGGGAGCGTAAGCTATATAAAACAAGTCTAGGTAAGGACTGCCGGTTGGATTATATATACTGAGGATGGGCTTTATGATAAACTGCAAAATCCGCATTGCATGGTGCGGATCCTCCTACTTTGTAGCCACGTTGCCATAGATGAGCAGCGAGATGGGTAGGAAGAAGGGTGACTTGAATTATGCTACTAGGAAAAGGCTGGCACAAGAGAAATTGGATAATAGAAGCAAGAAGAATCTGTTTCAGTATCATAAGGTTGCAAGGGTTGCTGAACCAAAGAGTAGTGCAGGGGCAGTTGGATGCAATGTGAACATTCAAGAGGAATTGCCAAATCAGGGGATTGCTGAACTGCCTACAGCAGAGATGATTTCCACTAACAAAAATGCAGAAAAGGGGATGAATATAGGTCTAGCAATGACCAAAGCTTGTGGATCTACAAGCCTGAAGCATGTTGCTGATGAAAATCCTAGCAAGCCCAATGGAGTGGAGCGCACTTCTCAGGTTCCAAAATTTAGTTCAATTTTCTACATGGTGATTTTAGATATGGATATCTTTATGAATGGGATCTGGTATAATGCAATTTGTGTTATCTTAATTATGTAGATAGATGCTGCTAAGTATAAATCTGCACAGAAATTATAATGGCTTTAGCCTAGTGCGTAGATCATTGGATTATTAAGCTTATGAATTAATATCTGAAATATGGTGTGAGATTATTGCATAATGTCATTGTTCCTGCATGGAAATTTAACACAAAACGGAGGTATTTAAGGAATATAGAGTAATAAGATTTGATCTGATTTATCATTCCGCTGATGTCAAGATAGATCTGGATAACATATTAGCCATCAGGATTTTTAAATATTTCTTAATAAATGAAAGTCAATTACCTGGATCTTTGGTTCTAGGCTGGTAAATAATGATAAATATGACTTAGTAACATTGTTGAAAATGTTTGCAAACCGATATGGCTGTCTTACTGAAATTTATGCTAATTAGAACTGCTGCATAGATGGTGAAGCTTTATGGTTGGTAACCTGGATTTGCCTAGCAGCATATAGACGAATGTAGATCAGAAATCAGAGATGGCTCTTATATAATCTAAGGGATAAAACAAACAATAGTTCTGCTAAAATGAATCCATATGGGGATAAAAGATCTGATTATGTATGCAGTGTGTTGTACTACAGATAAACTTGTTATATGACAGATCTGAAGCTTAGGCCTATGACTTATAATAGATTCTGTAGTTGACTGAGGCAAGTTTGAGCAGTAAATATCTGTTGCTAAACATATAGACATGTGTGAACTATTGTGAACAGTGTTTAATGATTCTAAATGTCCTTACCCCATGATATGTATGTGAAATGAGCAGGGTGAAGGGCCATAAACCTAAAAAGTCCCATGACACCTGCTACCCTCAGCATGGCAACCATACTAATGCTTGTTTTTGTTGTTTTGGGTGCAGGTAACAGGACTTTTTACTCCCTGCTATGTTTTATTTAAAAGATGGAAGATGGACAAAAATCGGAAATTCTTTCTCACGAATTGGTCTTGAAGACTCAACATAAACTTGGAATTACTTGGAATTACTGTTCCTACGACTTTTAGTCTTATGTTTATTGTTGTTGCATACTTATAAGATTTGGATTTATTTGATTTTATGTCTGATGTATTTTGAAAACAGTTTGAGTTACAATAAAGTACTCTTGTTATGGGAAAACGTAACCAGATCACATGGCCTTGTTGTTTAAAGTCACCTACTTAAATACAAGGGTTGCTTATTGAATCGAAATTTGGTCCTTGAAAAGGTCTAAACTAGATTAAAATCTGTCTTTTGACAGGTCTAAGGTTTTTGTTTTAATTCCAGCTTCTTGGTTATACCAAGTTCCTTGATTTTGGTTACATAATGTGTAGGTGAATTGCTATTTGGCTGTTTATGACATTCTAACAATGAATTTGGAGCATGAGCCAGTCAATGACAATGTATGGATCAAGGAGCTTATTGCTTTACAATATGATAAATGCGGTATTGACAGTCCAAATTTTGCTGTTCAAAATATTCTGGCGTGCATCAAAGGCAAGGATATCCACTCTCTCATTACATTCAAAGAATGCAATTTACTTGATAAGAGACTTTCCCCAGTAATGTACCTTGGTTTCAATGGCTGGTTTAAAGTATACCAACAGATTAAGATGGTGAACTTTGAATTTTCTAAAGCTAAGGAGATTATTGCTGCTGTTTATGCTGGTATAAGCAGTATTTTATATGAAAGGACCTGCCTAGAAGACTTACAGGCCAGCAAATTTGTGGCTGGACTTTCAGCCTTAGAAGCTGCCAATGACATCATACCCTCGTTTGATAGCAAAAATGATGAAGTTGCTATCAATACACAGAATAATGAGGAATTTCAAGGGTGTTTATTTTCTGAAGCTGATTTGGCAGAAGATACTTTGCAAAATATTGAAGTTGACAATAGTGGTGGTAATGGCTTAGAAGTTGAAGTTCCTAACCTCACTCTTAGCAATTCTTCATGCTATCCAATACTTATTGAACAAACCGTTGAAACATATTCTGCTGTTTATAATCATGCCATTTGGACCAGCCTAAATTTTGGAGCCTTGGCTCCAATAAATGTTGAAACATGGATGGCCTTGTCTGGAGTAACTAAAGATGAAGTAAAGTATGCAAAGACAGCTGCAACTAGACTTGAAAAGGTATTTACAACTCTTGATGTTAATTTACCTTTTAAAATGGACTTCTTTGGCCTGACTTGTCTGAAAGATACCATTATCCAAGTTGGACAGAAAGGTCACATGGCCTTTCCTAATATTGAGCGTGATGACTTTTATCTTAAACGCATATGGAGGACTCATTGTCCTTACTTCAAATGCAAATGTGAGAAGAGAGAAAAGAACAATAGGAGAAGAGATGATGTATGCAAATGCACAATTATTTGGCTGGACCAAGGGATATGGTTCTTAATGAACCACATGCATGAGCTGTATCCTGATGCCTCACCAATTATGAAGATGGTCACATTGACGAAATTCCTAAATCAGGAACTCAAACCTGCTGTAATTGCATATATTGGATACTTGGAGGTGAAAAGACCATGCTGGACATGACTATGGCCTACGCTGAGACTCCGGAAAAAAACCTTAAAGTCATGTTTGGCAACAATAAAGTTGATGATATTGCTGAGAAGATGATTAAACCAGTCACTTTTATGAGCATGCAAAACCCAAATAAGCGCACTGGAATTATGCAGAAAGCAGTATATGTTTCCAAAAATGTTAGCACAAATTATGTCATCAAGGCTCCTAAGTTGCCACCAAGGATCATGGTGGACCTAAAGAATGCTGACAACATCATTAAGAATACTGAGGTTGGTTGTTCCAGCACGGATGAGATAGTTACATCTCTAACTGATGATATGCCTCCAAACGTGGAAATTGTGGCAGATACACAGTAGGATGCAGTATTCTCTTTACAATTTTCCAGCTAGGAAATATGTTCCTAAGCTTGGGCGGATAGTATATAAAATGGCCATTTGGCTTGGATTTTCAATCCATACTAAATAAAGATTTCTTTCTGTTGAAATAATGTGTAAAGTTCATTTTAGCTCATGAACTCATAATATTTCTATAGGTCACTGATATGGACCAGAAATATTGTTAAATCTTCCAGATAGAAATTTATTTTTTATGGGCTGATATTATATGAACTGGCCATGTGGCTTGGAATTTAAATCCATAATAAAAATACTTTATCTTCTATCTTCTGTTGAAGTAATATGAAAACTTTGCGTATGCTGTTAACGCATATTATTTCTGGAAGTCACGAATAAATGAACCTGAACTATTGTTTAAAATTTTCCAGCTAGGATTTGTATTCCTTAGTATGGATAGACACTTCATGAATTGGCCATTGGGCTTGGATTTTGAATCCATACTAAATATATTTTATCTTCTATCTTCTGTTGAAGTTATATATAAAATATGTCAATGCTCACTCTGTAGGTCACTGATAAAGCGACCAGAACCATTATCAGAGATGTAAGCAGAAAATTACACCTGGTAAGTCAAAAAGTAGAGGACAAGAAATATATAGTACATTTCACCCTTTTTAATAAAGCGCTCGAAAAGTTCAACATAAAAAGAATATTTTACATTGGGTTAGAAGAATGTTTGGAAGAAAGGGGCATTGAATTAATGGATCAGACTATCTTTTCATGGAGATATATTGATCAATTAAAAGACTTTGCTATTTTTGCGGATGGTAGTAAGGTAAAATGTGCCTGTAAGAACCCAAATCTCAAGAGATTCATTGATCCCAAGATTGGGCATGTTAGAACCATTGATTTGGAAATCATTCATTGCCCAAAACTTAGAAAAGCATTTGCTAATGGATTTAATCATATCCCTGACCACTCCTTCAATGTTGAACAATTTATGACTGAATTTGCTCTTGCATGCAAACAGTTTTTTATGGTTCATAAATTTAATCTTCTAGATCTCACGGATAATGATATCAAAAACATTACTGATGTCCTTATGCAATATGCCCATATGGATATTGTGGAGTTCAAAAACAAGATGACACCAAAAAGGTATCTATGGAATGATCTTGAGGTCAGAAAAAACATTGAATGGCTAAACAATAGCCTATATATTGCTGGATTAGACAAAGCTGCTAATAATGCTGCCTTCATATGCCAGAAGCATATCCTGGATATGGCCATGAACAGGCTGGACAGTAATGATTTTGAAAAATGCATAGAATCCACTGAAGATATAAAAGTGAAGTGCATTAAGGATATTCAAGCATTTTTGGGCTGTGACACAGGAATACAGAAAAATCTGCCATACTTAATGGCTACATACAAGGCACATAAAGGTGAATATAGATGGCTGACTAATGCCCATGATACGTTGTTTTCTGAGCTGGCATCCCTTATTACAGCTATTCTGAATAACTTCATTGAAAACTGGCCAAACATTTGTGTTAGAGCCACTGCCAGATATAGAATGTGGAGTAAAAAACCTATAAATGCATGTTGGATGGTGAACTCGCTTTATGATGTGGTTTTAAACCTACCTCTAAAAATACATGATGTTTTTTCTGCTGACATCACTAAATGTTATGAAAATATTCCGATATATGGGGATGAAGGCATTATTGAGATAATGAATGCCATCACAGACATGGTTTGGCAATATATGATGGAAGACTGCCATTTATTTGACCTGATACTTAAAGTTAAGATTGACATGGTACAAGTTAAATGGGTCAGATCACATAGTGCTAAAGAATATGTAAGCTGGAAGCTGGTCACCAAAAATGAATTCAAAAACATGAACTCATGGCTATTGATCCACTGTTTCTTGCAAATGGGTACAAATACTTGGAGGCAAAACAGGGGCATTCCAATGGGATTTGCATGCAGTCCTGCATGGTGCAATTTGTACTTGGCCTGGTTTGAACTTAGGTTTATAATTAAGCTGGCTCAATCGGGAAGAACAAATGACATTCACAGATTTCAGCATGCTTCAAGGTTTATAGATGACTTAAATATTATCAATGGTGGACATTTAAGTGAATTCTTCTCTAGTCAATCACAGCTGTCAATTTACAACCTGAACCACTTGGGAATTAAGGATGAAACCGTCTACAGCTCCCAAACTGGTATGGACCATCCTATTGGCATTGAATGCAATTTCCTGAACATTACTTTCAAAGTTATTGACCATGAAAGAGGTATTTTTGAAATTAGTAGATATGACAAAAGATGCAAGTTACCATTTGATGTGGAGAAGTTTATAAAAGCATCCAGCTGCAGGCCATATGGGCATGCATCAAAGGTCATCATTTCACAGGTTCTACCATATGTCTATGCCCATTCCAGTGCTTTTAACGCAGCTAAAGACTTATATGATTTAATCTGTGCATTTTGCAACAATGGATTTTCTCGGAAGGATATAATACAAAATGTGATGGGTGTACTGCTGAATGAAGATCTTCCAGGAACACTGTACAACATAAAGGACATGATTCATATTCTGAAAAATTTGTGCACCACTGATCGTAAGATGTGACAATATTGGTGGGTAGGGCCTAGCAACAAGGTCCTACTCACCTTGTTGCTTTTTATGTTGCTCAAAATTGATAGATATATACTGTCAAGCAATAACAGGCCCATCTGACCAATGGTTGGAGGAAGGATTTTTTTATTAAATGTATGAATGGCTTTGGTAGACAAGATAAAGCATGCCAAATGTAAGTCCAAAGTTGAAGAAAAGGAAAGACCAATGGTTAAACTTGGGTACATTTACGGCACAAGGTTACTAGGTAATCCTTGAAGTACCTAGGCTAGGCAAAACCAGCATGCACAGTATGGTGCTATAACATGAAAACATGCAGGAAATAAGCCTCGGGCTGGATGGAAATACGTGAATAACTAGGGTAAGCATGATTGAGCATACCAAAATGGAGTATGACCAAGGGTTAAACTGAGGTGTATATACCGTACAAGGATACTTGGCAATCTTTGGATTACCTAGGCTATGTAAAACAAGATGTACATGCAGTAAATAAGCCTGGGGCTAGCTGGAAATATTTGAATAATGTGGCACAAATAACTATGGTTGACATGATAAAGCATACCAGAGGTGAGTCCGAAGTTGATGAAAAGGGAAAGACCAATAGTTAAACTCAGATATGTATACTACACAATGTTACTTGGTAAACTTTGAATTACCTAGACCATGAAAAACCAAGATGCACACTAGGGTGCTTTAACACGCAGCAAACAAGCCCGGAGCTTGCTAGAAATACTTGATTAAAGTTGCACATGAGTAAAAACACAGGTAAAAACCATGGGGTACTTGATGTATAGCTCTATTGGCTGTTTATTGGCAAAAAAGAAATGTTATTGTGAGCATCTAAAAGGATGTTAATTTTAATTTCGTAACTGATGATATGGTAAAGCATAAGTCTTAAAGAGTGATAGGGTGATACATGAGCTATTTGTTATGAGCTATCTGTTATGATTCTTTAGCGGGTAACTTATTGTGGAACATTTCTAGATACAACGAAAACCTTTGGCAAATGTAACATATGATGTATCGACTGAAGTGTTGTCGAAATGTTGGACGGTTTAACCTACTGTCATTTTTAGGGCAAAAAGTGAGCAACTGCTTGTCGGCTGGTTTCTCCAATAATCCGGCCAGAGGAAAGCTCTGGCCACATCATCGCTTCTGACTAATGCACGGATAACGAAAAAGGTAAAATCTTTGGTTGTTGCTTAGTGTCTTTGGGGCGTAAGCTATATAAAACAAGTCTAGGTAAGGACCGCCGGTTGGATTATATATATACCGAGGATGGGCTTTATGATAAACTGCAAAATCCGCATTGCATGGTGCGGATCCTCCTACTTTGTAGCCACGTTGCCATAGATGAGCAGCGAGATGGGTAGGAAGAAGGGTGACTTGAATTATGCTACTAGGAAAAGGCTAAATTGGATAATAGAAGCAAGAAGAATCTGTTTCAGTATCATAAGGTTGCAAGGGTTGCTGAACCAAAGAGTAGTCACGAGGCGCTTGGATGCAATGTGAACATTCAAGAGGAATTGCCAAATCGGGGATTGCTGAACCGCCTCACAGAGATGATTTCCACTAACAAAAATGCGAGAAAAGGGGATGAATATAGGTCTAGCAATGACCAAAGCTTGTGGATCTACAAGCCTGAAGCATGTTGCTGATGAAAATCCTAGCAAGCCCAATGGAGTGGAGCGCACTTCTCAGGTTCCAAAATTTAGTTCAATTTTCTACATGGTGATTTTAGATATGGATATCTTTATGAATGGGATCTGGTATAATGCAATTTGTGTTATCTTAATTATGTAGATAGATGCTGCTAAGTATAAATCTGCATTTAAATTATAATGGCTTTAGCCTAGTCATGTGAGATCATTGGATTATTAAGCTTATGAATTAATATCTGAAATATGGTGTGAGATTATTGCATAATGTCATTGCTCCTGCATGGAAATTTAACACAAATATTTGAGATATAGAGGTATTTAAGGAATATAGAGTAATAAGATTTGATCTGATTTATCATTCCGCTGATGTCAAGATAGATCTGGATAACATATTAGCCATCAGGATTTTTAAATATTTCTTAATAAATAAAAGTCAATTACCTGGATCTTTGGTTCTAGGCTGGTAAACAATGATAAATATGACTTAGTAACATTGTTGAAAATGTTTGCAAACCGATATGGCTGTCTTACTGAAATTTATGCTAATTAGAACTGCTGCATAGATGGTGAAGCTTTATGGTTGGTAACCTGGATTTGCCTAGCAGCATATAGACGAATGTAGATCAGAAATCAGAGATGGCTCTTATGTAATCTAAGGGATAAAACAAACAATAGTTCTGCTAAAATGAATCCATATGGGGATAAAAGATCTGATTATGTATGCAGTGTGTTGTACTACAGATAAACTTGTTATATGACAGATCTGAAGCTTAGGCCTATGACTTATAATAGATTCTCAGAAGTTGGATCGAGGCAAGTTTGAGCAAGAAATATCCATTGCTAAACATATAGACATGTGTGAACCTGTTGAACAAAGTGTTTAATGATTCTAAATGTCCTTACCCCATGATATGTATGTGAAATGAGCAGGGTGAAGGGCCATAAACCTAAAAAGTCCCATGACACCGCTACCCTCAAAGATGGCAACCATACTAATGCTTGTTTTTGTTGTTTTGGGTGCGTAATGACTTTTACTCCCTCGCTATGTTTTATTTAAAAGATGGAAGATGGACAAAAATCGGAAATTCTTTCTCACGAATTGGTCTTGAAGACTCAACATAAACTTGGAATTACTTGGAATTACTGTTCCTACGACTTTTAGTCTTATGTTTATTGTTGTTGCATACTTATAAGATTTGGATTTATTTGATTTTATGTCTGATGTATTTTGAAAACAGTTTGAGTTACAATAAAGTACTCTTGTTATGGGAAAACGTAACCAGATCATGGCCTTGTTGTTTAAAGTCACCTACTTAAATACAAGGGCTGCTTATTGAATCGAAATTTGGTCCTTGAAAAGGTCTAAACTAGATTAAAATCTGTCTTTTGACAGATCTAAGGTTTTTTTTTTTTTTTTTTTTTGAAGAACTGTGTCATCAATATATTAAAAGAATGGTAATGTTACAAAGCAAGTGAGGAGGAAGGAGAACTGCCCAAAAGAGACAGCAATACCTTGACACTCCACAACAAACTCACGTAAAAACCGCAACTCTACCGCTGTACAAACCCACCATCACCATCTACAACACCCAAGAAGTCCCGCCAAATGGCAAACTTCCGCTCTACTAATCCCGGAACACCGAAGCTTTGAAATAGCTTGTACTGAAGTCGAGGAATCGAGAGGCCGCAGTCGGAATCCCCCGAAGATCCACAACCGCCGCCGCTTCCAAATCAGCCACACCAATCAAGCCACGCACAGATGCAAGGCTTGTTGCCGCAAGAGCAGCCAAGCACCAGGATACACATGAAGCAGCAACTGCTGGCTAGCCAATCTCACTTGAAACAGAGCTCTAACCCAATCCCAGACAGCCTGCAAGTGAGGGCATAAAACCAGACAATGCTCCACAATCTCGTGATGAAGGCCACAACAAGGGCAGAGAGGGCTCACACCCGGCCTAAACTGACTCACAAGGGCATTCACCCTGATACAACGGTGCACCACCTGCCACAGAAGCACCCTAACCTTCGGTGGGGGAAGTGAGCTCCATGTCCACGTCCAAACCGAGCGCCATCGAGAACCCAGAAGCTGCAGAGACCACTTGCTCGGGCGCGCAGTGTCATGAATAGCCAGCACCCTGTAACAAGACCGCACAAAACAAGAAGACACAACATCCGGATGAACCTTCCAAACCTGCACCACCACATCATCCTGAGGAACTATAGGTATGTGTAGCGGAATACTCCCCGCCACTTGTTCCCAGATAGCCCGGTCACTGCCCCTCAGACGCAAGCGAGCTCGAAAGAACTCCCACGAAGCTAACTGACCACCCCAATATCAATCCTCCAAGGTGAGCACACGGCAGCTTTCGCCTCCAACGGTTTGCATCCGAGCATGCACGGTGGCGACCAAGGGCAAGTCTTGCTAGGGGTAGAGGAACCCACAAGAAAGGAGAAGAGTGGTGATAAACTGAGGCATAATCTAGCCGGAAGAGCACACACACATGATCCCAAGCCCGCAACACCCCGTGGAGAAAAGGGGATGCATGTGGGAAAGGCCGGAGACCATACAACAAAGGCCTGTGGCAACTCCACATGCAATGATTTCCGCTTCCCAAATGCCACACAATGGCGAAGAGATCAACAACAACAACACGGCACGGAGAAGATGCTCCATCTTGCGTAATGCTCCAAACAAACTTGAGACCAACACCTTACTATGCGGTGCCAAATCCAGAATGGCCAAGCCCCCTCCTCCCGGGGGCGGAGACACTTCCACCAAGCCACTTTAACAACTGCCTCTTCATCATCCCCGCCCCACACAAAATTTCGAACAATCTTATCCAAAGCCCAGATCTTACCCTCGAGAGCTAACATCGCAGATGTCAGATACACATGAGTGCTACAAAGCACCTTGACTTGGCAATAGTGATCGTGACACCGCCATGGACAACTTGCTACCCTTCCACCAATTGAGGTGTTTCTGCAACCCCTGCAAAATTTCATCCCACACCCTCCCCATGGAAACATCCCCTCCAAAGGGAATACCCAATAGCTTAGTACACACATTACCTAGAAGCACCCCAAGTGAATAAAGCCAAACAAGGGGGAGGCGGAGTCAGCTGGGCCCATAATGCGGAGCACTTACCCCAATTCAAAAGAATGCCCGAGGCCAAGGAGAAAGTATCCAGCAGACCCTTCACCTTCCGCAAATTCCTCTCTTCTGCCACCAAGAAGAGGAGAGTGTCATCGGCAAACTGGTTAATAATCTGCTGACTACCATCCTGCATCCGAAGCCCATCCATCACCCCCTCCTCCACTGCAACCAAAAACAACTGAGACAGTGCCTCCGCCACAATCGTAAACAAAAATGGCGCCAAAGGGCACCCATGACGCACCCCGCTGCCTAAGGAGAAAAAGGCGGAGGGTTCACCCTGACACACCACCGTAGGGTCGTGCCGACCCTATGCGCTTCATGATCGCCTCTCAGTAAAAGCATGGACCACAGCCCAACGCTAACATCATGGCAGACAAGAACTCCCAACGGACACTATCGTAAGCTTTGGCAAAGTCAAGCTTAAGATAGGCAATGCCTTGACCTATTCTCCTGGCCCAATAAAGGCCCTCATAAGCTGTGGCAACATTAGTCAAAATGTTCCTCCTAGGGACAAACCCAGACTGCACCTTACTAATGGAAGAAGTCAACATCGGCTTCAACTTCTCTGCCAGGGCTTTCGCAATAATCTTATACACAGAGGACAACAAGGAGATAGGCCTCCAATCATAGTAGAAGGCTGCTTAACCTTAGGAATCAAGGAAATGCATGCGGTATTCAAGATCCTATCCATTTGAGAAGACTGCAGCAACTCAAGATACACTTGGTACACAGACTCACCAGCCCACTCCCAATAAGTCTGAAAGAACTCCACATGGATGCCATCCATCCCAGGACATTTATCCTTGGCCATGCACATACATGCCTCCGCTAAATCCTCTCTGGAGAGCTCCGCTCCAAGCTCTCCTGGTGGTGGCCCGAATAGATGGCTTAACCCCCAAAAACAAAGCTTCGTATCTCCCCCTCCATAGGGAAGAGTCGCCAGGCGAAAAACCCTAAGAAATGAGCATGCACATACCTCGCAAATCGATGGGATCCTCCAAAGTCCGCCATCGCAAAGCAAGGGGCGCCATAGATGTTGCATATCGCCGTTGCCTAGCTGCTCAAGAACAACCGACGAACTTGTGTCCCCCTCCTTCAACCGTGGGGGCCGCCTTCACACGCCGCCTCACGCACTTTAACCTCGCTCCCAGCAACAATACTGGCTGCAACACCGTGATTCTCCCTAATGCCATCGGAAGGTCGCCCAATCTTCTCCAACTCCCCGATAGAGACCATGCAACTCCCCGCCGCCTCTGGCCGCACACGCTGCCTACCAAAGACCTTTGGCAAAACGCTTCACCCGCCAACGCAGTCACCATACCGCATATACCCTTCGAGATGAAAAGGTATCAAGCCACAACTCCCCGCATCGGGCCGAAAATCCGCATCAGCCGTTTCGCCGGGTGTTCAAACGAACACTGTCCTAGAGGGGTCGAGAGGCAACCGCACTCGACTGGACAAAACCTGAGGGTAATGATCAGAAATGGAGGTAGACAGAATGTTACTCCGGCGCAAAGAGGGCACACCATCCAGTGCGCATGGGGAAGCATAGCACCGGTCATGCCTAATATACGCCCGGCCCGCATCAATCTGCCTATTACAATAGGTGAAAGACAAGTCCCTGTTTGGGGTCTGGGTTCGGGAACTCCTGTAAGACAGCCCTCTGTGAGGACCCTTGGATCTAACAGGAGAATCCGGGGGACTATGTCACGCGGGATTTGCAAGAAAAGAACAAGAAGAAGAAAACAGAACAAAAGAGAACAATGAGAGGAAAATGATAAGCTTCCTTGATATCAATGATGAACATACATGAGCTCTCGCAATCGAGAGAAGACTGAAGAGAGACAAGACTCAAAACTCATCTAAAACTCATGTGCTAGTTCTACTCATATATATAGTACAATGGCCTTTGGCCCAATATAGACACTCGACCGATCTCTCTGCAACTCCGGAAGGAGGCCTGATTTGCGTGGAATATTGGCGGTGCCTCTTGAAGTGCCTAGAATCACGCCGACGCCGACGCTTGCGGTGACGCCGTCACTTGTCCGAGCGGCGCCTCTTGTTGACGGGACGCCTTGAGGCTTTGACCGCGTGGTGCTCGCCGCTTGGTCTTCTCACTGAGCCTTTGATGGCTGACCCGTGGGTGACTGTGGATCCTTGAGCTTGACTTGGTCCGTCAGATGCATGAATAGTCTGAACCGGGGAGGCATAGGACTAACACTCCCCCACCAAACGACACCGAGAGTGAAGAAAAATGAGGAAGTGTCTCGAGGGCGGGAAGCCATCAGCCCGAAAGTGATCCTCACGGAATGAGGACGGGCACCATTATGGTAATCGGCCAATGAGATCCCGCGTGTTTGAAGAGCGTGAGGAGTGTTGAGGCCAAGGGCGTGATCTGCATCAATGAGAAAACGAGATCGCACCATGTCTTCAAGGGCGATGGGCGCCTAAGAAACAAACCGACATTCCATGAGGAGGCGTGTCCGAGGTCAAGACACCGACGCCGGCATTTGGATTGCAAAAAAAATGGGACGCCGCCGATTTAAGGAGCCGAGCAAGATGCATTTTAGAGCAGCACAAAACCTCGCTTTGAAGGTGGATCGGGCGGATCCGGTGAGGTGGCGGCGATGCAAGAAGGTGTCAAGACCATGGAGCGCGATCGCCAGGCGTTACCAACCACGCCATTAGCAATATAGATCCAATTCGTGGTGTTATCAAGAATGGCACCCTCCTCCCAATGGGAGCGGCGAACAAAACGGGGATCCCACCGGAGATCCGTCGAGATCTGAGGTGGAGTCCATCCAGCATGGCCATCCATGACCTTTGTCCAAAAGGGGAGACGCCAATCAGAAGTCAGGAACCTGGGGCGTGGAGGAACACCCAGGGAAGCATAGGGAGAGGGAACCATGCCCATGGGCGTGGGTTGTTGAGCCTGCTCCCGGAATTCACTGACAAGGGCCGGATCAAGAGCTTTACACCAACGATCCCAGACAGGAGCAGAGAGTTGAGAGTTGACAGGAGGGCTATCCCAGCCCGTGGGGACTGTCTTGCTATCCAGAAGAGCACGTAATTGAGCACGTAATTGCGGCTGGACCAAGGGATATGGTTCTTAATGAACCACATGCATGAGCTGTATCCTGATGCCTCACCAATTATGAAGATGGTCACGTTGACGAAATTCCTAAATCAGGAACTCAAACCTGCTGTAATTGCATATATTGGATACTTGGAGGTGAGAAAGACCATGCTGAGACTCCTGGATAGGGATTGCCAGGTAGGGATACTTCCGCTTGCCAGAGAGGTAAATGATGTGCAAGCTCAGGTATGTACTCTTGATGAAGAGCGTGTGTCTGAGCATGATCAGCCAGGTAGGGGTTGTTATCCCCAAGCAACCATTGAAGGGTGGGGTCACCCTGATAGTTCTGTGGTGGCCCATCCCGAAATCTCTCCTGTGTGTCACCCAGATAGAAATCATGAAAAATGTAAGCCATGGGCTGAACAACTCTGAAGGTGATGAAATCCGGATCTTCGCAGTGAATGAGATCAAAGACTAAAAGGGCACGCCAGACACCTTTGTCTTCAATGGAGAGTTACGGCCAAATCGAAGAAAATCGCGGTGGCGCATGGAACATCCACGGGACCATCAGCCCCATGCCACTTCGGAAGAAAGAGGTGGCGGCGCAACCACATAATCGGATAGCGGGAAGGAACTAGGGAAATCAACAGGCGGGTTGCTAACGATGGTGATATAGCCGCCCGGTTTGGTCGAGCCTCATCGCCAGATTGAATAGCGTCTTTGTAGAGCCGTTGTTCGAGGTCACGGATCCCTGTGGTCCTTTTTTCTACCGTAGGCGTGGTCGGTCACGGACCCGTTTAGAAGTGTTAACTTTGTGAGGAGGATTGCCCAGGAGCATTGAGTCGGCACGGCAATCTCCGTCATCAAGAAGTTTACGTTTTACAACCTCCGTAAAGCGATCTTGGAGGGGCGTGAGCTAAGAAGTCTCAAGTGGAGAGCCGGCCGTCAAAGAGGCAATTTGAGCATCACGCCTCGTAAGGTGTTGAACTTGAGTCTTTGTAATTGTCACAAAGCTCGAGTACAAGGCGTCGAGCTTAGCAATATCTTTCTCCTTGTCACCCGGGGGTGGCTTTGGACTTGTTTTGCTCCAATAAGTCCTGAATTTGGGATTGAAGCCGAGCACGCGACCGCAAGGAGGCTGGTCTGATCCACGCACTTTTGAGATCTATGTGGGCTGTAAAGAGAGCCGTGCTTTTCTTGAAGTTAGGCTTCCAAAGTTTGAACGTGTCGCGATGGCGGCTTGAAGATCACGCGAAACCGCATCGAGGTCCGCCGGGGCGTGTGAACCTCATTCATAAGAGCTTCTTGGGATTCTTGTAACTTTAGAACGGCGGCTTGAGCATCCTGCCGATCTTGATACAACGGTGGACGAGGGTTTGTGGTGGTGGAGCCCGCCGTTGCACGGTTTGCGATGTTTGTGAGACATGGTGTGAACTGAATGCTTGGATTCATGCTTGAGGAGGAGACAAAGACATGGGAGTCGCGAAATTTTGACATGACCGGAGGAAGAAGGGCGTGAAGTGCCGACTTGGTGAGTCCGAGGAAGGGACGCCGAGTGGAATCATGAGAATGAGGAGGTGTGGGATGAAAGTAATGACGGATAATAGCTTGAAGGTGGCCTCCCACGAAACTTGAAAATAGAAGTGGCGGCAGAAGACGGTCCACTTCTTGGAGAAGACGGTAGAACGGCAATTGGGGCCAATCAATGTGGTGGGTTGGCGAGTAGCGCGACTTCTGATATTATAGAAAGGTTTATTGATATGGGTGTTCTTGATAGAATACCCAAGGAACTTGGCGCCACGTAAACTTAACAAAGGTCTCATGGGGCTTGTCAATATTGGTCGAGCGATGCACATTTGCATGATAAGCGGGAGCACCAAACTTCGGTGACATCGAGATCATGTATGGCGGACCAAGATAAACAAGGGGGTTTGCAAAGGAATATGGAATACCTCGAAAATCAGGTCTTGAGTCGTCAAAATGGTGGTGCCATCGACCATTGTGGGTGTATCCCTCGGGCTATTGACGATGTTCATATGAACCGCTTCACCGGTCGATTTGAAGCCGGAAGTTCCATTTGAGAGAATTCGTAAAGTTTACGCGTTCATGCATGACCGCGATTCGGGCCAACAAGGGCTTCACGGAAAGTGGGCCGTCAAGAAAGATAATGACTTCGAAAAGAGATTTGGTTCCGGGCGAAAAGGCTTGAAGTGTAGGAAATTTTGGGGCCGCCATGGCAAAGAGCTTCAGAAAAGAACGGTGATGCAAAGGCGAGAGCGGAGATGTAAGGTGAAGAACTGACGAATGACGGCGCGCAGAGGGACGAAAAGGTTTAGGGCATAAATGGAGGTGAAGAGGCATGATAAAGGCGGCTGCAACCGTTGATGGTGCCAGGTGTCGAAAGATGCCAAGGAGGCGATTGAGAGGCAAAAATTTGGCTAAGTCCCCAAACAACAAAGGGAGAAGTAATGAACGGTGGAGATGAGGCGTGAGAGAATGATGGGATGTGACAGGTGGCCAAAGGACACACATTAATGTTCGACGGGCGTGAAAAGAAGCAATGGCATTTAATGCTGGCAACTCGAAGTGGGATATCATTAAAACGAATGTGTCAGAGGGTACCATGGCTAGATATGCAGCGGGAGAAAAGATTCTCTTTTTAGAAACAGCCTTGCATTACAAACATGTTGGCGATTTTTTTGATTGGTCCACGTCAACAAGGAGTTCCTCAGTTGGCTATATAAGACGAACCGGGAGTGAAGCGAAGGCATCCGATGGCGCTCAGCATGGCTGCTGCTGGTTTGAACGAGAACTACACGATGCCCACTAACTGTCAAGAGTGGATTACTTGCAAAATGAATTGTCTGGACCTCTGGCACTGCCACAATCGTGGCCTGAGAATGGATGGCTGGTGTTCTGGGATGGCTGAACATCCCGATCCTCATACCAACGGGATGGAGGTGGTTCTCGCACCTTCGCCGGGGACCACTGGCAGAACCTCTACCACATCCTCGCATCACCTCTCTCCGCCCCAACCCGAGTAGAGGGTTTTTCTTCTTAGGATTTAGTAGATAGGGCTCGAGAGCCCGTTTTTGTATATAGGGCGCGGTGCCATAAGCGAAATAGCTGGGTCGGCCCACATTTTGTAAAAAAATTCCACCTATAATATAATATGCCACTGTTTTAGTCACTTTCGGTTGTGGTTGTGTCTTGAACTGCATCTGTTTGTTGATTGTCGCTTTCTGTGTGATGAAATATTTTGAGGCGGAAGCCATTAACCAGTGTAGGTAATGGAGTGCCATCTAACTCAGCCAGTTGGAAAACGCTGGGTCGAACCACTTGAACGATTTGATAAGGGCCAAGCCAACGAATCTTAAGTTTACCCGGAAAATTTCTGTACCGAGAATCATAAAGAAGAACCAAATCTCCTTCTTTGAATGTTTTTGTCTTCAGACGTGTGTCATGTAGAGATTTTTGCAACCGTTGTCCATGAAGAACACGAATATAAGCATCCCTTCTAAGTTCATCCAACTGTTCCAATTGATAAACCCTTTCTTTGAGTGCAAGCAAGGATTATGGGCAGTAGCCAGTTGAAAACGGAGAGTGGGGAGAATGTACTCAAAAGGCATGAGAGCTTCTTGACCATAAACCAATTTGAAAGGAGTGTGACCAAATAGCTATTTTGAAACAAGTATTGTAAGCCCAAAGAACAAAAGGGGAAGCTTGGTTTGCCGGTCCACATGCGAGAAGCGTCACAAATTTTCTTGAGAATTGTGACCGAGTTTTGTTGGTGCTTTCTCGCCAAACCATTCCCTTGAGGATAGTAAGGTGTGCTCTTGTGATGATGTATCGAGATAGTCCGTCGGCTCCTTGATGGTATGATTGATAAAATGGATACCACGATCACTGACCAGCTCCGTGGGGCAGCCAAATCGCGTGATAATTTGTTGATAGAGGACCTTGGGTGTGCTTGCCACGGTGTTGTCCGGAAGTCGCGCAAGCTTCCGCCCATTTAGTAGCGTAGTCGGTGAGAACGAGAATGTAGCGAACGCGGGTGTGCCGCCAGGAGAGGATCGATGGGTCCCACAAAATCCATTCCCCATTTTTGAAGGGAAGTGGTGTGGCGGCCGGGCGTCAAAGGGAAGAGCGTCCACGTCGCCGGGCCGCGCCCCACGCCGACAAGCATCACACGCGTCTTGGGCGTATGTGGCGTCTTTGAAGAGCGTGGGCCAAAATACCCAGCTAGAAGGATTTTGCCCGTGGTGTCACCATGAAAATGACCACCACCTAGCCCTTGATGAGCTTCATGGACAATATCCGAACTTCATGAGGTAGAACACGGTCCGAAGGATGGTATCCTTACCCTTTTGTAAAGATGTCCGGCAACCATTGTGTAGTCACGGACGTCGCGGAGAAATTGATGACGACGGGATTGTCGTTGGGCATTAGAGAGCGTCATGTCCTCTGGTGGAAGAGCGCCGGTGAGGAGGTACTGCTGAAAGTCATGGAACCAATGTGGTGTTGCCGTGACTAAAAAGAGTTGAGCGTCAGGAAAGGCATCTGAGACTCCCGTGGAGGGATCATCTGTATGGATGCGTGAAAGATAATCCGGGACAACGTGAGATTTGCCGGCCTTGTGAACAATTTCAAAAGGGGCAAATTCTTGGAGAAGAAGGACCCATCGAGCAATGCGGCCCGTGGGCGTGGATTTGTTGATCAAATAAAGGAGTGCTTGGTGGTCAACAAAGAATTTGATCTGACTGCCTAAAAGATAGTGACGGAAGCGTTGGACACAGAAAATTAAACCCAAGGCTTCACGCTCTGTGGCAGAGTAGTTGCGCTCCGCAGAATTGAGTTTCCGGCTGGCGTATCGGTGTGATTTGTCAGTGTGTGCATCATATTCTTGAGAAAGAACAGCTCCAATAGCAAATGCCGAGACATCGACATGAACATGAAAGGGCTTGTCCCATTGAGGAGGAACAAGAACCGGGGCCTGAGTAAGCAAAAGCTTCAATCGGTGGAAAGCGAAGATCCTTTGGGGAATTCCAGCCCGTGGATTCATCACTCGTGAGTTTATGAATGGGATCTGCAATGGCAGCTAGTCCAGGAATGAAGGTGGAGTAATAATTGACCTTACCCAGGAAAGAGCGTGTCTCCTTGATATTGGCTGGTGCTTGAGCCTTGAGCACACAACTGATTTTGGCAGGATCTGTGGTGATACCTGCTTTGCTGACAACATGTCCCAAAAGAACACCTGAAGTGACGCAAAAGGTGCATTTCTCGGGATTGAGACTAATGCCGGACTCATCACATTTCTCGAAGACGAGTTCCAATTTATCCAAATGGTCAGCCATGGAACTCAGAGGCGCGTGAGAAGTCATCTTGAAAAATTTGCAAGAAGGGATTTTCCTTCATAAAATCATGAAAAACTGAGAGCATGATACGTTGAAACGTGGATGGAGAGTTTGATAATCCAAAAGGAACCACCTTGTAGGCAAAAGTGCCCCACGGGGTGGTGAAGGTAGTCTTGAGTTGATCAGATTCTTTGATTGAGATCTGATTGTAGCCAGAAAAACCATCCATGAAGGAGTACATCTCATGTCCAAAGAACTTCTTCCGAACACAGTGCCGTGAAGGGAAGTGGAAAATGATCACGCCAGTGGCTCCGATTGAGTTTTGGTAGTCCACACAAACGCGGATCTTACCATTGTGTTTGAGTGCAATGACGATGGGGCTCACCCATTCGAATGTTTGACCTCATAGATCAAACCCCGCAGCAAGGAGTTTGTCAATTTCCGCTTTGACACGATCCGCGGTAATTTGGGTTGAGCCCGTCGCGCCGTTGCTATCTTTGGCGTGCATCGAGACTTGGTAGGAATGGTGAGTTCCCCAAGGTTTTGTTGATCCCCGAAGATCTCTCGTAGCTCCGTGGCAAAAATGTGTTTGAACTTTTTGAAGAGCGTGATGGCCCCGTTACGATAGGGTGTCGGAAGATTTGGCGACAATTCGGACAGTGATTGTTGCCTCGTCCACAATCTCGACTTGTGAGTCCGAATATGGGGATAACCGTGTCCTCGGACAATATGAGCGGGAGGTTGAAGCATAACGGGATGCGTGACACTCTGCGTGGTGAAAAAGAGAGGTTCTTTGAGTTTCATCCAGCCAGGTTGCTTCGAGCGGCATGTACATCTACAGGGCGGCGGCGGAGATTCAAATCGAAAAGTGATCAACACGTTGGATGCGATTGCAAGGAGCCGCGGTAAGGGTCAAGCAACGCAGCCATAGCCCGGTCCCGATCAAGAGTCATTTCTCCCCAAGGATCGGCATATTCTGGGTAGGATGACGCAGGCGGACTTCGCAGTGGAGCCCGAACTTGCTAGATATTCCTGCGTCCTCGTCCTCGAATCGGTTGTCGAGAGAGAGGGTTCAAATTGTCGACGAAATGATTTTGCCTCGTTTCCAAATCCATGGTGGCATTAAGGTGACCATCTGTGATGACTAAGCGTCCGTGGCCCAAGAATGGATACTCTTGGCTTTGGCGGGAGAAAAGGTCTGCCGACCAACATTTCATAATCACCGGATCTTCTCCGCAGCCTTCCAAACACACAAATTCCAAGGGGAATCTGAGATCACCAATGTTGATGTGAAGAAGAGGCGTGGCGCCTTTGGGGTCTCGTGATATGGCCATTGGCCAATTTGATGTCATATGGAGCACGATAGAGTTGTTTGATGCCCATTTGTTTTGCGGAGTTTATCCGCGTGATGAGATTAAGCTGCGCTACCTCCGGCCAATTTGAACATGGTTGACTTGCTGATTGCCCACCGTGGCATGTACCGTGGGTGTAGAGGTAGCAACAGCCCCAACTAAAACAATCGGAGTGGTAATCGGTCCTTGAGAGCGGGACCGAGTTTCAAAATCGTTGCAAGACTTAGAGGAATTTTGATTTTTGCCGGCTCCTCTTGGAGTTCCGTGGGCACATGAGAAAAGGATCTGCGGGATCCACAGTCTTTGAGGCGTGGTAAGGAAGCCGCAACTTCTTTGAGGAGGTCTACCTCGTGAGCAATATTTGGATATGACCGAGAGTGTGGAGGTTGAGACATGGAAGGAGCTTCTTGTCCGTGTTGAGCTCGAGTGGTGGCATGAACATTAGCCAACGCGGCGGCCTTGAAATTTGCATGAGGTTGAGAATGCTTTGGCTTAACTTTAGGCATGACATGCGGCATGAGTTTCTCCAAGTCGTGCAAAGTGAACCTTTTTTCTTCATCATGAGGAATTGTGTCGACCGCAAAGGGGGGTTCGCGTCGCTTAGGAATAATGGTTAAGGGGCGGCATGCAGTGTCAGGCGTGAAACCAAACCTACCCAATTTGATGGCTGGACTGGAGGATTAAGAGCTTGAAAAATTTCTTCCTGTGCTTGTTGATCCATCTGAGGTTGATTTGCAGGAGCTGGTTGATAGCGTGATTGCTGAGGTGCACGAGGTGGCTTCCGAAGAACCGGACGCGGGCCTTGTTTGCCATTGGCAATCCAAAGTTGGTAAGCCGTGAGGCGGACCGATGTGGTCTGATTTGTGCCAGGAAGCTGCACCTGAACTTGTGGAAGTTGAGGACACGCCGTGGTGGTATGACCCCATTCTTGACAGTGATAACACCGAGCGCTTTGGCGATCAAAAAGGAGGGCGTGTGTTGGGTCCCCTGTTGCTCCCCGCTGGCCGATAGAGTTGATTGGGTTGCGCCTGCAGTGGTGGCTGCTGATATGGCAATTGGTGCTGAGGTGTTGTTTGCACTTGATAAACCATCTTGTTGCGGAAAGGTGTAGGATGAGTGCGAGTGCACTCTTCCGTGGCATGATTGCACATGTTGCAGCGTTTACAATGAGGCGGGCCATTGGTGGAGTTGCACTCATTCGCCAAGTGGCCTTGATATTTGCAGATATGGCACCAGATCTGACTGCGCTGCGGATTGGCGTGTTGAGGTTGAACAGCAGTCTGGGGAACCATGACGGGTGGAATGAAAGGGAGCTCCTGAAGAGCCACGCCACGGGAGGAAACATTGATCGAAAGTGATTGACAAGATCGATAGCCCGCCCAAAGTCTTGGCGTGTATTCGGTCATGAGTCGGATAGGCGAGGAAGTCCTTGGAGAAACCAAACCAAGATCCGGCTCAGGTGGGGTACTCCTTGAGTTTGCTTAGCGTAATGTGAAGTCGACGAAAAATCCTGGCCCGGACTCCGTGGGCTCTTGTTGAAGGTCATTGAGTTGCTTGAGATGAAGTTGATCATCATCCGTGGTCCCATAGTGAGAAAGAAAAAGCAGTTTTCATTTCGACCAATCTTGTTTCCAAAGTGGCTTTTGTTGGACATGAGCCATTGATGAGGGAGCCACGCCTTGGCGTGGAAAAAAGATGTGGAATTTCAGTTGAGGTTGCGCATGACCATTTAGGACAGCCGGAGCCTCGAATTCTTCCATATGGGCCCCGAGCACTTTGGTCTAATGGTTTGCCTTTTCGTGTTGCCAAAGGTAGGATAAGTCACTTTTAAGGGTCCGAAAAGGTAGAGGTAAAAAGTCTTTGGGCTGGACAGAACATGATAGTGAGGATATTGAGGTGGAGTTGGAGGGGGTATGGTGCTGGAAAGACCCTGCTGAAGGGGTGGCTGATGTGGAGGTACGGGAGGTGCCTGATCATTGGGTTTGAGGTCTGTAAGATTGTAAACAGGAAGAGCGGTGGGAAAGGTAGGGAAGGGAAATTCCTGGGGAGGAGCAAAGGAGACATGAGGATATCCCGGTCCACCCGTAGGAGATGATGGTTGTGAAGGCAGAGGCGATGGCGGGGGCGACCGATGGATGAAGGCATGTTCGGGGTATGAAAGTAAGGTTGAGCAGGTTGAGCCGTATAGTGCTCCTGATAGTGATGAGGAGACTGAGGTTGTGAGCAATGTTTGCACGGTTGAGGCGGAGAATTTGGACGAGACATGACACGAGGGGTGGGTGGCGCCGACTGAGCCCGAGACCGAATGTGGCCTCCCTCAATGTCATAAGCAGATCCATACATGTCACGAACAGCTTCCCTTCGATGATGGCGCTCCAAGCGAGACGCCGTCTGGGAAAGGAGTTCTTCCGGGCGAAGTTTCTACGCATATGGCGCATTGTAAGAAAGGAAAATCGAATCGGAACCCGCGCAGCGGCGGTGTTTGGGGTCCGGGTTCGGGAACTCCTCAAAGACAACCCCCTCTGTGAGGACCCTTGGATCTAACAGGAGAATCCGGGGACTATGTCACGCGGGATTTGCAAGAAAAGAACAAGAAGAAGAAAACAGAACAAAAGAGAACAATGAGAGGAAAATGATAAGCTTCCTTGATATCAATGATGAACATACATGAGCTCTCGCAATCGAGAGAAGACTGAAGAGAGACAAGACTCAAAACTCATCTAAAACTCATGTGCTAGCTCTACTCATATATATAGTACAATGGCCTTTGGCCCAATATAGACACTCCCGATCGATTCTGGTGTTTACTCACGGAAGGAGGCCCGATTCTGGGGGAATATTGGCGGTGCCTCTTGAAGTGCCTAGAATCACGCCCCGACGCCGACGCGGGCGGACCGTCACTTGTCCAGCTGCGCCTCTTGTTGATTTCGGACGCAGCTTTGACCGTGGTGGTTCGCCGCTTGGTCTTCCTGCCGAGCCTTTGATGGCTGACCCGTGGTCGATCAGGGATCCTTGAGCTTGACTTGGTCCGTCAGATGCATGAATAGTCCCGAACCGGGAGGCACAGGACTAACAGTCCCCAGGGACCTCAACCAAGGCCAAATCCTGCAACAAACGAGACCACTGGTCCCTCTCAAACCCATGCACAACCTAGGTTCCAAAACCAAAGCGATCCTCTACTCGCTCTACCATATTGAAGTCCCCTAACAAGAACCAAAGCGAATTCGCAACCCACCAAGGGCTCGCGAACTTATTCCTGATCAGGCCCATAAAGCATCCCACCGAGAAGGCTGATTAGGGGCATAAACATTAACAATCCCCCACTCTTGCCCTCCCTCCAACCACTTAATTATTGCCCACCGACCAAACCTGTCTCTCTGCTGCAGAGTACGTGACCTGCACATCCATCCTCCAAGCAATAAGAGTACCCCCACTAGTCCGCCTAAGAAGAAGAAGCGAGAGGCAACCGCCTACCAACCATATTCATGAGCTGGACATATCACCCTCAGGACACTTATGCTCCTGAATGCAAACAATATCGGGGCCAAATCCGGTGCCAAAGAAACACGGGCCCTCTTACTACTAGAGGACCGCACCCCCCGCACATTCCAACTAAGGATCGATCGACCTATTCATCCCGGAGGAGAAGTGTCCAGCCCTACATGCCTACCCACCAAAGCATCAGCCCACTCCACAGAGTCATCATCTAGAGCCAGAGGATTAATCACAGCAATGTGACCCACAACCGCTCTACGTGACATTCCACTTCCAACACGTGTTGGAAGTCCCCCAGGCACCTCCATAGAGTCATGGGCCACACTAGTCTCTACCTCCAACTGGGCTGCTCCAGCCACCTCATGCTCAGCACATACCGCTACCGGGACATCCCCAATAGGATCACCAGCCCCTCCCCCACGGCCACGTCCCCCCGGACCTAGCCACAACCAAATCATCCCGAGCCCTTCCCCCGAGACACCACGCCCCTAGCCCCCGCCATCCAATGGGCGGCCAAAGAAGAAGCCCCCTCGCCTCGTCCCCACACCACCTCTCCCAACCACACCACCTCGTCCAACTCCACTCACTGCACCACGGAGTCCTCTGCCTATTGCCTCAGGAACAGAGGAATCCCGGGCCCCTGCATAAGCACCCGCAATCCCTACCACATCACAAGCAATAGCAGGATCATCAACAGAGTCAGATGGTAGCACAATAGATGAAACATCCGCCGCATCTCAGAGCCATTCAAAAGCTTCAATCGGAAGAGAAAATGCCAGGGACCACTACGCACTGGAAGAGAAGTGGGCATAGGCTGCAAAGCAGGCAGAGCAACATAGATCTTGGGGACCTGCACAATAGAATGAGCCAAATATACACCCAGGCCATTAGCCATAGAAACCAAGAAATCAGGCACCATCAGATCAGGAGAAAAATCCTGAATCTAGAACCAACACGGGATTTTAACCGCTGTCAAAGAACTGGTGGACATTGCCAGAGTATAATACTGATACAACACATAAGATTCACCCAAAGTATCCACCCCCCGACTAACTAATTGCCGCACGAAAGACTCGGCCTCAAACATGATTATGAAGAAATTATTTGGTAGGAATTTCGTAGGACCGATACCAGGCAAACCAATCCGCGGATGTCGCAAGCCAAGAGCTAAACCTCCTCGTGTCTAATATATAACCCGTGAAGTAGCCCAATACCGCAAATGAAACTAGATTCTCAATGGTCTGAACATGCCTGGTATGATCAATATCTATCCATGGAGTCTCGAAGAGTCACCTGCAGTCAACAGAGTGATGATCCTCCAAAAATTTCAGAGCTTCTTGCACACAATGGCAGTCCTACACTCGAGCCTTGGCGCTTGATCCAATCTGAAAATCCCGGCCGAAAGTGATGCGAAAGCAACAAGGGTCATTGCTCGCCCGGCCGGGCGGACAGAGTTGGGGCTGCCGCCTTTGGCACCTCGAGAGGTATCCGGGGCACCCCAGAGGCACATCAGCCTACATGCACCCTAAAGGAGGGCGATCACCAAGAAGTGATCCCTTCCCAAGCACGGGGAAGAGGGCATCACTGCATCCGATTTTCAAAGGGGCATGCTTGATGGAATCAAGACCCGAGTCTCCAAAACACAATCCATCGGGTCTCGGGGAATATATTGAGAGGAAGCGCAATCCACATACCTCTCAACCGAAGGGGATTCCAAGAGCTCCCTCATCTCTGCCACCAATTGCATGCCACTTCCTATAGCCCGCGCCTCTTCATGCATGCCGAGACCCGCGCCCTTCCCCTTTACTGGAGGATTCTTCCTCCTCGCCATCTCCCTTGGCTTTAGCCCCAAGCCATGAGGCTCAATCGATCCCCCATCAGCCTGTCTGGCAGGAGTTATGACATCCGAACCAGTCCGGAAATCAGCTGTTTGCGGCAATAATCCACATGCAAAACAGCTGATGCTATACACCTCTGGAAAGAGCTCGGAGCAAGCTTTCCAAGAGCCCAAGCAAGCCGAAATCTGACACCAGATACGAGAGATATCGCCGATCAAAGTTTCGCCGTCAGAACCCCGACCGCCCAATTCGACCGCCTTCGCTACAGTGTTCGAGTCAATCCCAAGGAATAGTATTTTTTGTCACTATAGCACCAATGATTATTATTATTATTATTAACTTCATTGTTGTTGTTAACTAATACAATTTTTGACCCGAAGTTACATAGTTGATTTATTGCATTAAGTGCATTGGTGTATTGGATTAAGTGCATTAGCGCAAATTGTGATTAGAACAAGGATTGAATAGAAAATCCCTTCACTGGCATAAAGCCAAGTTGAGACAATGTCTACTAGATTCGGAGCAGATCTATTAAATTCATTTGAAGTATTTAAAGGTGAGAATGATTTCAGATTTGGAAACAGAGCATTAGGCAAGTGTTGGAATTTAAAAACTTATGGTATCTAATTGATGCAAATACTGTAAGACATCCAAGTGCTATCTTGAGTGTAGAAATGTGTAATGCAGGGGAGGAATTGGAATAATAGGTGAATACTGCAGCACGAGGTACACGTTTTGACTCTGATAAAAGTATGAAGGTCATGGAGACACAGGAAATTATCTGTTGTAAGGTAGGAGCAGCTATCAAGTTAAAACTCAGAGGTATGACTCTTAGAGAAATGTGGATGTACATGATTAACAATTATGAGGCTAAAACATTATCACATATTGATGTATTGGAAAAACAATTAAGAATTGAAAATGCATGATAAGAAAAACATAACTGAGTTTTTTTAGAGGTTTCACCCAATAGATTATATGCTATAATTGTGAAGGCAAAGGTAAATAATGAAGTGAGCTGTAAGATAGGTTTAAGTTGACGGGCAATTCACTTAATATGATTTACGCCCCTGTGTCTCTATATCTTGTTTCACTCAATGAAACATTAAAACAATCAGCATACATATTTGACATCAGGATATATCCAACACTGCAGAAGGAATCCAAACAGGTTAATGCATCAAAGCAGTGTCTTCCCAACTCAAGATTCCCATGAATTCTGCAGGCACTAAGCAAAGATGCCCACCCTAGTATATCAGTTTGTATATTAACCTGAAGTACACATTTTGCTTCATTAAGATATCCTCTATGGCCCAAAAGGTTGATCATGGAAGTACAATGGGAAACAGTTGCCACAACACCATGATAATGCGTCATCAAAGTAAAATACCAGTGTGCCTCATCCACAAGACCAGCATGGCTACACGCAACAAGAAGACTATTAAAAACTACATTATTTGGCTTTGCACCTTGATTTTGCATGTCTTCAAAACTTTCTACAGCTTTTAACTCTTCTCCATACAGGGCATATGCAGCTATCATTGCATCCCATGATTTGATAGTGTACTCTGACAATGCATGAAAAATTTTCTGTGCCTCCTTTAGGTTCCCACATTTAGCATACATATCAACAAAACTGTTCCCAATATTATCTGACCAAAGTCCATTTTCTAGAACTCTTTCATGAATTAGTCTGCCCTCTTCTATATATCCTGTGCTGGCACATGCTTTAACAATTTCTAATATTGTTACACCATTTGGTTGTATCTCTTCTTGCTGCATCTTCTCAAAGCAATTGATTGCATTAAGACCTCTGTTGTTCTGAACATATCCTGCAATTATTGAGTTCCATGATACTACATTCCTGTTTGACATGGTCCAAAACATATTGCGTGCCTCATATAGGCTCCCTGACTTTGCATACATATCAATAAGGATGTTTCCAATAACATTACTCGAATGTAATCCATATTCCATGATCTGACAGTGTATGGACCTACCCCGAGCTAATGCACCAATATTTGCACATGCCTTCAAGGTGCTTGAAAATGTTATTTCATTTGGGATTATACCTTCCCGCTGCATCTGCTCAAAAGATTCAACGGCTAGAAAGCCTTCCTCATTCTGAGCGAAAGCTGTAATGATTGACCCCCATGAGACAATATCACGATCTGGCAAATTGACAAATGCTTTACAGGCCCCATCAACATGTTCACATTTGGCATACATATCAACCAGTGCACTCCCCAGAATAACATCTGATTGTAGCTCATTTCCTAATATATTTTCATGGATAATCTTTCCATGCATAATGAGCGTGGCTAAAGTACATGCCTTAAGAACAGCAAGAAAAACATGCTTATTGCTTTTTATCCTAACCTGTTGCAATCTGAAATAGATTTCCAGAGCAGCGTCCCCATGGTCAAGCTTAGCATTTGCAAACAGAATTGCAGACCATGTGTGTACACTTGGTTTTAAAATCCTGTTGAATGCTTGATTTGCTTCAACCAAATATCCAAAGGAAGAAAAGAGCCGAATGAGATGGTCACCCAAAACAGAAATCGAGTCCAATCCACTGTTGATCATATAGCATTGTACATTCCTCGCTAAGTCTCGGTCCCTGTCTGTTTCGCATTTCTGTAAGAGAGAGTAGGCTGTATTTCTGCTTATCGTGGGATATTGACTTCGTTTTAGCAGCATCATCTGTTCCGTTCTTCATAATGATATGGCCACCTTGGATTGAGCGGCTTGCCTTGTATGTTCAAAACTGCCATATTTGAACCCTAAAAATCTTACCTTGATAAGCATTGTATGTTGCCCTAGTAACTTTGAGCTATTAAAACGTCTCTTTACTGAACAAAATGCCTAGGCCTAATGATTGAATGGATATTAAGTATATATTTTGGTCATTTTTGGTGCGATTTTGAACTCAAACATATGCTATTATTCATCCCTCATCAAAAAAAAAAAAAAAAAAAAAAAAAAAAAAAAAAAAAAAAATCTGTGTCCTGAGTTCATGCTTAGCAGTTTTGAGAAGACGCAAGGAATGTTTTATCTGTTAATTTTTGGCATGTGTTCTTTGGAAATTCAGTTATGGATATTCAGTTATATGGGACCAGCATATATGTTTGACATGAGCACATATCCAGCAGCACAGCAAGTTTCCAGCTGGACAATTTGATCAAAACACTGCGTCCCTAGCTCAAAGTTCCCAAGCATTCTACATGCACTGAGCAAGATCTGCCAACCCACAATATTTGTCTGCATAGTAGTTCTGAGTAAGCATTCTGCCTGAATCAGATATCCTGCACGTCCCAATAGATAAATCATGCAATTACAATGAGAAATAGTTGGTGTAATATTTCGGAATGTTTTCAGAGATTTAAAATACCAATGACCTTCATCAACTAATCCTGCATGACTGCAAGCTGTGAGCATACTGGTGAGTGAAACTTCATTTGGCTTTATGCCCTCATGCCACATGTTTTCAAAACATTGTGCAGCTGAAAGGCTTTCACCATAATGAGCATATCCTGTAATCATTGAACTCCAAGACACGATATTATGACTTTGAAATATAGAGAAGGCATGGCATGCCTCGTCTAGACTTCCACAATTTGAGTACATATCAATAAGTGTGCTTCCCATAGCTAAATCTGATTGCAGCCTACAGCAAACAATCTTTTCGTGTAGGTATCGTCCTTCCACTAATGCGCCCGTGTTAGAACATCCCTTTAGGACATTCAAGAATGTAACAACGTTTGGCCTTAAACCTTCCTCCTGCATTTTGCCACAGCATTTTAAAGCTAGAAATGCATGCTCATTCTGAACATAACCCATGATCATAGAATTCCATGACACTGTGTTTGGATCTAACAACATATCAAATTGCTTGCAAGCCTCCTCCAAGCTCCCACATTTGGCATACATATCAACTAAGGCATTTCTTATGGTTATATCTGAGCCATACCTGCTGGTTATTATCTGCTCGTGGATAAACCTGCCCTGCTCTATTATTCCAACATTACCACAGGATTTTAAAATGCTTGAAAATACAACTTCATTTGGCATTAGACCTTCCTGTTGCATCTTCCTAAACCATTCCAGTGCAAGGCTGCCCTCCTCATTCTGTGTAAATCCCACAATCATTGCACCCCAAGATACAATATTCCGGCTAGACAGGTTGTGAAACAATTGTTGTGCCTCATCCAAGCACTTGCATTTAGCATACATATCAACAAGTGTACTTGCAATCACCACATTTGATTGCAGTTCTCTCTTGATGATATTATCATGGATAATTCTTCCTTCGCATAGTGCTTCCATGCTTGCACATGCTTTTAAGCTGCTCAGAAAGGTCACTGAATCTGAAATTGTGCCTTCCTGTTGCATTTTTAGGAGATATTCTAATGCCATCGGACAATCCTCGTTCTGCACATATCCTGTGATCATTGCATTCCATGATACCACATCTGGTTTTATGCCCTCTTGCTGCATATTTTGGAAATAATGCACAGCGAGGAAACAGTCTCCATGCTGGGCATGCCCTGCAATAATTGCATTCCATGATATAACATCTCTATTTGATAAGTTTTTGAAGACTTGGCATGCCTCCTCAAGGCTTCCACATTTAGCATACATATCAATCAGTGTATTCCCCACTATAACATCTTTCTGGAGCCTGCTCGTGAAGATATGGTGATGAATAGTCCTTCCTTGTACAAGTGATTTTGTAATTGCACATGATTTGAGAGCCGCAACATAGATGTATGTGTTATTTTGAAGACCACAAGATCCGATCTCATCATACAAATCGAGAGCTGTCTCACCATGACCCAATCTTGTATTTGCCAAGATAACAGCTGCCCATGAATATGAACTGGGGTTTTCCATTTTGTTGAAAGCTTCATTTGCTTCCACCAATTTTTGGTGGTAAGCAAATAACCGAATCAAGTGATCATTCAATACGGCAACTGAGTCCAATCCACTATGAACCATCAGAGATTGGACACGCTTTACACATTGCAAACTTTTTCTTCTTTCGCATTCTTGCAGAAGCAGGTAAACGCTGTTTCTAGTTACGTTAATCTTTTGTTGTTCTATGTTTCCTAAGTCCTCATGCTCTGCCGATGAGACCTTCAAACGCCTGTTATTCGAGGACTGCTTTTCTAAATCCTCATGCTCTGCCGATGAAACCTTCAAACGGCTGTTATTGGAGGGCTGCGAAGTGTCGAGTCTTTCACTGGTAATGTGGTTATGCAGGCAAATTCCAGAAGGGCAAATCCTAGGGGTGTGGGATGAGGAATTGGCATATTCCATAAGACATGCTTATTGGACCTTGCCTTGGATGCCAGTTGGACGAGTGAGATCGGCTCTAGGGATATGCAACTCCTCATATGAGGGGAAGAAATCCATGGAGATACGAGATGATAGCCTCGGAATAGTCAATCAATGTGTGTTTGGATCTGTATGATGCCTGATAACTGGGATAGGAGTTATGGATCATGCAGTTTTTTAATAGCATTAAAACTTTGGGAACTGCCATAAAAAATAACAAAAGTATTTGCGAACTCTAGATGAATGCATTAGTACATCCACTCGAATACACCACTAAACATAGCAAAATCATATTGAAAAGTGTAAAAAAACACAAAAATAATTCCTATTAGGGTCCATTCAAACCCTCGGTTAAGTTAGGTTAAGTTAAAAACAATAACTAGCTAATTCAACTTAATTATAGCAATTGTATTCCGACTCAGAAAAGTTAAGATTCTATTAAATACTAAACTAGGACAAGCAAAATATCTTCACACCGCGCATAGTTAAGTTAACAATTTCAACTTAACTAAACAGCCTGGATTGTTGTTCAGACATTGTCTTGTTAGGTTAGTAGTAATCAAAATGCCTTCAGACACGTCTTTAGTTAAGTTACAATTTTAACTTTACTAGAATGCCTTCAGACCAACCTAGTTAAGTTTACTACTTTAACTTAACCAATTGCCCTCGCACATGTTCTAGTTAAGTTATCTACCTATTTCAAAGATTTTGCTTTATTTATCTACTTTTAGACATAAATTACAATAGTATAGAGTTTGTATGCCAAACAAAAATACACCATACTATCATTGGCAAGTAAATATCAGTACTCTTTCAAAGATTCTCGAAGATCAAGACCCTTTTGAATCTCAAGACTCTCTAATGTATCGATCTCAACTTTAGTGTTATCTTCAAGACCCTCTACCCTAGAAGTTTCACTCTCAACTTCATTGTCATCATCAACTTCATGGTCATTATCATCTCCTTCTAGTTGTCGAAGCCGTAGTAATTCCAACTCCTCATCCACATTACCTTCACCAATATCAATTAGCAAATTGTGAAGGATACAACATGCATGTGCAACTGTTGGGACATACATGGACTTCATTTGCAACCTTCTGTCAAGGCATTTGAACATGCTTTTCACTAGCCCAAATGCTTGATCAATGTATAAACATCCACATTTCAGCTTCTTGTTAAGTATACCCTCATAAATACAACAATGTTTAATATTCAAAGAGACAATAGAAAGAACTAACATTCTTACCAGCAATTGCTAATTGCCTAGGGTCCTTTTGATATGGTAGCATCAACCATGAAGAACATTTATAACCATTATCTCCCAACAAGTATAGTTTCAACTCCCTCCTAAAGACAACATTTATAATATGCACTTGCAATAGTTGGCGTTCTTCAATCCTTTTCTCGAGACATGAATTTCTCAATACTTTAACATCATGTACAGATCTAGGATTTCCAAAATATATCCATAAATCTTTGCTTTGTATTACATACCACTTGCATAATGATGCTAAATCTGCATTTTCTATCATAGTAATCAGATCCTGCTGGCTGGACCTGCAAGTTGTAAGATTTCAAAATGGATACAATCAATTGCACCAGCAGCAAAAGCAAAAGTGATAGTCATGGGTTGTTTTGTTGGTTTATCCTTCACACAAGATTTGAAAAACAATAGAGGCTCTGACTTATGTTGCTACCTTGAAGGCATGTGGTATTCTTCCTTATGCTACAAAGAAAGCATGAATTTCTGATAGATGGAAGAATTGCAAGGGATCCGCAATACAAGAAGGAAGCAGGCAATATATGTGAGATTGTTGTTGCCGATGGATAGGAAGGAATAAAGTGGCCATTATAAAGCAGCTTCTTTTATTAGTGTGATTAATCAGAAAACATTGTATGATAACTACATAAGTCATCACCATAGGTGAAATAATATCAAAGATGCTCGTCATCTTATCTGCTGAAATCATGCTACAATTAGATATCCACAACCTCAAGTTGTGGTGCAAACAAAGTAGCCCAATTGGGTATCTTCAGAACATCAAGTCTTGTTTTTTATCACATGATCTAATATTCCCTTCAGATCATGTCAAATTGTTATTTTTCTTCTCATTGACATTTCGCTGCAAGAGATAGTCTGGCTTGGAATATCTAGCATTATAACAGGGGGTTTTTTTTGTGTTTTTGTACTGTTTTCTCTAAGGTTTTCATATGATTTGGTGGCCGTATTCATCCAGGTGTACTAAATAGTATTTCTAGAGTGCACCCTTTTGTTAGCCGTTGATTTTAGAAAGGGGAGCAAATCCTGTGGTGGCTTTTTTGTGGTGGGTGTGAATATCCTCCCATTAGTTTTAGGGTTTTTTTTTAGGGTTGTGTGGATTAGTCTTTTAGGATTGCTAGGTCGAAGCAGTCTGTTTAGTGGGTGACATGGTAACCGAAGAAGCCCTTCCCATATATTTGACAATGCTCAACACGTTAGACAGAACTCGGGACGAAACAGGCGCAAGTTCTTCCTCCGGGGCTCAATGGGGCCGAGCTTGGACCGCAGAGGAGAATCGGCATGGGGACATCCTCAACAGATATCTGTATCTAACTGGGCGCATTGACATGAAACAGATCGAGAAGACCATCCAATACCTGATCTCGTCTGGGATGGATCCTCAAACAGAGAACAACCCTTATTTGGGATTCATCTATATCTCCTTTCAGGAGCGAATCACTGCCATATCCCATGGTAATACCGCCCGCCATGCTAAGGAGCTTGGTGATCCTAAGCTAGCCACCATCTGTGGCCTTGTTGCAGCTGATGAAGAGCGCCATGAAAATGCATATATTAAGATTGTAGAGAAGCTTTTTGAGGTTGATCCCAATGGCGCCATGCTTGCATTGGAGAACATGATGCAGACAAAGATTTCCATGCCTGCGCATTTGATGTTTGATGGGCAGAATGAGAACCTTTTCGCCAATTTCTCCTTAGTTGCTCAAAGGCTTGGAGTATACACTGCTCAATGCAAACATTCTGGAGCACTTGGTGAAACCCATTTCAGGACATGACTGCAGTGCAGACAGCCATGATGGTCTTGGATTTCATGCTTCTTGTCTCTTTGGTTTGATGTTTATGTCTGCCGGGTTCGATTCTTTTTGTCAAATAAGAGACTAGAAGGGAAGGAAGTTGATTGTTCAGCAGAAGTATCTATGGCTATGGCTATGGCTATGGCGTCTCCGGTGTCGGCCTTGCTGGTGGCTATGGCAGCCATTTCTGGTGCATATGCATGGTCTGCAAGCTGTGCAGATGCATACTTCAAAGGCTGCTATGGAGTGGTTTAGAGATGCCCTCCTGGATGCCCCAAGACTTGTGAAGTAGATTGCATATACTGCAAGCCTGTCTGTGGTAAAGTTTTTACTTCATAGATGTCTTTGCTCTGTTCTAAAATGGCCATTGTGACTGCATTTGCCTAAATATCCTTTTTCCTTTCAACTGGGTTGTCATATATCAGCATAGATCTTTGGACCTCATTCGTTGTTTCTGAATTCTCAATGTTAATCTTGTATCTTCACACTGGTCTGCAATAATGTCCAAGATGGATGCTTAGTCTATATCCATGTGCTACTTTGTTTTTAGTATCTTAGCATTGGGTCTATTATATGACTCGACCTGCCACAATGGATTCACAAGCTCATCTCATGCAGTGCCAACATTTAAAGGCCATCTATATGTTGGGCAGCAGCTGCTTCCGACTTCGAAAGTGCAGACCCTAATGATGTATTATCATCTAAGAGGCCTAACAGATCCGAAAATGGGCTTTTGGCAAGGTACAATAAATAAATCTGCAGCTATTCTTCCAGAATTTGCCTATGCTCTGTTGGTCATTGTAACAGACTTTCCTGAATGTTATTGAAAACGCTAACAAGGCAACAGTGCCCCGGGTTCACATTTAAAATCATTTTCCAAGCACTGGCCTTGAAAATAAAACTTCATTTTTTGCATACTAGAGGTGGAGTTTAATATTGAGTTTTGACTTAATATGAATCTTTGGCAGGTTAGAAAGAAAAAGATAGAGTTGGCCACTTCAATAACTAAGGCCAAATCTGTTGCTGATGAAGATAATAAATGGTTTTTTTTGGAAAAAACGTACCACAAAATCACGTGCCTATGTTTGCTTTAGTTAGGGCCTGAAGGGCCCAAAATTTTTTTTAATATAACAATCAACACACAACTACCATTAACATTATTAACACAAACCATTGCATTTAACACATTTAAATTAATTTTTACAATACATGTACAAAATTAACACCATTAAGTACATTCTCTCAAACCTTATAGTATTTTGCAAACCTTAATATACAGTATACAAAAACTTGTACACGCATATCCCACAAAGGAGGATCGCTATGTGCGGTCCAGATCTTGGAATAAAGGGCAAATAAGCCCATCCGACAGCTCTCATTGCTTGGAGTAACCCCCCGTGTGAATATGCACCCAAACCAAAGCAACAATATAAACTTACAAATAACTCCGATATAAACAACGAGGCAAAAAAACATCATCTTTATCTTTTGAACATATAGAGGTGCATAAGCTAAAGCAAACAAAACAGGGAACATCATGTGATAAAGCAACAATATAAACTTACAAATAACTCCGATATAAACAACGAGGCAAAAAAAAACATCATCTTTGTCTTTTGAACGTATAGAGGTGCATAAGATGAAGCAAACATAACATGGAACATCATGTATACAATGCAAATTATAATTGAATTCAAAAAGATAATACACAATAGCAATAAATGAGAAAATAAAGTATCCACAATGTCTGTTATAGTACACTCTTCCAATTTTATTCCAGGTTTTTCCACTCGTCAAAAATGCTGATTTTCCTTTAATAATGGAATAATTGTGGTCTATCTCTCTAGATAGGTTCATCCATATTTTTTGCCCATCAAGGCGTGTAATGTCCAAAGTTCAAATGAAGCATTAATATGTAGCAAAATAACAGGGGATTCCAAAGGGATTGGATCTGGATTTAAAAAAATAACAATTCCTGAAACCATAAACCATATATCCCTAAAACAATTAAATGGGTTGTTATAAAAAGAAACATAGATTCAAGATAAAAAAATAATTACATTAGCTCCTAGGTATATTGGTTATAATAGTTTTATTAGGACATTGAGTTATTTTGGTAGAGGTTCAAGCCCCCGTATTTCATATTCTAAAATCTTAGGCAAAGTCGTATAGAGGTTCGATATTCCCTCAAAACCTTAGGCGAACTCGTATTTCATATTTCAAAATCATAGGCGCCTCCAATCATAAATGACTATAACCCAGAGATCCCAACATACAATCTGGGTCGTAGGATCGGCGAATCCGACGACAGGTAGTCCAGTGTGCACCTGGTTTAGAATATGTAGCAAAATAACAGGGGGTTCCTGGTAAAAAAATAACAATATGGCAAGGAGGTGGCTCTTCTACGACAACAAACATAATGTTTCTAACTTTCATCATGAAGCCTATCTTGATCACCTCAGTTCAGAACTGTAAAGATTTGCTTTTATGAAGTCCCCATGTTCTGCATTGTACATCCAGTGCTTCTTTTACTATCCTCAAAGCAACGTATTTTAGTTATGGCTAACTTCTCTTTCAAAAAATGCCACTTACTATCATTGTGCACTGAATGTGGTACATTGATGTAAGACATGCTTTCTGCTCATTGTATTTTTGTATACTGATCAAAGAAACGAGCATATCCATCTTGCAAAGTCTGGCCAAACGCTGGCCAATATTGAAACGTCCACACATATGTCAATGTTTTAACTGTGTACTACAACAATGACCCTAGGAGGCTTCGTCTCACTTATTTGCTAGCATTGTACCATTGTCCTTATTCTGCATTGGCAAAAGCACACAAAGTAGATATAAGCAACTTCTTCAAGAAAAATTTGTTCCTGAATTCCCAATAATACATTAGCAATAATTATTGGGTTTAGCATTGTATGATGCAAAATAAATACAAAATGCAAACTATTAGGCGTTTGAACTGATTTCAGCTATGCACATACGCGAAAAGCCATCCTTGCATGTCTAGATCTCCATCATATCAAATAAGAAAAAACAAACCCACAATCATATACATATTTGCCAGGGAAAATACTTCGGACATTAGAGCTTTTCAAAAGGACAAATGGATTAATCGTGATGGCTAGCTGCAAGTGGATAAGGCATAACAAAGGTGACAGAATTAGGTCTTAATTCTTTTAACTGCATTTGTTAGAATAGTCCGCGCTCCCACATGTCCATGCTGGCTGTATATCATGATCATGCAATTCCAAGTTATGAGATCTCTCTCTTGCATTCTCTCAAATATGCAAGACGCATCCTCCAAGCATGCACATCTACCATGCATGTTAAGGAGGGAATTCTCAATCACAAGTTCGTGTTGGAGTTCCTTTGCAACGGAAGCATAAATTTTGTAAGGGCTCTTGAGTTACCACATGCACTACGAACACTGATAAAGCGGCTGTACTTGGGAAAGCACCAAGCTTCTTCATTACACGAAATAGCTTGAGAGCATACTCATTTCTACCATGCTCAGTGCATGCTGAGATCACAAACAATCCATGATATAACAGTCCAAGTTGGCGTGGAGATTACAATAGTCAGTCCCATGATTACAACAGTCCATGCTGGCATGGTGGCGCCTGCACAGATCTGCACACGAGATCTTAATATGCATACGAATAAATGCAAGAGCAGCCCTTGAGCAATATCCTTGAGTCATCTTTGTAAGTTGATATTTGATCTTGCCTTGTCATTTGTTTCATATTGATCTTGCCTTTAATCTCTTTTCATTTGCTTTTTTTGCAATGCACAAGTAGGTCTGCAACATATCCGTTGAACAGCTTAGAAAACATGTGCATAATTCTCACATGCAGACATTATCTTATGTGCAAGAGGATCTGTTGGAGAGGCTACTGGAAGAGGCACAAATTATACAAGGTGTATGCTACTAGAGCATGACACAGGGTGAGCAACTTGAAGGGTAATTGGTCCTCATTTTGTTTCGAGAAGTGGTAAAACTTGCTGCCAACTCCATGCATAATTCATTAGGCTTTGTAGCTGTTTTGCATCTTGTTTTTGCGAAGTATTATTTCGACGAGAGATCTTTCAAACGATCAATTGCACATTCATATATGTTCTTGGCATTGTTAGAGTCAAAATCCGAGGCAAATCATCCTCTTGAGCACTAATGTCAATAAATCATTTCCCATTTCTCATCATTGGGTTTGAGTTTGGAAGCCTTGCCATGGTGCTGGTGTTGTTGAGCAAGAGAACTCTCATCTGCATTTCTTTTGCATGATTATAATATGATCTTCTATGTTTATGGGCCTGTGTGTAGATTTTACTTAGTAAACCCACTGCATTTTTTTCTCACGTGCAGCAATAAATCTGTCTTTGATTTTCTTTTTAAGATTTCCTTATGACAATAAGATCTCTCCTCACTATATCCACAAAGCCATTGGTGTTAAATGCTGGGATATCTCTATATTTTGGGCCTAAGTCTTTTCCAATGAGGAGAATGAGACTTTAGTTCGTCAACACCCTAGACTTTATAAAATGAGGAATACAGGACTTGGCAAGAAGATAGATGGAAAACTAACTTAGGAGGAAGTTAAAGCCATCATCACTGAATCCACCACACTACAACCTATTTCTGAGTGTTTAGAGGATATGAACCCTTACTATACTCTCAATGGACACGATAGATGCATGGTTAAGAAACTTACTCAGTTATAACATCTTTTGCTCAAGGGCTCTGCAATCAACAATTTCTTAGGATGTTAAAGAATACATTGTCCACCTATGTCTAACCTAGACCTAATTTGGAAAGCCCTCCACCAAGGGCTCCCCTCAAATTAAAACCTTCATCATAGACTGGTAAATAGGCAAAGTGATCCTACTTGCAAACTATGTTCTTCAACAACTAAAACAATCCAGCACATATTTAGCTGCTCTGCCTCATGCTTTTCAAATGCTATCACTTGACTGTTTGCTTTCTATGTTTGAGAGGCTCTTTTCAAAAGTTGCAACACTTAAAACTATGTCTTACTATCACAAGGAATACTTTCACTCTCTTGGCTCTAAATTGGTCCAAGAAATCCATCCTCTCTTACTGTTCTCTGTGGCCCTTGAATAGATTGAATTACTCACGTCATACATTTACAGATACTCCTTTATTTCTTATCGTTGAGTTGCATCAAGTGTTAATCCCTTCTTGGGCATCTGCCCCATCCACTAATTATTTTGCAAAGTGAAAGTCCAGGCCCAATTTTTCAAAATTTGCGGCATGTATTCTAGGAAGTTGCTACTTGGATACCTCCCCCCCTTTTTTTCCCCAAAAATCTAATGGTGATATTAGATTTTGTACGTATCATTATACAGTGGGTATTTTAAATTCATGATTTATAAGCATTGAATATAGTGCAAGTGACATTTCAGGCAATAGTTGGCTTGGCAAATGCTTAGCATTTTGTACTTTTATAGCAGTACTTTCTATTCTGCAACTTTTAGTCTCAGTACTTTCTATTTTTTAACTTTTAGTGATAATACTTCCTATTTGTGTAACATTTGTGGGACGAAATTGGGCTTTCTCTCAAATCTAGAGGCTAGTAAACTGATAGATGCATGTGGAACTTTATTCCGGATCAGATGCATATGGGCCTTATGTAGAAATGAAGGTTTCTTGTTTTATTTTTGTGCAGGTATGTGAAACACAGCTCTGTTCAGCTTGATTGTGGGCGAAAATTCATTTTATCTGGTTGCGTCTTATTTTTTTGCTCAATTTCTCTTAACTATAGATGATTTATGGTAGCAAGATTTCATATGTGAAGGTGCACGTGTTTTCAGGCCAGAATCACCTTTGCCTCCTTGTTCTGGAATATAAAGGACATCTTGGTTGTTAGGATGACGACACCAATCATCACCTTTTGTTCTTTGTGATTATGTGATGTCGTATTGGTGAGGTGATGTGATGGCACCAATACGACATGAAGTTTTGCGTTGAATCCTCCTGGACGATATTCTTTTTAATAATTAATCTTGAATTAATGGCCCTTGAATTAAATGGGTACTTATATTATTTTCTTTTTCCACATGTACTTTTTGTGGAGGCATAATTCTGACGGTTGGCTTTGCAGAAACTCAGACGCCACCAACTATATGCCAAGTTCTTCAAGTGTCGGTTTGCAACTACCAAGGTTGATTACTTAGGATATATTGTGTCTGCGGAAGGGACAACCACAGATCCAGCTAAAATTGAAGCAGTAAAGGATTGGCCAATTCCAACCAATGTGTCTGAGGTTCGCAGCTTTCTTAAGTTTGTCAAAGACTTCACCAAGCTCGCCGCGCCCTTAACAGACCTAACTAAGCATGAAAAGGTTAGGGATTGGATGGCACATTGGAAAGACAAAGTTCAAGCTGGGTTTCAGTCATTGAAGGATGCCTTGACAACAGCCTCAGTTCTCACCTTGCCAGATCCTCATAAGGATAAGTGGGTTGCCACGGATGCTAGTAAGATAGCTACTGGTGGAGTGTTGATGCAAGGAGGTCGGTTTCTTACCTACGATTCTAGAAAGATGAATGATGCAGAACAACGATACCCCATGCATGACCAAGAATTGCTCGCGGTTGTGCGTGCCTTGCGCATTTGGAGGCACTATTTATTTGGAAGATGATTCCAGTTGGATACTGATCTCCAGAGCCTCCAGTACATAATTACACAACCTCACCTCAACTTGAGACAAAGACGCTGGATGGAATTCCTTGAGGAATATGATTTTGAGGTCATCTATAAGCCGGGAAAACATGTAATGTAATGTAAAAATGTAATGTAAATTAAATCACGCCAGTTGAGACCCTCGGGTCCGAGAAGGAGGATAAACGTTAGGCGCAGGAAGAGGCATCGTCTTGGGAAGTGTGCGAAACCAGACCCCGATGGATGAGGCCTTTCTAGAGGCTGTTCTCCAGGGACTTGGTTTCCCGAGCATTCCCTTAGATCATGATGTGACAGTAGCTTACCTAGATAGCATAATAAATCAGACGTACACATCTAATTCTAGGATAGGATTTTCTAGACAGTCTTTCAGTACCCATTATCTCTGTATTCTTGTGTTTCGATAGAGTGGGATCTTTAAGGATTTCGGCCCACAACACAAGATATCTTGCAGCAGGAAGATATTCAAGAAACATTTTTCAAATTTCAGTCCTTGAACGATTTGGCACGGAACCTCTTTGGCACTGGTCGACATTCTTTGATCTTAGGCGAGCCCAATTCTTGCCGGACTTGGAAATTGTCGTTTGGAGGTTTGCTCTGGCGAACTAGCTTCTTGTTTCTTGTTTCAGGAAAGTATCAGAAAAGGGGAAGATGGCGGAAGTGGGGAATCAAGGAAAGGGGAAGAAAGCAATTAACTCAGAGAAGCCAAGAGAAGATGAGGAATGGAATATGATATTCCGGTTGGAGGATAGGAATGATTTGGCTTGGAAAAACCTCAAAGAACTTTACGTTGCCTTTGAGATTATCAAAGATCAGCAAAAGGCGGTAGCATTTTGCATGGACGTCTCGGGGGAGGGATCGATATGTGCCAGCTTGAACAAAATCAAAAAACTTGAGGAGGATTACACAGGAGGGCGAGCAAATGATAGGGATTGGGCCTGGAACACCCCGGAAATCTTGCAAGAAATGGACAGAAACCTATACAAGCTTATCACGGCCAAGCAGGGGCATAGTGAAGAGGATTGTTGCAGCCTAAAGAACAATATTTTCCGGAAATCCATGAACGAAATGCTTAACAGAACTAAGGAGATTCTAGTGGAAATGGAAAAGCTCAAATGGAACTCGCTAGCCTCAATTAAACTGATAAGGAGGTGGAAAGATGCGGATGATCAAGTTATTGAGAGACAGCGCAGGATTTTCAAGAATAAACTCTCCTATGATGCAGCTCAGTGCTCGATAATGTATCCAAGAACTATGAAACTCATCAAATCCGACTAAAAAAGGATACCAAGGCATGCAAGATCCGGGATAGCAACGGGTTCTTTAATCCTACAGAGGTCGGCCAATGTGATTGCAAAAATTGTGAAGAGGTGCAGATCTCCATGCTGAACAGAACCAGTACCAAAGTGGGGGACCACCATATCCGCAACAGAGCTCCAATTCTGGGTAAAAGCGACACTGCCAAAGGTTTGAATGCTCTTTCATATAAAAATGCTCTTCTTAATCAAGTTAATTATGAGTTCACTTCGTCTTATGATGCTAATGAAGGTAGAAATGAGATTAAGGAGGGGATTATAGATCTTTCTGGGATTAGGGACTCCTCGGCTTCAGATTTATACTCTAAAAGAGGGATTCTTATTCATTTTCCTGATAAATCCCCATCCCTGGGGGAGGTTAAGTTCTGGATCACTAAGATTCAAAGAGTTCCGATCCTCTCTATTCTCAAATTAGACAATAAAACCTTCCAAATTTTATGCTCTGACGAGAATAGTGTAGGATCTATTCTTAGGAAAAAGCTGGATACTATTGGAAACAGGGAATTTTTCATTATGAAGTGGAGCCCGATCTATATCCCGGGTAACTATGGTTTAATCTCTACATCCACCTGGGTAACTTATTCCAATTTACCGCCCAGTCTCTGGACCAAATCTCACCTGCAAGCCATATCTGAGAAATTGGGAGAGGTTATCAGCATCAACATCCCCCAGACAAACTTCCCCTCAGTTTGCATTTCAAAGAGAATTAGATCCGACTGGAGAAGGGAAGTTACAGTGAAAGTTTCTGATTACACTGTCTTCAACTTATTGATAAGGGCAAAGGAATAAATCTAGAGGAAAAGGTGAACAGATCTACCCCCCTTATAATTAGACAAGAGTGGAGACCCAAAAGTACTGGTTTACAAAGTATAGTTCAAAAAGGGGAGAGTAGCAATTGCCATAGCAATCAGGAAATAAGTAATAGTGAGGACCAGGTAAGAGGGTATGAGGGTAACTTCAAGATTGATAAGAACTGGGTTCTCACTTTTAAGAATATTGACCTCTCATTCAAAATCAATCCGGGATTCATGACAGTCTCTATCCCCCACAGGGTTCCTGACATATTTCAAGAGGAAGTCTATAGTAATAAAGATGAGCATTCTAGTGATAATGATGGTGATGACATGAGTTGGCAGCAGATTAGTCATAAAAAAAGAGGTAAAGGCCAAAAAAAGATCTACTCTGGACCTATTAGGGTTAGTCCAAGAAAGGCAGCTATCCAATCCAGAATAGCTAAGAATAATTATAAAATTGTTTAAATGATAAAGTCTATCAAGATGATTACTTGGAATCTCCAAGGGATAAATAATAGTATCAAAAGAGATAGACTTAAAGTTTGTCTTTCTAACCTTTGCCCTGACATTCTTTTTATTCAGGAACACAAGATCCATGATCCGAATCATGAAAGGATTATATCTAATATTCTTCCTCCTAATTATAATATTTGGTCCATTGTTGCTAACAATTTGTCTGCAGGTATAGCCATAGCATGGAGTCACAAGATTAACATGGAAGACATTTATATGGTCAATGATACCAATGGAAGATGGCAGACTCTTGTTGGTAGTATAAATTCATGCAAGATAGCCTTTACTAATGTTTATTCTTACCATGAACCTTCAGAGAGATCTATGATGTGGAATAGAATCAACAGCAGTTTGGGTAATTTGGAAGTGGAGGAATGTGTTATATGCGGAGACTTCAATATGGTCACAGATAGATTTATGAAAAATAAGAATTTCAGGAATCTTCTTCCACAGGAAAGATGTGCTTGGGACAACCTTCTCTCTTCTCATAATTTGACCTTGGCCAGAACCAAATCCCAAGCCTTTAGTTGGTCTGACCATAGAATGGATCCTATCTGCTGCCTCCATGATAGGCATTACCTAAGTGAAAATCTTTTGAACAGCAGCAACAGAGTTGAAAATCTTGAAGATTATACAATCTCTGATCATTATCCCCAGCAAATTATCATATCAGGGGATGACAATGGCAATAAGAGAAAAGCCTACTTCAAAATGAACACAAGTTTGATGGATAATGATGATTTCATGGTCAAGCTTGAGGAAATCATCAAAGGAAATCCCAAGCCCATTGGGAACACAGGTTGGATGTACTGGTGGATTGACATAGCCAAACAAATAAAATGTTGGCTCAAAGAATGGGGCAAGAATATTTTCAATCAGAATAAAGCTCATCTTCAAAATTTGAGACAGAGCATTATTACAGCAAGTGATGAGCAAAAAGTGGAGATAAAAAGGCAGATCGAGATGGAGGAAATCAAAATTGCAAAAGGATGGAAATTGAAGGCTAAAATAAAGGAGTTAAAGGAAGATGAGAGATGCAACTCCAAATACTTCTTCAATAAGGCCAGATTCAGAATCAAGAGGAATCATATTTATGAGGTTATGGTGGAAGAAAATTTAATTTCTGAAGACAATGACCTCAAACAAGCTGCAGTTGATCATTTCAAAAAGCTTATGGGCACCAATATGGATTCTACTCCCATGGTTATGGAGGAGTTCATTTGTCTTAACAAAAAGGTCAATGATGAGCAGAACTCATATCTTACTAAACCTTTTGTGAATGATGAGCTTTTGCAGGTTGTCAAAAATATGGAAAATGGCAAGACCCCTGGTCCTGATGGCCTTCCAGCAGAATTTTTTAAAAAGACTTGGCCCTTGCTTGGAGACAGCATCATCAGAATAGCCAATGAGTTCAGGGAGACAAAGATATTGGATGCAAGAATTAATACCAGTTTTATTGCATTGATTCCTAAGATTGATTCTCCTAACACCTTCTCGGATTACAGACCTATTTCTCTCTCTAATGTTATATACAAAATTATTTCAGGAGCTATTGCCTCAAGACTCAAGACCATTTTAGATATCATTATTAGTAGTTCTCAATCAGCCTATCTTAAAGATAGGTTTATTTTGGACAATGTGGTAACATGGCATATGCATGCTACACCCTGCCATTTTTGGAACCTGCCAAAGTACCTGCACTAGGTACTTCTGGATTGGGTACTATTTTCTTGTTCTTTTGGTCAAAACTAATTCAAAAGTTCAATATAAAATGTCAAAAGCATATCAATGTTCAAGGTTAAGATAGAGACAATACTATTGGAGGCCAAAATGAATGCATTCAATTTAACATTTGTAGTTATTGAGATATTATAAAAGTACCCAGTACCCAGTGTTGGGTACTTTTTTAGGTAGTTTTATGGTTCCTAAATGGTACTTTTTTGATACAGTGTAGCATGCTTATGCCCAACAGCTATATTGGGACTCCAATGGGCAAAAGATTCTAACCAAGATGTGGCTCTTCTAAAACTCGACATCACCAAGGCATTTGATACAGTAAGTTGGAATTTTTTATTTAGATGTTGTAGGGCTCTTGGTTTCAGCAATGAGAGCATTCAAATATTCGAGGCCATTTTGCACAACTCAAGATCAGCAGTTCTAATCAATGGTGAGTGCAGTCCATTCTTCACAATCCAAAGAGACGTGAAACAAGGTTGCCCTCTCGCTCCCTTCCTTTTTTTGATTATTATGGAAGCTCTCCATTGTAAGATGGAGGAAGCAAAGAATACTAACCTTATTAAGGGTCTAAGGTCCCTGAGAATCCTCAGGCAGATCAAATTCTAAACGGGCATTTTGCAAATGACACCTTTATTCTAATCTCAATGGATGAGAATTCCATTACAAATACTCAAAGAATCCTTGCAGAATTTGGTGAAGCTTCAGGGTGTAAAATCAACCCTGCAAAATCAGCAATCCAAGCGAGAGATCAAGAAAAGGGAGAGATGATGGCTTTAGCCATGGGGTGTAAGTATAACTCTCCTAGTACTAGTTCAAAAATCCTTGGTATCCCTTTTGCGATCAGAAGCAATGCTTCCGATCTTTGGGGAAATATTATTGAAAAATTCTACAAAAAGGTTGACACTTTGAACTCAAAATATCTCTCTAAAAATGGTAGGGCGATTATTGCTAATTTTATGATTTCTTCTTCTCATGTGTATCAATCATCAGTTATTCTTGCTCCAAAAAAGATTTCTAACAAAAAAGATTTCCAAAAAAGATTCATTGCTTGTGGGCAAAACAGAAGATGCTGGCACCCGGTCTCAATGAAGGAGTGTTGCAAATCAAAAAGTAATGGAGGATTGGGAATTATAAATATTGAGAAGCAAGGGATGGCCTTGGCAGCCAAATACTTCTACAGGGCCTGCTATGAATCCATCAAGCACCCAATTTCCATTCTGATAAGGCACTATATTGGTAAATGCCATCCATATGGGTGGAGATCTCTGAGAATGGAGCTTCCCCACTCTATCTTCTTTCCCTTCACAGTCCCGAACTCCACTCCAGGTATTATCAAGAAATGGATCAAGGCTTGGGATCAGATCAAGGGGATGTACACTTGGAAAGAAGGTCTGTCCATGGATCAAACTATTTTTTGGAATCCAGCTGTTCTACTTAATAACCCCAATCTCTGCCTAGCTTGCCATTTTCCAGATCAAGCCAGGCTATGGAAGAGTAAAGGAATCATCTATATGAGAGATCTTTTTGATGATAATGGCATTATCCCCTTTGAGAACTCTACTCTGACAGAGGAAGGAATGCAGACCAGAACCCTTTACGAGAACATTCTTATTACCATCAACCAAAGCCATTGGACAAATGAAGAGAATTCCTGGCTAAATGATGGACGAGATGGTTATACAGTCAGGAGAGCCTATAAATATCTTATGAAGGGAGAAAAAGTCACTATCCATACAAGATGGAGGGTTCAATCGGATAGGTGCATCAAGAATCTGAGGTTTATGTGGAAGAGCCTTATCAATCCAAAGATCAAATCATTTATGTGGCAATTATGGCATAAAGCTTTGGCTACTAACTCGAAAAGATACAGGTTATCCATGGCTAATTCGGATATTTGTGAAAGATGCCTTGGAGCAAAGGAAGATGAAAATCATCTTTTTAGAGGATGCCTATGGTTTGAGTGGACTTTAGAGCTTGCCTCAGGAATCCTGGGCTATGATTTAATTAACCTCAGTGAGGAAGACTTCTTTATGCCAGAAAACCCCAATGATTGGAGAATCTTTGTCCTCCTTTGGAGGATCTGGAAGGGCAGGAACTCCTTCATCTTTAATTATGAAATTATTCCACCGGAAGGAATAATTAAACAGTTTCAATATGATGTTAAGTGGATTCAAGAGATTAATGGTTGATTCTATGATTACAGGTACTTTGTTTCTGCTGGTGCGCAAACTTAAATGGAGGAAGATGGATCTAAACACGAAATGGATAAAAATATTCGGGGCAGCCAAAGTGTTGGAGCATATGGAACAGTGTCGATGTGGATGCTGTTGCGACCAGAATTACAATATCAGAAGAGAATTAATTTGCCAGGCAAAAGATAGCAGGGGCCGGTTCAACATGGCTAAAGCAAAATCATGTATGTGCATCTACTGCACTTTTTATGAGACGACAAAAGGAAAGGCAAGAAAGACCAAGAATTTCAATCTGAAATCTTACCACTGAATGCTCTCTCTTTCGAAGATTATGACAGGGACACAGACTCTTTTTAAAAATTAGCAAGGTTTTTTATCAGTTTTTTTTTTTTTTTTTTTTTTTATTAATATAGTGATGGATATAGCACATAGTGATTGATATAGCACATATAATGGGTTGAATATTTCCTGATAGACTTGTGGCTAAGGTAAAGCAGTGCTACTATTAGCCTATATCATGACATAAGTTAATACTAACTTGATATAAAGCAGAAGGGAAGGATAATGGTCACTGGTACCATTGAAACCAGCTAGTAAAATAAATATGGACTTTACTTGGATTTTTACTAGCTTATCTTGACCTTTTATTTAAGGCTATGGTCATAGTAGTCAAGCGGCTAACCACCTACCTTTAATGATATTTATGTTTTACCTACAATTTTAGTAGTGAAGCGTAGCGTAGGGGTTACTGGCAATACTCTTTGGCAGACTGGCAACTCCTACCATTGATTGAATTGATATCTAAAGATTTTTGGATTTTCGCACCCAAGAAATGGGTTACGACTTCGGGCTGAGACTTCCTGATCAGAAAACGTAAAAAAACTAACAAAGAAGTTTGTAGGCGAGTTTGAGGAGTTCGAACTTGACAATAGATCTCAGATGTTATATGGAGAACCGTAGTGGTAGAGGCGGCTCGAGCGGAGAAGCTCATACAAATGAGATGAGTACTTGGCCAATCAAAGAAGTGGTAAGCAATATGGAAGTAGACGCCAAGAAGACTTTGGCTCTCCACAAAGCATTAACGATACACAAGAAATAGATGAGGACCCCGACTATAATCAGGTTTTCGTCATTTGAATAGCTATAGATTGATAATATTTTGACATTTCATTTCGGTTCTGAGCTATACGGGAGAGATCTTGTAATAGTTTAGACGTAATAAGATTTGCATATACTTAATGACCTTAGGGTGAATGATACCTAGGCCAAAAGCTATTGCCATAAAATATAAAGGCCATAGATAATAGATTAAAGCTAGTTTCGTCTAGTGAGTTTAGAGCACTACAAGAAAGGTGTTGCATAATCTGATGCAGACTAAATGTGTGGTGACAGCAATGGTATAAACTGTAGATGCAAGATCTATAACTCATTCTTTATATTATACCTGTTTCTAAGAGAGAGATTAGGAAATACTTCATAATAATCCTAAGTTATGAATATTGTGAATGATGTTTTAAGAGCTAAAGCGCCCAGTAATATAGTTATAGCTTTGATTCAACGGATTTAAATCTAATACATGCTATTTGATTATTATTTCTCCTGATACCATTTAGCTTAGACTGACTAATAGGGCAAAGGGCACAATGGGTGATCAGCGAAGAGCTGAAAATCCCAATGTACCTTTTGGCCCTTGCCTTGCTACCATTTTACGTGCTAACAAGGTATTGATTGGCTGCAGGTACGGGATTTTCTTCCCATTGTTCTCTTTTGCGTTATTTGCTGGTTTTTTGCTGTATGGAGGATGGAGATCTTGAAGAACAATACAACTTGATGATTCTGGATGACAAGAAGATGACTTTTCAGGATAAAGGGCTGTAAAACTGATACTTCTCTTTTTCAAAATGATACTATTAACATATTTTAGTGTATGCTTTTTGAATGCTGGTCACATATGCAATTTTGCATCGAACATCATTATAATAGCATAATGGCGACATTCTTAGGTCAAGTTTCTTGCTTTATAGAAGCATGTTTTCATAACTACCCTGCTTCATACTCATATGTTAAACAGTTTGACATATTATTGCTACCATGCTCTATGGGTTAAACATCTAAGTTAATCAATTATGCTTAAAAGCTTATTTCTGAATACTGTCTTCCGTTACGGGTACATTCCCTATTAAGTCTAAAGTTATGATAAAATGAAAGTTCTGCTGAGGAAGACAGGTTGCATGTCAAGAGATAGTTATGTACTGGATATCAGAATAGCATATAAGGAACCTGTTTGTGTCCCGGGTTAAGATAATACAAGTTCCTTTAGTAGATTCTACATGTTTACATTACGGTATGGTAATAGCTATGAAGTTAGTGGTCAAAACATTGATAAACATGATTTGTTATATTACACAATAAGAAGGCTCAACAATAATACAAATGGTGAAAGTTGTTCTTTGACGTTTTAAAGTCCCATATAAAGATTAGATATTTGGAGAGTTGTAAAATGCCAAGGTAAAGTTTGCACGAGTCCCTAGTTTGCTGGTTGCTACATGAATTATACCTCGTATCATTGTACTGTAATTTTGTTGAGCAGTGGTCTCATATAACTGTGGTATAATATTCTTGAACAGAATTATGTAAATTGGGTCTTACACGGGCCTTCCTAAGTAGTCTAAAATTCTACAGGCCAGTATCTTAATGATGAATAGTTTAAAGTTTTATGTTTCAATGGTTCTAGTCTACTTCTTTCTCAAGACATATGGTACTAAGATATATAATGGCTAAATTTAATGGGTAACAAGACACTGATCTAGAAATGCTCAATCTAGTATCAGGGTGATAATACTGCTAAGGGATTGACCGAGGCAGATGTCTGGTCTAGGTTGACTAGTTCAGACTGGGTTTTTTTTAGACACTTCACCACACTGGAGATATCTGGTGTTGTCTTTTACCTGTTTGCTATTTGTTTGAGCATGTATGTTTCCCTATGCTGCTACTTAGGGTACTCCAGTTTACTGACAGTTTCCATAAGATGTCTTGTAAGCCTATATGATGACTGATTTAAATATTTACATGGTTTTCTGGATATTTATCACAGGATTACCAAGATGACGATGATGATTTCGAAGTAATACTTCCAACATGGAATGCCCAGCTGGTGGAAATTGGATATGATAAAAATAGAATTGAGTGCCCTAATTCGGCTGTACAGACCATTCTGTGTTGCATCAAGAATATGAAATTTCATGAAATCGTGCTGGAAAGAGAAGCCATGAGGACACCTGATCAAATATCCGCTGTTACACATCTTGGCTTCAGTGAATGGCTCATGCTTTTACCACAGATTAATAAGCTTTCTGATAAGGAAGAGGAGGTATACCCGTTTGTTTATAACTTATATGATAATTTGCCACAGAAAGTATACAGCTGGACCAAGGCCGAAGATGAAAGGGCCAAAGATTTCATCATTGGGGTAACTGCACTAGAAGAAGTCAATGGGATTAAGAATACACATGCCAAGGAAGAAGAACAGTTACGAATAAATAAACCAGTAGTCCTGGATATGGAATCCAATGATATTGATGACCCATTTGGTGAAGCTTTGCTGACTGAAGATGATAAAAAGGTTTTACATCCCTCGGTAGATGATAACAATGGCAGCAGCAATATTGACTTTAAGTTCACATTGACAAACTGTCTAAGGTTCCCAGTTATACCAGATAGGTTAGTGGAGAACCACGGACTACTTTGCAACCAGGGAATATGGAGAACAAAAAATTATGGAGCACTTGCTCCTATCACAGAAGAGGCATGGAAGGTACTAGGCGGTATAACGGAAGAGATGGTACAGGAGGCTAAAGCAGCAGCTTTTAGAATGACAAGGATGAAAAGGACAAAAGTTAAGCTGGTTGTTGGCACTAAATTCTTCGACAAAAAATGCAACAAAAGTGATCTGATGATAATCTGCCAGAAAGGACATATGGCCTACACCAACATAACACGAGATGATTTCTATCTTAAACGTATTTGGCGGACTATGTGTCCATATTTTAAGTGTATTTGTGATAACAGAAGTAAAGGGAAACAGCCCAAGGATTGTGAAGAAAGCATGATCTGGTTTGATCATGCTGTTTGGTATATGCTTAATAACCTAGAGGTTCTTTATCCTGACTTATCAGTTGCTGGTCGTATGGTGGCTTTCAGAAATACACTTGAGACCACACTAAAAACTGGGGTTACAGCATTCCTGGGGTACCTGGAGGTAAGGAAGATGTTAATAGGTATGACTTTAAAGATGGCGAATGACCACGATGCAGATCTGAAAACATCCTTCCCCAAAGGGATTATGACTGATATCTGTGAAAAAACAGTGAAGTCCATAAAATTCTTGAAAGATTCATATAGTACTGCTAGCACAAGTAGCAATCGTTACTCCAAGAAAGGAAAACCTGTGAAGACCAGTAGTTCCAGCTTTAAGATCAACGAACCACCTAGAATTACTGTTCTACCCATTGCTGCAGAGAGCACAGACCTATCTGACAGTGCAACAGTTGAAGGACTTATGACCCCCAACAATATGGGGCATTCAGTTACAAAGAAAAACGATACATACGGGCCCAAAGGCATTGATGGTACTGCACAAGTCCTGCAATATGATATTTGAGGTATGCATATTTCTTACATATGTACATTATAGATTATGGTTTCAGTATTACTGGTGAACTTCATTTGCTTGTTTTAAGAATAGAATACCAATGAGGATACTTCTCACTGATTAGTGTATAGAGCTCATTAGTTATGAGTACTCTATGGGCCAGGTGGCTCACATAATAATTCCAGGCTTCTGGAATTTCCAATTTGGATCAGATCTATACCATCCTCCATATAGCCTGCCGATAGCAAAAATCTCTTTTCGAAAATATGTACTAACATAACATTGTAATACACTGTGGGTGCAGAATTTTAAAGTCCTAGAAAAGGACGTCCTAGGCAGAAAGCATCTGAGAGAGAATATACCAAAGCAAAAAAAGAAGATTGTACATTGTACATTTCTCTCTAAAATCTTAGACAAGATTTGTCTTCCCAAAATCTTTCTGAAAGCTATGGTAAATATATTGGGCAGTATTGGAGAAGACATTATGGAGGATACCATGTTTGCATGGCGTTATACGGAAAACATGAGAGACTTATGCTATAAGCCATTCTACATATTTGCCCAGGCAGAAACAGAAATATGTCCGTGTTCTTTACCTGAACTTAATAAGTTTGTGGACCCTGCAATAGGGCATATCCGCACTACAGACCTTAAGTTTGTTCTAAATCTACCTTTGAGAAACATGTTAAAATTTGGGTTAAACCATATCCCAGATAAAAGTTTGGAGTTGGATGAGTTGAAAAAAGAATTGTATGCTACTACAGATAAGATCTTTGAAGTACATAGATTCACATACCAAAATATTGACGAGGCTACTATATCCTTGGTTAAAGAGGCAGTCTTGTTAGACGTGACTAAAATGGTTAAAAAGGCCTTTAAGAAGGATACCACCAGAAAATTTCCCCTAAACGATGAAAGTGTAGTCAAGAGTATAGAGTGGATCAATAAATATTTCTATGTTGCGGGTGTTGATAAGGCGACAAATAACCCGGCATTTATTTGCCCTAAACATATGAGAAACATGGCACTTGAAAGATTAAGCAGTAAAGATTTTAGGGAGATTGGTACTGAGCAAGTTGCTATCATCTGGAAGGTGAAAACAGAAATGCAACAGATCCTACATTATACATATGGTCCTAGTGAAAGATTACCCTACTTATTAGGGATATACAAAGCCCATAAGAAAGATTATCGTTGGATTACTAATGCACATGGAACAGTATATACTCAGTTCGCCAATGTTATTACTGCTGGATTAAACATGTTCATTGAAGTCTGGCCAGACATTGCTAAAAAGCATTGTGAAAAATTCTGTAACTTATTTCCAGGGAAGATTAACCCTAATTGGATGGTCCAATCTATCTATGACGTTATTCTTAACCTACCAGATAAGGTGACTGACATATTTGTTGCAGACATAACTAAATGCTATGAGAGTATCCCACTGGTTGGTGATTCGGGTATATGTGCAATTATGACTCAAGTGATTAATGAGGTATGGGAATACAAGAAAAAACAACACTACAACAACAAGCTTTGGGTCAAGTATGATAGGGATGATCAATTCATTGTGAAATGGTTTAAAGTGGATCCTAAGGGTAAGTGTTGGTCTTTACTTACCAAAGATATTTTTATCAGGGCAAATATCTGGCTGCTTACTAATTGTTATATAATGAGAGGTGACAGGACATGGGTACAAACAAGTGGAATACCAATGGGATTTGCTTGTAGCCCTTGCTGGTGCAACATTTATCTTGCATGGTACGAAGCTGAATTCATTAAGAAACTGGCCATGCAAGGCAGGTATAAAGAGATCATAATGTTTAAATCTACCTTTAGATATATGGACGATCTTATGGCACTAAACTGTCCTATCATTAAGAAATTCCTGGGATATGTTTTCCCAACGGGCCATGAAGATATAATGATTTATGATATGAATCATCTAGGTATTAAAGAGGAAACCAAAATTGCATTCAAAGATGACCCCTTGGAGGCATATGGTTATCAGGGTAATTTCCTCAATATGACTGTACAGATTATGAGCAGAGCTAATGGTATTTTTAGGACTATCAGATATGATAAAAGAGATGTTCTCCCATTCAACGCCATTAAATATGTGCATGCTACCAGCTGTAGACCTTACTTTCAGGCCAGAAACGTCATCATTTCACAGATTCTTCCATACATGTATATTAACTCTTGCCCCAGGACTGCTGCAATGGATATCAGGGGGATAATCAGCAGTTTTGTTAACAATGGGTTTGATTATAGTGGTCTATGTACATGTGTACATAGATACATCAACAATAATGAATTTCCAGGGCTTCAATACGACAGCAAGGTCTTGCTACAATTTCTGAAGCCTACTTGAACCAGGTACTTTCTCTTGAAACTATCATGTGCTTTATTCTAATAACATGGGACATGGTTTAACCCCTACTGTGGCAGTGGGGGTTAGCCATCCCCATGGTCACAATGGTATAAATTCAGGGGCGTTAAACCTTGTACCACGGTAGGTGGTAGGGTTTTTTTTATTAATATAGTGATGGATATAGCACATAGTGATTGATATAGCACATATAATGGGTTGAATATTTCCTGATAGACTTGTGGCTAAGGTAAAGCAGTGCTACTATTAGCCTATATCATGACATAAGTTAATACTAACTTGATATAAAGCAGAAGGGAAGGATAATGGTCACTGGTACCATTGAAACCAGCTAGTAAAATAAATATGGACTTTACTTGGATTTTTACTAGCTTATCTTGACCTTTTATTTAAGGCTATGGTCATAGTAGTCAAGCGGCTAACCACCTACCTTTAATGATATTTATGTTTTACCTACAATTTTAGTAGTGAAGCGTAGCGTAGGGGTTACTGGCAATACTCTTTGGCAGACTGGCAACTCCTACCATTGATTGAATTGATATCTAAAGATTTTTGGATTTTCGTACCCAAGAAATGGGTTACGACTCAGACGGGGCTGAGACTTCCGGATCAGAAACAGAAAAACTTAACAGTGAAGTTTGTAGGCGCGAGTTTGAGGAGTTCGAACTTGACAATAGATCTGTATGTTATATGGAGAACCGTAGTGGTAGAGGCGGCTCCGGGCAGAAGAGAAGCTCATACAACAGAGATGAGTACTTGGCCAATCAAAGAAGTGGTAAGCAATATGGAAGTAGACGCCAAGAAGACTTTGGCTCTCCACAAAGCATTAACGATACACAAGAAATAGATGAGGACCCCGACTATAATCAGGTTTTCGTCATTTGAATAGCTATAGATTGATAATATTTTGACATTTCATTTCGGTTCTGAGCTATACGGGAGAGATCTTGTAATAGTTTAGACGTAATAAGATTTGCATATACTTAATGACCTTAGGGTGAATGATACCTAGGCCAAAAGCTATTGCCATAAAATATAAAGGCCATAGATAATAGATTAAAGCTAGTTTCGTCTAGTGAGTTTAGAGCACTACAAGAAAGGTGTTGCATAATCTGATGCAGACTAAATGTGTGGTGACAGCAATGGTATAAACTGTAGATGCAAGATCTATAACTCATTCTTTATATTATACCTGTTTCTAAGAGAGAGATTAGGAAATACTTCATAATAATCCTAAGTTATGAATATTGTGAATGATGTTTTAAGAGCTAAAGCGCCCAGTAATATAGTTATAGCTTTGATTCAACGGATTTAAATCTAATACATGCTATTTGATTATTATTTCTCCTGATACCATTTAGCTTAGACTGACTAATAGGGCAAAGGGCACAATGGGTGATCAGCGAAGAGCTGAAAATCCCAATGTACCTTTTGGCCCTTGCCTTGCTACCATTTTACGTGCTAACAAGGTATTGATTGGCTGCAGGTACGGGATTTTCTTCCCATTGTTCTCTTTTGCGTTATTTGCTGGTTTTTTGCTGTATGGAGGATGGAGATCTTGAAGAACAATACAACTTGATGATTCTGGATGACAAGAAGATGACTTTTCAGGATAAAGGGCTGTAAAACTGATACTTCTCTTTTTCAAAATGATACTATTAACATATTTTAGTGTATGCTTTTTGAATGCTGGTCACATATGCAATTTTGCATCAGACATCATTATAATAGCATAATGGCAGCATTCTTAGGCTGTTTCTTGCTTTATAGAAGCATGTTTTCATAACTACCCTGCTTCATACTCATATGTTAAACAGTTTGACATATTATTGCTACCATGCTCTATGGGTTAAACATCTAAGTTAATCAATTATGCTTAAAAGCTTATTTCTGAATACTGTCTTCCGTTACGGGTACATTCCCTATTAAGTCTAAAGTTATGATAAAATGAAAGTTCTGCTGAGGAAGACAGGTTGCATGTCAAGAGATAGTTATGTACTGGATATCAGAATAGCATATAAGGAACCTGTTTGTGTCCCGGGTTAAGATAATACAAGTTCCTTTAGTAGATTCTACATGTTTACATTACGGTATGGTAATAGCTATGAAGTTAGTGGTCAAAACATTGATAAACATGATTTGTTATATTACACAATAAGAAGGCTCAACAATAATACAAATGGTGAAAGTTGTTCTTTGACGTTTTAAAGTCCCATATAAAGATTAGATATTTGGAGAGTTGTAAAATGCCAAGGTAAAGTTTGCACGAGTCCCTAGTTTGCTGGTTGCTACATGAATTATACCTCATTATCATTGTAATCGTAATTTTGTTGAGCAAAGGTCTCATATAACTGTGTGGTATAATATTCTTGAAACGTAATTATGTAAATTGGGTCTTACACGGGCCTTCCTAAGTAGTCTAAAATTCTACAGGCCAGTATCTTAATGATGAATAGTTTAAAGTTTTATGTTTCAATGGTTCTAGTCTACTTCTTTCTCAAGACATATGGTACTAAGATATATAATGGCTAAATTTAATGGGTAACAAGACACTGATCTAGAAATGCTCAATCTAGTATCAGGGTGATAATACTGCTAAGGGATTGACCGAGGCAGATGTCTGGTCTAGGTTGACTAGTTCAGACTGGTTTTTTTTTTTTTTTTAATGAACAAGTAAAGGTCGATCCCTGATATGCAATCAGGTTTTTCGGATCACCTATCTATTTTAGGGTTCCTCCTCCCTTGAAAAAGGAGTTTCTGTAAAATTTCTTACTTATATATATATATATAGAAGCCTTCAATTAAAAAAAAAAAAAAAAAGACCCTCAGGTCCATGGGAGAAACGATTACAAAACAATATAGTTTTCAAGCTGGGCACTAAAGGCCTTGTGCCTCCAATGTAGTTCCTAATAAGTATAGATCCAACAGCTCTTTTCTTTCTTTCCAATATTCGCTGAGGTATGTACCCAATTTTTTTGGGGGTAGATGTAATAAACCATTCAAAGTGTTTTCGTGAATACCATATTGATTGTGCAGATAATCAAATGCCGTGCAGTGAAGTAAGGCATGTTGTTCGTCCTCTACTACCATATCTAAGCAGCACAGGCAGTACCGTAATTCATGAGGAATTCTGTTTGCCCTCCCAACTTCCACTTCCAGGTGATGAGAACTAAGTCTAATTTGAGAGATTAGTTTTCGTCTTTTTCGATCTAAACCTGATTTTAAATAGTCTTGCTCTCCATAAACCACCATGGGATTTATCTCTTTTCGATAAAATTCTCTTTTCGTCCGTAGATCCTGATTAGGCCATAAACGGTGCTGGGCCTTTTCCTCGACCCATTGCCTGATTCCTGCCTCTGTTTCAGGGAGTTCTTCAATCGGGATATCCCATAAACGAGCCCATTCAATCAGCCGCTTATACCATCCAGGGTAGCATTGATGATTTGACTCTTGAAGAGCTTGATACGGCAGCCGTTTTGTTTCCATCCTTTTTACTCTAGCATAGTACAACAGTGTTTGGTAAAGAGCTTCTACTTCTAGTGAGTACATGCCGCTTTCAGCCAAGAGCATCTCATATGGGGTCTGTAACTTTGCACCCAATTCTTCCAATAGGAATCGTTTCAGCACCTGTTCTATTTTCTTCCATTTGTGCCTTGCAAGTCCTGGCTCCCAGGCAGGGCAAGCATACAGAACAATGGTCTGCACTAGCATGCTAAATAGAAGTTTTCTAAGTGGCCATTGCCATATACAATTTTGCGAGCAATAACTCAAACATTTATATAAAGCTCTGTATCCTCCTGATATTCTTTTCTGGACCCCAGTATTCCATTTGTAGTTATTGGAGAATTCGACCCCTAGATATTTATAATCCTTCACCTATTCCAGGCTCTCCCCATCTAGTACCATGTCAATATTTTCTCGTGCTCCTATAACCATTACTTTGGTCTTTGATTTATTTACTTTCATTCCTGTTGAGCAGCAAAATTATTCTAGTGCCAACAAGTGTTGTTGAAGGCTCTCTTTAGTTCGTGCTATCAGTACCACATCGTCTGCATACAGGAGGATTTTTAGCACATATTGTCCCAGGTGAGCCCCATTTCCAGCAGCCACATTAAGCCATTCCTCTAGCTTGTCTATGAAGATTCTCGTAGAGCCTTTCTCCTGCTTGTGTCAAATTAGGAGGTACCTTCATATCCTGCATTCTCTCTCCAAGCTTTCCTCTTGACACTCGATCGAATGCCTTTGTGAAGTCCACAAAACAGCAGTAAAGAGCACGTCCGTGCCCTTTGGATCCTTCTGTCATCACTCTAAGTGTTATCAGATGATCTATCGTGGAGTGGTCTTTCCGGAAACCAGCCTGCCCTATGACCCTTATCCCAGCGTCTTCCGCCCATGAGCTCAATTTCTTCTCTATAATTGCTCCAAACAGCTTGGCCATGATGCTACTTATCATGATTGTACGGTAATTCGTCACTAACTCTCGATCTCCAGCTTTGAAAATGGTGACTATCCTGTTCAAGCACCATGCCTCAGGAAAACCGTTTCTTACTGCCTTAGAGGTTTGCCAGTTTAGTATGCACAGCATGGCCACTCCATTTTAATAGTTCCACCATCATTCCCTTGCAGTCACGGGCTTTCCCATTATCCATCTTATACAAAGATCTACATACATCCTCTACTGTGATGAAGTCTGTTACTGCTGTATCATTCAAACATAATGTTGTTGCTGACGCACTTTCCAGACATCCATTCGTCACTCGAATGCATTGCAATACTATATCCACACTCTCTAGTGAGTTTGGGAAACAGATACGGTAGGCCCTTCCCATAGACCTAGAATTCTGGGAGATACGGCAAAGTGTATCCAAGGAAGCCAGGACGGACAAGGAATGGGAGACCTTCCGCCATTATAAGAAGGCGGCTGAACTCCTTTATTATAAGGATAAGTTATATGTTCCCGAAACATCAGGAGTTCGCAAGCTCATTCTTCACGATACACATAACAGTCCCATAGCGGGGCACGCAGGATTTATGAAGACATATTTCAAAATCCGCTCTAGCTATTTCTGGCCAGGAATGAAGAAGCACATTGCCAGGTACATTAAGCAATGCCAGATCTGTCAGCAAACAAAGGCTGAGCAGTTGCGTATTCCTGGGGAGTTGCAACCCCTAGATATCCCCAAAGCAAAATGGGAAGTTATTACCATGGATTTTATCGTGGGGCTTCTGCGCACCTTAAGAGGGTTTGATGCCTTAATGGTGGTGGTCGACAAACTTTCTAAGATGGCACATTTTCTTCCATGTCGTACCACGGACACTACATTGGATATCGCCTTGCTGTTTACCAAGGAGGTGTTTCGTCTGCATGGGATGCCCCGTACCATTATATCGGACCGGGATCCTAAGTTGTTAGTACGTTTTGGAAAGATTTCTTTAGCACTATTCAAACTAAGCTTGCCATGAGCACAGCTTATCATCCAAAGACAGATGGTCAAACAGAGCATACCAATCGCATAATTGAGGACGTGCTACGTAACTATGTCTGGAACAAGCAATCTCAATGGGCCGATTACATCCATTTGGTGGAATTCGCCTACAACAGTACTAGACAGGAGTCCTCAAGGATGTCTCCTTTCATGATCAATTACGGCTATCAGTGCCTTACTCCAGACATGTGGCATAATCCAGTTTCCAAGGTGGAAGTTTCTTAACAGCTGCTTACAGATATGCAGGCACTAGTCGAAGAGGTTCGGGCATACTTGCTAGCTGCAAGAGCTCGGCAAAAGAGTCTTGTTGATCGACATCGCACACCCCAAGAATTTCAGGTCGGTGATTCGGTTTCGCTAAAGATCAAGATGAAGCAAGCCAAACTTAAGATTGGCAATTGTAAGAAGCTTGCACCTAGATGGGCGGGACCTTTTCAGATAACCGAAAGGATAGGTTCTCAGGCCTACCGATTGGAGCTACCTGCACATTTAAAGGTCCATAAAGTTTTCCATGTAAGTCTTCTCAAGAAGCATTATCTGGATCCAGAAGTTCTTGACAGACCAACACTTCTAGAGATGACCGAGGATCAGTTGGAGATTGTGCCTGAAGCTCTTCTTTGATCGCGAATATAAGCAAACCCTCAAATTTTGCAATACTTGGTACCCACAGAGGACGCAACATGGGTTCTTAAAGCAGATTTGGATAAGACTTACCTGGACTTTATGAAAGAATGCCAAGATCAAACCATTCAAGATGCAATCAACTCCAACCCTAACGGTAAGTATGGTATTATGGGTCCGACTGGGGTCATGTGAGAGAGATCTGACAGGGATCAAGCTAGGGGTTGGGTTACATGCATCTTAGATGGGGAGCTGGGCATGTAGGCATTCATGATAGGATGTATTCGTCTGCGACTATAATGGGAATATGGCCATTCCTTACGCCGAGACGACATGCAAGCCCTAGGCATAATAGGATCCTTGCATTCATATTCTTTTTTAATTATTTTAAGGGGGGTGGTCCCTTCAACCACACTACTTAATCAATTTATTTCGTAAACATTGATGTACTTTACTTCTGCAAGCCAGTAGAGCGTACTGATAGACTGCAGAAGAACCTGGACCTCAGCCTGGAAGCCAACTCGTGTTTTTGAAATTTTATGTTATGAGTGTACTCTTGAGTATGACTGTTTCTACTACTTATATTTTTGTCCTATCACCTGGATATGTAATCTTTGTTGACTTTAATAAGTATGACTTATCTTTCCATATATAATCTCCAATAACTCTAATGTTGAGGACAACATTAATCCAAGGGGGGGGAGAATGTGACGTTCTAGGTATTTATATGGTATACATACGCATACCATGACACGTCGCCAACATGTAACTAGGCCTAGGGGCCAAATTGGGGTTCGCCTAAAATGGATTTTATTAGCTATGTTAATAAAATCAATGGATAATTATGGATTTTATTAGCATAATTAACCTAATTATGCTAATTGGAGCCTTAATTATTTAAATACCACTAATAAGGGGGTGCCACCTGGCCCAAATTGATTGGGTAAGGGGGGCTTGCTATTTTGGTTGGAGAAATAGGGGTCCTACCCCCATTTCAGCCCAAATTCGAATTGGGAAGTGAGGAGGAGCAGCAGCTACCAACTTTAGCCAATCTTTGCCAGTACTTGCCAACAGCCTCAAACCATGGAAGCCTTCCGTGACAACGGCTCCAGCCAAGAGACTGGTTAGTCCCTAGATAGCCTCTATTTATGGTGACACTTCAGCACCATATAACGAGTATGATGGTGAATCGGGGGTGGGGTCCTGCCTAGCGCGGCTACAGGACCCCTATAGTGTGCTAGGCTTATAGCCGGTCACTGTGTGTGGGCCGGGTATGGGTCTGACACTTCCTAGGTCGCAGGAGACGTGCCTATATGGACGCCCTGGACGCGAATGGGCTGGTGAGCCGGCCTTTAGATTTAGGGGAGTAAGTCGGGTACGGATGCGGGGGTCACTAAGGGGGCACGTGTTCTCTAGTACACCCAGGGATTCGTCATGCTCAGGGAGGAGACGCTTCTCTGACCTGCCTCATCGGACCGGGGAGATGTAACTCGGAGTAGTCCCATAGGGTGATTCCTTGGGATTACGTCTCCGGGGGCTACAAGCACGTCATAGCATGATTCAGCCTATCTGCAAAGTGTGCACAGGAGGGGCGGATGGAGTGGACTACCCTAGCCATTGTCTTATGCCAGCCCATGCCATGTTATACTTCCCTATTGATATCTTGAGGCCCTGACTGTCAGTTGACCCCTTGGAGTCTGAGCCCATGCTAGCGCCTTGTCATGATGTCTACTTCATGTTATTATGGTTATACTGTCTTTTCGTTTATGATGATGGATGGGCCACCCTTCGTGGTGGTATATTATTTAGCATGATTGTTGTATGCTAACATGCATGTATGCTTCCGCTGTATAGGATTCCCATAGAGGACGTGGGATGAATGACACCTCCGTATTCCTCGCCCGGACACTTGGCCATCCCAAAAGTGGTCCGAGTATGATGGAGGGCCCTAACATGGTGATGTAATCGTCATGGGAGGGGAATTCCCGTATTTGTACGATGGGAGCATCGTATAGATTCTGAGAGCGTCATAGCAAAGAATGCTTAAGTTTGGCACCCTTAGAAGTAAAGTTCCAGACTATGGCAATAACAAACCGATGTTTTCAGATTTTCCATAAGGCAAAATATAATAGCCAAAATAAGATGTAGTGGTTTCCAAACACTTTTGCAAGCAAAACATAGTACCTTTGTTTAGGAATAGCAGAAAAAGAAGCACACATCCTATGCAAATGTTTTCAGCTCTCTTATTTGAACCATTTTTTTCTTTCCTTTGCTTCCATTAAGCAGGATCCAACTTTTCCTCGAATATGTCACTCTTGCATTCAACTTCCCAAGTACTCCTAATATAAACTGGACAAAAGTAGAACATTAAGAAGAGAAGCCCGTACCTGGAGCCAATCAGTACAAAATTAGCCATAAACTGGGTAAATTTGCAAGGGCCAAAAGGTATGTTAGGCTTCTCGACTATCAACCGTTTGCCTAATGTAATCCTTTTGCCCAAGGATAAAAAAGAGCTCAGAAGAGAATGCCATAATATAAAGCAAATGAGAGAGTCAACATTTAATGATCTATATAGAAGATGAAACATTATATAAGAATAAAGACGTAACCTTCTATAATTTTGATTGGGAATGATCATGACCTTTTAAGCACAATAGTGCTAGAAAGATATATGTTTATACCCAAGGCTAATAAAAAAGCCCTATTAAACAACCTTACACAAACAAATATCTGGTTATCTTCCTTGTCAGAGGCATGCTCACCCAGATATTGGGTTTCAGCAACGAAATGTGAAGTATCACCATAGATCTGTCTATGGGAATTTTGGAACCTTTTGTTTTGAGGCTAGCCACCATAGTTATGCTTGACACGTTTATTGTAATTATCCATATCTCTATCCAGATCTAAGCCTTGCATGCAAAAAGCTATTTTCCTATTAAGGATAGAATCATTCAAACGTTGCTTGGCCACATCATAAATGAGAAGGTCTTCTTCCAGGATAAGGTCCCATTAATCAATATCTTCAAAAGCTCAGGAAATCTTATTCAATGTATCAACCAGACTTAAATCGAGTCTGTCAAATCTTATGGGGAAGAGTCCAACAAATATTAGTTGTGATAGGGAATCCCGTTGCAGCCCCGCACATAAATCTCACGGAGATATATAGAAATTTTAGGCTGTTTAGAGAATAATATAATATTTAAGGGTTATACCCATATTCCAAAGGTTTGAACAAAACACCCGTTGTTCCCTTATTACATGTTAGATGTAAGTATATCTAATTAGATTACATTATGTTTGTTTGGAAAGAGTTAGAACCCTATATGCCACTCATATCACCATACATGGTGATCCTATTTTTATGGTAGTAAATACCAAGTTTCTCCACTTACTAGGAAAAAGAACTCAATGTTAATTCATGTCTAACAAATCTTTCAAAGAGTATAATGCTTACTAAGTATTTAAATATATATATATATATTTTTTTTTTTTTTGAGGGTAAGAGTGTGTTTTTTTTGTTATTAATAATAATAATAAAGATACAGAGAGTCCCCAGTGGGACAAATAGGAAGCATTAGGCCAATTATATGGGTTCTCTATGCATCAATGATGTGTGTACTAAGGGAAGTCCTATTCCACAACAACATAATGGTAGAGAGGCCCCATCTGGACAGTTACTCAGATTGCTTTTTCCACTAAACTCAAGTTGTTCCACCATTAGACCTATCAAGAAAGTCTAGGTCCTCCGAGCTCATCCAGTGGCACTTAAAGTAGTTATAAAATCCTTCAATCTTACCAATTCTGTCCAATCCCTTATTGTAACTCATCCCCATCTTCCTGTGGTGGGACAATGCCATTAAAGCAACTTCCTTATTGAAAAGACTCTTAAGTTTATCAATAGAGATGGATTGCCCCCCCAAAGCGACATCGCATCGATGTCTCCATATAACCCAGAGAGCCACACTAAGCAGGGAGGCATCAGTACAATCTCTGTCTAAGATCATAACAACATTCGGCCATCCAAGTTGATGCATATGCAGTCTCATAAGAGGGCATACCCAATACCAGAACTCAATAATTCTTGGACAGAAGAAGAGATGTGAAAGAGATTCGCTAGCCTGGCACCCAAGAGGACATAGGTCTGTAGACACAATTCCTCTATGGACCAGCTTCACTTTAGTGTTGAGACCTCCCTGGAGAGCCTCCCATCTAAAAAATTGTATTCTCCTAGAGCATAAGGTTTTCCAGGAGTTTGCTAAGAGGAGCTTAGCTGCGGATCCATTCACTTGAAGCCTAGCCTCTGCTTTAAGAGGAGAGTCATCACAAAGGGTCCGATATACACTTGCAACATTGTATGTCTCCTTACCTGCACAGGACTATGAGGAGAAGCTTAACATTGCCTATAATTTTCCGTAGTATCTTTCTATCACCCTCCCCTGCTCTTTGCACTTTGAGTTTAAATTCCGTCCAAGAGATCCATCTATCGATTTCCCAAAGATGCTGCAATTTTAGGATCCCATGGTCTCGCCATTTCTTAAAGATGCGAGGATGAACTAATGCCAAGGGACGTCCATTCTCTTCCCATACATGAATGTTCCAGAATATACTGGCTTTCCCAGCCTCTCGAGGTATAGTCATGGGGGAGCATACTGTTTGCACCTCCCTCCAAGCATAAAGAATACGCCTCATGACTGGGGAAGTGCCAGGGGCCACCTTAAAGTTACAAAAAGAGGCTTTTTAATTGAAGTCAAGCGTCTACATGCTTACAAAAAGGAAAAAAGGAAAAGAAAAAAACAAAACAAGCCTACTCTGTGGAAACAACGAGTAGTAAAGATAAAACTATACAAAAGCTTTAACAAAATAAAGAAGAAAGTCAGGAATGACTGAAACAAGAGTGTGTACATGGCCAAGCAGAGATTTGTTTTTCGGCATTCAAGGCCCAAAATCAGTTGAAGATGTACATGGCATTTCCTTTGGAGTTCCTAATTTCCTTATGAATTGAAATACACCATGTCTAACTGCAATGAGCAACGCCAAAGAAAAACGAAAGGGGAAAAAAATAAGCTATGATTTTTTGTGGGGTGACACGTGGATAGGCTAGGATTCCATGAATTGTTGTATGGGGGTGAGGCAAGCCTATTAAAAAGAAAAAAGAGAGAGATAACAACAAATTTCACTCGCTCTTCTTATTTCACGATAAAGACAGTACTCCCATTCTACACAACAAATTTCTAGGTAATATCCAAATAACAAGAGAACTAGGTAACGAAATGGGTGATAAATCGGCTCTTCGTAATCATCAAAGTTTCCTCGAAGTTTGCAAGCTATGGTATGGTTACTTTTAGCAACATGGTAACACAAAAATAAGTCCAAGTCTACATGATGAGTCCAGGTTAATTAGTATCTCATAGTTGAAGTTTGTTAAAACTCACTATAACAGCATTGACCCATGTCATGAGATTGTTTTGAACATATGGCAGTCAACTTTCAACTTTAATTTTGCTAAATAAAAATGTATGTACCCAAACTTAAAATGTCCAAAAAATGCATTAATAGTAAGATAAAGATATCTTCCAGTGAAAATAACTCAATCCCATCGTATGTAGGTCTATAATGAGCACTTGTGGCTAATGCTATTGTATTCAATTAATATCATTGACAATGTGAAATAAAAGGGAAGGTGAGATTTAACCTTCAGTCATCTCATTTTTATATCAAGGAGTTGCTTTGCCATTGTCTCCCCCTTGTTGAGCAGTGTCACCACTCACCATGTAACAAGTACCAGACAGTTAAGAACTCGCCAAAAAGGGATCCACTTGCGGCCAATGCTACTTGTATCCAATTAATATAAATGACAATACGAAATAAATGGGAGGGTGAAATTTTTGCCCATCAATCGATTTGTTTTTGCATCTAGGAATCTTTTAGCCCTGTCTCCTCCTCGTTAAGCAGTGTTGACAGCTAATAATAAAAGAGCTCAACAGAAAAGGGTAAATCTCATCCTTCCCCTTATTTCATGGGAAATTTTACTGGACCACATAAGTTTTTGATGGCCATCAGAAAGTTTTTTCTGAGTTTTTTGCCCATTAAAATTCTCTAGTTATCTTTGTAAAAATTTTGAGTAATTTCTGAGCAGTGGCGTTTTTTTTCAACCAAGTATCATGTCATCTAACCGTCTAGCTATTGGGAGTTTAATGGTAGTGCCACTGCCAATTTTCCACTGGAAACTCCCCATTACAACAATTTGAGATCTCTTTTCATCTCCATAAGGATCCTCCAATCTACCAAACTGCAATTAATGCAGCACCAACACCTCATTATCCCCTCCCACCCCCAAGAATAGCTTTTGATTTACTAATCATGATGGTGTAGCATTTGTTTCCTTATATGCACAATGGAAAGGTCTTTTCAATGATATGTAGTCATGATATGTTTGAACATGACCCGAACATGCATTAACCTCAAATAGTCAGAGTTTTTTTCTTTTTTTTGCCCCACTTTTATATCTATAGTCAAAAGATATAGCAACATCATGGGTTCGACTGTGACGAACATCAGTCTAGTATGACGACATTAAAATTTATTGCTCTGAGGTCATATGTTAAAGACTGACTATACATAATATACAATCACATACAGAGCCGCTTCTTGCATAAGATATCGCGGTCTGGAGTGGATTCAGATTGGCTTTATGTGATACATGTATTGTACTAGAGATGCTTGTGATGAATAAATGACTCAAGTCCTTCAATAAAAAGAAGAGATATAACAATGGGTTATCACTAGAAAGAACCCGAGAAGATGAATCCTTTGCAAGAAATGGTTTATCGACCTGTTGCTTTGATTTCTTATGCAAGAGTGTTTGCATTTGCTCTACATTTTTTCATCACTACCTTGTATCCCTGTCTAAATGCATTTTATTTAGAAGGGCCCAATCTTGTTCTGTTTTTTCTTGGCGATTTTGAACAATCTGTAGCCATGTTTGTGGAGCTCTTAAGCGTCGAACCCAATGAGCTGAGATTCCCATGTAAATGCCATTTATTTTCTTTTGTGTTTTTGTTCTGGTCTGGCATAATGCAAATATTATGCCTTTCCTGTTTTATTTTGAATTTTAAAGCTATATTCGTTATGATTTTTTTATTTTATTTTTTTTTCGCATTTCAAACATTCTAAATAGTTTAGCCTACTTCCAGTTGAATTGAAAAAGCAAATCAATTGTTCAGTTCTGCTAGTTAACAACATCGATAGCTATGTGGCATTCAAGGTACTGTTAAATGTTAAGATGATGTTTTTACTGATCTCTGCACTGTTTTATGATCAAACAGTTGATAAAGTGTATGTTCTATCTAGATACTATGTTCTTTATCAGAAAAAGATACTCCTCTTGCTATTATAGATATCCTCATCTTGACGAAATCTCGTTTACGGACAAAATCTCGTTTATCCGGGTCCCCCCTTTTTTCTAATGTTCTTTTTTCCATGTTGCACGTCTCCTGGGGACTGCGGCATAATTATAGGGACATCGTTACCCCAGGTTTGACTTTGCGGATTGATGGAAATTCAGCTAATAAGTCTATTATTTCAATGGAACTACCTATGAGAAGCAGTGGCAGTAGGTAATTCTCAATTTATCACTTGCACTTAACTACTTCTGGAAAAAGGTCGCCTATGAGAAGCAAAGGCGAGATATGGCCAATCTTCTTACGAGTATATGTTTGCATATGAACTTGAAGATCAACATCTAAGACGTCTGCATCATCGGCTAAGGTATTGATTGTTAAAGACCAATGGTTATGTTAATCATTAAGAGGTGATAGCAAGAAGAACTACAAGGTTCGTGAATACAATATTAAAGGCAAATTTGGTTAATGGTTCAAAGGTTTTGTTTTTCCTAAGCAAGCATGTGGGATATATCACAAACAGCCGTTTTTCATAACCGAGTCTGTGGGATATTGTGGATAGACGACGGACTCAGATTGGTAAGAAATATTGATGCCTTAACCGCCGGAACTGTTGAAGATAGAAGCCGAGCAAAGATGACAAGTATATGTATGGGTGCTGGGCACATTGTAGTGGCGGAAACAAGTGCCGAACTTGTCTATTGGAGCCGTGTCAACCTTGCAACAGTGATCAGGTTAATAACCCTGTGAACAGTGAATTGCTATAGGGATATTTCAATGGTACTAGGTGAAAAAATATCTTAAGATAATATTTGATTGCTTCAACTTAGTATCTCGGTTGATTATGACTTTGAGCTCATAGCTCTTATGAAATTTGAAGAGAGCACTTTGGATTTGAACTTGTAATTATCTAGTGAAAATTAGTGACCACTACTTGGCTTTTCACTAGAAAATAAAAATTGTACTCAAGTTTGATTGGTGCAATAAGAATTTGAAAGTTCAATCTTGCTAGACATCAAATAGTTGTTCTTAAGTATCTTCAAATCTTTCAGTGGTATCAGAGATTGATTAATATGTCTAGCAGATTTGGAGCATCCTTGTTAAACACTTTACAAAGGAGGTCCAGGTTTCCAAGTTTGGAAAGATGCAATTGCTCACATATTAGAAGTGGCCGACCTTTGGGAGCTGGTTGATCCAGCAGGAACTGCAGGTACAGGTGTACTAGTGAGAACAGGCTCATCAGACTCATTTGTTGGAGTTGTAGGGCAGTCTGCTGCAACAGGGACTGCAACACCAGGAGGTGCAGGAGGAGGTGATACGTTTGAAGTTGAGATCTCTAAGTCCTAGGGAAATGTGGAAGTTTTTACTTAAACACTATGAGGAGAAAACTTCCTCACAAATTGATCTGCTTGAGAATGAACTAAGGGGGCTAAAATTGAAGGAAGATGAGGATGTAACTGAATATTTCAATAAGTTTGATAACCTTATTGCTGATTTAAATGGGGCTGGGGTTGTCATATCTGAAGGAAGCCAGGTGTTGCAAATATCTAGGTCTATTGGAGAGAATGAGACACTAGCTTTATTCATTAGGAATTCTAGCAGATCAAGAGAGGAGGCAGAGAATATTCTAAGAACAGAATGGGAACAAAAGAAAATTTTGAGACAAAGTCAAGTCAAGAAACTCCCGAAATTTTGCTACTCAAGAAAAGAGATAAAATTGTATGCTACAATTGTCATGAGACAGGCCATTATAAAAATGAATGCCCAAAACTCAGAAAAGATTTCAATTGTTATACTTGTGGAGGTAGAGGACATATGGCATCCAAATGTTCTACTCCCAAAAATTTTGGCAAATCTGCAAGAGGCAGAGGTGAGACTAGTTCAGCAAGATCTGGAAGAGGTAGAGGACGAGGCCATGAAAGGGCTTATGTGACAAGAGAACAAGAAGATAAGGTCAAGCCAAGTGATGAAGATGATGATGAGGTACCTCTTGAATTTGCAATTGTTAATGAGGATAAGTGCACTAACAAATCTGATCATTTAATAGTTGATAGTGGAGCTGAGAAATCGATAGTGCAAAATGCTGATTTCCTGAAGAATATATCAAGTGCAAATTCAAGAAAAATTCAGGTTGGAAATGGAGCTTTGCAAGATGTTCAAGGGAAAGGTTTATTACAGCTAATAGACTTAGCTGGAAATGTTGTAAACATTCAGAATGTTCTTTGTGTGCCAGACATTATTAAAAATTTGATATCAGTTAGTCAGTTGTGTGACTTGGGATATAAGGTTGTGTTTGACACTGATCAGTGTAATGTTATGAAGGAAAATGAAATAAAGTTTTATGGAAAACGTGTGGGAAACTTGTATGGGCTGGAAAATAATGTGCATCACTCTGTCAATGCAGTTCAAGAAGTTGGCTTGGAAATATGGCACAATAGACTAGCTCACACCAATTATAAAAAACTGAGATTCCTACATAAGCAAGGTCGTATAAACTCTGAAGATACAAACGACTTTATATGTGAGGGATGTGCTCTAGGAAAGTTAAACAGGTTGCCTTTCCATAAAAGAAAGAATCGAGCACAACAAAAACTTGAATTGATTCATTCAGACCTATGTGGCCCATTAAATGTCAGAAGTAGAACTAATAAGAAATATTTCATAACCTTCACTGATGACTATAGTAGAATGTGTACCACATACTGCCTAAGGAAAAAATCTCAAGCCTTAAGTGCTTTCAAACAGCATGTGACAGAAATGGAAAGAGAGACAGGGCGCAAAGTAAAATGTATCAGATCAGACAGAGGAGGAGAATACCTTTCAAATCAATTTAAAACTTTCTGCATAGCACATGGAATCAAGAGGCAATTAACCTGTAGATACTCACCACAACAAAACGGTGTCTCAGAAAGAAAGAATAGAACAATACTAGATGCTGTTAGATCAATGCTAAAGGAGAGTGGTTTGCCTAACTACTTCTGGGAAGAAGCATTGTACACTGCTGTGGAAATTCAGAACATGCTGCCTTCTGTCAGTTTGCATGGAAATATTCCTAAACAGTTATGGGATCCAGAAAAGGAATTAGACTATGAGAAATACAAGGTATTTGGTTGTATGACCTATGTGCATGTGCCATCAGAGATAAGAAAAAAGCTAGATAGCAAAGCAGAAAAAGGTTTCCTTGTGGGGTATGACAAAGAATCAAAGGGCTATAGGATTTATATACCTGAGTCTAAGGAAATCAGAATTAGCAGGGATGTTCTATTTAATGACAAAGTCTTGTACAAACACAAATTCAGAAAAGGAATAAAAGTTCAAATAGACAAAACTGAAGAAACTCCTAAGTTTGAAGTAGAAGATGACATGGAGGCAGAAATGCAAGAAGAGACAAATGAGGTAGAAAAATCAGAAAATGTCCCTGAGTTAAAACTGAAGATGTTCCAGACTTAGAGCAAGAAAACCTTGAACCTGCTAAAACTCAACCTGAAAAGAAGAAAAGGAAAACTCAGGCTGAAAAACTTGTAGAGGAAGCTAAGCTTGGAGATCAACCTTATGGCAGAGATGAAATGGGAAGGAGCAGGAGGGGTCAGATTAAAAAAATTGGTCATGAATACATTATGGCAATTTTAGAAGATGAAGTAATACCTCAGAGTTTTGCAGATGTTCAGAAAAGTGCTGACAAGGATAACAACAGCCATGAATGATGAGCTTAAATCATTCAAGGAAACTAAGACATATGAGCTTGTTAAATCAGATGGTGAACATAATGTCATTGGCAGCAAATGGCTCTTCAAGATTAAATTAAATCCAGATGGTACAAAGAAGTATAAAGCAAGGCTTGTTGCCCAGGGCTTTACACAGAAAAAGGGAAGGGATTATGACGAGACATATTCTCCTATAGTTAAATTGACAAGTATTAGAACACTTTTGGCCATAGCTAATGCCATGAAGTTAGAAATACACCATATGGATGTTAAATCAGCATTCCTAAATGCAACTTTGTGTTGGAAATGACAAAATTATGTGTCATGTGATATTCTAATCTATGAGAAGCAGTGGCAGTAGATTAGAGTTGTTAAATGGTGTCATGTTATTCAAAGTTAAGCAGTTGAATGGGGGAGACCTATGAGAAGCAGTGGCAGTAGGTCAAAGTCAAAGTCAAAGGTGGCGGGCACACCCTACCCGGGTGTTGCTGGGCTCGCTAGAAACACACAGACACCCCCTGCCCGCCACTTAGGGTTTTGGGTTGACTGGTCAACGGGTCAAAGTCAACGACAGCTGGAAGATAAGGACAGCAGGGCATCCTATTATTTAGGCAAGTTGAAAAACTTTCTATATGAAGGGCATGCACGATTTGACAAGTGGATATATCCAGGTTGATGAGAAAATATATATATGACTGATTGTCATAGAAAATATCTTGGTGAAAGTGCGGATACAGTGCGTGTATGCAAATATAGGTGCGGGGAGGGTTTGAAGGAGACAGAGTCTTGGCATACTTGTTTCAATCCCAAGCTCGATTCTAACATTGGTATCGAGCTAACTAAATCCTCCCTGCGGATAATGACAACCAGATTCGGGGCAAATCTATTGAACTCTATTGAAGTTTTTAAAGGAGATGGAGGATTTCAAATCTGGAAGGAGAGTATTAGAGCTTTACTGGAGTTTGAAAAATTGTGGTATTTGTTTGATGGTAGTCCAGTAAGGGGTGCAACTAGCTCAGGTGATTCAAGTCCTGCTGCTAGTAGTAGTAATGCTCAATCTGGTGCAGGGGAAACTTCAGGTGAAGGTGTGTCTACTGGAAGGGCAACTTCTCCAGTTCGGAGCGAGAAGATGAAGCTAAGATTATGGAGGCCCGGCCATAATCATGTGTAAGGTAGGCAATTGCCTTAAAACTGAAGCTTCTCGAGGCATGAAGCCTAAGGAAATGTGGGATTATTTGATAAAGCACTATGAACAAAAAAGTTCTTCACAAATAGATGTGCTAGAAAAACAGTTAAGGAAGATGAAATTGTTTGAGAAAGATAACTTGACTGACTTTTTGGAGAGATTTGATTCCATTATTGCAGATCTTGAGGGAGCTGGAAATATCTTGAATGAACAGTATCAAATACTAGCTTTGGCAAGAGCAGTATCTCATAATAGTCACTTGGCAACTTTACTCAGAAATGTAGCCACTTCCAAGGAGCATGCTATCAGAATGATACGCACAGAATTTGAACAGTCTACTATTACTCAGGAGGAAGCTCATCAGTCCTCAGAGATCTTGTATGCAGGTAAGACTAAAAGAGGTGGTTTTTCAAGAGGAAAAGTAGGACCTTGTTATGCATGTAATCAATTTGGTCACCTAAAGAGTGAGTGTCCAAACAATAGTGAGAAGGAATTTAGATGTTTCAATTGTGAAGGCAAAGGTCATTTTGCTTCTGATTGTCCAAGCCCTAAAAAGGGAAGAGGTCGAGGGAGATTTTCTGGAACTTATAGAGGTGGCAGGGGCAAGGGAAAATTCAAAGGAGGCTCAAGTATTAATGTGGTAGAAAAACAAGATAGTAGTGAAGGTGAACTTGAGGATGACACCTTGGAGGTAAGGAAGAATTTAACTTGCAATGTTTCAGAGTTTCCAAGGAAAAGCAATAACCAATTTGTTGTTATAGATTCGGGGAGCGAGAAAAAAAGTGTGATGTGTGATCTGCATATGCTTAAGGAGTGGGAAAAGAAAGAAGGACATGTGCAACTTGGTGATGGGGGTTTGAAGAAAATAGAAGATACTGGAGTTTTAGAGTTGTTTGACTTAAATGGCAAAATTGTAAAATTGAGAGATGTTTTGTGTGTGCCCAGTCTTGTTAGAAATCTCATATCCGTATGCCAGCTGGTGGATTTGGGATATAAAGTGCTGTTTGAACAGATCCATTGTAAAGTGTTTCTTAATGGTGAATTAAAGTTTATTGGCAAAAGAGTTGGTAATCTTTTTGGATTGAATATGGAGCATCTTCATGAAATTAATCTTGTGGAATATTCAGATGTGAAAGTATGGCATAACAGATTATGTCATGTAAATGCTGCAATAATTAAAAGGCTTGGGGAAAAGGGATTAATATCTGCCAAGGTACAAAATGAAAAGTTTTTATGTGGAGGCTGCCAACTTGGAAAGCAATCAAGATTGCCATTTAAAAGGTCACACAAAAAGAGCAAAGGGCATTTTGGATTTGGTACATACAGATTTATGTGGTCCTATAAATGTTACTAGTTTGAGTGGGCATAAATATTTCATGAGCTTTATTGATGATTTCAGCGAAAAAACCAAGTGTTATATTTTGAAAACAAAAGACCAAGCTAGTGATGCTTTGAAGTTATTTACTTCTTTGAAACCGAGCTAGAAACCGAAGAAAGATAAAGTGCATAAGGTCGACAGGGGAGGTGAATATATCTCGATGAATTTAAAGCTTTTTGTGTAAAATGGGGAATCAAGAGGCAATTGACATGCGATACTCACCACAACAAAATGGAGTTGCGTAAAGGAAAAAAAATAGAACCTTGCTTGATGCTTGTGAGATCCATGTTGAAGTATTCGTTTACCAAATTATTTATGGGATGAAGTCGTGAAGACAAATTGCCTACATTCAAAACTTGTTACCTTCATCAAGTATTAAAGGTGCAATTCGAAATGCTTTGGTCCGTAGTAAGTCACCTTCTTATGATAGATTAAAAGCATATGGGTGTTTATGCTTTGTACATGTTCCTGAAGAACTGAGGAAAAAGTTGGATGATAGAGCATACATATCTTATCTAGTAGGGTATGATTCTAACTCAAAAGCATTCAGATTATATGACCCTGCTAAAAGAAAAATTATAATAAGTAGAGATGTGGTCTTCAATGAAAACGAATTTTATAGGAAAACTCCTAAGATAAATACTGAAGATCCATGTGAAAGTGAAAGGAAAGATAGTATTGAGGAAACAAATCAGTCAATAAGTGAAGAAGAAAAAACTCAAGGATTGGAGCAGGTAGATTTGAGTGACTCTGATAGTGAGTCAGAAATGATTCCAAGTAATGTTGTTGAGCCAGAAGTGGAATCAGGTGTTGAGCAAGAGATTGAACACCAAGAGGCAGAAGTGGATAAAATTGATAGACCAAAAAGAAAACCCAAACGAACAGAAGCTCAAATGTTGGCAGAAGAAGCCAAACATGATTTAGAGTCTCATGGTAGAACTGAACTTGGAAAAAGTAAAAGACTTAGATCTCAGGTAGGAGAAATTAATACTGTATTTGACATTTTGATACTTGAAACAGACAAGATTCCACAAAATTATATGGAGGCAGTTCAAGATATGAATGGAAAGAACTGGAAATGTGCTATGGAAGAAGAAATGAGAGCATTCAAAAGAACAAACACTTATACAGTAGTGGATATTCCTTCTGATAAGAATATAGTTGGAAGTAAGTGGATCTATAGAATAAAACCAGGAGTAGACAAAAATACAAAGAAATTTAAAGCCAGACTTGTTGCACAAGGCTTTACACAGAAAAAAGGAGAAGATTTTGATGAAACATTCTCACCATTGGTAAAGATAAATAGTTTAAGAATGTTATTAGCTATTGCTAATGCTTGTGACCTTGAAATCCATCATATGGATGTAAGTACAGCATTCTTCATGTTGAGAAATGAGCCTTCTATGATTGGGTGGACAGGCTGGGGATCGAACCCAGGACCTCTTGCTTGCAAGCCAAGTACTCTACCACTGAGCTACCGGCCCTTTGATGGGCTTTCGGCACTCCTCCACTACAATTTCTATGTCCTGCGAAAAACTCAATCATGACATTAGAACCTACAAACCCAACCAAATGCTATGGTTCTTTGGATTATACCAATAATTGCATGTATCGCCTACATAGGTTCATGTCTTACATATTAATAACCTAGAGAATTCAATGACCGAATGGTACATTTCTTTACCAACATATCCTCAAATGATTTTTCTTTTAGCATACCCACAGTAAGGCTTGAAATGGTTTATCAATGGCTTCAAATGAAATGCAGATACTTATGAAGATCTAATCAATCACAACCTAGGGAGACACCATGGCACGACCTATTTCCATATTCATTAAACTTCTATACCAAGTTATGCTCTGCAATTATTTCATATTAACCAATCGCTTCATGTTTCAAGCGACCTATGATTTTCTCAGTTCTTCATAAGCTGGCTCATAACTAGCATTGTTTCCCAGCACGTCTTTCAGGCTTTGATTTTGGCCGAGATTCAGTCAATACCTTAAATCTTTTTGGAGGTAGAACCCCATGCAAAAAAAAAAAAACAAGTTAATGCTCTTATGCCATCCAGAATTCTAGTTACATTCCTCGAGACCTAGTCTTACTTCTTCAGAGCTTTTAATTTTGCTCAAACAAATACCAAAATATTTCTAATAGAGCAATTAGACTAGTTCTTACTCGTTCACTCAAAATGAACAAAATGAAAACACACAGGCTCCAAGAGAAATCGGAACTGTGCTCTGATACCAATTTGATACGATTAGCTAGTCTCCAAAGATCTACTGCAAAAATAATCGTCAAGAAACAAGTCAAGTAAGCACAAATCCACCCTTCCGGGTAAGCTGACCACCCAACCGGGTTGTCCTTGAGCAAGAGTCTTCCAAAGAAAGGAAATAACGCAAGTTAGCCACTACAAATCCTTTGTAGCAAAAACATAGATTTAAGGAATAGGCTAGGCTTGGGATTTGGCTTAGATCTTCAATTGGGATAGAAACAAGCTTTGCCCTCACATACGCTTACTAGTTGCTCCTTTTGTAACATTCACCTCCCTTACAAAAGATAAAGGTATCCCTTAATAAGCCTTACTTGAATAATGCTCTTATATTTAGCCCAAGTCCCTTTTTAACATTAAAAGTATCCCCGTTTTGCCCATAGATATAATAGATGCGTACCTCATAGCTTTAAAGATAGTTTACTATCTTTTCTAAGGTTCTTAGATTAGCTTATGGTTTATAACTTGTCCTATATTAGATTAAAATATCCCCCAATGGTCTAGCTAAGGATAATAGTTAACTTAATTTATTGTATATTCTCTAAGATACTTGGGTCCAAGGGTTGACATAAACATCTATAGCTTTCTTTCTCATACTCTTGCTCCCGACAACCACTCCCCCGAGCGCCACCATATCAATTCCTTCCCTTCTTGGGATTGATCGTGCTCGATCAAGAATTATATGGCAAATTAATACAACCAAGTCCATGGTTGCAACCTGCACAATCAGAAATGGTCAAGTCCAGCCCTTTAGGCTAAAAATTTTCACGTCCAGCCCTTTAGGCTGAAAATTTTCGAGTCCAGCCCTTTAGGCTAAAAAATTTTCAAGTCCAGCCCTTTAGGCTAAAATTTTTCGAGTCCAGCCCTTTAGGCTAAAAATTTTCAAGTCGAGCCCTTTAGGCTAAAAATTTTCCAAGTCCAGCCCTTTTAGGCTAAAAAATTTTCCAAATCCACCCTTTTTAGGCTAAAATTTTCAAGTCCAAAATTTTTAGGCTAAAAATTTTCAAGTCCAGCTATTATGCTGCAAACATGTTAGTTGCCTCAGGACTTACTATATATTACATAAAGAAAAGAACACCTTATACTTCCACCTTGAATTTCCCTAAGGCAAATGTAACTCAAATATCCGTTTACCTTATAGCTACAAACGCCTAAAACTTAGGTTGCTCATGAGTCATTCTTCATGTGTGCCCATTACACATACTCCAGCATTCCAACACTTTGGAGGAGGAAGCATTTATGAAGCAAGCTCCAGGGTATGAGCAAGGTAAAGATATGATTTGGAAATTAAATAGGGCTGTCTATGGACTAAAACAGTCCCCAAGGGAATGGTACCTTTGCACGAACCAATTTCTGCAAGAACAAGGATTTCACAAGCTTCAAAATGATGGTAATCTATATAGGTTTGAGCAGAATGAAGAGTATTGTATGATTGCTCTTTATGTTGATGACTGCATCATGGTTGCTAGCTCATTGAATATTTTAAACAAATGCAAGAGTATTCTAAAATCCAGATTTCAAATGACTGATTTAGGGGAGCTAAGAAAATTCTTAGGAATTGAAGTGGTTAGAAACAAAGAGCAAAGGTGGCTTAAGTTACATCAAAGCAAACATATAGAGAATATGCTTAAAAGGTTTAACTTGAAAGATGCAAAAACAGCAAAAATTCCCATGACACCTGGACACAGGCTTACAGATATTCAGGAATCTACAGATGCAAATATTGCTGAAATGGAAAATGTTCCTTATCGAGCTTTGGTTGGCTGTTTACTGTACTTAGCAAATAGCACACGCCCAGATATTGCTTATGCTGTAAACATATTAAGTCGAAGGAATCATGATGCCACAAGAAAGCATTGGGAAGCAGCCAAACGTGTTTTGAGGTACTTGAAAGGCACTCAAGAACAGGGAATATGCTTTGATTCAACTGATCTAACAATGTCATGCTATAGTGATGCAGATTGGGGAGGTGATCTTTCCACCAGAAGGTCAACCTCAGGTTATGCCATATTTTTAGGAGGTGGTGTAATTGCCTGGAGGTGTAAAAAACAAGGAGCAGTAGCTATGAGCTCTGCAGAAGCAGATTATGCTGCCTCATCTCTAGTAGCTAGAGAAATAATTTGGTTAAGAAGACTGCTTCAAAAGCTAAACTGTGAACAAGTAGATCCTACAACAATTTGGACAGACAGCCAAAGTTGCATGGCTATAGTCAAAAATCCTGTGCAACATGACAGAACTAAGCACATAGAATTAAGCATACACTTTATACGAGAGCTGGCTGAGAAGAAGCTAATTCAAATGCTCTATGTAGATACTAGCAAACAAGTTGCAGACATTTTCACAAACGCTCTCTCTGAAAGCAAATTCAATGGATTTAAGGCTGACTTGAACATATCAGAAATGCAGACTTATGAGCTGAAGGAGGAGTGATGGAAATTCAGCTAATAAGTCTATTCTTTCAATGGAACTACCTATGAGAAGCAGTGGCAGTAGGTAATTCTCAATTTATCACTTGCACTTAACTACTTCTGGAAAAAGGCTGTCTATGAGAAGCAGTGGCAGTAGATATGGCCAATCTTCTTACAGAGTATATGTTTGCATATGAACTTGAAGATCAACATCTAAGACAGATGCAGATCATCGGCTAAGGTATTGATTGTTAAAGACCAATGGTTATGTTAATCATTAAGAGGTGATAGCAAGAAGAACTACAAGGTTCGTGAATACAATATTAAAGGCAAATTTGGTTAATGGTTCAAAGGTTTTGTTTTTCCTAAGCAAGCATGTGGGATATATCGCAAACAGCCGTTTTTCATAACCGAGTCTGTGGGATATTGTGGCATAGACGACGGACTCAGATTGGTAAGAAATATTGATGCCTTAACCGCCGGAACTGTTGAAGATAGAAGCCGAGCAAAGATGACAGGTATATGTATGGGTGCTGGGCACATTGTAGTGGCGGAAACAGGTGCCGAATTTGTCTATTGGAGCCGTGTCAACATTGCAATAGTGATCAGGTTAATAACCCTGTGAACAGTGAATTGCTATAGGGATATTTCAATGGTAGTAGATGAAAAAATATCTTAAGATAATATTTGATTGCTTCAACTTAGTATCTCGGTTGATTATGACTTTGAGCTCATAGCTCTTATTAAATTTGAAGAGAGCACTTTGGATTTGAACTTGTAATTATCTAGTGAAAATTAGTGACCACTACTTGGCTTTTCACTAGAAAATAAAATTTGTACTCAAGTTTGATTGATGCAATAAGAATTTGAAAGTTCAATCTTGCTAGACATCAAATAGTTGTTCTTAAGTATCTTCAAATCTTTCACGGATCGAAAGAATGATGGCATAAAAATATAAAGATCATTGCTTTATTGCTTTACAACTCTGGTGCAGATATGTTCCAGCGTCAACAATCATGGCAACGCAAATTTGACCATGCAGATTGGGGTATGTGCTTTCGATGAATATTCCAAGGCAAGATGTGATCTATTATTGTAGACGGTTGTGCAAAAATGGTTTAGATTAGGTATCTGATGGGGAAGCAAAGGAAGCAGTGCACAGTATGGAAGTGCACGTCCAATGACCTGGGCATGTTGGGTTAAGGGTAATGATTCGATCTGGTCGTGCCTCTCTTCTTCTTATTTGTATATGAATTTGCTTAATACAGACATTGAGTCTAGATTGATCAAATCCTAGATAGCAAGCAAATTTGAATCATGTTTGATGTTATTGGGATCCGTGCATAGAGAACCATCTTGGCTCTGTACCTACTACAAAAAATATGCGGGCAAAACAAGGTGCTGCGAACGACGGGTTGCCCTCCGGTGGCTCGAAAGTGTGTTTTCATGTTTCGTCTTTTTGTGTCAGATAAGCAAATTTGAGTGACTAGTTTTTAGCACGGTATTTCGTATCAGATCCCTTTGAAATTGCACAATTAAACAAGCAAATTCAACAAACATTAACTAGTCCACAAGTATTAACACAAATCTGAACTCTCTACTTGCTAAGGAAATGAGAATCAACAAAAACTATGGTACCTAGAAGTTATGACTCTGTACTTTATAAAGCAAGCAAACTCTAATATATCCACAAAGCTAGACTCTTAAAAGATAAGTGCAACAGGCTAATATCTAAACAAGAGGAAAAATAATATTGGATCTAAAATGCTTCCAAAGATAGCCTTCCATTTAGTAAACCTTAAACTCCACCACTTAACACATCTTGCATTGGAAAAAATCTGCAAGCTTTGTGTTCACCACTTTTATTTATCATTATTACCACTACGGGTTTATCTAATGCACCATAGACCATGAAATTTTGAGTGGTATAAAAAAATTATGTTTTAATCTAAATGAACGAAATGTGTTAAGAAAAAATTAATCTTCATATCTTCCTAATTCTAATGTTCCCATGCATTGTAGCATGAGTAAAATCATCCATGTATAGATGTGGGTTGCCTTATAGCTTTCAAATATACCTTTATCTTCCCTAAAGTATGACCCAAAAGGGCAACATGCGCATACAATGATATAGATACAAGTTACGCACCGTTGGGGCGGGCGCATTATTGGTTAGGTGCAAACTTAGGTAGCCGCAAAGTGGGGGTATGTGGTTGTATAGGATTGGGCTTGCAGTACCTGGCATTGTCTCTTAATGCCTAGCTAGCCTTCGTAAAGGATAAATATTTGTGGTAGCTGTGTAGCTGTAAGGTAGCTGGGCTGTTTAGAGAGTTTAGAATGTTCCTTAATCCACCTGGTTAGTGTCCCTAAAGGACAACATATTCTTATTGGTTTGTAATTGATGATGATATCGGCAATTGCAACGTAAATGGCGTATTCAATAAATTCGTTACTCTAATATATTTCTGGATTCTTTTGTTGTTAGAGATGGTGGTTGTAGATCCGTTTGTTGATGAATATTGTGGTTGTTCCAATATAAGTTTTCAAACCTTTCGAATTTTGTGAATGTACTTAGTTGTACTGTATCTTGCTTAATTTCATTTTATCCTTAATATGCATTTGCGTTTAGCCTTAGATTTAACTTTGCAACTTTTTTATATTGGTACGAAGATCATCCTCATTATGACCTTGCATGCCTATTCCATCAACGAGTGTCTGCGTGAAACAAAAAACTAAGAATTAGAAAATGTCCTGAAGTCTTGGGGTGACGATTTGGCCAATTTGAAAGTCTTGAATTTCTATGGGTGGAGATCATTATGTTTGCATTTTGTCTTTAAAAGATTTGGAAGTGTTGAAACTCAATGGTCGGAGATCATTGTTTTTGCATTTTTCCCGTAATAAATGATGCATCTCAAGATGCACTTGCACCTCAAGATGCATTTGCATCCTTGGATTGTCTTTGCAAGTTTATTATAGTTACAAATGCGCAAATGGCTTTACTTTCTTTATGCACATCCTTTAGCGTGAAACAAATGCTTTAAACTTGTCTAAAAGATCATACACTGTGCCATCAAATAAACGTGCTTTATAATAACGGATAAAGGAAAAACACAAAGAATTTGGGCTCCATGAACAACAGAGCAACTCCAACAATAAAGCATCAGATCACCTCCATAATTGCAGGACAACGAACAAAATATGCAACTAATGGTAGACCATCTAGGAAATTCATAAAGGTCGTTACCAACACTCTCATGCGGACCTGCTACAGACTTGATTGGTCATGTCAAGCTCAAAGCAAATTGTTCCTTCATTGTTTGACTGAGAGCAGATATAGTTAAGAGCACTGATAGGGTTTAAGAGCACTGATATAGTTAAGAGCACTGATAGGAGATAGAGTTTACACACCTCAGAGTCCCCTCGCAGCACTGAGTCACTACTTCGAGTTCATGTTTAGAGATTCTTTTAACTTTAGCTGCATAGGTATCAAAGTTGTAGCTATACCTCCTATACTCCTTATCCAGCTTATATAGCCATTGTAACTCTTTGAATATCTTCAAAGTGATGCACGGTCTTGCATAAAAAGTGGAACTTGTTCTTCCAAGTTATGTGCATACTTCTCTAAAAGCAGACTTCTCTAAAATGACGAGATGCATACTTCTCTAAAAGTCTGCTCTAAAACTGTAACAGAAGATACATTCTGCAAAGCAATCTTACCTTTTTGTTGTACTTCTAGTTACATGCATGCCACATCCCCTGTGTTTCGGTTAACCGCGCAATACTCTATAAATACTGGCATATCAAGGCAAGGCTCCTTAAGAAAGTCCATATAGCACGCATATCACACTGGTATCGTATTGTATAAAGGATAGAACCATCTACAAATTAAATTAAGCAATAGCCCTAATTGAAAAATCACTTGTCAGCCACTTACATGTGCTCCAGATTGAGTCACTTGCATGTGGTCCAAATTATGCTGAACAAACATATACACCCATTGGAATGATGGAAGGCACTCCATTCAGAGGCCCACTTTGTTAGGTAACTTCATAATTCAGGGTTTTTTCTTGCTTCAATCGAGCAATCTACATGATTCAAAGAGTTCAACAGAAATTTGTAGGTCTCTATAAACCTTCCTTCACCTTCCTTCTGATAAATGTAGAATTAGATCTTGAATATGTAGCATTATAACAGGGGGTTGTTTTTGTATTTTTGTACTTTTTTTCCTAAGGTTTTTATATGATTTGATAATAGTATTCCATGAGACGTACTAATCGGTACATCTAGAGTGCACATACGCTCACTCCAAATTTAGTGGCATTTTTCAATGGTCATACCTATGATCTCTCTACATATCTGAAAATCAAACATGCAGGCATCGAACAAAGGTATTTTAGGGTTATTTTCGAGTTACATTTTCTTCTTTCAGGGCTCGGGAAGGCAAAGCCAAAGGAGCCACATCTCAGGACTCCGGGATGATGATGCGTCAGATGTTGTGATTCTTCGTCGCTGGCTTAACAGTTCTTCGTCGCTGGAATCCTTGCATATCAGGTTGTGGACGTGGTTGAGCTTGCTCACTGTCAGGGCGTTATCTTGAGGAACATTCGACCATCATGCTTTGTTTTATCCCCTTTAAATCGAGTTGCTTTCATTGTGCAGTTGAGAAGACTCTGGAGCAAGCAGGGTCGAAACAAGGTAGAACACCTAAATCCGTCAGCTTTGTGTGGTGATGGGATCTGGGATCTGCTTTTACCACTTTTTTTCCAGCACAGCTAATATCTTCATCTTGTTTCCTTCCGTTTCCACAGAGTCCGGACAAAGGATGATAACTTCGGCATCCATAGTTACAACTAGTTACAATCTCTTCCTAACGTGTCTTTCTTCAAAACGAACAAACGAAGTTGTACAAAAACGAAGTTGTATGCAATAATTGTGGAGTTTCAAGGTATTTTTTTCGTATGATTCATTATGCATCTTCCAATGAGTTCTTAATGAAGTCACTAAATCTCTTTGGTTTTGTGGACAGCCACCTTGCTTTATGATTGCCCTACTGAGAACCATTATGCCGTAATTGTAAGAAGCTTCGGTCATATTGCTAGTTTATGTCGCAATGAACCCGTTTTGTAACATCTGCTGAAAAGTCCGGACACCTTGCAAAAGGGTGTCCCAGACAGACCGGGCTTCCAAAGTCTCTCCTTTGTAATAATTGCTATCGAACTGGCCATATCTACGTACATTGCCCTAATGAAAAGGCATGTAATAACTACCGGCGACATCGGGACATCTTGCACGGGATTGTATAAATAGTCCAATCTGTAACAGTTGCAGCCACCCTGGCCACATTGCTCGTGATTGTCCTCACTAGCTAAGTACTTTTGATTAAGTGCTTTTGGTTAACTGTTTTTGTGCATCCGGTGTTGCCATTTAATTGTGCTGTGCAGATTCCAGTAATCTTGCTCCTTTATGATCTTCAATTTGCTGTATACTTAGTTAGAAATGCCTCTGCTTTAAAGTCAGAAATGTAGCATCTGTAGTTACCAATGTAGTCGCTCTTGCTCTATAATGTTGCTATAGCCAGTTTTTACAGATGGAGTTTTTCATTTTTCATAGATATAAGCAAAAGTTGAAGATTTTGATTTTTTTGCAGGAGATGGATTCTAATATCAATAAGGATTCTCGTTTTGGTACAAATGAAAATCTCTATTGTATTGCTTGTAAGAATACTGCCATTTATGTCTACATGAAAGAGATTAGAATTATTGGAACAATGTTACTGTGCAACTCCTGCCAGTTTACGTGATGGTTTTCATCAAATATTTTATTATTCAATTTGGCTACATTTAAGAGCAAATCCTAGCATCCACATGTGAAGGCACTATTCAAGGTCAGAAAAACTTTTACATTAATTGTGTCCTCTACTTTTGTTTATATTGTATATTGCAATCTGAGATCTATTATTATATGGTTCTACATGAAGAAGGTGTAACCCTGATTGCAGATAATGTTTCCTAATACACATCCACATGAAACCATATTATGGTTCCCTTGATTGTTTCCATATGTTCTTTATCTGTTTATCTTTATTTAAAACTGGCAAATCACCATATTCTTAAATTTGTTTATTTTTTGGCACTTATGTACTTACATAAATAATCTCTATAGTGTATATTTCTTGGCACTTCAATATTTACATAAACAGGCCATAAAGTTTACCTATGTTTCCTTTAGTTAGGGCCCGAAGGGCCCAAAATTTTTTTTAATATAACAAATACACAACTACCATTAACATTATTAACACAAACCATTGCACTTAACACATTTAAATTAAAATCCCCCTTAAACCCCCTTTGGTTTGGGTGCATATTCACACGGGGGGTTACTCCGGGCAACGAGAGCTGTCGGATGGGCATATTTGCCATTTATTCCAAGATCTGAACCGTATATAACAATCCTCGTTTGTGGGGTATGCATGTACAAGTTTTTGTATACTGTATATTAAGGTTTGCAAAATACTATAAGGTTTGAGAGAATGTACTTAATGGTGTTAATTTTGTACATGTATTATAACTATTACAAAGACATATAAAAAAATTAATGCATGTGAAGAAAAGACATTATGATTACCAAATATTCTGCAAGCCCGCTCTGTCCTCTCACATTTGCCATACCTGTGAGCTAATACTTCCTAAAATTGGATATTCTTGCTAATTAATTTAATTATGAATCAACCTTCTAGTTTTGGCACTAATGCACAGTTTCAAAGCACTCAAAAAAAATGATTGCATGTGGATCTACACCTTGTTTCTGTATTTTTTCCATAAAGATTAAGGCTGTAAAGCCCTTGCCAAGGAAAGCATAAAGATAACAAAGCTATACATTGTTCAGGAAGACCAAGCATTCAACTGCCCATAATAAAATTTATTGCAGCTATAAAAAACCAAGTTCAAGAGCACATACCTGGTGGTTTGACCCATTTATATTAAGCATTTGAAAAATGTATGCCTAGCAACATTTGTGGACCATCCAATGATCTTTCCAGTACATGTTCTTACACAGACAATAGAGCTTTCTTTAGGAGTTATGGCCTTATTTCTACCCGATCAGAAAGCGTGGGCAGCAAGACATTGCTTGATTTGGCACTGTTTTGGCCCACTTATGCTAAGAATCTGGAGAATGGATGCCTAGCATCAATTGAAGACCTTCCAGTGACCTTTCTGATGGATGTTCTTCCGCAAAAAACACATTTTCCCTTTAAGAGTTATCGCCATATTTCTACCCGACTGTACTGGCAACATGAGGCTTATATCTCGCACAAATAAAATAGGTCCAATCTGAAGTAAGAACAATGGTAAGTTGCCATTGCCAGAAGAAGTGCCCCATGTGAAGCCTCTGCATACAAAATCTCCTCTTGCAATGATGTTACTTTCAATATCTTGTGTCCGACTGTCATAAGTTGTTGTGACAGTGATGCTGCTCTGTTTCACCAAATCATAACATAATTAGCAACAAAATTTTAGCCAAAGCCAGATGTTGTATTTAATAATTCCAGCATAGCCAACTTGTTTAACTGTGGATCCAGCCATTTCTTGGAATTCATAGCTCACCTGCTTTTGAAATTGGCCTGAGCTTTTAACAAAAAAGACAGCAACTCATCATGAAAATCAGAAACAATATCCTGGTTTGAAGGCCCTTCATCTGACCTCCTCTGCCTCGTATTCTGAGCTTGCCAGAGGACTCCTTCATTTGACCTCTTCACACAAGCCCCTAGTTCAGCACCTGCTTGCCCCAATTTCTGCCCTATCCCATAAAAACCCGATGCATTTTCTACCGATACCTCTGCTTCAAAATTTTTTTAAAAAACAGGGGAAATTTGCAGGCCAAGACTCAAAACCTCCCATTAATCCATGAGATTCATATGATCTCAGGCCGCTTTTCACTTGCTTCTTGCTTCTGGTACCCAAATCATAGTCTTCACACTGTATTGCCAGTTTCCTTTTCTAATTTATTTTGCTGGAATTAACATAATACAAACAAAAAGAATAGAGCTCCACAACTCTAGAATTTCCAGAATCCGCTAGGGTCTCTGAATCAAGCCTATTGGCCTTAGAAATAGTGGCTCTATCTGCATCGGAGAAGGCACCTTTGTGGAATCCGATGGAGTTTATGCATTCTGGGTTTTCATAAAAAAATGAGGCGGATTCCTCTGAAATGATGAGCTTCTCAAGCAATTTTACCTTCCCACTGATGTAACGCTATTATCTGCAACTCTGTTTGCCGGAACCCTTCTATCTAAAAACTCTACTAACCGCTTCATTTGTGAAAAACTCAACTCAGAGAACATCAGATTCATCAGATTGGAGCTGCCAGTTACCTGGTCCAAAAACTTCCTTGATCCACAACGCAACTGACCTAACATTTACAGGGAACAAAGGGTTTTTAGCAGTCATCAACATATACTGAGTATATTCTAGCATATACTCAGTATATCCCACAAATCCACATAAACGAGGGTTTGCCCCCCTAGGGGCAACCCAAAAATTGACCTATATGAAATAAATGAGTTAGGTTTGTTCAATTACAAGACTTGCCATTTATACACTCCCCGAACCAAACTATAAGCATGTAAGCATGTCATTTTCATTTAGCACAGTAGGAGTAGAAAGAAAAATGGATTCCCAAATGTATAGTGCTCAAAATCCTACTCAAATCTTTCGCACTCTTAGTACAGTATGTGGGAAAAAATGATGCTTCAATGCAGATATTAGAGTTAGAATTACCGCCAAAGTAGAAGCCTTTTGTTGATGCGAGAGTGCAAAAATTGGAAAAGAAACATGTTGAGGTGGGAGTACAGACATCTCCACAATCCATAGTGGACCAAAAGCCGCACATCAAGCTAGTGAATAGGAGCAGGCTGTCTCAGTATCTGCTGCTACTAGTACCCTGACCTCATGTATTATAGGAATTGCAGAGGCAGAAACACATGCCCATTCGGTTGTGGATGAGGCTTTTCATTTCTTCATTGACATCATGCATATGACATCATGCATGTAAAGGTTGCTGGAGTTGTCTTTGCTATTAGGATGGAGTGGCAAGACCTGATCGTCCTCGACATGTTTTGGTTTAGTTTTGTGATGCTCTCAGCTGCCTACATGTTTTTTAGCATGGCAACCATCTCAGAGAGACTAGTTTTTCAGTACAAGAGGACCTTTCTCCTCTTCAACCGTGTAATCATAAGGAGGAGCTCTGCATGGCCAAGGCAGCCTGCCTGCAAAAGAAATGGGCAGTGTACAGGGGAGGTGCAATAATCATTCTAGATCAATGGCCTTCCAATCCTTGGACTGGCTATGTCTACATAGTTTAAGTAGCACAAAGTTACCATTAGCATTAGCACTATTTTTTCGTTGATATTTTTGGGCTTCCATGCCGCTTTCGTTGTTTAGGTCTCATGGCCAATTTGGTCTCCGTGGACGTTAAAAAAATTAATCTATCTATCTATCTATCTATCTATCTATCTATCTATCTATCTATCTATCTATCTATCTATCTATCTATCTATCTATCTTTCTTATGGGTAAATGTTTATCATGCTTTTATCTTTTAACACAACCCCTTAAAATATTATTTTGGCGGTTTTAGGAGCATTTTGTAATTTTTAGCCACCCCATGACATAGGAGATGGTACTCGTAATTTTAATGCTCCTTAGACTCTGTTTTGGCCCACGTACATTGGTGACAACATCATTTGGGCATCATATTTTGACATTGACCACTCATGACCATCTTTCGGTGACAACCGTTGTTTCTTCCCCATATTTTTGGCACCATGTCAAAAATATGATGTCAAATCTGATGTTATAAAAGGCTTGTACATAGTTTGGTTTGATTTTTGTGTGGTTGTGTGGGGGTGGGGGGGACCCCAGTGGGCCGTCATTGGCATAAGTAGCATAAGCCACATGTCCTTAGCATATTGGACCCCAAGATCTAAAGCTTAGATTTCATCCTAGATCTGCGGTATGCGAGATGTCAGTTAGGTTTAGGATTTTGCTCTACTATTTAGAGAGAGCATTTCCTCTCATTGTTTATGTTTCTGCTCACTTTTTGGAGTGCCTCATTTTAAAGCATAGTACATTTCAGATTTGTTTGTTCATATCTTGCCTTTCTTTTCGTTCTTGTCCACTCTTTCTATTGATCCATGAGCATTTGTGGCAGCTTGTAGCATCCGGCGGTCATGGACTGTTGCTGCAAGGTGTATGCCAAGAGCCCAAAAAACTAACACCACCTTTGGTTTTTCCTCCAGCAACTCCCCCCTTTGGTTTGGGTGCAGCCCAAAAAACTAACACCACCTTTGGTTTTTCCTCCAGCAACTCCCCCCTTTGGTTTGGGTGCATATTCACACGGGGGGTTACTCCGGGCAACGAGAGCTGTCGGATGGGCATATTTGCCCTTTATTCTAAGATCTAGACCGTACATAGCGATCCTCGTTTATGGGGTATGCATGTACAAGTATTTGTATACTGTATATTAAGATTTGCAAAATACTATAAGGTTTGAGAGAATGTACTTAATGGTGTTAATTTTGTACATGTATTGTAAATAGATTTTTGGAGCTCTCGCTGCCCTACGTAACCCCCCGTGTGAATATGCACCCAAACCAAAGGGGGTTTAAGGGGGATTTTAATTTAAATGTGTCAAATGCAATGGTTTGTGTTAATAATGTTAATGGTAGTTGTGTGTTGATTGTTATATTAAAAAAATTTTTGGGCCCTTCGGGCCCTAACTAAAGCAGAAAGAAAATAGGAAAATCTTCCACCTAACATCGAGAAATGAAGAAACATCCATTCAGCACTATTACAAGTTGAAACACCATATATATAAATTTTTGCTCAACAAGCAATAGAATGTGAAAAAACACATGTCATAGAAATCTTTGCTGTAGTAGAACTTTGAAGAAACAAAGGTAAATAATAATGATGCAGAACAATATTTCCACGCAACAATAAACAACTGTGTATGTTGTGGTGGCACACTGACTCTACGGTAAAAGGTGCAGGTCGTTGTAGAAGCTTACCACTGTTAAGGATCACCTTTTCCATAGACTTCACCATTTCATAGGCTCATCAGCCAAAGCTTTAGCAGGCAAAAATCTTCTCATAATAAAATCTCTGGCAGCTGGATCATTGTATAACTCAGTAGGAATTTGTAAAGTATTATCTTCTTGCTGGTCCAAGCTTACTCTTTCATCCAAGCTTACTTTGCAAGTACTAGCTACGGTGTCATTCTGATCAAGCGTGTCGCGACAAGATCGAAAAAATGTTTCACTATCTTCGCCAGGGACTCAAGTGCAATTAATCTCCCAGGGTTGAATCTTGTCGCTCAACCTTTTTCAATTGAGCGGGAGACTTCGGGAAAACCCGCAGTTTTGGGCTAAAAACAGAGTCTATGGTGAGTCGGACAAGGCATTGTTCTTCCGGGAGGCAAAGGCGAGGCATGGATGTGGCTTCAAAGTATGTTTCCCTATTCTTATTTTTACGTCTTCCAAGTGACTGCTCCCAGACAAATGGCACAGATTCTGGAATTCTAAGAGATCCCAAATTTGAATCAGAACTCATATAGAGGTCACTTCTACGACTGGCCCATATTAATACTTCTTCTTCATCATGCCTCACTAAATCTGGAGTATTCTCCAGACGAAATGAATCACCATGTCGAACTGCATAAATCGGCTTTATTTCTGCATAAACAAAAATAAAACAGAGGACTTACATTAGGTAGAGAGAAAGACATACTGAAGGAGAGATTTGGGACTGATTGCTCTGCTTCTTGCTGCATTTTTCTGACTAAGGGTCTTCATTCTGATTCTGCTCCTATTGTCATTAGAGTTATCCTACAACAACATTAGCAGGTCAGTATGTCATTTCACAAAAATCTCGGGACTTTAATACAAATCTTGAAAATTTCTGCCATGTTAGCCGAAGTATTAGGACAACTATATGATATATCCCCGACACTTGCAGAAACTTGCTCCACCTTTTGGGAAGAGAACACGTGACATTTTTCAATTCTCTTGCTTACTCCTAGCAATCCACCAACAGAAGGAAATTGAACATGAATCTGAAGATGGTAGACATGCCTGAGCTTCACTTTTATAACTTGCTCCACTGGCCAATACGTCTTCGCAAATTTCATGACCTGAATGTATTTCCAAAGGATGCTGCAAGTAAATATTCTCTGACGGTGAGATCAAATTTTGTTGATATACGTGCCATGCCATTTGGATCGTCCTGGCAGCATCATGCCAACTAGAAACCATGCATCTAAGAAACAAGCAGCCTAAGATATTTTCGTCTTGCAATTTTCATCCTAAAGCTTGCCTGAATTTTGATCACAGAGCGTTTCACATCAAGATATTTCTTTCTGCCATGACAGGCCTTCAAATAACTTTGTATCATGGTGGAGCTCTCTCCTTCATCTGAACATCAATAATTTGAGAAGGAATTTCTTGCCTTTGTTGACCCAAGAATAAAACAACTGTGTAAAGTAGCAAGTTTCCTGGTGAAATCATGTGTGGCCAAAGATGTCCCATGAAGTACAAGCTGTGAAATAGGCCTATAAATTTGATGCTGCTTCTCTAATATAAATTGCATAATTAATTGATTGCTCTGCTTCTTGCTGCATTTTTCTTTTGAGTGCTGCAAGAATCCAAAAATCCCTTTGCACTGGAGTAACCTGGCCCTTGTGTCCTCTGAAAAACAGATTTGAACGGATGCCTTGCTTATGGTAATGAATCCAGGGTCAGCAAAGGAAATCGAGTATCTATAAGACGTGGTCGGGCAAGAACAGATCCCGGCTTGTGCCTGGCCCTTGAGAGATGAGCAACTGGCATTACCAATTAGGCACAGAGGAATCTGCGCATGATGCTTCCAGAAATCTGCTCCCTGTTGTCTTGGGGGCATTCCGTGTGCTTTGCAACTCCAGGTGAGGATGGAAGATCAAAAGATAGCAACGGAAAAAGATAGAAGCGGGCCCTGTTAGGGTTTTGTAATGCATGCTTTGCACTTAAGCAAATTCCAAATTTCAAAGATTTGCCATGGCGGCCAACATTGCTACAAAATCCCTCCTCCAGAGAGCAAGAACATAGAAGTTTCTTCTCCGGAAGCAAATCTGGCTGGCAACCGTAAAGCAAACCCTTTCCTCAAAGAACCCTAAAATAAGGGACCTCGATGCTTGCATGTATGTGTTTGAAACTTAAAAATAATTGATTTTTCCTTAAAAAGAGGGCTTTTGTTGTGAGCCCTTGGATGTTGGACCATTGAAAAAAAAAAAACCAAATCAACGACTAAGAAATGGTGCACTCTAGATATACACATTAGTACGTCCATTCGAATACGCCATGAAATCTTAGGAAAACCTTTGTGAAAAGCGTACAAAAACACAAAGAAAACCCCCTGTTATTATGCTACATATTCGAATAATGTTGCTCAAAAGTTTCTATCATTTTCATGTTCACATAAAGGGACAACTACTGTCGAAGTATTTTTCTGCTAAATGAAGAATATATGTAGATGGCTTACATATTATATATCCAAATCATACACGATGTTCAAGTTTGAGCTGAATTCAAACTACACATATCTTTATACCAACGTATTCACATGTTTTTTGTTTTTCATGCGTGTATCAAACGTTGATAAAGGTGGGGCAATCTTTAGTATTTTGTACTTGTTTTCTCGGGTGTTGTTTGATGCATACTGGCTTTTCAAACAATAGATTTTTCGGTTTTCAATAAATAGATCCATGAATTCCCATGAAATTGCATCTAGATTAGTTTTATCTAGTTCGCAAGAGTTTTACAGTAAGGAGAATATTGGACATGATTGTGCAACATTTGCTTCCATGGGTTGTGAGAAATTATGTGATGATGACAAATTTTTGCATTGGAGGAGGATCTGACAATTGATTGCAAATGGGGAAGCAAAGACCTGGAAAGGGATGTCCGAATACCAAATACGAGGAAGCAAGAAGCGGATGGATTTGTTGCTTTTGCAGGTCACCTGCAAGTCACTCTAAGCGACTGAGTGTCTATGACGTGAAGGGGAAGGTGATACAATTTCAACAAGGGAAGCGACGGGGTGCCGGGTTTTGATGATGTGGCAGCGCGTCTTGGGTAAAAGTATGGTGGAAGAAGTGGGGACTTGGTAGGCTAACCACGCAAACAAAGCATTGCGTTTGGCACAAGAGAACACCATGCCATGATCGAATATATATAAATCGTGCTCCTATTGTAAGAAATACTATCTAACCATCTATTTATACTTTTCACATATATGTATTTTCGTTTGTAATTTTATTTGTCTTCGTTGTACAAGTAAGGAGCTAATTGCATTCCGCTGCTTCGCATCCTCTGTTTTGGGGCTCGATTTAGGGCTTCAGATCCGTGGCACTTTGAGTTCCCAGCTATGGCGTACGTTTGGCGCTTCAATCTTCCGGCGCTCCTTATCGTTTTTTTCGTTCTTGTACCTTCTCTGGTGGCCTCTTCTTGCCAGAGCTCTTCCTCCGTTGAAACATTTCCAGGTGTGAATCTTTTCCCACAGGATAAATTGCGGAGCCTTGCCGGCCAATTGACAGAGGAAAAATGCGTTTTGGAATGTCTGAAAGATTGTTCTTGCACTGGAGCTGTGTACAGAAGAGATACCATGTCCTGTTCTGTCACAGATCAGGCTCCTGAATTGAATGCTTTTTCTGCTGCAAATGAGGTGAGTTTTATAAGGATGGAACATGCAAATCGAAGGGTATTGCGTCAGTTGAGCCACACTGAGAAAAATATTGTGAAATGGGTTATCATAGTTGTTGCAGTGATGTTCTTTCTTTGCTTTGCTTGCTGCCTTTGCAAGTGTTTCTGCTGATTAGCCTATTCTTCTTCATTCACGATAATTTTTCTATTTCCTGCATTTGTGAAAAGCTGGAGATTTTATATGTTAATATAATATGTTTTATAAAATTATTTTTATGTTCAAAATTGTTAAATTATAATTTATGCCCTCTTTATATAAAATTGCCCTTACAAATCAAAAGGAACTAGCATTGCTCCATCATTGCTCCATCATGTGATATCTCGGTTTTTTAATCACGAACACCTCATGTAAATCAATCCATGTGGACTCTATTATTGAGATTTTCTATATTTCGTGGTTTCCTGACCTCTTGTTCAAGATGCTTTCCTTTTGTACGTTTTCGCCCTCAACGCCATTACATTGTCATTATGGCCCGACAATGACCATGTGTCAAGTTGTTTTCCTTTTGTGCCTCTCAATTCAAACCTCTTAAACACCAGTTAAAGAACCATTCCGCTCTCCAGTCCTATAGCGCCATGCCACGTGTCATTGTTTCAAACCAAGAATGTTACCCAAAATATCGTCGTGCTTCGACGGACTTATGCGGCAGCTGTTACCTGCTGCTGCAGCATTTTTACCTGCACTCTGAAGATTTACATGTTGCTCGTGCAGTTTTATCCAACATTCTAATCGTTTACCTTGCATTCTGAAGTGTTTTACAGTTCGCATAATGGTTCTTAACTTGTTTCCATGTTACAGGAGTGTCCTTTCAGGGACATTCTTGTATACATAATTGGCCAGTGTCGTGTTAGAACCACGAAAAATTTTCTCTGCCCCCTTTCCCCAACAAAAAAAAAGAAGGGAAGTAGCATGTTTTTTATGGTTCTAACAATTCGCCAAAATATGCCACGAATATACCATAACAGTTCACAAGTATACCCATGGTTTTAATATTTAACAGGCTTGTCCCAAGGCGTTTGCAATTTCAGATTGCATGCGATCTCAACTAAGTGGTTGAATGCATAAAAAATTAGCATCAACTGTGGGGAAATTTATAACACACCACTCCTCATGTGTTTGTTAATAGAAATTTGTTTTAACCCATGACAGGCTAAGCAAAAGAGAGCATACATCAATAGCAAATGGGAGCCGAAAATGATGTGACTCAAATTTTGAAGGTCATTCTATGCTACAACTATGGTGTATTAGTTGTTTTTTGCAAAGCTTAAAGGGAAGAGTCTAAGTTTGTTTAGTGGCTTTGGGTTTCGCTATCTCTATGAGCCTCTTAGCCTTGCAGGTTTAATGTTCATCCTAAACATTAAAATTTTCTTAAGAAATCAATCTGGTATCATATTGGCTGGTGAGAATAAGCTCCTGCCAGTGACGCTGATCCCATATTTCAACTCAACGTGTTGCTTCAAGGTATAAGGAATGATGTCCTATCGTTAGAAAGAAGAAAAATCCATTTGTCAATTATAAATCCTCCGTTTTACTTTGCTTCGTGCAACACAAGAAGAGATGCAACGTAACGAGGCATCAACTTCGTACGTACAACCCTATAACTTTTGGTGATATATTTGTTAGTGAACGATATCCATATATAATAAACTGTTTATGGGAGTGATTATTGATTATGGAGAAATAAAAAAGGGCAAAATATTAGATGTAACTCTAACCGATGCATGATCCAACTTTGCCTTTTGATGAAAACGGATCCTATCCAAAACTTTTTGCAGTCTGATACAAAACAATCCACTCTAGCTAGATCAAGATATAGTTGAAATGCATGGAGGGCAAAAGGCAACAAAGCTATAAACAATCCGCTGCCGTAATCAAATTTGAAGTTTTTGAAACCCTACCCCATAGCTTCGTTGCAGAACTCTAGACAACCCGACTAAGAAGCATCTAGCATTGTTTCCTCTTTCAAACCCGAATGCTGCTCTAATTGTTTATGCCTTAAGAATTTCAATGCCATGTGGACATTAGACCTTTAGGGTTTGTTTAAAATTCATAGGTTGCTTCAACCATAGGAATTATTTAATAAAATCCAACTTGGTAAGAAGTACTAAAAGTAATAATTAGAAGCAATAGTTAGATTGTGATGGCCTAATAGCCGTGGACGTAAAAGCCCCATCCATCTTTAAAAGAGAATCTTTGGAAACAAACATAAATCTGGGTTTTGACATGGAACGAGTTGAGATTGTGATTTGATGGTCGTATCAGGTGATTTCAGTAATATGACTCATCCTGAGATGGCTGACATGACGATAGCTTTATGACATAAATGGAGCTATTGGACGGTAAGTTCCATGGAAAACTTTGTGGATGAAGTCAATCCTAAGCATAGCTTTGACTACTTCAAGTATCATTTCTTTGATTCTGGTTCAAACAAAATCCTATACTATGCTCGGTTAATTGAGGCTGGTACTTTGAATAAAGAGATGTAGTTGTAGATAACCTTTTCTTGTCCTGAATCCAACAAATCAAAACCAAATTTTTTAGTTTTGTGAAATAATTTATCGTAAGGATTCTAAGGTGCTCTTTTCCCAAACCCTTTCTCAAGCCTAGTTGCTTAAGGAATTGTGAGTGCATTTACTGTGATTCAGACCCCCTATATTATTAAGCCTATTACAATAACAGTTTGAGACAACTGTTATGACTACAACATAATAGTTGGTCTTAGTAGTTTTTAACCTAAGGGCTAGATTTGAGAATTTCTAGTCATGGACTCAACTACAGTTGTAACCATGGATTTGGTAATGTTATTTTGTCATGCAATTCCTTGATTGAGGACGATCAATCCCAGACAAGGAGGAATTGATATGGTGGTGCTCGGGGGAGTGGTTCGGAAAGCAAGTAGACTTTAACTATTGAGTTATTTATGGAACCTTGGAAAAGGTTGAGATCCTAAGATTGATCTATGTATCTTTTTAAAAAGGCTCTTTGGTCTTCACATGAAAGTGGTTTGCTCGTTGTGATTCAGATATTCCTCTTTCTGCTCTTCCACATCTTTGTCTCTTTGTCAATCTCTCCGATCCGTGGACGTTAAAAAATCTATTCTATTCTATTCTATTCTATTCTAGCCTTCATGAATTTTGTACTTTTTCTTAGAGAGGATTCTCTAAGGGTTGATCCTTCCAAATCCCTTTCTGCTTTCATAACTTAAACTTTGCATGGACCATCTTAGAATTTCTTGTTTTTGTGAGTCAGTTTGGATGGTGAGCATTGGCTTTAAGGGCTAGTTTTAGAATTTACTTATGAATTTTTGTTGATTTATTAGATAGTAGGATTATCGTTTGTGCTTTAACCTTAGTTTTTGTAACAGTCAGTATCCATATTCTCATGTAGATGAGCATATATGAAATTAAGAAAAATGTCAATGTTCGCCTTGCACCAAGCATTGGCACTCCTGTTTATTAATTAATTCTTATTTGAGTCTCGACGTTTGATTAATAAACCTTTGGCCAATAGTATGGCATTCTCATATCGCTAGAACTAGAATAAGATCAAAGGCTTTTGCCAAACTGGATGCTGTATGCCAAAGTAATATCCATGTAGTATGCAAGATGTCTTTTTGAGGTTTCCCAACCTTTAAAGGCATGCCATCTAGAAATGTTAGGCTCAAATACGAGGAGTCATCTCCATGTAGAAAAACAAATGGTTAATTGTCTCTAGCCATGGGAAAATTTTGCTGATGTGTGTAAGATCTATTTAAATCTATCTTATTGTTGGATATCAATAATGGGTTTAATTCCACAGGTGTAAGATCTATTTAAATCTATCTTATTGTTGGATATCAATAATGGGTTTAATTCCACAGGTTTGAAATGACATCCTTGGCCCCCCTGATGGATTTTTCTTGTAATTTAAAAAAGCTCTCGAAATCTCTGTAACTTAGGTAGCAATCAAAGGCGGTCTTGAGCATATAGAGAAGGTTGGACATTATACACGAATATTGTTTCTCAAACTATGTAGCGCTTTGTTGCAATGGCTGATCAATGCTTGCAACCAAAACGGATTAGCGACGTTGGAGGTTAACATGAATCTTGCTAGTTGCGGCATGGTATGATTCTAGTCAATTAGTGACCTAGGAGGTCTTTCAAACCAAATTCTTGTTGTCTTAATGGGACAAACCTATTTGGCAAAAGGTTGCTGGTACTCTGCCACTTGTTGCTCCAGAGCCTATCCCATCGATCCGAGACATCAGATCGCCATTCTAGAATGGGGCGAGCATGCATGTCTTGCATGCATGCATGCAACGCATGCCCTTTCTGGTTGGGAGTTCGCTATTTTAGGCGCGGTTCTGCATCAACGTGTCATCGGCGCTTCCTCTTCTCTCTCAGCAGTACCTTATTCTCTTTTCTTTGATTCCAGGCAGGGGAGGGGCTTCTCCCTGCTTGGTTTGGCCAATTTGGCGTTTTTTTCATGCTGTGGCATGTCCTTTCTCGGCCTTGGCTCTTCTTTAGCCTTCATCCTCGCGGACCTTCGGCCCTCGATCCCGGTTTGTTAAGGAAGTCCTTTGGTATTCGGGCGGTTTGTTGGTTTCATCGCGAGCCCCATTCTAGAATCCCATCGATCCGAGACATCGGATCGCCATTCTAGAATAGGGCGAGCATGCATGTCTTTGCATGCATGCATGCGCGCGCATGCCCTTCGCTTGGGGAGTTTGTTATTTTAGGCGGTTCTCGCATCAACGTCTCATCGGGCGCTTCCTCTTCTCTCGCCAATATCTTATTCTCTTTTCTTTGAACCCACCCTCCCCCCCTTCTTTGTTTATTGTATTTGTCACCTGGCACGCGTGACCAGCCCCTCTATTTGAAGAGGTTTTTGTTTTATTGTTGCGTGGCACGCGTGATCAGCCCCTCCACTCTGGGAGGTTTGTTTTGTCATGTTTTGTTTGTGTTGGTGATGTGCAGGTACAGGTTGGCGAGTGGCATCTATTTCGACTTCTCCATTCGTGGGTTTTGGGAGCGATTTCTCTATCTTACGTTTGTCCAAGCCCCTTGCCGAAGGCTTATCACTAGGATTTTTCCTCGAAAACCCGAAAGGGCAGGGTTTTTTAATCCTGGTGATAAGCTTTCGGCAGGTACACCAGCCAAACATCTATTAGCATTGTATTTTATGGGGTCCAAATTATATAATTGGATATTCCCTTTATTTTTCATGGGTAGTTCGCATGTGTGCGGCTACCCACTATCCACCATTGTAGAAAATCTGCTGAGAGGAATAAGAAGCCTAGTCTAGTGGCGGTTTGTTGGTTTCATGCACGCCCCATTCTAGAATTGAAGGGTGCATGTGGATTTCTCACCAAAGTGTTCACGAGCCTACACGAGCATAGGCTCGTGAACTCTATGTATAAGCTGCTTGTTAACAGTGATATCCTTCCGCCACCCACTAAGTGGTCCCTTTAACTCCCCCCTCCTAGTTGGAGACGTATGTGGACTTGGGCTTGAGATAAACTACTTCATCCTAAGGTGGCTGTGTTGTGGTGGCAGATTCTTCAAAGATGCCCTCGTGTCAATGTGCTTGTGCACAGACTTGATCCTCAAGTATCAGCATTCTACCCACTGTGCAAGCAAAGGGATGAGACTATTGAGCACCTTTTTTTTTTTGTCACCACCTCCCCCAGCTTTGGCCTTGGCTACTTTCTCTTTTTCATGTGACATTGACAATTCAACAAGTGCTCTTGGCAATTTATCTGGATACTTGAAATAATCTACGAAGTCAAGCCTTTCACTTGACGTCATGGTTGTGGTCTATTAAGGGCTTGGATACTCTTCCTGCTATTGTCCTCCAGAACGCTCAAGTTAGAATTGCTAAGGCCTACCATTGCTCTTCACTTGCTCCTGCCAAGCGCCAATTGATCTTTGAGACTTATTTGAGTGTTATCTTATGCATAGGCTAGTGGCCCTACTCAGTGGATCATGATTGTCCTCTGATTTGCCTGTGCCGTTGTATCTGTCTTTTGGCTTGGACTTTCAATATAGTTTGACGTCCTTCAAAAAAAAAGGGAAAAAAGAAAAGAAGGAAATTTGCGACCAAGTTTGGGGCATTTTCACAAATTCAAAATAAGGGGGACATTCTAGTGATTATCTTTTGCAATTGAAGAAAGGATCAAGGCTTACATTAGATTTCCTATAGTTTTGGCAAGTATGAGTATGCCAAAATCGTACTTTGATGACGTCAGAAAATGGGTTTGGGTGTTGCATAGTTCTAGGATTTTTTTTATGGAGGCTTATTTTAGAAGTTTTCTCTGGCTCGTGGTGTTTTTGCAGGGAAAGAGCGGCCGTTTAGAGGCGACGGCATGACCTTGATGGTGGAGCAGCCAATCTGTTCTATGCCATAGCTGTCAGAAGGAGGTCGCAACTTCGAAGCTCTTTTAGAGTGGTTTTTTTTTTCTGGCACAGGTTCGACTTCATGTATTATGACGGTTGGGGGGGATGCGGCTAAGGTTTGGCTGCACGTGCAGGCATAAGGAGCATATCAAGTTATGAAAGAGTGTAGCATTGGATAAGCACGTTTTCCCGATTCATACTTCTATACCTTTATTTTTTGGGAAAATTATAAAAATACCCTTGTATTTTTAGATATTTATGAAAATGCCCCTGTATTTTCTTAAATTGTTAAAATGCCACTGCTTATTCTTATTCCTGCGATCCTTATGCATGAGAAGACAATTCCGGTGGGAGATCACACTGCATCAAAGCCAATTCCAGAGGAGGCCTATTCTAGAACAGAGTCTAGAACAGAGTATTAAATTTAGGGTCGTTGCTTCCACTTAGCAGAGATTTAGATGAAATTTAACTGGTTTCTTTCTATTCTATTCAAATTAGATAAAGCTCCAGGAGAACGCCTTTGGCTGGCAGCTTCAACTCATAGAAATTTGAATTGATAACAAAGATGCTGATGAATAGATTCCGATTGCATCACAGAACTTCAAAGCTGGCAAACTGTGCTGGGTCCTTTCACCTCTGGGTCCTTTCGGTGAGAGCGGCAGAGCTACTACATGCAGAAATTGAAGGCCCTCATGCCTCATAATACCAAGGTGAAAAAACAGATAACTTGTTGAGATCTAACATAGAAATGCGTTTGAAGTTCTGAACTTCTGAAAAAGCTTGCGTTTTGAAGAACCGAATCGCACAGTTTTGTTTGTGGCTTCTGGGATTGACTCAATCCAAGCGTCTCTTGGCGAAAGTTTTGGTCTCCTCTGGAATTGGCTTTGATGCAGTGTGATCTCCAACCGGAATTGTCTTCTCATGCATCGCAGGAATAAGAATAAGCAGGGGTATTTTAACAATTTAAGAAAATATAGGGGCATTTTCATAAATATCTAAAAATACAAGGGTATTTTATAATTTTCCCTTATTTTTTCCTCCGATTCATGCTTCTATAGCTCCATTTTTTCCCCGATTCATGCTTCTATAGCTTCTATAGTTGCAGCAGTGACAATTTTAGAAAGATTTTCTTCTGGACAAGATGAAGAGATGATTGCTTTTCATAGGAAGTTATTGGTACTACGGTTTCATGGCAGGTGGTTGAAATCCTCAAGAATCTGCATGTGCTATTCTGTTTCTCAGTTTCTCAGTTCTAAAATGTGCTTCCATGTGGCCTTCCAAGTTCTTGATTGCAACAGGTTCTAGTTTGGTGCAAGGAGCATCCTGGAAGCTGGGATGTGGATTCATTGTTGGAAAATTATTTAACAAAAGTGAAAAGAACTGATTGTTTCACATGTGGCATAGGAATCACAAACATTTTGTAGTCTGATTTTATGATTTTATTTGCCTTTGATGGACTGCATAATTGACCCCTGTACCATGCCCCTGACGTGGAAAACCTAGTTTGACCCCATCTTTTTTTCCTGTCTAGTCAGGCTTTGAAGATAGGGTATATCCTGTGGAATATTCTTTAGGTGAGTGGTTCATATTAAAAGATTATGAAGATGAAACGAGTATAATCTTGACTTTAAAAATACCCCCCTTTTCTTGTGAGTTCAAAGGTACCTATATTATTGGAATAATAACCCACGACGTCCTAGTGTATCATTGTCTCTCCACAACGAGAACCTGATGTTCTCACCATGGTGAAGTTCTGCCATGATCCCTCGTTCCGACCCAATAGTACGATTTTCAAAGGTGAACAAACTCATTTTTTTCTGCTTTGCAGTGATATTTCTCCTGATCTAACAAGAAAATTGTTGCCAGAATACGCCAAGCTTAAAGTATCGACCATCAAATAGAAATTCTAGGTAAGCGGAGGTATTACTGAAGTTGGACTTCCTTTATTTTCAACTCATTTGTTTGTGGGATAAATGTCAGGAGCGAGCTGTGTCAAGAAACGTTGGAGAAGGCAGTCGACTCGGTAGACGTTTTAGTGAAGCAAGGCTTTTCACTAAGCAGAAATGATGTATACAATCTTCTGCTGGGATGTTCCAAAAGTAAAGATTTGGAATGTGGAAGACGGGTGCAGTCGTTTACGGTGTATAGTGGGCTGGATTCAGTGTCCCCCTTGGCTGATCATCTCATTAGGTTGTTTTCGTCCAGTGGTAGGTTACTTGAAGCTAATCAAACGTTTGGAAAAGTTGCAGACCCAAGTGCATATACATGGGCCGCAACCATCTTGGCAAATGCCAGGCTTGGACAAGGAGAGGTGGCAATCCTCTTGTACCACAGGACACAATTATCAGATATGAAGAGAGACAAGTATATTTATGTTGCTGCTCTTAAAGCATGCACAATGACAAAAAGCATGTGCCAAGGAATGATCGTGCATGGGGAGGTAGTTAAGAGTGGTCTTCAATCTGATGTTGTGCTTGGAAGTATCTTAGTTGACATGTATGGGAAATGTGGGAATTTAGAGATGGCAACAGAGGTCTTTAATCAATTAGTTGATCCAAATGTAATGTCCTTTAGTGCAATTATTACAGGATACACCCAGCATGGAGATGGCCATATGGCTGTAGAATGGTTTCAGAAAATGCAGCAGGAGGGAATAAAGCCTGATGTCGTGTTATGGAGTGCAATGATTTCCGGATATGCTCAACACGGGGAAGTTGCTCTGGCGTTACAATGTTTTGACAAAATGCAACAACAAGGCATAACACCTAATGAAGTGACATTTCTAAGCATTTTAAAGGCATGCACAAGTGTACAAGCGATACAACAAGGCAAGCTTATCCATGTCCTGATAATAAAAGATTGTTGTCATTCAGATGTTATTATTGGAAGTGCTTTGATTGACATGTATGCAAAATCAGGAAGCATAGAAGTTGCACATGATCTTTTTTTGAGATTGTGTAGACCAAACGTAGCATTGTGGAATGCATTACTTGGAGGTTATGTTGAGAATGAGGAATATCTCATAGCATTAGAGTTTTATGACACGATGCAGGCTGACAATATTGAACCAGATGAAGTAACTTTCCTTTGTGTCTTGAAGGCATGTGCCAATATGGGAATCATAGAGCAAGGTAGACGTGTTCATGGAAAGATTGTCAAAACAAACTTTCAGTCTAATGCTGTGGGGAATACACTAGTTGATATGTATTGTAAATGTGGGAGCCTGAAGGAGGCATGCGACATCTTCAACAGGTTGTCGATTAGAGATATGGTAACCTGGAATGCAATGATTTTGGGACACGTTTATAATGGGGAGGATAGTTTAGCTTTAGAATGTTTTGAGTCACTGTCACAGGAGGATGTAGATTCAAATGACATCACATTCGTGGGCATCTTGAAAGCATGCACCAGCTTGGGTGACATCGACTATGGAAGGGGCATTCATCAGAAAGTTGTTGAAATTGGGCTGCAATCAGATGTCTTAACTAATACTTTACTTGATATGTATGCTAAATGTGGTAGATTGGAGGAAGCACAGAAGTTATTTTCTGAACTGCCAAATCGCAATGTGGTGTCATGGAACACAATCATTGCAGGATATTCCCACAATGGTCAGTGCCTTTTAGCACTAAAGGCATTTGAAAAGATGCAAGAAGAGAATGTGGAGCCAAATATAGTATCATGGGGTGCTATAATTTCAGGATGTGTTCAGCATGGGGAATGCAGTCTTGCTCTAGACTGTTTTGAGAAGATGCAACAAGAAGGAATAGAGCCAAATGAAGTTCTACTTTCAGGAATCATAAACGCTTGTGCCAATATAGAGGCACTGGAGCAAGGGCGGCTTATTCATGAACAGTTCATTGGAACTAGAGTGCAATTGGACATTGCGGTAGGGAATAGCTTAGTTGACATGTATGCAAAGTGTGGGAGCCTGGAAGAAGCAGAGAATATATTCAACATCATGTTCAGTCGTAATGTGATATCATGGAATTCAATGATTGCAGCATATGCCCATCACGGGAAAGATAGCATGGCTTTAGAATGTTTTACAAATATGCAACATGAAAGCATAGAACCAGACGTTGCATCATGGGGGGCAATAATTGGAGGGTATGTGCAGCATGACAGATGCCTTTTAGCCCTTCGATGTTTTCATGAAATGCAAGGAGGAGGTGTACGAGCAAATGAGGTTGTATTATCTCTTATTTTAAAAGCGTGTGCCAATTTGGGAGCAATAGAGCAGGGCAGGATTATTCATAGAAAGATCCGAGAAGATGGCATAGAATCAGATCTTGTTATTGGAAGCACCTTAGTTGATATGTATGCTAAATGTGGAAGTTTGGAAGAAGCTTGCAAGGTTTTTAACATTTTGCCGGACAAAAGTTTGGTGTCATGGAATGCAATGCTTGCAGGATATGCGTATCATGGGGAGTGTTACCTTGCACTGGAATGTTTTGAACAGATGCAACAACAAGGCATAAAGCCAGACCAATCATCATTTACTAGTATATTGATTGCATGCAGTCGTGCAGGTTCGGTGAATGAAGGTCTGTGGTGTTTCGAATCTAGAAAAGAATACAACAATTTTGCCCTTTGTATGCCACACTGTACTTGCATCGTTGATCTTTTAGGACGAGCAGGGTTCCTTAGTGAGGCAGAAGATTTGCTTCACTCTGCTCTTGAAACTGATATCATGGGATGGATGTCTTTACTTAATGCTTGCAGAATGTTTGGGGATTTGAAGCTGGGTAGATATTGCTTTGACTATATCATGCATTTGGATGCTTGCTGTGCTGCTGGTTATGTGCTTATGTCAAACATCTATGCTGAGATTGCATGGGGAACAATGCTCGTGAAATAGGAACACTGGGAGCATTGCTATTCATATGCAGTCACAAAACTATGGTCAAGACATAATTGCTTCCGCGAATTTATGAGTAAGTGCCAGTCATCTAGATGCTTACATATAAATGGTTCTCCTATTTTTGTGCAATTTTTTACTGGCTTTTTAAATTTACCCTTTTGCAGTGCCCTAGGAACAAGCAGGTTGAAAATTGCATATTGAGAAACAATTTATGTGCTAGACAAACATCTTCAGTCTTTATAGAGGTATGCGGAGTAGTTGACGCAAGCATAGAATGGCTATTTAGAATACAGGAGATTATGAAAAAACTTTATCAGTTATCCAAAGCCAGTTGGCTCCAATTGGCACATTAGGCAGATAAATGCTTTTTATTTATTGATATTAGAAACTTTTGTTACACATGACAGAGGCAAACAAATTCTAATCAGAGCTTTTTCTATATGCAGATATGGATGAGAGGAAATAGACTTCCAAATTGGGATCATTATTTTTGGTGAGATAATAGTTGATATTTTTGCAAGTAGGCTAGAAGAGATTTTTTTGTGGGGCAGGTGAAGCAAGCTTGTGAAATGCTTGGTAGCTTGAGATTCCTCAACCTTTTTGAAAAGCGGCATAATGCACAGAAGTAGTTCCCTGAGCACACTTGCAGCATCACTTGTTGGTAGGTCTGATGCTTGGGCAGAGCCCTCATCTGCAAATGCTCTGATGTGATAGTTATTGCCGATTTAAACAAGACGGTAACAGTTAGCAGAATTAACCTAGGATTGCCTATATATAAAGTATGGAAATTATGCCAAAATGTTGTGGCGCTGAGGTCGACCTGTATATTAAGGACTTGCCCAGCCTCGATTGTGTCTCATTTTAAATACAATAAAACACAACTAAAGACATCTAGCTGCCTCGGTTGTTGTTGTGCTGCGTGCTAGGATGGACATAAAAGACAACGTTATACCTCTTATCGTTTCTTTTTTTTATACCTAAGAAAACCTTAGGCATGTTAGGAATCCCATTTTCAAGTTTACTTCATAGGGATTCATAGGGATGGGCCCTTCAACCATAACATTTTATGTATCAGTAGATATTAATGTTAGTAACCCTCTGCCTCTGCAGGTTAGTGGCAGTTGACATTATGGTGCGGGTCTCACCCTGATCCAGTGAGGACCTACGACTCTTATTTCGCCTATGTTCTATGCTCTAGTGCTTTTATTAGTCTATGACTACGGTCGATGATCATATATGATCACTATATATATCTTTTATTACGTACTTAAGTAATTCTCCTCCTTTATAATGTAACTCTTCCATTGAGTTAACCTATTCTGCTTCAATGCTGAGGACAACATTAATCGGGGGGAAGAATGTGACGTTCTATGTATTTTATATGCTACAAGCCTTTGTTGCGGCGGCAGTCGCCGTCGCCAATAGTTCTTTTTAGTGGGGCGGGAAATGCTCAACTCCATTAGAGTGAACAGAAATAGCCATGAACTAGCAACAAAAATTGGGCAGATGCTAACATCGTTAAGGTATTGGTGTTGTATCGCATGGAGCCACACAATTATATAAAAAGAATGAGCTAGTGTGCGGGGAAGTCAAATGTAACGCCACTACCAATTATATAAAAAGAATGAGTTAGTGTGCGGGGAAGTCAAATGTAACACCAATACAAACTTAGGTGGATTTGAGAACTAGTTCAAAGTTCCACATACAAACGTACATGGATTCGAGGACCAGTCCAAAGCGCTCCAGATTGTTACAGATCGAAAAGCAGTTGAGATTAAAAGCGTTAAGCTTAAGGAAGCAAACATGAATGACAAAGAGAATGCATAATTTGGATATGATGGAGTTTGAGGAACATTTCATCCTCACCTGTCATAAGAAAACAGAGTCCATAAGGCAATACAGACCCATTTCCAGCATCCAAAGGAGCTCTAATTCTAGAAGAGAGTTGAGGGCCATAACTTAAGCCAGAAATTGGGCACAAAACATTTTTTGGTCCCCTCAACAAAATGGCCGGAATCCTGGCTGTCTGATGCACAGTCTTGGCAGATGAGTAGAAGTAAACGAAATTCGCCTTGATATTTTCTGTGTGTTTATCTTAGAATCTCACCAAAACAAAGCTCAAACTTGATCTCTATGCTGCTAACCAGGGGCTGGCACTGACTGGGTTGAGAAAGACTCCATTAAGAAAGACATGGCGAAAGGGGTTTCTGTCCTTCATATTCTAACAAACTTGAAGCTAGATTAGTTGGCCTAGGTTGCAACAATCGAGGAGAAAAACTATTAAGAAAGACGTGGCGAAGGGGTTTCCTGTGCTTTCAGATTCTAACAAACTTGAAGCTGAATTGTTTGACCTAGACTGCAACAATCAAGAAGATACGATACAGCCGACTGTAAATAAACAACCCATCGCCGTCGGCGCTCTATGCACCCCTGGGTATTGAACCTAAGTATGTGATGTGTGATCTGGTATCTCTTTGCTTGTTTTTTTTTTGTTAGTCAAAACCATTGGCCAATTAGTTGGCTGGCCACCCAGGCAAATTCCTATTCTATAGCATCCTGTTGCTTTGGTTCCAGGTTTGGTCAGCTTATTGGTTGAACATAGGTCAATATGTGGTCAAACCCCTGCCAACCAGTGATTGAACGTCTGGTGAAATTCCAGGTCGACTTCACGATCAGCCTAGGGCGATGCTTGCTCTATCGAACCAAATGAACTCTCTAAAATGTGAGCTTACTTGTGAATATGAACGACTTCAAACTCTAGAAAACCATTTGCAATGCCCTTAATGTACATGGAGAGGTTTCTTAAGTTGAGAGTGCCAATGCATGATGACATACTTTATGCGTAAGGGCATTGATAAATAGGTCTCCTATAGATTCTCTTAAGATTTTGTATAGATTCCTCATGGATTTATGTTGTATTGTAATAACTACAAAGTTTATTGAGATTATAATATGTACCTACAAATAGCCTGCTATATGGAATGTCAAAGTTCATTAATGTTAGAAGTAGTTAAGAGGTCTCATATGAAACAAAACAAATACAGACAATGAACCCCATTGTCCCTACTCAAATGTGCTTGAAAGGCAATGTCAAAAAATTCTATGAAGCAAGTCTATATGCTCTTGTATGGTTAGCACTATCAACTATGAGCATTAATAATTTTTCAATTTGTTTCTATTTTATATTTGTATGCCTTTGTCTAGTGCTAACACACTAGTCAGACACTAGTCATGGCCAGCTGCAGAGTTCACTGCTAGATTTGCTTTGGTGCATCACGAAAGAATAAATTCATAAAGAGTGACTGACAATAACTAAAGTCTTCTATAGGAAAAGGCATTGGCGAAACAAAACATAGATGCCATTTAGAGCTATTGCTTTGTTAAAGTCTCAATAATTCCTTAATCTATGCTCCGCATCGTCCCTAGCCGCATAGAAAAAATGCCACACACAAAGACAAAATGTAGCTGTAAATAGACAGAAAAAATGCCACACACAAAGACAAAATGTAGCTCTAAATAGACAGAACATCTAGGTGCATGCATTAGAAGTAGTGAATTGTAACCAAAGAGGCTATAGAGATAAAGATTGATGAAGAAACATCTGCTCATGGCTCTCTACAGAATGCTTCCTGGCTCCATATCCCATAGAAGGGCATCCCGACCCTCTAAATTCTAGAACAATTCCATTCAATCTGCATCAAACAGCTGCTAAGGCTTTCCATTCTTCAAATTAGGTGTCCGAGCTACACGAATATTCGACCCAAAATAAGCAGGGAAAATGATATATTTGCCCCAGATTTGTAGATTATATTCCATGGCTAAATGCTCCGACATATTGGAATAGACAGAATTGCTTGTTCTCCGTTCATTTCTGAATCAACAATTGCTTGATCTTTGTTCATTTCTAAATCAATAATTCCCTTTTATGTTTTTAATGCTTATTCATGCCTGTCTACCGGAATTATGAACAACACCAAATTTGGGTCAGATCAAAGTTTAGAAAGAACCCTGTGCCACATTTGATCAATCCAGTAGTTTATTTAAATTCGTCGCTGCAATTTCTGTGACTGTAGACCCATTGGCAAAGTCTAAAAACTGGAGCAAAGCTTCAATTGTGCCCATTTGTCTGGAATTAATCAGATGAACCAAATTAGAAAGTTGAATTCTGAGATATGCCCGTCGAATTTTTTGGGCGTAGGGATGGAAGATAAATTCAACTTTGGCAATGGATTTCAATGCAGAAACTGGGGGTTTTTGTGCCCAAAAAAGTACATGGGGCATCTCAGATATAGCTGAGTACCTTTATAGCAGAGGTCGAATGTAGACCTCCTCTTAATCTTCTTTGTTTGATCAATTGCAGACCAAAGGAGGAAAAAAAGCATGTGCTTGTAAAAAATAGTGCCTGCGCTTCCGATTCTTGAGAAATGTTAAATAACAAAACATATTACATTAATGATTCTCTAAAAGATGAGAAAAAAACCGAGTTGACGCTAAGCTTGGACCTAACATAGCAACTAGGTCAGTTAGATTTAATCCCTTTGATGTAAAATTTGCCAGAAGTTGATCTGGCCAGATCAGCTGAAGCGCGACATGCCAAGGATACTATACTCTGCCATCTCTGCACCCTCTTTTCACTGGATAGCTTGAGCCTCCAGCCTACATGCATAACAGAAAATATATATCTATTCAACGGTTCAATGCATATTTACTAGAACAACGAAATTGCGAACAACAACTACCAGAATGTCTGCACAAGAGACAATTCTAGGACATGTTTTTTCAAAAATAGCTTTAGCCTGAACTACGCTGTCGAATCCATTTAGCCTGAACTACGCTGCCAAATCCGTTTTTTTGTGGGCAGCATAGGCAAGCTGGAATCAGATTCCATGCTCTTCACAGCGTATAATTTTGGCAAGCTATAGGACAACGAATGTACTTCATCAAGAGAGGCACCAGGAGCCCTGATGTGCTGATTTGGTAGTGCCGAATCCTCCACTGCATAGTCTAATCTGTTCAACCCTCTGTATTCCGATGCTTAAAGCACCCACCCGTCCGTTCGCGCCCAATCCTCTCCTTTTATACTAAGAAAAAGAAGAACCTAGAAGATTCTACATTCATCCGGAGCTCTCGATTCGTGGCCGATCTTAACATGTGAATGAAGCTTCCAGAAGAATCGATATTATTCCTACAATTTTTTAGCCTTACACGTGTCCATTTTAAAGCTAGGCCTACACAATCTTTATCTAACCTGCCCTCTTGATGTCCGTAATACAATTATATATTAGGTATATATACAAAGTACATGACATATCACCATGTGTATGTAGTGGTATATTGACCATTTACGTGATGATCTTTTGAAACAAAGTTAGCTATGCTAAATTGACATTAATTAAATAAACTAATTATGCAAAAATTAATAACTAGTTACGTTAATTAATTATTAATTAAGGCAATTAGTAAGTGCCACTTGGGCCAAATCGAAATAAACTTGCTAAACATGATAAAATTGCTACTTCTACTTGGATATCCTGCCCCAACCTTCCCCCTGTTTATTGGACTCAGTCACCTCAAAGCCATTGGTAACTATTTAGGGGAAGTCATCCATATTTCCATTCCTCAAACCGATTCCCCTTCTATTTGCATAATCAAGAAAATTAACTCTGCTTGGGATCAATATATTGAGACAAAAATTGATCAGGATACCCTCCTGGATGTTTTTATTACTTACTCTAAAACCCATGTCATAAGGCAAAATATTAATGATAATTCTAAGGCTGCTACCGACAAAGGGAAAATCCCTATGAAGGCTCCTGCTATAATACAAGTTTGGGTTGAGAAAGCTCATAATAATAATGAGCCTATCATAGAGAATATCAAGGAGATCAGCAAGGATGATGGAGACAAGGGAGAGTGTAGTAACTCAGCTGAGCTCTTTTACTATAGCTCCCCTTAATACTAATGTCTCCAAGCCAGAAATTCCTCCTGCCACCCAGGATCAGATTATACATTAGTGGAATATATTCATGATGATGATGATGATTTTTGGGACTACGAGAGTGACATCTTCAACAAATCCATCCCCAAATTTAATGAATATGATGAAATCTCGAATTCTAAGGAGGATGACAATTGGAAAGATGTCTCTTATAAGAAAAGGCAAGGTAAGTATATCAACCCTCAACCAGCTAGAAAAGCTCTAAGGTTCATAAAAAAACTATTTCTTATGCATATTAATATCAGATGCCTCTCTTGGAATCTCCAAGGCATCAATTCTAATGCTGAGAGAGATCGGCTAAAGGTTTGTCTTTCCTCCATTAATAGTGATGTTATCTTCTTCCAGGAACACAAACTTCATGACGATGGTTTTGATAAGTTGAGTTCTAATGTTCTCCCTCCTAACTTTAAGCTGTGGGATATAAAAGCAAATAACAGTTTTGCAGGTATCTTCCTTGCCTGGAGGGATAGTAAAACTTTTTTAATATCCAAATGATGCATGATAATGGTGGTAGGTGGCAGATCCTCCAGGAGATATTGGTAGTACCAGGTTTGCTTTTCTAAATATCTATGCTTTTAATCAACCTGGGGACAGATATCCGTTCTGGAATGTCATCAGAAATAGTTTAAACTGTGTTCCTTATGATGAATGCATCATGGTTGGTGACTTCAATATGGTTACCCATAGTTACATGAGAAGTACCAATTTCAAGACCCCTGTCTAATCAAGAGCAGAACTCTTGGTCTCATCTCATTTCCAGTCATAGTCTTAAAGTTGCTAGATCTCAACCTAATCAATTCAGCTGGTTTAATTGAAGGAGTGATGATCCCATTTACTGTCTTCATGACAGGTTCTACCTAAGTGAGAATCTTTGGAATGCAGCCAATAGAGTCTCCAATCTCAGTGGATTCACTCTTTCTGATCACTTCCCCTAGCTTATTGAGATTAGGGGCAATCCCAATCACATTAAGAGAAATTCTTTTTTCAAATTGAATACTAACCTCTTAGATCATGTGGATTTTTTGAATGGCTTTGAGCAGGTTTGGAATAGGATCCCTAAACCTACCACTCAGAATGGATGAATGGATTGGTGGATCAGTTCTGCCAAAAATATTAAGAATTGGCTCAAGACTTGGGGATAAACAGATACATTACCAAGAGATGAGACATCTAGAGAATTTGAGGCAGCAACTCCAGCTTGCACCTCCTGACCAGCAGGATGATATCAAGATCCAAATTGAAAGGGAAGAAATTAAAATTGCTAATGGCTGGAAGCTCAAGGCGAAGATCAAGGAGCTTAAAGATGATGAGCATGCTAATTCAAAATATTTCTTCATCAAAGCTAAGGAAGAAAAGAAATCATGGGCACTCCCCCGAATGCTACTGAAGCTCAAATGGTGGACCTCATTAAAATCCAACCCTTGGTTGAGGACCAACAGAATGGTCGCATGACTACTCCCTTCACACAAGAAGAGCTCTGGTGCAATATTAAAGAAATGGAAAATGGTAAAACTCATGGACCTGATGGATTACCTATTGAATTTTTCAAAAAGACCTGGGGGATTATTGGTCCTGCCATTACTAACATTTGTAATGAGTTTCTTCTTTTTAGGACTTTGGATTGCAGGATTAATACAAGCTTTATCACTCTTATTCCAAAGATAGACGAGCCCAGCTCCTTCTCTGACTATAGGCCGATTTCTCTTACTAATGTGCTTTACAAGATTATTACTTCTTCGATTGCTGCCAGGCTCAAACCTATCTTGGATCGGGTTATATCCAATACTCAAAGTGCCTACTTGAAGGACAGTAATATTTTGGATAATGTTGCTATTGCCATAATTGGTATGCATTGGGCTAAAGACAGTAATCAGGATATTGCTCTTCTTAAATTAGATATTACCAAGGCCTTTGACACAGTCAGCTAGAGCTTTTTGGTAAGATGTTTGTCCGAAGTTTGGCTTTTCCATGGAGGTGATAAGTATTTTTTTGCCCATTCTTAACAACTCTAGATCTTCTGTGCTAATTAATGGAGAATGCAGTTCTTTCTTTGAGATCAAGAGAGGGGTTAAACAAGGATGTCCCCTTGCCCCCTTCCTCTTCCTCATTTTATGGAAGCTTTACACAGTGCCTTCAAGACTGCTGCACACAATAATCTGATCACTGGTCTCAAGTTACCTAGGAAGAGTGACCAGCAATATTTTCTTAATGATCATTTTGCTGATGACACCTTCCTCTTCATTCATATGGACCAACAATCTATTGATAATGCTCAGAAGATTCTTCTGGATTTTGGTACATGTTCTGCCTGTAAGATTAATCAAACCAAATCCAAGCTAATGGCGCGAGATCAGGTAAAGGGAGGTCAAACTGCTATGACCTTTGGCTGTGAGTATCTCCTTCCTTGCTCTAAATCTAAAATTCTTGAGATTCATTTTGCCTTAAGAACAAATGCTAGTGATCTATGGACAAATATTATTGATAAATTTAGCAAAAAGAATGACCTGTTAAATAGCAAATATTTATCTAAATATGGTTGAGCTATTATTGCTAATTTTGTTATTTCCTCTTCCCATGTTTATCAATCTTCCATTCTCTTAGCCCCGAAAAAAGTCACAAGGAAATTACAAGGGATTATTGGAAGGTTTATTGCTAGTGGAAGCAATAACAGATGCTGGATCCCGATCTCTATGGCAGAATGTTGTAAAAAAAAGAAAAATGGGGGCCTTGGTACTATTGACATTGAGAAAGGGGTGTCTTTAGCTGCTAAGTTTGTTTACAGGGCTGGCCATAATCTTATCAATCACCATATCTCTGGTCTTATCAAGCACTAAATCCTTAAGTGCCACCCCTTTGGTTGGAGAAATGTAAGAATGTCTCTCCCTTACAGTCTCTACTTTGATTTTTCTATTTCTAACAATGTTCCAGGGATTATCAAGAAGTGGTTAAGAGCTTGGAATACAATTAAGGGAATGTATTCTTGAAAAGAGGGTGATGTATTGGTTGTTATATTAAAAAAAAAGATTGGGCCCTTTTGGCCCTAATAAAGGCCTTTGGGCACTAAGGATGGCATATATGCATGCTAATGATAGTGATGTGTTGGTTGTTATTTTCACTTGCATTATAGATAATGAAACCACATGCTAAATACATGTTAGACATTCGTACTGCTAGAGGAGATTTGCTTCATCCTACTGATGGTAGGCAATCTTTGGATGTTTTGTTTTGTTTACTTTCTCAATTATGGCTATAATTTGGATTCCTTATGCCCATGGGGCATATATCTTTAACATGAATATTAGGTCTCTTATTCACTAAGATTAAAAGGAGGAAAAAGGCGCAATGGCAACTTTGTGGTGAGCCACAACCCTGCACATGCCCTTTCCCAAAAGCCTCAATGAAACAACCACCTTTTTAAATTGTTACAAGAGCCCTGCAACGCCGGGTACCATAACTAGTTTTATTGTAAATTACTTTTATGCATGAGCAACAAAAATGATGAGATAATGGATAACATGTTGACGGAAGGGGCACAAGTCTAGAAGATAGGTTGTGAATGGACTAGTAATGTCTTCGACCCCAAGTTGTTGGAGGTAATGTATGAAGAGGTTAACCCTATCCTCGAGATGATTATGGCGTATCTTTCTCTCTTATGCTTTCATTCTAAACTAGTATGTTGAACATATCCCTCGGGGCCAGCATGTCATGATCATCGAGAGAGAAAAGTTGATCTCTGTTAAACAGCTTGCGAAGGCGATTATCACCATTGATCTGATAACCTCCCCAATCAAAGCCGTGATTATCCGTATAGATGCTCCCCAATCACTAGGAGCGAGATAGATGGTGATCCAAGAGTGGCCAACGCATGTTTACACACGCATCAAGGCAAATGTCTAGAAATAATACAAAAGCTGATGTGACACATTTTAACATTGAAAACTAATAAAAGATACATTTTATAAACTAGAGGTCTTCTCGATTGCGTGCTAACAAATCCAAATGCCGACACACCCGAGCAGCCGGGTAAACTAAGCCGGCTTCACAATAGTAATGTTGTTGTGGAGCACAATGCCGGTCCTCGGAACAGATGCACATTCCTTCTATTGCACAATAATCTTCAGAATTTGTCAAACCTTTAGTATTTATCCCCAGCATAGCATCTGACCATTCGCTTGAAAACAAGCCTTGTGGATCTAGCTCTGCTCTGATTTTCAGAAACTGACCCATCTCAGGGAATTTCTTTGCAACGTCAATAAATGCAACATTTCTGTTCTTGCCCCAGTGAGGCAGACCGCCATATTTAAACACTGCTATCTGTTCAATCTCTTCCAACACACCCTCGTGTAGTCTTGGAGCTTTAGGATCTCTTGAACGATAATATGTAATATCTACATCAACTGAATCTTCTGAATGGCCCAGAAATGCACTAGAAGCCTTCACATAGCGCATTACAAAGCCATAGTACATGTCTATTCCACATAACGTTGTTGGTCTTTCATGTCTCAGTTTTTTTACATCAAGTATGAAATCTCTGAGCTTGTGCACAGATATGGACACTGTAGTCTGGTGGAAAAATAATCCGTCTACTCTTGGATCCCATACACAAATATCACTGTCATGTTCAGCTTTGTGGCAGCTTCCTGTGGTTTGGATTTTGTTCTGGAAACCAATAACTGGATATCCAACAAAATCGTCCTCTGTGTTTTTCATCCCACTACCATGTCCTCCAATAATGTCTGACTGATGAAATGGACAGAACAGAAACGTTAGGCCATGCTATTGATTATATAATCAAGTTCATAAATTGTTCATAGTTAAACTAAATCACCTGTATGGCTGCCTGAGCGCATTTTGCTGCAGAATCCTTGGATGATTCATAAAGGTTCTCTGTAACAAGACAAGCGAATTTATTTAGATGTAAGTATGTTATCAAAGTTTGTACAAGTCTTACTCTTACCAGCTGTTCTGTCAGCCTGGGCCACAAGTCTGTTGTATTTTCTGAAGCCAAGGAAATTATTTATACCGTCTCCTTCAGTGCTAACATCAACTCTATTATCAACTCTGTAAATGGCCTTGTGTTGAGATGCATACCAAATCACATCTGCAAATTCATGCTGCAATCCAAACGATGCAATCTGATCTTCAAGGTCATCATCTGATTGCTTCAAATATGTAACAGAGCGTTTGAACATGGGCTGAACGTGGAAGGTTATTTTTGAAATAACGCCCAATACTCCAAGTGAAACTTTAGCTGCTTCCAATCTGGCATCCCCTTCACTAAGTACCAAAACTTTAGCATAACCTTCTGACTGTGAAGCAGGAACTACAAGATGTATACTTTTGACGTATTCATGAACTGCACTGCCTTTGCCCCATAATGAACTGCCATGAGCCCCTGTTCCAAGCATGCCTGCCATTGACAAACCATTCCAGTATGGTGAAGCAGGAAATGCAAAACCATATCTTGCAATTTCATCCACAAAATCTTGCAGATAAACTCCTGGATCTACTGTCACAGTTTTAGATTTTTTATCCACTCTAATGCCGATTAGATCTCTTGTGCTGATAACAAGGCCTTTGTCTCCCCCTGGACATACTAGCTTGGTCATACTGTGGGATAATTTGCTCACCACTTTCATCTTCATTTTGTTTTTGGTCGCCTCAGACACTGCTGCAATAATCTCTTCTTCATTTTTTGGGTACACCACTTTTTCTGCTTTACAGATGCTCCTATCAGGCCACGTTCCATAGGTTCCACTCACTGTGCATTTTACATTATTGCCACTGCATTTAACAGCTGAAGGTGGAGCTGCGTATGTGATTTGGGCAAACAGAAATAGTGCAAAGGCAATAGACAGAGTTCTCATTATCATCTCCTTTCTTCCTGGAAATATGATTCTCTGTAACAAGGCTTCTTCTTAAATATTGAAGCTGTTAATTAAGGGCCCGCTAATAGAGAGGCCCTATTAGCGAGGCTGATAACAGGCCCGTTAATTTGTGGATGGCAATAATGCCACGTTGCAACGAAATGACCTCGGACATGGACATGGGCATGACGTAAAAATACTATCTATCTATCTCATCCTTATCTTTAGGTAAAAGAAAGAAGATAAGATAAGAGTTTTTTATCGTCCACGAGGTTGGCCCTTACATGGGCCTGTAGGCCAACCTTATCCCTCACGAAAATGTCTCAAAACTTGGACCCATTCAATTTTTGAATCAAATCAACTATATTTTAAACCCACTTCGATGGGCGAGCTAGTCTGCATCTCTCGCTTAAGGGCCTTCACGCTAACCTCATTCCTAATCAAAGTATCTCAGCCATGGACTTATTCAATTTTTGATAACATCCTATGCTCGTATCAAGTCATCGATCAACTATATTTTAAATCCACCTCGATTTTTCTATGATTTATATAATGTAAAACCTATATAATAATTTAAAAGTATAAAACTTTAAGGCAAAAACAAAACAAAACATTCGTTCATGTTGGGTTCTGCATGACAATCATTCTAGAAGAAGTACTTTGTTGCCGAAGGAAAACCACCTCAAAATATAATATTTTTATAGCCCTATGTGCACATGTGGACATTGTTGAGAGTCATTGTTCTTGTTAGTTCATAATTAAATTACTGTATGTGATATGACCTATTTTGCATTGGCGGCAAAGTCACATTGACTTTTAAAGTTATGATGACGACATTTCGCCTTTTTCTATTGTTCCAAATTAAAATCTATAAGAAATTTATCGTGGCGGCCGCTCCAACCCGCTGCAAAAGAAGTTTTGTGCTAAGTCGAATAGATCTCAATTTTGGACATCCTTGAGATGCGAAAGAACATGCAGGAGTTGCACCTGCACTATTACCTTTTGTTTTGCATCAAGGACGACATGGTGCCCGAAGTTACCTCATGTTTTCAAGATTTTGTAGCAAAAATTGTGAATACAGAGTGCACAACAAGATATGGTGGGAATATGTAGTTGGATTTTGTATTGAAAATGATGTAACAAAAAGATTACAATAGACTCAAATATATGCATTGGACAAATGCATGAAGAGACCCGTTACTTCTTGTGCCTCTTAGACACGCCGTCCAGAGATGGGGTGACAGTGATAGCGCCGCTAATCGCTAACACTCCCCATCAGCCGGACTCTAGGCGGCCCACCGCCTTCGGATATATCTTCAATTGCTCACGCAAAACAAATTAACTTATCTCGAGAGTGACTTTGTCGAAAATCTGCTATCATATCTTCATTTGGACGAAGAGAGCAAGTTAATTATTCCATTCTTTACTTGCTCTCGATAAAGTGATATCCGTGTCAATGTGTCTCGTTCTTGCATGATACTTGGAAGAATAGGCTAATTCCACAAACTCTTGTTGTCACAATAGAGAATGGTAGGTCCTTCTTGGAAGCATGATTCCCCTTAGTAATTGTCTTAATCATATTACTTCTTGTCTTTGCTAAGTAGCGACTATATACTTCGGCTTCGATTAGCGATAGTGCAACTATAGGTTGCTTTTACTCTTCCAAGAGATAAGACAATTTCCCAAATAGAATATGAATGCTGAAGTGGATCGCCTCTTGTATCTTGCTCTCCAAAAATAATCCGCATCACACTATCCATAAAGTTGAAATGAGTCGACTGGGTTTTATAATTCAAACATAATTCTTGGTTCCTCCAATATATCTCATTATTCTTTTGACAACAAGCCAATGAAGGTGTCCTGGATTATTCAAGAATTGGCTCAATACTCCAACTAAATATGCTATGTCTGGCCTCGTGCACAGGGCCAAATAATTTAGGGAACCAATTGCATGTCTATATGGGACATCCTTCATTGCATCTCTCTCTTGCTCAGTAGAAGGGGACATATCATTTGTGTATGAGATATTAGATTCCATAGGTGTTGCTGCAAGAGTAGCTTGATCCATTCCAAACCTATTCAAGATATCATCAATATAACATGCTTGACTTAACTTCATCCATCCATTTTTGCGGTCTCGGATGATTTGGATTCCAAGAAAGTGGTGCACCTCCCCCATGTCAGACATCTGGAACTCGGCTGATAGCTGGCTCTTCCTTGATTAAGGAGAACAATAGAATTTTCCAATAATAGGCAGTCATCAACATATAAGGCAACCATAACAAAGAACTTCCCCATACGGTGCACATATACATTACCATCGTGAGGGTACTCCCAAAACCGAGACTAAGAAGGTGACCATTCATGCGATCAAACCAGGCTTTAGGGGACTGCTTCAAACCATATAATGCCTTTTTGAGTTTACACACCAAGTTCTTGTGGCCAGCCTTCACATAACCTTCTGGTTGAGCCACATAAACTTCTTCATTTAGTGTGCCATGTAAGAAGGCAGTTTGAACGTCTAACTGATGGACCTCCAAGTTGGATTGAACCGCTATAGCAAGTAGAGTTCGAATGGATGACATACGCATCACGAGAGAAAATGTATCCAGAAAGTCAACACCCGGAATTTGTGAGAACCCACGGGCAACAAACCTTGCTTTAAAAAACGCCGACTTGGCCTCTGACATTAAGCTTTGAATTTAAATAGCCACTTGGTAGTGACTATCTTTCTTTCAAAGGGAGAGGAGTGAGTTCCCCACGCCCATTCTTCATGAAGGAATCATACTCAGATTGCATGGCTTGTCGCCATTGCTTGGCATGGGGACCTGATAAAGCTTCTTGAACAGTTAATGGTTCTTGAGAGGCTTCATCGAGAGGCACCAAATCAATAGATTCATCATCTTGAATGATCATGTTCATCCATCGCTTATGGGTTCCTTGAGAGGCTTCTAATGCATCAGCCGCCTTTGAAGAAAGATAACTGATTCTGCCAGATCTAGTTGAGCCGCGATTTGGTTTATTAGAATCCACTGTTGTAGGAATACCAGCAATACGACGTTCCTTTGTCTTGTGTGATCTACCAATATGTCGCTCTTGTCGAGATGAAGGGCCCGACAGGTCGGGATCAAGAGGAGGCGGATCCGCAATATCTCCTAAGGCTTCAAAAGGCTTAAGTGCGACATCAGAATCAATAACATCATCAGAGGGATGTGGAATAGTTGCACTAGTAGATGGATGATTGGGCTCCCCCAGAATCTTCCATAAAGCAATCAACCAATTTCTCCAGGTTAAGGCTCTATGCACTAGAACCTCTATCATAGGCTTGGTAAGATCTCCATAAAAGATATTCTCATTAAAGATAACATCTCCAATACGCCCAATTTGCAAGCGCCTACTTGTGAGGTTATATAGTCGATATGCTTTGGCTTCAAGAGAATACCCCACAAAGACACATTTTTTGCTCTTGTCCTCCAACTTGTGTCTGAGTTCATCAGGAACATGAGCATAGGCAAGGCACCCAAACGTGCGCAAGTGGCCAAGAGAGGGCACTCGATTCTCCCACAACTGGCATGGAGTTGATTTTTGAAGAGCCGCAATAGGTAAGCGGTTTCTAAGATATGCGGCAGTCATGATGGCTTCTCCCCAAAATTTATCAGGCATCCCAGCTAGTTTGAGCATGCATCGAGCACTTTCAACTAAAGTGTGGTTCATCCGTTCAGCAATGCCATTTTGTTGAGGTGTATAGGGGGTAGTGTATTGATGAACGATGCCATGCTCGGCACAATAATGGTCAAAACGGCCTGAAAAATATTCTCCTCCTCCATCACTTCGCAACACTCAAATCCTTCGTCCAATTTGGGTTTCAACTTCGGCCTTGAATAATCGAAACATGTCAAAGACTTGAGACTTCCTGGCAAGCAATCGCACAGTGAAAAATCTTGAGAAGTCATCAATAAATGTGAGGATGTACTTTTTCTTGCCAAGAGTCAAAGTTCGCATTGGGCCACATAGATCAGAATGAATAATCTCCAACGGACCCATGGCTCTAGTGCTTTCTCCTACAGGAAAGGGGGCTCTTTTGTGTTTCCCTAAAATGCAAGCTTCAAAAAAAGTCCATATCATCATTGCCTTCAATAGGATCTAGACCAGAGACCATATTGGACCGGGATAAAGTTTGGAGAGCTTGCTCATGAACATGCCCCAAGCGATTATGCCACAACTTTAGATTTGATGGTTTGGGCTTAATGGCAAGGGCTTAAGGAGGTTCCATAAGTGTGGCATCCAATTGATGTAAGCCTTCCACTCTAGTGCCCGTGGCTGCTACGGCTCCCTCAACATAAGTAATATAGCACTTGTTGGAGTGAAAGGTGACATGGAAACCTGCATCAGCAATCTTACCCACAGAGAGAAGTGTCTGGGTTAAGCCGGGAACATAGAAAACATTTTGAATCTCTTTGGGGATCTCACCAAGATGAACTAAGATAGTTCCTTTCCCACATACTTGATAAGATCGGCTATCTCCCACATAAACTTGTTGCTGGTTATTAAGAGATTCATAAGTATGAAAAATCTCCCTTAATGGCGTCATGTGCATAGAAGCACCAGAGTCCAGCCATATAACCCGATTTTGAGTATGGTTCTCAAAAGTAGATGCGATAAATAGTTTATTACCAGTTCGAGATTCATTTTTCAGATCAAAAGAAGAAGATGGTTTACCATGATCATTCGGCAGTCTCACGCGACAATCTCGGGAACGATGCCCAAGTTTCCCACATCGAAAACACTCCACTCTTCCATTTCGAGAGGGGCGTCTAGAATTATAAGGCGTACCACCATCTTGCACTTGACTCCCACGGGCAGCATAAGTGCGAAGTGGTTTCTGGCCAAAAGCAATCCTCCTTTTGCGCATAAAGAATGCAGCATTTTTGGAATTACCTCCATCAGAGATCTTCATCTTTCTCTCTTCTTCCATAAGGGCAGCAACAAGGGTATCCATAGTTTGATTGGGAATGTTCGTCAACGTGGTGACAACATGTTTATAATCAGATGCAAGGCCTTTAAGTAATACCGCCATCTGGTCCTCCATAGAAACAATGGCGTTGACCGGAGCCAATTGCACAATAAGGGAACGCATGCGGCTTAAATATTCAGCAATGGCTTCACTAGACTCCATCTTTAGGTCAAATAATTGTTGCTTAAGGGACAACTCACATGCCTTACCGGAGCTTCCAAACGCGGTTAATAAAGTGCTCCAATTATGATGTGCAGATTTGGTAAGGTCTATCAAATGCACATACTCCTCTCCAAGGGCTAAACCAATGGTGGTGAGGGCCTTGCGATCCCGTTGCTCCCACTCAGAAATTTTGGCAGTCTCAACAGGTTTGGGTTTTGTCCCATCCACTACTCCCCAAGTGGCTTCTCTCATTAGCATCAATTGTAATTTTGTGGACCAGGTATAAAAATTATGGCCAGTAAATTTTTCTAGAAACTTTTCAAGGAATTTCTCCAACCCTTGAGATGAGGACCCAGCCATCTTATAGTTTCTTAAGAATAAAATAAATGCCAAATAAACGCAAATACTTGGCTTCAAGAAAAGGAGAGGCGCTCAAAAACGCTTTATCTTCTCTTTTGGCAACAACAACAAGGGAATTTGGGTCGCCGAATGTAAGAACGGCGCCGCTTTTGAATGCGCTCGTTCACTCGAAGTTGTTTGGGGTCTGGGTTCGGGAACTCCTGCAAGACAGCCCTGCTGTGAGGACCCGTGGATCAAACAGGAGAATCCGATAACTGTGTCACGCGGGATTTGCAAAAGAAACTAAGGAAGGGAAAAGAGAAAGAACAAAAAGAACAATGAAGAACACAATGAAGAGAACAAAACTCTTTGATATCAATTGAGATACATGAGCTCTCGCAATCGAGAGAAGGCAGAAGTGAGATAAGACCAAAAACTCATCTACCCCGTGAGGGCTAGATCTACTCATATATATAGTACAATGGCCTTTGGCCCAATATAGATACTCTGTCAAAGCTCGGTGCCGACTCCTGGAAGGAGGCCTGATTTGCAGGAATGTTGGCGGTGCCTCTTGAGACCCTGAAATGGCGCAGATGGTGACAGCGCGTCATTTCTCTGTGCGCCTCCTCTTGGTCCCGGGCACGGCCTTTGACTGCGTGGTCTGCGGCAGCTTGGTCTTCTGCGGGCCCTTGGATGACTGACCTGTGCCTGACTGTGGATCCTTGGCCTTGACCTGGTCCGTCGTGTGCATAAATAGTCCTGTATTTGGACGTACAGGACTAACACTCCCCCCCACCAAACGACACTCAGGGTGTAGAAAAGGAGGAAGTGTTTTTGATGGCGGGAACCCGGCAGTTTGAAAGTGATCCTCACGGGAATGAGGACAGGCGCCATTGTGGTAATTGCCGATGAGATCCTGGCGTGTTTGAAGAGCTTCAGGAGTGTTGAGCCCAAGTGCAGGATCTGCATCAATGAGAAATTTGGAGCATACCATTTCTTCAAGGGCAGCATGTGCCTCAGAAGGGACGAACTGGCATTCCATGAGAAGGCAGGTCTGGAGGTCGAAGGCACTGACGCTGGCATTCGGGTTGCAATAAAAGATAGGACGCTGCCGATTTAGCGAGCTTATCAGGAGGCACTTGAGAGCAGCACAGAAGCCTGCTTGACGGTGAACTGAAGAATCCGGTGAGGTGGCGGCATGCTCCAAGAAGGCATCAAGGCCATGGACAGCATGAGCGGGCGTTTGCCAACCACGCTCATTGGCAATATATATCCAATTTTTGGTTTGGTCCAAGGTGGCACCATCCTCCCAAATGGAGCGTCTGACAAAACGTGGATCCCATCGGGGATCCGTCGAGATCTCCACCCAGCGTGGCCTTCCAGGACCTTTGTCCAAAATGGAAGACGCCAGTCTGAGGTAAGAAACCTTAGGCGTGCAGGTGCCCCTAATGAAGCATAAGGAGATTGAGCCAAACCCGTGGGCGTGGGCTGCTGAGCCTGCTCCCTGAATTCTCGAACAAGATCTTTATCCAGAGCACAGCACCACTGATCCCAGTCTGAAGCAGAGAGCTGAATATAGACCGGAGGATTAACCCAACCCGTGGGTATGGTCTTGCTGTCCAGAAGAGCACTCAGGGAATTATAGCCACCGAGGTGCTGCATGTAAATCTGTGCAAAGGGAAGATCTTCAGGATGTGCTAAATTTTTCCTTATCTGCACCAGCATTTCAGCTTGCCATAGAGGTAAATGCTGAGCAAGCTCAGGCATGTACTCAGTGCAGAGAGTGTTGGACTGAGCAGGATCCTGCAAATACCGATTGTTTTCCAATAACAACCAATGGGCATGAGGATTGCCTTCAAAAATGCGATGTGCTTCATCACGGAATTTGTCCTGAGTGTCAGCTAGGTAGAAATCATGAAAAATATAAGCCATGGGCTAAACAACTCTGAAGATGAACAAATCCGTGTCCTCACAGTTGATCTGCTCGTAAACTAAGAGGGCACAGAGTAGGCCTTTTTCTTCAATGGAAAGGTCTGGCCAAATCCGTAAAAAGTCTGTGCTGCGGAGAGGCTGTGCATTAACCTGTCGCGTACCACCTGAGAAGAAAAAGGTGGCGTCGAGCAACCACATAATCCAGATAACTGGACGGAGTGCAGAAATCAAGCGGAATGCGGACAGCAACATCAAGATAGCCCTCTTGCTTATTTTGGGCGTCTTCTGCAGATTGAACAGCGTGCTGGAGTTGATTTTCCAGGTCGCGGTTCTGATTTTCCTTTTCCAGCAGGAGACGTGATTGATCACGGAACCTTTTGTGAGGAAGCGTGCCATGTGAAGAGGATTGCGCAGGAGTATGGAGTCGGAGCGTGGCAATCTCTGCATCATCAATGATTTTTTGTTTCTGTGCTTCTGTAAGCTGAGTCTGGATAGATGTGACCTGACTTTGCAGCGTGGTCAGTTGGTCTTGGAGAGAGGGGAGCTGCTCGTTGCGCTCCTTGAGCTCTTGAAGTTGAGTGTTGTAATTTTGAGAGAGCTCTGTGTACATGGTGTTATGTTTGGCAAGGTCTTTATCCTTGTCGCCCAGGAGGGTATCCTTGGCTTTGACCTGCTCCAGCCATTCCTGAATGGTGGATTGTAACTGAGCCTGTTGATCAGCAAGCAGGCTTGTCTGATCTTGTGCAGTCTTGAGATCTTTATGGGCCTGTAAAAGAGCCTCGTGCTTTTGTTGAAGTTTGTCTTCCAGAGATTGAACTTGCATGTTGGCAGCTTGAAGATCCCTGTGAATGGCTTTCGTGGCCTCTATGTAGGCTTGAACACCATTCATGAAGACTTCTTGTGAGTCCTGAAGCTTGAGAACAACAGCTTGGACATCTTGCTGGTATTGATACAGGGCTTGGCGAGGAGGTGGAGGTGCGGGGCCCTGTTGGTGATGGGTCCGTGACGTCTGAGAAGCATGATGAGAAGTGGAGGGCATGGACTCCGTGGAGGAAGAGGAGACATTAATAGGCTTTTCTTGATGTTGATCATGACCAGGAGAAGGAGGGCGTGAAGTTTCAGCCTGCTGGTTGTGAGGAAGGGAATGAAAGGATTGATGAGTGGGTGCATGAGAAGTGGAAGGGGACCCTGGGCGGGTGACAGGAATATAATGACGGATGATGGCCTGAAGGTGAGCACCCACAGAAGTGTCAGAGCCGAAGGTGCTACACGGACGCGATCAATTTCATGAAGAAGTCGGAAGAAGAAAATTTGTGGCCAATCAATAGGATGAGTGGAATAGACGGCCATAACGACAGTGTTATAAAACGGTTTATTGATATGGGTATTCTTGATGGAATACCCATAGCATTTTCGCCACAGAAACTTTACAAAAGTATCGTGGGTCTTGGCAATGTTTGTGAGACGATGCATCTTGGCTTGATAAGGAGCTGCGCCATACTGAGTGACATCCTGGTCCTGTAAGGCAGCCCAAGATAAAGAAGGTCTGGCAAGAGGAATTTGGAATACCTGAGAAAGCAGAACTGGAGTAAGCATAATGGTGGTGCCATCAACCATGGTGGCATATCCTTCCGGGTTGTTGATCATATGAGCGACAAACTGCTTCAGTTGCTCCGGATTTGGTGCAGGGAGGTCCTGTTGGGAGAATGCATAAAGCCCATGGCGTTCCGCCACGGCACGACTTGGACCCGCTAGGGCATCGCGAAAGGTGGGTGTTGAGAAAGTTACCGATTCAAAAAGAGCCGGATCCCTTGGAGCAGAAGCTTGAAGTTGAGGAAATTTGGGTGAAGCAGCCATGGTGAAGAGCTTCGGAAAGGAACGGGAGCAACTGTGTTGAGAAGCCGGAGGACGGAGAGCAGAAGACGAAAACGAAGATAGACGAAAAGGTTTTAGGGCGCACAAGTGTTTGCGAAGGGGTGTGATGAGGATGAAACAGCAACCGTTGATGGTGCCAGGTGGCGATAGATGCAAAGAAGGCAATTGAGAGGCAAAAATTTGGCTAAGTCCCCAGGCAGTTAAGGGAAAAGCTATGAACGGTGGAGATGAAACGTGAAGGAATGATCGGATGTGACAGCTGGCGAAGGTATAAACATTAATTTCTGACGGGCTTGAAAGGAAGGAATGTCATTTAATGCAGGCAACTCGAAGTGGGATATTATAAAAGGGAAGTGTCAGAAGGTACCATGGCTAGATCTGCGGCGGGAGAAAAGATTCTGGATTTAGAAATGGCCTTGCATTGCAACCACGTCGGCGATTTTTTTGATTGGTCCACGTCGACAGGGTTCCCGTCGGTTGGGCTATAAAAGACGAGCAGTGGGCGAAGCTGAGACACCCTTTTGCGACCATGAGTATGGCAGCGGCAGGTTTGAACGAGAACTGCACAATGCCTACCAATTGCCAGGAATGGATCACCTGCAAGATGAACTGTCTGGACCTCTGGAAATGCCACAACCGTGGCATCCCTATGGATGGCTGGTGCAGTGGGATGGCTGAGCATCCCGACCCTCTGACCAACGCCATGGAGGTGGTGGTGCATCTGTGCTGGGATCCGGAGCAGAACCTGTACCACGTCCTCTGCATCACCTCTGCTCCCAACCCGGAGTAGAGGGTTTTTAACTTAGGATTTGGTAAATAGGGCTCTGCCCATTTTGTAAATAGGGCTCTGCCCATAGCGGAAGTAGATGGGCTCTGCCCTCATTTTGTAAAAAAATTTCCTCCTATAATATAAATATGTCGCTTTAGTCACTATCTGTGGATTCAGAGTGTTGGGTTGCATCATGTGTATGACTGTCTGTATCGTCTGTATGAAATTGTTTCAGGCGAAAGCCATTAACCAGTGTAGGTAATGGAGTGCCATCTAATTCGGCGAGCTGAAAGACGCTGGGTTGTACAACTTGAACAACTTGATAAGGACCAAGCCATCGGAACTTTAACTTCCCTGGAAAATTTTTGTAACGAGAATCATAAAGCAAAACCAAATCACCTTCTTTAAAACTTTTGGTCTTCATAGATGTTTGTCATGCAAAGATTTCCGCAACTGTTGGCCATGAAGAACCCGAATATAAGCATCTCTCCTAAGTTCATCCAATTGTTCAAGCTGGTAAACTCGTTCTTGAAGAGCTGCAGGTGGGTTATATGTGGTAGCAAGTTGAAAACGAAGTGTCGGAAGAATATATTCAAAGGGCATCAAGGCTTCTTGACCATAAACCAACTTAAAAGGAGTATGACCAGTAGCAATCTTGAAACAGCAATTGTAAGCCCAAAGAACTGTAGGTAGCTTGTCTTGCCAGTCTGTGCGAGAAGCGTCACAAATTTTCTTGAGAATAGTGATCAGAGTCTTGTTTGTGCTTTCAGTTAAACCATTTCCTTGAGGATAGTAAGGTGTGCTTTTCCGATGATGTATCAGCAGATAATTCGTCAGCTCCTTGATAGTGTGATTGACAAAATGAACACCTCGATCACTGACCAAGTCCGTGGGACAGCCAAAACGCGTGATGATTTGCGTATAGATGACCTTGGTTGTGCTTGCTGCCGTGTTGTCCGGAAGTCGCATGGCCTCCGCCCATTTGTAGCATAATCGCTGAGCACCCGAATGTAGCGCACGCGTGTGTGCGCCGGCAGAGGGTCGATAGGTCCCACAAAGTCCATGCCCCAATTGCTGAAGGGAAGTGGCGTGGCGCCCGGCGTCAATGGGAAAACGTCACGGGCCGTGGGCCGACCCACACGCTGACATACATCACATGTGCGGGCGTGAGCGTGAGCATCCTTGAAGAGCGGGCGGGCCGAGAAATAACCCGCGAGAAGTATTTTTGCGGTCGTGGTGTCACCATGAAAATGACCTCCACCTAGCCCTTCATGTGCTTCTCGAACAATATCGCACTTCATGAGGAAGAACACACGCCCCGAGGATCGGTATCCTTGCCGCTGCTTGTAAAGATGGCCTGCAACCATGGTGTAGTCACGGACCTCCCAGAGAAATTGACGGTAACGGGATTTAAGTTTTTCTGGAGAGAGCGTGGGATCTTCGGAGGGAAGAGCACCAGTGAGAAGATACTGCTGGTAGTTATGAAACTAATGTGGCGTGGCCGCGACCAAAAAGAGCCGAAAGCCGTAAAAAAGCATCCGAAACTCCCGTGGAGGGATCATCCGTGGTGAATGCGTGAGAGATAATCCGGACGACATGAGATTTGCCCGCTTTATGAACAATTTCAAAAGGAGCAAATTCTTGCAGAAGAAGGACCCAACGAGCAATTCTCGCCTGCGGGCGTGGATTTGTTGATCAGATAGAGAAGTGCTTGATGGTCCACAAAGAACTTGATCTTACTGCCTAAGAGATAATGACGGAAGCGTTGGACACAAAAAATTAAGCCCGTGGCCTCGCCGCTGGCGAGTAGTTGGCGCCGCCAGATTGAGTTTTCTCACTGGCATAACGGTTTTGTTTTGTCACGTAAGCATCATATTCTTGAGAAAGAACAGCACCAATAACAAACGCGGAGACATCAACATGAACATGAAAAGGCTTGTCCCATCCATGAAGGAGTACATTTCATGACCAACAACCTCTTCCAGAACCTGGTCTGTGAAGGGAAGCGGGAAGTGATTACGCTCCGTGGCCTGATTGAGTTTGCGATAGTCCACGCAAACGCGGATCTTACCGTTGTGTTTGAGAGCAATGACGATGGGGCTCATCCATTCAGAATGTTTGACCTCGTAGATCAAACCTGCAGCCAGAAATTTGTCAATTTCAGCCTTGACCCGGTCACGGTAATTTGGGTTGAGCCGGTACTGTCGTTGCTATACAGGACGTGCATCTGATTTGGTAGGAATGGTGAGTTCCCCCAAGTTTTTGTTGATACCCCGAAGATCTTTGTAGCTCCAGGCAAATATGTGTTTGAACTTTTTGAACAGCGTGATGTCCCGTTGGCGATATGTGGTCGTGAGATTTGCAGCAAGGCGGACAGGCTGATTGTTGCCAACATCCACTATCTCCACATCAGGAGTCTGAATATGTGGGATAACTTCCGTGTCTTGAACAACATGAGCAGGAGGTTGAAACATGACAGGATGAGTTGCACTCTGCGTGGTGAAGAAGAGTGGTTGCTGAGCGTCATCAAGCAAGGGTTGCTTCATGACGGCGTGTACGTCCACGGTGTCTGGAGGAAGCTCTGTATCTGAAAAATGATCGATACATTGGATGCAATTGCAAGGAGCCAGGTAGAGGTCGAGTAAGGCAGCCACAGCCTGGTCCTGATCAAGAGTCATCTCGCCCCAAGGATCAGCATATTCAGGGTAGGATGACAGAGGCAGATTCGCAGGAGGAGCCTGAACTTGATAAATGTTCTGTGCTTCGTCAGAATCGGTGTCTGAGAGAGAAGGTTCACCATGTTCGACCGAAATGATCTTGCCAGTTTCCAAATCCATGATGGCATTGAGGTGACCATCTGTAATGACTAGCTGGTCCGTGGCCCAGTAATGGATACTTTTGGCCTGACGGAGAAAAGATCTGCCGACCAATATTTCATAATCACCTGGATCTTCCCCTGCTTTCCAAACACCAAATTCCAAGGGGAATCGGAGATCGCCTAGATTGATGTGAAGAAGAGTCATGACGCCTTGAGGGCGTGTGATATGGCCATTAGCCAATTTGATGTCATATGGGGCACGATAAAGTTGTTTGATGCCCATTTGCTTGCGGAGTTTATCCGTGATGAGATTGACAGCACTACCCCCGTCAATTTGAACATGGTTGACTTGTTGATTGCCCATCGTGGCATGTACCGTGGGTGTGGAGGTAGCGACTGCCCCAACCAAAACCGTGGGAAGGGGCAACTGGTCCTTGAGAGCAGGACACAGTTTCAAAATAGTTGTCAGACTTAAAGGAATTTTGATTTTTGCTAGCTCCTCCTGGAGTTCCAACGGCACATGAGAAAATGGATCAGCTGGATCCATTGGAGCAGGAGTGCGTAGTAATGAAGCAGCAACTTCTTTGAGAAGCTCCACCTCTGCAGCAATATTCGAATATGTCTGAGAGCGTGGAGGTTGAGATGATGGAGATGCATCAGAATATTTTGTCTGACTTTGGGCATGACATGAGGCATGAGTTTATCCAGATCGGGGGCAAAGTGAACTTTTTTGTCCTCAGTATGAGGGATCGTGTCAACTGCAAAAGCAGGCTGCGTATCATGAGGAAGGATGGTCAAGGGGCGTGATGCCCTGTTCTGGCGTGAAACCAAACCAACCCAATTTGACGGTTGAACTGGAGGATTGAGAGCCTGATAAATCTCTTTCTGGGCTTGTTGATCCATCTGAGGAGTTGCTGCAGGAGCTGGTTGATATCTTGATTGTTGAGGCACGCGTGGTGGTTTTCGAAGAACAGGTCGAGGTCCCTGTTTGCCATTTGCGATCCAAAGTTGATAGGCCGTGAGGCGCATGAGGGCGGGTTTGATTCGTGCACTGAAGTTGGACTTGAACTTGAGGAAGTTGAGGGCATGCCGTGGTGGTACCCCATTCCAAACAATGATAGCACTGAGCTTTAGCAGGATCAAAAGGAGGACGGTAGCTTTGTCCCCGTGGCTGCTGAGATTGTTGATACTGTGGAGGAGGTTGTGCATGAAATTGCTGAGGTTGATAGGAGGTCTGTTGCTGAGGCGAGGTCTGGACTTGATAAACCATATTTTGCCTAAGGGTGTAGGATGAGTAACGAGTGCATTCTTCCGCGGGCATGATTGCACATGTTGCAAAATTTACAATGAGGAGGGCCATTGGAGGAGTTGCACTCATTGGCCAAATGGCCTTGATATTTGCGATGTGGCACCAAATTTGATCTGCGTTGAGGATTGGAGTGTTGAGGCTGAACTGCATCGAGGTACCATGACAGAGGAATGAAGGGTAGCTCCCGGAGGGCCACGCCACCGGAGAGGAAACATTAACCGAATGATTGACAAGTTCGATGGCCTGCTCTAAAGTCTTGGGGCTGGTGTATTGATCCATGAGACGAATAGCCGGAGGAAGTCCCCTGTAAACCGTGACGAGGATCTGGCTTTGCGTGGGGTACTCTTGAAGTTTGCTGAGGAGGATATGAAGACGATCTGCAAAATCCCGGGGCTGATTCCGTGGGCTCTTGCTGAAGATCATTGAGTTGCTTGAGAAGAAGTTGATCATCATCTGTGGTCCCATAATGAGAAAGGAAAGAAGTCTTCATTTCAATCCAGTTTTGTTTCCAATGGCTTTTGTTTGCCATGAGCCATTGATGAGGGGATCCACGCAGCGTGGTGGAAAAGATATGGAACTTCAGTTGAGGTTGAGCGTGACCATTTAGGACAGCCAGAGCCTCAAATTCTTCCATGTGGGCTTGAGCACTTTGATCCAATGGTTTGCCTTTAGTACTGCCAAAAGTGGGATAGGTCAGTTTGAGAGTCTGAAAAGAAGATTGTGACTGGCCTTGTGCATAGAGGGGCGGTGTATAAGGAGGAATATAATGGGGCGGAACTTCCATGGATTCCGTATGAGGTGGCAAAGGAGCAGAAAGGCCCTGAAGATGTGCAAAAGAAGTTTCTGGTGGTGGAGGACCTTGGGGTCCGTGGTCATGAGGTTTGAAATCGGTAAGAGTGTAAACTGGAAGAGTCTGTTGAAAAGAAGGAGATTGAGGATATGTCTGAACCTGGGGAGGGCCGAAAGAAACATGGGGATAACCCATTCCACCAGAGGGAGATGATGGTTGTGAAGGCAGAGGAGTATGGCCAGAGGAGATATGAATGTAGGCACTCTCGGGAGCGTGGAAATAAGCTGGAGGTTGCTGAACAGGTATATGATGAGGTGACTGAGGTTGTGAACAATGTTTACACGCTGGAGGAGAGCCAGGACGAGAGTGAACACGAGGAGTAGGTGGCGCCGATTGAGCTCGTGAGCGAATATAGCCTCCCTCAATATCATAGCCAGTGTCATACATATCTCGAGCAACTTCGCGCCGTTGATGGCGCTCCAAACGAGACGCCGTCTGGCTAAGAAGCTCCTCTGGGGTGAAAGCTCGGGCAGACATGATGAAAGAAAGAAGGAAAAGAAAATCAGACCCGGCAGCGGCGACAGTGTTTGGGGTCTGGGTTCGGGAACTCCTGCAAGACAGCCCTGTTGTGAGGACCCGTGGATCAAACAGGAGAATCCGATAGCTGTGTCACGCGGGATTTGCAAAAAGAAACTAAGGAAGGGAAAAGAGAAAGAACAAAAAGAACAATGAAGAACACAATGAAGAGAACAAAACTCTTTGATATCAATTGAGATACATGAGCTCTCGCAATCGAGAGAAGGCAGAAGTGAGATAAGACCAAAAACTCATCTACCCCGTGAGGGCTAGATCTACTCATATATATAGTACAATGGCCTTTGGCCCAATATAGATACTCTGTCAAAGCTCGGTGCCGACTCCTGAAAGGAGGCCTGATTTGCAGGAACGTTGGCGGTGCCTCTTGAGACCCTGAAATGGCGCAGATGGTGACAGCGCGTCATTTCTCTGTGCGCCTCCTCTTGGTCCCGGGCACGGCCTTTGACTACGTGGTCTGCGGCAGCTTGGTCTTTTGCGGGCCCTTGGATGACTGACCTGTGCCTGACTGTGGATCCTTGGCCTTGACCTGGTCCGTCATGTGCATGAATAGTTCTGTATTTGGACGTACAGGACTAACACTCCCCCCCACCAAACGACACTCAGGGTGTAGAAAAGGAGGAAGTGTTTCTGATGGCGGGAACCCGGCAGTTTGAAAGTGATCCTCACAGGAATGAGGACGGGCGCCATTGTGGTAATTGCCGATGAGATCCTGGCGTGTTTGAAGAGCTTCAGGAGTGTTGAGAGATTCAGATCGATAGTGTAGTCTTCTAAAACTGTGTATAGTGTGAAACTTGGAAAGCAACTAAAATTGTAGGCCCTAGTCTAAAGTTATAACATGCAAATTAAATAAAATTCCTATCAAAAAAACATATTGCAAATTGTAAAAATTAGACAATGACATGTATAGACAATGTTTTTTTCCTATGTTGTTTTAATTGTCACCTTCTAATAGTTGTTTATGTTGCAACAGGAAATACGTCACACTATAGCAAATGTTTATGGGCAAAGGCACCCATGTTACCTTACCTGTCCAAACCCTGAGGTTTTTTCACAAACCCCAACCTATACAGATCCAATTAGAAGAAGTTGTAGCCGATGAGCAACGAATCTCTAGAAAACCACGACTCTCTAAAAACCATGATTCTCCATGAGTTCCAACAGCCGGAGAGGTTTTTTTACACCAATCTAAAAAACTAGTCGCTATGGCAGACATGAATGAGAACCAGAAGATTGAATGGAAGCCGTTGCCAGACATCGCCATAGCCAGAGAAGAAGATTTTTTCGAATGCTCAGAACAGGGCGCAGCACTTGGCCGTCAAAGCCTCTTTTTTTCATTATTCATCTTTTTTCTTAAAGCCCCTATTTTTTCCTTCCAGAAAAACGTGGCAGTTTTAGAATGAAGCATCAATTTTGAATATCCTGATGGCATCTTTCCTATAATATTTATTACATGCATCAATCACATAGTACTCATCATCATTTTACACTATTTTTTCATGTAAATCATAAGCTTGTACTGTTTACATGATGCACAAGAATCCAAACTTCAAAACGACATTTGAATTAATCAACTAGCCTAGTTTTTATCAATTTTCAAATAGGGAAATCCAAGCTAAAAGACCCAAGTGATGAACCATTTTTTTTTTTTATACATGAAACTTATGACTATGAATACTCAGGGGGACATAGAAGATCAATGGATCTTTGCATACTTAGGGGCATTGCCAAAGTGTCTAAACTCATGGGGAAGAAGGTGGCCATCGAGTCTAGGGACACGAGAGGGTCTGATGTTGAGATAGGAAGGAAAAACTAAAGATGGGGTATTGTTCTTGGGGTGCAAAGGAAGGTGGAAAGAGGGAGGAAGGGGCATGGAAACATGAGGAATTTCACGGGAGTGAAGATTAGGGGGGGGGGTGTCTCCATTAAGGAAGGGAAGCAACGAGAAGAAGCGTCTGAAGAAGAGGACCAGCTTGCATCACAGCCTGGAGGAGCTTGCCTTTCTCGGGAAGTGGTCTGAGCATAACTTGTATATCGGCCTCGGACGACTCCTGAAGGTGCCAAAATCTCTCATAGTTCACTAGAGATGGGGTTTGATCGAGAGGACCCATCAACATTGGAGCTCTAGAAAGAGGACCACACTTAGAGCTAGAACCATTGCCATAAATCTCGTGGGCGATCACAGGGGTGGAATAAACCGAAGAACATGAAGCCTCTTGTGCGATCACGTGGGAGCGAATCTCCGAGCTGAAGAGGTGCCCCTGTTCGATCTGAAAGCACGAAACCGGCGAAAGGCTTGAATCAGCCGATAAGCTAGACTCCGTAGCCACCATTCTAGCAGAGCAAGGCTCTTGCCATGGCCGAATCATCGTTTTGATTCCTGCCACACTGTCGGATTGCATGCTTAATGGCATCAATAAGCTCTCCTCTTCAAAATGTTGATCCTCCAAACCTCCCATTTGCTGCTGCAGCGGTGCCATCTGAACTTGCATCTGCATCTGCATCCCATTTTGATTCTGATTTTGGCCATGATCCCCCTGTTGCCCCAAATGGGCGTAATTTTGTAAATCCATTTGATCCTGTTGTTGGGCGAAATTAAATTGTCCATCCCGCTGCATTTGCTCTTGGCTGATGTCTGCGTCTGCCAATGCCGATTCTTGGATTATTGATATCGTTACGGAGCTCCATGGAGGAGCTGATGATATTGCGTTGGGAAAATGCGAATCCATGCCGCATTCGGGCAAAATATGTGGCATAGCTGCTTCTAGACTATTTCACTGTTAGAAAGAGGAAGACTAGATCTTGAACTCCATTTTTTTACAAAATAGCTCCACGAACTCCACTAATATTGTTGTATTTCACCAGAAGAGATTTATTCTGGCCGCATCTGTTAAATCTAGAAAGGAATATAGAAAACAAAGCACTTCTTGTCAACATAGCCACCGTTTGAAAACTACTCGACAAAAAACGGAGCAACTAAACCTAAAATTTGCCATAGGTATCATAAAATTTTGAATAGAAGTGTTGCGCACAAAAATTGCTGAGGTGTCAATTTTTTAATACGGCATCAATCAGTAATATTCCAAAAGAATCATCCTATAATACTTATATATGTTAAGATAATAAGTGATGTGCTTGTTTACATGAAAAACATACATTTTTGTTGCCATTTGTTGCCAAAAAATAGTTTTGGTGGGCTAAAATGTGAGCGTCCTTAAGAAATGACCATAGCTTGCTATTTCGCAGTCAAACAACTGACTTGCCACTTTTTTTGCTCTATGGATGCTTCTATCAGGCTATGTTCCATAGGTTCCACTCACTATGCATTTTACATTATTTCCACTGCATTTAACATTTAAAGATGGAGCTGTATATGTAATTTACCAATTTGAAATAGTGCAAAGGCAATAAACAAAGTTCTCATTACGATGTCCGCTCTTCCTCCAAATATAATTATTTGGAACAAGGATCCTTTTTAAATATTGAAGTTGTCTTTCAGGCCGATAGCATGCATATTTTCATTTCTTCACAAAATTGCTTTTAGACGCTTTCCACATATAAAGTTAGGGGGAGGCCATCTCATTCATTCATTCATTCATTCACCTTATCTTAGAACAAAAAATTGTTGCTGATGGCTTCCTCAGCATTGTTCCAGCAGGGCTGATAACAGGGTTGTTAGCTTTTGTGGTGCCAATAGCAATGAAATGACCTCCCCCTTATTTTATATAGGAGAATATGACCCAGACCATTGATTCATGCCCATGCCCTGTGATAGGGCATAACAGGCAGCAATACCTACACCTTAAATAAAGCCAAGCTTCATGTTGTTAAGAAATGAGCCTCCTTTGATTGGGTGGACATGTAAGGGATTGAATACAGGACCTCGTGCTTGCAAGCCAACTACTATATCACTAATCTATCAATCTTTGATGGGCTTTGGGCACTCTTTTATTGAGTTATTCTTCATGTATACCCATTATACATACTCCAATATCCCCCCTCAATGAGCATACCAATCCATTACAACCTTTACCACAAACTATATGCTCTCCTCTCCAAGCACAAATCCACCACTGCAAAAGTTGGACTTCCACCGACTAGATTTGACATTTGATAAGCAAGAGAGCTACTTCTATAGTATTGCCATGCACAAAAAATTGCTTATACTTCGATAGTATAAGCAAGGGAGCTACTTCTCAGAAAATGAATAATTGAAGTGAATGGCTATTGCATTATTTTATTAGTACAGATATGCTAGTTGGAAAAGGAAGGTCTGTGACGTTCCAGTATAACATACGATTCGAATACATATATTATACTGCCACGTCACACGTACATGTCATCATGACAGGTACTTGAGAACCGTAGGCAACCTCGGACATTGTGCATGTATAATAAACATATACAATATATAACCCCAAAACCTTGCCAAGTGGCAAAACCCCATTTGGCCAATGTTAACCTAACCCTAAAAGTTCCTATATAAGGGCTTTCCTTAAACCCTAAACCTTTATTCTGGGAAGGGGGGTAGAGACCTTGAAAGCCCTCAGTAGTTAATGTATCTAGATAGCCTCATTAATTCCCAATTAATGCGGCCTGTGCACAAGAGTCCGCCTGGTTGTGGGTGGCGGGGCTAGACCGGTAGAATAAGGGGGACTTGTCCCATCACTGATTGATCCCCCTGGTGTGTAAAGCCTAATAGGGATCTTAGTGGGCTAGACTTAATAGTTTTCCACTACGTGTGGGCAAGGCATGAGCTTGACACCTCTTGGGTGATGCGTCACCTTCAATGGGGTTCAAGTCGAATATGGGCAGTGGCCCTCTAGCCGCCTGTGATGGGCATGCATGCCTCTGGAGGGGAGGTGACTCTCCTCCTGCCTCATCGGGACTGGGGAGATGTAACCCAGTAGTAGCCCTCTCGGCTATGCACCCAGCAGGCTACGGTCCGGTCCCAATACTTTTCAGCCTACTCTACAAAGTGTGCGGGTGGAGTGGACTACCCAACAGCCATGTTCTTATGCCAGCCTAATCCATTGCCCTAAATTCGGTCTGCATTGACTTCTGGAGACCCAAGCCGTCACTCAATCCCCCATGAGTCTGAGCCTTGGGTAGGATTCCCCTTTGTTGCTATTACCTGTGTGATGTTGTTACTCACGTTATGTTATGATGTATTCACCCTTCGAGGTGACTTTATTGATGTAATGATGTCACGTGCTCATGTTTATTCGCGCTTCCGCAGTTAGGTCGATCCCGAAGGAAGACGGGGCAAATGACCCATCCACTCTTCCTTGCTGACCCAGTCCTTGGGATTGGCGCCAGGTGGATGGCCCCTGCCAGGTTGGCTGTCAGGGGGATGAACTTCGCCTTCTGATATGATGGGAGCATCGTAGAGGAAGTAGGGGACGTCACAGTGGTATCAGAGCATGATCTTGGCAAACCAAGATCGAGCATTGACCATTCCCTGTTAGGACTAATAGTAGACTTCCAGTCTTGAGAATAACCACCCAAGCATGAACCCCGAAAATTTGGGAAAAAATTTTCCCAATCTCTAGAGCAACAAGTAGAAAAATGCTAAGTAGGATGAATTATGTAAAAAAAACCCTGGAAAATTAGAGCCAAAAAGGGGTGACCCCTCACAGAGTGCGCCCTGGGCCATTCCGTAAATTTTGGAAGTGCTTCTGATATGGTTTAAGGTTAATAACTAATAATGGTGCTCGGGGGAGTGGCCTTGCATGGAACAATATTTATTGATATGATCAAGTAAGAAAGCCATCTAGTATGTCTAAGCCTTGATATTATCAAAGAGAGAGCTAAAAATAAACCTTGACCTTTATTTAGAAGCAAAAAGGCAAAAAAAGGTATTGTTACCTATAAATAAAAGGACAACTTTGAGATGTGATATCTCCGCGACCACAACTCAGAAATCGGCGATCCTTACCTTTTTAGAAAGCCCTTGAAGTCTAGTTTCCAGATTGGGCTTGCTTGTCCATAGATTCCTTACGATTTGAAAGTTATGCCTAGAAAGGTGCATAGGGGTCTGAGTTGACTGCACAACTAGATCTGCTTCTTCCTATGTTGTTGATGTGCCTAGCCTTACCTTCTAGTATCTTTTCTTGTTCCTTGCTTGATCATATCATTAGAAGGAGTTCATGTAACACCAGTGGTTGGTGGCTAGAGAGAGCTTGTCTTGCGGAGTAGCTTGACTTGGTGACATCTCTTCTAGTTGGTCCGGTTGGGTGGTAAATCGAGTACCTGTGGTGCTTTACTTTCTAATAAGTTGATGAGTTTGCAGGAAGAACAGGTCATTCGTAACAATTGGTATCAGAGCTCAATTTCGGTCCTTACCAGGGAGTTGTGGGTGATGGAAGATTTGGAAATTTGAGTGGCTTAGCAGCACTCAAGATATCTTAAGGAAATAGGTTACCTCTTGTCTGGTATGAAATTGATGTTTAGGGATTGTAATTAGAATCTTTAGATATTTCTTATTGCATCCTTATGGCTGAGGTTGGTGCCTCAAGGTTGGAAAGAGTTGGTGCTCAACCAAGTGATTGGAATGAGCGGATGCCATGTCCAAGAGATTGGAATGAGTTGGTGCTCATGTCCATGTGAATAGAATGTTTGTTATTCCTGATGTTCGCAGGTCTTCTGGTTGGTGCGGGAGATTGCAAACTGGAATGGAGCTTGATCAGAAGTTGGTGCTTCTGGTGGAGGTTAGTAAACATTTTGTTGACACAATTTTTTGAGGTCTTCTCGAGGAACTAAGTTTATTCCTGAGAAGGGAAGGATCCGCCCTTTTGGCTTGTTGGTTAGTACTATGGAAAAATTTACCTTTAAAACCTTGTTATAAGCTTTGAATTTTGTCTAGGTGGACTCGGGAAGAACTATTCTATATTTAGTTGTGGCATAGCAACGAGTGAGTTTTAAGAACTGGTGTATTTCTATGAGGAATGACCAAAAATTAAGTTCTAACTTTAAAAATCTAAAAACTGAAAAGCTTGACGGTAATGGTTCAATGCTAACTAAGTTCACTTTGGCATATTGAGTGGAAAATTTTCGTGAACTTATGTTAGATGATACGTGGAGTTAGCAGTTACTGGGTTTGCAGGTTCTAAAGTTGTGATTGAGTTTTCGCAGAACATGGACATTACGATGTAAATGAGACTTGTGCAGGAGTGTGAGCGAACTTTGCCAGAGTTCCTTATTAACGATTATAAGGATGTCAAGTCCTCTAAGTAAATTGAGGCCATTTCTAATAGAATTGAAATGAAAGACCTCTAAATGAACTGAGGCAATTTTTAGCCTAAAGGGATGGACTTGAATATTTCTGATTGTGGACTCAATCAGGGTTGCAACCATGGATTTGGTTGTGGTATACATTTCTAGTTGTGGATTCAACTAGGGTTGCAACCATGGACTTGGTTGTGGTAAATTATTTTCTGATTGTGGATTCAATCAGGGTTGTAACCATGGACTTGGTTACGAAAATTTTTAGCCTAAAGGGCTGGACTTGGAAATTTTTAGCCTAAAGGGCTGGACTTGACAACTTTTTATTATGCAGGTTGTAGCCATGGACTTGGTTGTGTCAAATTTGCCATATAATTTCTTGATCGAGGACGATCAATCCCAAGAAGGGGAGGAATTGATATGGTTTAAGGTTAATAACTAATAATGGTGCTCGGGGGAGTGGCCTTGCATGGAACAATATTTATTGATATGATCAAGTAAGAAAGCTATCTAGTATGTCTAAGCCTTGATATTATCAAAGAGAGAGCTAAAAATAAACCTTGACCTTTATTTAGAAGCAAAAAGGCAAAAAAAGGTATTGTTACCTATAAATAAAAGGACAACTTTGAGATGTGATATCTCCGCGACCACAACTTAGAAATCGGCGATCCTTACCTTTTTGGAAAGCCCTTGAAGTCTAGTTTCCAGATTGGGCTTGCTTGTCCATAGATTCCTTACAATTTGAAAGTTATGCCTAGAAAGGTGCATAGGGGTCTGAGTTGACTGCACAACTAGATCTGCTTCTTCCTATGTTGTTGATGTGCCTAGCCTTACCTTCTAGTATCTTTTCTTGTTCCTTGCTTGATCATATCATTAGAAGGAGTTCATGTAACACCAGTGGTTGGTGGCTAGAGAGAGCTTGTCTTGCAGAGTAGCTTGACTTGGTGACATCTCTTCTAGTTGGTCCGGTTGGGTGGTAAATCGAGTACCTGTGGTGCTTTACTTTCTAATAAGTTGATGAGTTTGCAGGAAGAACAGGTCATTCGTAACAGCTTCTCGCGCACTGTGTGAGTGGTGGACCCATGTTGACCTAGATAGATGCATAATTAGTGTAATCTGATAGTACAGGGCAGCTTAATCCTAGAATTTGAGCTAGATTTGTATGTTATAACACTAAGAAACTCTTTATAAATTGAAAGTTTGAGCTAAAAAGGGGTGACACCTCACAGAGTGCGCCCGGGGCCAATCCAAAATTTTGGAAGTGCTTCTCGCGCACTGTGTGAGTGGTGGACACTTTTTGCCTAAACAAACCTAATGTAATTATTCTACCAACACTAATGCCTTGCAGGATTGTACAACATGAAATTGCAGGTCCAAACCCTAAAATCCCTAGACCTATAAATAGACCATTAGGGTTCCTCATTTTCACTTTCCTTCTCCAGTTAGCTGCTCTTCGTCCAACAAGGCAATTTTTAGGCGCCCGGAAGGCGATCGCCCTATTTCAAAACATGGCCCGGACTAAACAAACTGCAAGGATGGTAGTACCCGACGATTACGTCAGCGCCCAAGTCCTCGCTGCTCAACAGAAGGCCAGAGAGGCTCAGGAGCGAGTCAGGCAAGAGGAGAACCCGGACACAAATCCCGATGTCGAGGAGGAGGATCAGGAGCAACATAATCAAGAGGAACACGCCCAAGATACTGAAGAGCAGGAAAACCCTGAGAGTCAGGGTGATGGAGGACAGAACGAGGAGGACGAGGACGATATGACAGAGGAGATGGTGCATAGAATTAAGAAGATGGAGAAGATGGGGAAGAAGAAGAAGAGGGCAAAGAAAAGAAAGAGGATCAAGAGAAGCTGGAGCCGAAGAGGCGGAGGGAGGAGTGCCGTAAGCGTAAGGAAGATAAAGGGAAGGATCCCGAAGCTGCCTAAGAAACCCCAAATAAGAAGACGGCCTCTACACCAGCTAAGGGGGTCACTATAACGGAGCGGGAGCCCGACAGGCTGCCATCTTCATCCTCGGACACTGAGTCAGACGAGGATGAGACAAGGGTCCCCCGCCCAAAGGCTCAGGACCTTCGAATGTCGATGCCGAGGAGGAGGAATCGGCGCAGCACCCCTTACCCCAAGTGGCGAAAGCCGACAATAGATCCTAAGAAGGGCAGGCCAGCACGAGAATCCTATGCACTCAAGCATGAGCAAGAATACAGAAAGAAGTTGAAGGAGTACAATCAATACATGAAAATGTATGAGAAGTACTCGAAGTACTATGAGGAGCACAAGGTAACATATGTGGAGGGAGGTAGGCCATCAAAGAAGAACACGCTGAAGCCACCCCACATCCCCGAAGAAGCCGATAAAGAGAAAGGCAGATTCCTACTTCGCGAGAGCTGCTCGGGAGATCCGCCATTTTCAGAGGAGCTATGGGCTGTTAATACCACGAGCTGCCTTCGCGAGACTGACCCGCGAGATTTTGCAACAGTTCGACAGCACGAAGAGAGTAACAGATGATATGCTACTCGCATTACAGGAGGCGGCGGAGCAGAAGCTAGTTCAACATTTTGAAGATTCTCTAGCATGTGCTCTCCATGCCAAGACAGTTCCTTGTATGCCTAGGGACATGAAACTAGCTAGGTCTATTAAGAAAGAAGACTGTTAGTTCATTGTAAACCCAAGAACTTTTGTAAATACAAAATTACGTTTTGATCGTGTTAAGGTATAAAATTATAAGTAATCAAGTTGTATTAATGATATCTGCATTTGGAATTAACCAATTTGGACCAAAACTCAGTGTTTTCGACCCCACCCCTCACCGAGTGCGCCAGGAGCCATTCCGAAAATTTTGGAACCCTCTCTCACAAGACTGTGAGTGGTTAATGTTTGATCTTTGCCAAGACTTGGCCAAATATAGAAAATAAGGGCACAATCTGACCTAACTCGTCGAGAAAAGTAGGATTTCACCCTTAAATTGTAAATTTTGAGCTATCTTAGACCCAAACAGAGCCCCACCCCTCACAAAGTGTGCCAGGAGCCATTCCAAAAATCTTGAAAGTGCCTCTCGCGCACTGTGTGAGTGGTCAGACCAAATTGGACCTAACTTATCCCAACTACCTCCAAATTAGATGAGATTTGTTGCAATAGGATCCTTAGGATGCACTCTTTAACCCAGTTTGCCTATGAATTGCATAGCAGCACCTCGAATTGATAGGAATACCCAAACCCTAAAAATTTTCCAAACTAGGGTTTTGCCTATAAATAGGACCACAACTCTCATTTGCACCCTATTCCTTTGCTCCTCACTCCAAGGCAATTTTTCAGCTCCAGAGGCGCTTCTCCATCTGTTTGATAACTCCAGCAGCTCTAACATCATGGCAACATCTGCATTTAGGCGATGGTACAGCGCCACTGCTCATGTGGCTGAAGCTGACATCAACTCGGTCTTCGCTATTTTTCAGAAGGAGATCGATGTGGATGCAACCATCAATGCTACTCCCTACTACCAAGAGATCATGGCTGAATTCCATGCCAAGATAGGGCCTTCCCTAGTAGAACTTCTCCCTTGCATAGGATGCTTTGCACCTAGCATGGCCCTTCGTGCAGCTCTGCAGGACATTCCCAAGATAGACAAATACCTAGAAAATAAGGCTAGCCGCTTGCCCAATTATATGTCAGTAGCTGTAAATAGGAGGAGATATTTCTCCTACACTGCAGCTGTAGCTATATTCCTATCCCAAGGAGCCCAAACCCAGATAGGAGAACTATCTGTCCAACCCCTAGAGCTCGAGCCTATGGCCGTGGCAGCAGGTGAAGAGGAGCAGATGCTCCTGGAGTACGAAGAGGCAGAGCAGGAGGAAGAGGAAGGACGTGGGTCAGACGTAGAAGACATCATCGACGTCGACCCGACACAAGAAAGGCAGCAAGCAGAGAAGGAACTTCAGACGTTTGAAGAGGGGCTAAGAGTCACAAGGACAACTCCACCACTTGGGTTAGGCATCATAAGTCTAACCCCAGTAATCATCCAAGGAGAAGTGTACCTGAGCCTACACGACATTAAGAACCTTCCAGAGTGCAGGGACAGGGGCTACAGGATAGACGAGCTCTTACATCTCCTAGGTCAGCAACCGGATCTCGACGACTTTATCGATCGGGAAACTCAGGATTTTCCCATCAGCATCAGGGAGGCCCGGACGTACACTGGCTAATCATCAACGAACATAGAAGCCTACACCAGCATCAGGCAGATGATGGCTCAGCAGGAGTTGCCCACAGAGGAGGAGTTCATAGCAATTCAAGAGCACATGGGAATCAGAGGAAAGATGACGACTGCACTCCTACCCAACACCTCGACAGCAGCACCAGCCGAACAGGATAGAGGCAATATCAACTTAATATCTTCTAAGTCCATGTTCGGCGACTACAGGGAAATGATAGCAGTGCCAGTGGATGAATACTCCGGAAGACACGGGGCTGCAATCAGATCTGGAGAGGAGGCGGGGGAGGCATGGCACAACAAAGCCCTCAGGTTCTATTTGCCATTGCTCACTAATGGAAGGATAGCGGTCATACACCGCTAATTCAGCCCACGTGGAGAAGGAGGAGTTTTTATGCTTATTGCCCTCTCAGGCTTCGGAAGACATGCTCGGATGGCCCCAAACATCGATCATGTCATCCTTGTCAAGAGGACAATAGCTCTAAGCATCTTCGACTTCGCGGTCCCTTATCGGCGGTAGGGCAAGTTGGCCGTCACCGCAGCCTACACATCAGAGAGAAGGGTCGAAGACTTGGTGACTGCACTCCAAGGAGGCACGGCCACCAACATCCTGAGGAACTTGGGGCGACCAGTATGCACAGCCCAAGTGAAGAAATTCTTGGAGGGCAACCCAGCTTATAGAAGATTCCAAGAATAGAATTGTTTATTACTGAATGTAAAAATATTATATCGTATGAATATAAGTGGTGATATTACGCATGTTCTCTTGATATATTTTGTCCCCACAACTATATCATCAAACAAACAAATGCAATAACAAACAAAGAACTAATCATCAGAGTGCAATCTAATGTGTGTGCAGCTAGAGCACCCAGGAATGTGGAACGAGATAGACAACCTCTGGAAGACCAGACACCCGCTAGGCAATTTCAGCCAAGGAACCTGTTCCAGGAGTTTGAGGCACCAATCCCAGAAGAAAAAATATCGCAGATAAGGTCGGACATCCACGAAATAAAAGCCTTACTGGCAGGAGCGGCAGCAATGGGACCAGACCAGAATGTCCAACTACCTGAAACGCCAGCCGGCAGAGCAGTCAAAGCAAAGAAGAGAAGCCTTGAGAAGGAGATCACCCAGCACGGACTCCTCTAACTCTAGTTCCGACTCCGACTTTGAATTGGAAGAGCAAGAGAACGATCCGCAGGACCACTGGGAGGGTCCCAACCATGATAGGGGCAGAATGCAAGCCGACTATCAGAAGAAAGTAGACTCGGCACTGAGCAATGTGTGGAAAGCCAGGAAGTTAGAACAGTTCTCAGGAGACGACAGGTCTGGAATGGAAGTCGAGGAATGGTTGGATGAAATGAGGGAGAATGGGAATGCTTATAGCATGAAGGATAAGGACAAGAGCAGAGTAGCAACAGCCAACCTTAAAGGAGCAGCCAGGATTTGGTGGAAAGGCTATGCCAAAGCCCATGGGTTAAGCAGAGATAGATGCATATTCAAGAAGTTCGCCAAAGCATTTAAGCGTCATTATGTACCAAGGGAACACGTGCCATATGATGCAACAGTTCTATAGTTTGGAGCGGGGGCAATAAGATAGTCCGTATACAATCAAGAGTTCATGAGGCCGAGGCTCTATGTCCCAAAATTAAGTGAAAGACATGCGATAGGGGGTACATTGAAGGCTTGAATGAGGAGATCAGAAAGCTGGTGAGAGCAATAAACCCCAAGACAGTGTCAAAAGCAGAGTCCAAGGCAGTGAGCTTACAAGGAAAAGGACCTCAAGCAAATGGACTGAGGCAGCAGTACTATCAGGACAAGGGGAAGGCCACTTTGACTACAACCCAAGAGCAACAAGCCCAAAGAAATACCGGACCTCGCGACAATGCAAATTATGGGAAGCAGGGAAATGCAAATTTTGACAAGCAGGATAAGAAGCAGGTCAGCTTCAAGGACAAAGAGCAAGGATGTGGGTACTCAAAGGCAGTAAAGCAATTCTTACAGTCCATCCCCAAGGAGAAGAGGCAGGAATGTATTGAAAAGCAGTTGTGCTTCAGGTGCTTCCAGCCAGGACATCGGACATATAATTTCCCATCGGCGTTAGCGGAGCTAGGAGGATGGGAGACACCCACGGATATCGACGAAGAAGATGCCCCCGACTACATCCAGAGTGAGTGCCACATCTTTGCTGCTATTGACTCCGAGAATGCTGAGAGTCGGTACCAAGTCATTTCGACGACTGGGAATGCCCAAGCCAAATCCTTCATAGTGCTGATAGACACAGGGGGCACCCATAATTTTGCTTCGCCAAGGATGGTGCAGATGTTGAAGCTAAAGCCTTTGAAATCCAAGCCTAGACCGGTTGTGTTGGCTAGTGGGGCAATCCGACACACAGCAGGGGAAGAGGATCAACTTCAACATAGACTTGTCAGGTATCAATGTTGGAATGAGAACAGAAGTAATGAACATCGGCAAATACGACTTGATCATCCTTGGATGGGCTGGAGCCGTGATTGATTGTGGGAAACGAAAAGTAACCTTAACGATGCCAGAGGGCAAGATCATTGAGATAGCAGGTAAAGAAATCACCCCAATCATGCAATGCATGTCTAGTAAGAAGTTACTTAAATGCATAAGGAAGGAGCAAGTGGACTACGTCTTTAAACTCGAAGCCGACGAGCAAGATATAACCGAAGAGAAAGAGGCCAAAGCATTGAGCAAGCTCCCAAAACCTATCGCAAAGTTGGTGAAGGAATTCCATGATTTGTTCCCAGATGATATTAAGCAACTTCCACTCTACAGAGGAGTCGAGTGTGAAATAGCACTTGAGCCAGGAACTAAGCCAACAAGCAAGGCGCCCTACAGGATGCCAACCCAGAAGTTGATGGAATTGAAGAAGCAATTGCAGGAGTTGTTAGAACTAGGGTTTATAAGACCTAGTGTCTCCCCATTTAGAGCGCCAATACTCTTCGTCAAGAAGAAGGATGGAAGTCTTAGAATGTGCATTGACTATCGTCAATTGAACAAGCACACCATCAAGAACAAATATGCTCCACCTCGATCATATGATCTAATGGATCAATTGCAGGAAGCAAAGGTCTTTTCCAAGATAGATTTGAGATCAGGTTATCACCAGATCAGAATCAAGAAAGAGGACGTCCATAAGTCTGCATTCAGGACGAGATATGGCCATTATAAGTTCACAGTGATGCCGTTTGGATTGTACAATGCTCCAGCAACCTTCATGAGGCTCATGAATGATGTTTTCCACGAGTTCCTAGATGCTTTCATCATAGTTTTCTTTGATGACATTCTAGTCTACAGCAAATCCTTCGAGGAGCAAGTCCAGCACTTGAGAAAAGTACTTGAAAAGTTGAGGAGGCATCAGCTTTTTGCAAAGCTATCCAAGTGTCACTTCACAACAGAAAGGGTGGAGTACTTGGGGCATGTAATCACAGCAGAAGGGATTTCCACCGACCCTGCAAAGATTGAAGCGGTAATCGATTGGCCGGCACCAAAGAACACCCATGAAGTGAGAAGCTTCCTCGGCTTAGCAGGGTATTATAGGAAATTCGTCAAGAACTTCGCAAAGGTGGCAGCTCCATTGACAGACCTCACCAAAGCAGGAAAGATAAAAGATTGGGCAAGTCACTGGCAAAGGAAGGCCCATGCAGCATTTGAGACGTTGAAGGAAGCTCTAACGACTGCGCCAGTCTTAGTCTGGCCAGATCCGCAAGGATAAGCTTGTAGCAACAGATGCTAGCAAGATAGCAAGGGGAGCAGTCCTCATGCAGGAGGGAAGGGTAGTCGCATACGACTCCAAGAAGATGAATGACGTAGAGCAACGCTACCCGACTCACCAAGAGCTTTTGGCCATTGTGAGGGCCTTGAGAATCTGGAGACACTACTTGTTGGGAAGAAAGTTCTAAGTAGACACAGATCATCAAAGCCTCCAGTACATCTTCACGCAACCCCTCCTGAATTTGAGGCAAAGGAGGTGGATGGAGTTTCTTGAAGAGTATGACTTCGAAATAGTTTACAAGCCAGGCAAGCTAAATGTAGTAGCAGATGCGCTCTCCAGGGGGCCATTGAAGACAAGGACCCATTGCAACACCATATCGACCCTCACAAGTGAGTATGGCAAGAGGATTGAGGAGACGTTGCCATCAGATGACGACCTTAAAGAAGTGTGGGCAAGCCTCTCTAAAGAGGCAAGAACAGATAAGGAAAGGGAGACCTTTAAGCATTATAAGAAGGAAAGTAACCTGCTATATCATAAGAATAAGTTGTGTGTACCAGAATCTTCGGGGGTATGGAAGTTGATACTCCACGATACACACAATAGTCCCATAGCTGGGCACGCAGGGTTCATGAAGACATATTTCAAGGTCAGAAGCAGCTACTTTTGGCCCGGCATGAAGAAGCATATAGCAAGGTACATTCGGGAGTGTGAGTTATGCCAACAGACAAAAGCGGAGCAACTCTGAATTCCAGGAGTCTTAGAGCCATTGCCAGTGCCAAATGCAAAATGGGAAGTCATAAGTATAAATTTCATTACAGGGCTTCCGAGGACAGTAAGAGGCAAGGATGCACTAATGGTGGTAGTGGACAAGTTGTCGAAGATGGCACATTTCGTGCCGTGTAGGACCACAAACATGGCATTGGACACTGCCATATTGTTCAGCAAAGAGATCTTTAGACTCTACGGTATGCTGAGGGAGATAATCTCGGACAAAGACTCTAAATTTATGAGTGCATTCTGGCAGGATTTGTTTACCACCATTCAGACGAAGCTTTCTATAAGCACAGCATATCACCCGCAGACAGATGGTCAGACGGAGCGAACCAACCGGATCATTGGAGATATGCTAAGGAATTATGTGTGGAACAAACAGTCTAAGTGGGATGATTTCATCCACTTAGTGGAGTTCACCTACAACAGCACCAAGCAGGAGTCATCCCAGATGTCTCCTTTCATGATTAATTGTAGGTATCAGTGTCTTACCCCAGATACATGGCACAATCCAGTGTCAAAAGTGGAAGTCTCCCAGCAGATGTTATCGGATATGCAGCAGCTAGTGGAGGAGGTAAGAGGATACCTTCTAGCAGCGAGAAGCAGGCAGAAAAGCATAGCCGATAAGCACAGGACGGTAAGGGAATTTCAGGTGGGAGACAATGTATAGTTGAAGATCAAGGTGAAGCAGGCCAAGCTTCGCATCGAAAACTGCAAGAAGCTTGCTCCAAGATGGGCGGGGCCATTCAGGATAACCAAAAGAGTAGGAAGCCAATCCTACAAGTTGGACCTGCCAGCACATCTCAAAATCCATAGGGCCTTCCATGTAAGTCTCCTGAAGAGGCAAATCCCTAATCTAGAGGAAGTGTTGGAGACAACCGAGTTACTGGAAATGACGGACGACCAGCTTGAAATCGTCCCAGAGGTTCTTCTTGACAGGGCCTATAAGAAGACAAGAAGATCCCAATTTCTCCAATACCTAGTGAAATGGACGCACTTACCTGTGGAAGATGCTGAAGCAGTACCCCCAATTCATGGAGCAATGCAAGGGTCGGCTCGTCACCGAAGTAGTCGACACCGACTCGATAGGTGAGTGGAAGGTAGATTAAAAAAGTTTACTTCTGTCCCACAGAAGTAGACGACCTTGAGAGATAAAAGGTCATTCAGGCATGCATTGATAGGAAAGCACATCTAGTCAATGCCTACTACGGGAAGGACGCCACTCTTCACGCTAACTAGGCATGATAGGGCGCTGTCTCCACGGCCAAGATGGAAGAAACATAATCTTCCTATGCCGGGAGATACTGCCGGGTCATACTGTGGGATAATTTGCTCACCACTTTCATCTTCATTTTGTTTTTGGTCGCCTCAGACACTGCTGCAATAATCTCTTCTTCATTTTTTGGGTACACCACTTTTTCTCGCTTTTGACGATGCTCCCTATCGTGCCACGCTCCATAGGTTCCGCCACATGCATTTTACATTATTGCCAATCGCGATTTAACAAATGAAGGTGGAGCCGCTGTATGTGATTTGGGCAAACAGAAATAGTGCAAAGGCAATAGACGAGAGTTCTCATTATCATCTCCTTTCTTCCCCGAAATATGATTCTCCTCAAACAAGGCTTCTTCTTAAATATTGAAGTCACTAAGGGCCCGCTAATAGAGAGGCCCTATTAGCGAAGGCTGATAACAAAGCCCGTTAATTTGTGGATGGCAATAATGCCACGCTGCAAACGAAATGACCTCGGACATGGACATGGGCATGACGAAAAATACTATCTATCTATCTCATCCTTATCTTTAGGTAAAAAGAAAGAAGATAAGATAAGAGTTTTTTTATCGTCCACGAGGTTGGCTCCTTACATGGGCCCTCAGAGGGCCAACCTTATCCCTCACGAAAAATGTCTCAAAAACTTGGACCCATTCAATTTTTGAATCAAATCAACTATATTTTAAAACCCACTTCGATGGGCGAAGCTAGTCTGCATCTCTCGCTTAAGGGCCTTCACGCTAACCTCATTCCTAATCAAAGTATCTCAGCCATGGACTTATTCAATTTTTTGATAACATCCTATGCTCGTATCAAGTCATCGATCAACTATATTTTAAATCCACCTCGATTTTTCTATGATTTATATAATGTAAAACCTATATAATAATTTAAAAGTATAAAACTTTAAGGCAAAAACAAAACAAAACATTCGTTCATGTTGGGTTCTGTGATGACAATCATTCTAGAAGAAGTACTTTGTTGCCGAAGGAAAACCACCTCAAAATATAATATTTTTATAGCCCTATGTGCACATGTGGACATTGTTGAGAGTCATTGTTCTTGTTAGTTCATAATTAAATTACTGTATGTGATATGACCTATTTTGCATTGGCGGCAAAGTCACATTGACTTTTAAAGTTATGATGACGACATTTCGCCTTTTCTATTGTTCCAAATTAAAATCTATAAGAAATTTATCGTATACGGCCGCTCAACCCACGCAGAAAAGAAGTTTTGTGCTAAGTCGAATAGATCTCAATTTTGGACATCCTTGAGATGCGAAAAGAACATGCGGGAGTTGCACCTGCACTATTACCTTTGTTTTGCATCAAGGACCTACATGGTGCCCGGTTACCTCATGTTTTCAAGATTTTGTAGCAAAAATTGTGAATACAAAGTGCACAACAAGATATGGTGGGAATATGTAGTTGGATTTTGTATTGAAAATGATGTAACAAAAAAAAAATTACAATAGACTCAAATATATGCATTGGACAAATGCATGAAGAGACCCGCTTCTTGTGCCTCTTAGACACGCGTCAGAGATGGGTTGACAGGCGTATAGCGCCGCCGCTAATCGCTAACACTCCCCCATCAGCCGGACTCTAGGCGACGGCCGCCTTCTCGATATATCTTCAATTGCTCACGAAAAACAGTCTAACTTATCTCGAGAGAGTGACTTTGTCGACAAATCTGCTATCATATCTTCGTTGGACAAGAGAGCAAGTTAATTATTCCATTCTTTACTTGCTCTCTGATAAAGTGATATCCGTGTCAATGTGTCTCCGCTCTTGCATGATACTTGGAAGAATAGGCTAATTCCACAAAGACTTTGTTGTCACAATAGAGAATGGTAGGTCCTTCTTATGAAGCATGATTCCCCTTAGTAATTGTCTTAATCATATTACTTCTTGTGTCTTTGCGTAGCAGCAGCTATATACTCAGCTTCAGTGCTTGATAGTGCAACTATAGGTTGCTTTTTACTCTTCCAAGAGATAAGACAATTTCCCAAATAGAATATGAATGCTGAAGTGGATCGTCTTGTATCTTGCTCTCCAGCCCAATCCGCATCACACTATCCATAAAGTTGAAATGAGTCAGGACTGGTTTTATAATTCAGCACATAATTCTTGGTTCCTCCAATATATCTCATTATTCTTTTGACAACAAGCCAATGAAGGTGTCCTGGATTATTCAAGAATTGGCTCAATACTCCAACTAAATATGCTATGTCTGGCCTCGTGCACAGGGCCAAATAATTTAGGGAACCAATTGCATGTCTATATGGGACATCCTTCATTGCATCTCTCTCTTGCTCAGTAGAAGGGGACATATCATTTGTGTATGAGATATTAGATTCCATAGGTGTTGCTGCAAGAGTAGCTTGATCCATTCCAAACCTATTCAAGATATCATCAATATAACATGCTTGACTTAACTTCATCCATCCATTTTTGCGGTCTCGGATGATTTGGATTCCAAGAAAGTGGTGCACCTCCCCCATGTCAGACATCTGGAACTCGGCTGATAGCTGGCTCTTCCTTAATTAAGGAGAACAATAGAATTTTCCAATAATAGGCAGTCATCAACATATAAGGCAACCATAACAAAGAACTTCCCCATACGGTGCACATATACATTACCATCAGCAGAGGTACTCCCAAAACCGAGACTAAGAAGGTGACCATTCATGCGATCAAACCAGGCTTTAGGGGACTGCTTCAAACCATATAATGCCTTTTTGAGTTTACACACCAAGTTCTTGTGGCCAGCCTTCACATAACCTTCTGGTTGAGCCACATAAACTTCTTCATTTAGTGTGCCATGTAAGAAGGCAGTTTGAACGTCTAACTGATGGACCTCCAAGTTGGATTGAACCGCTATAGCAAGTAGAGTTCGAATGGATGACATACGCATCACGGGAGAAAATGTATCTGTAAAGTCAACACCAGCAATTTGTGAGAACCCACGGGCAACAAACCTTGCTTTAAAACGCTCGACTTGGCCTACAGCATTGCGCTTGAATTTAAATAGCCACTTGGTAGTGACTATCTTTCTTTCAGGCGGGAGAGGAGTGAGTTCCCACGTGCCATTCTTCAGTAAGGAATCATACTCAGATTGCATGGCTTGTCGCCATTGCTTGGCATGGGGACCTGATAAAGCTTCTTGAACAGTTAATGGTTCTTGAGAGGCTTCATCGAGAGGCACCAAATCAATAGATTCATCATCTTGAATGATCATGTTCATCCATCGCTTATGGGTTCCTTGAGAGGCTTCTAATGCATCAGCCGCCTTTGAAGAAAGATAACTGATTCTGCCAGATCTAGTTGAGCCGCGATTTGGTTTATTAGAATCCACTGTTGTAGGAATACCAGCAATACGACGTTCCTTTGTCTTGTGTGATCTACCAATATGTCGCTCTTGTCGAGATGAAGGGCCCGACAGGTCGGGATCAAGAGGAGGCGGATCCGCAATATCTCCTAAGGCTTCAAAAGGCTTAAGTGCGACATCAGAATCAATAACATCATCAGAGGGATGTGGAATAGTTGCACTAGTAGATGGATGATTGGGCTCCCCCAGAATCTTCCATAAAGCAATCAACCAATTTCTCCAGGTTAAGGCTCTATGCACTAGAACCTCTATCATAGGCTTGGTAAGATCTCCATAAAAGATATTCTCATTAAAGATAACATCTCCAATACGCCCAATTTGCAAGCGCCTACTTGTGAGGTTATATAGTCGATATGCTTTGGCTTCAAGAGAATACCCCACAAAGACACATTTTTTGCTCTTGTCCTCCAACTTGTGTCTGAGTTCATCAGGAACATGAGCATAGGCAAGGCACCCAAACGTGCGCAAGTGGCCAAGAGAGGGCACTCGATTCTCCCACAACTGGCATGGAGTTGATTTTTGAAGAGCCGCAATAGGTAAGCGGTTTCTAAGATATGCGGCAGTCATGATGGCTTCTCCCCAAAATTTATCAGGCATCCCAGCTAGTTTGAGCATGCATCGAGCACTTTCAACTAAAGTGTGGTTCATCCGTTCAGCAATGCCATTTTGTTGAGGTGTATAGGGGGTAGTGTATTGATGAACGATGCCATGCTCGGCACAATAATGGTCAAAACGGCCTGAAAAATATTCTCCTCCTCCATCACTTCGCAACACTCAAATCCTTCGTCCAATTTGGGTTTCAACTTCGGCCTTGAATAATCGAAACATGTCAAAGACTTCAGACTTCCTGGCAAGCAATCGCACAGTGAAAAATCTTGAGAAGTCATCAATAAATGTGAGGATGTACTTTTTCTTGCCAAGAGTCAAAGTTCGCATTGGGCCACATAGATCAGAATGAATAATCTCCAACGGACCCATGGCTCTAGTGCTTTCTCCTACAGGAAAGGGGGCTCTTTTGTGTTTCCCTAAAATGCAAGCTTCGCAAAAGTCCATATCATCATTGCCTTCAATAGGATCTAGACCAGAGACCATATTGGACCGGGATAAAGTTTGGAGAGCTTGCTCATGAACATGCCCCAAGCGATTATGCCACAACTTTAGATTTGATGGTTTGGGCTTAATGGCAAGGGCTTAAGGAGGTTCCATAAGTGTGGCATCCAATTGATATAAGCCTTCCACTCTAGTGCCCGTGGCTGCTACGGCTTCCTCAACATAAGTAATATAGCACTTGTTGGAGTGAAAGGTGACATGGAAACCTGCATCAGCAATCTTACCCACAGAGAGAAGTGTCTGGGTTAAGCCGGGAACATAGAAAACATTTTGAATCTCTTTGGGGATCTCACCAAGATGAACTAAGATAGTTCCTTTCCCACATACTTGATAAGATCGGCTATCTCCCACATAAACTTGTTGCTGGTTATTAAGAGATTCATAAGTATGAAAAATCTCCCTTAATGGCGTCATGTGCATAGAAGCACCAGAGTCCAGCCATATAACCCGATTTTGAGTATGGTTCTCAAAAGTAGATGCGATAAATAGTTTATTACCAGTTCGAGATTCATTTTTCAGATCAGAAGAAGAAGATGGTTTACCATGATCATTCGGCAGTCTCACGCGACAATCTCGGGAACGATGCCCAAGTTTCCCACATCGAAAACACTCCACTCTTCCATTTCGAGAGGGGCGTCTAGAATTATAAGGCGTACCACCATCTTGCACTTGACTCCCACGGGCAGCATAAGTGCGAAGTGGTTTCTGGCCAAAAGCAATCCTCCTTTTGCGCATAAAGAATGCAGCATTTTTGGAATTACCTCCATCAGAGATCTTCATCTTTCTCTCTTCTTCCATAAGGGCAGCAACAAGGGTATCCATAGTTTGATTGGGAATGTTCACAACGTGGTGACAACATGTTTATAATCGATGCAAGGCCTTTAAGTAATACCGCCTATCCGGTCCTCCATAGAAACAATGGCGCTTGACCGAGCCAATTGCACAATAAGGGAACGATGCGCTTAAATATTCAGCAATGGCTTCACTAGACTCCATCTTTAGGTCAAATAATTGTTGCTTAAGGGACAACTCACATGCCTTACCGGAGCTTCCAAACGCGGTTAATAAAGTGCTCCAATTATGATGTGCAGATTTGGTAAGGTCTATCAAATGCACATACTCCTCTCCAAGGGCTAAACCAATGGTGGTGAGGGCCTTGCGATCCCGTTGTTCCCACTCGAAATTTTGGCGCCTCAACAGTTTGGGTTTTGTCCCATCCACTACTCCCCAAGTGGCTTCTCTCATTAGCATCAATTGTAATTTTGTGGACCAGGTATGAAAATTATGGCCAGTAAATTTTTCTAGAAACTTTTCAAGGAATTTCTCCAACCCTTGAGATGAGGACCCAGCCATCTTATAGTTTCTTAAGAATAAAATAAATGCCAAATAAACGCAAATACTTGGCTTCAAGAAAAGGAGAGGCGCTAAAAAACGCTTTATCTTCTCTTTTGGCAACAACAACAAGGGAATTTGGGTCGCCGAATGTAAGAACGGCCGCTTTTGAATGCGCCGCTCACTTTCGGGTTGTTTGGGGTCTGGGTTCGGGAACTCCTGCAAGACAGCCCTTCTGTGAGGACCCGTGGATCAAACAGGAGAATCCGATAACTGTGTCACGCGGGATTTGCAAAAGAAACTAAGGAAGGGAAAAGAGAAAGAACAAAAAAGAACAATGAAGAACACAATGAAGAGAACAAAACTCTTTGATATCAATTGAGATACATGAGCTCTCGAATCGAGAAGGCGTAAGTGAGATAAGACTAAAACTCATCTACCCCCGTGAGGGCTAGATCTACTCATATATATAGTACAATGGCCTTTGGCCCAATATAGATACTCTGTCAAAAGCTCGGTCGTCGACCTCGAAGGAGGCCTGATTTGCAGGAATGTTGGCGGCGCTCTTGAGACCCCTGAATGGCGCAGATGGTGACAAATAGCGCCATTTCTCTGGCCTCCTCTTGGTCCCGGCACGGCCTTGATCAAGCAAGTGGGTCATGCGGCAGCTTGGTCTTCATGGGCCCTTGGATGACCGACTGTGGCCTGATCAGGATCCTTGGCCTTGACCTGGTCCGTCGGTGCATAAATAGTCCTGTATTTGGACGTACAGGACTAACACTCCCCACCAAACGACACTCGTGGTGTAGAAAAGGAGGAAGTGTTTTTGATGGCGGAACCCGCTTGGAAAGTGATCCTCACGGGAATGAGGACAGCGCCATTGTGGTAATTGCCGTGAGATCCCGGCGTGTTTGAAGAGCTTTCCGTGAGTGTTGAGCCCAAGTCACGGATCTCTGCATCAATGAGAAATTTGGAGCATACCATTTCTTCAAGGGCAGCATGTGCCTCGAAAGGGACGAAACCGCATTCCATGAGAAGGCAGTCCGAGGTCGGCGGCACCGACGCCGGCATTCGGGACACAATAAAAGATAGGACGCCGCCGATTTAGCGAGCTTATCGAGGCACTTGAGAGCAGCAATGGCCTCCCGCTTTGACGGTGAACTGAAGAATCCGGTGAGGTGGCGGCATGCTCCAAGAAGGCATCAAGGCCATGGACAGCATGAGCGGGCGTTTGCCAACCACGCTCATTGGCAATATATATCCAATTTTTGGTTTGGTCCAAGGTGGCACCATCCTCCCAAATGGAGCGTCTGACAAAACGTGGATCCCATCGGAGATCCGTCGAGATCTCCACCCAGCGTGGCCTTCCAGGACCTTTGTCCAAAATGGAAGACGTCAGTCTGAGGTAAGAAACCTTAGGCGTGCAGGTGCCCCTAATGAAGCATAAGGAGATTGAGCCAAACCCGTGGGATACTCCTATGCCGGGAGATACTGTGGGATACGTGGAGTTAGCAGTTACTGGGTTTGCAGGTTCTAAAGTTGTGATTGAGTTTTCGCAGAACATGGACATTACGATGTAAATGAGACTTGTGCAGGAGTGTGAGCGAACTTTGCCAGAGTTCCTTATTAACGATTATAAGGATGTCAAGTCCTCTAAGTAAATTGAGGCCATTTCTAATAGAATTGAAATGAAAGACCTCTAAATGAACTGAGGCAATTTTTAGCCTAAAGGGATGGACTTGAATATTTCTGATTGTGGACTCAATCAGGGTTGCAACCATGGATTTGGTTGTGGTATACATTTCTAGTTGTGGATTCAACTAGGGTTGCAACCATGGACTTGGTTGTGGTAAATTATTTTCTGATTGTGGATTCAATCAGGGTTGTAACCATGGACTTGGTTACGAAAATTTTTAGCCTAAAGGGCTGGACTTGGAAATTTTTAGCCTAAAGGGCTGGACTTGACAACTTTTTATTATGCAGGTTGTAGCCATGGACTTGGTTGTGTCAAATTTGCCATATAATTTCTTGATCGAGGACGATCAATCCCGAGAAGGGGAGGAATTGATATGGTTGAAGGTTAATAACTAATAATGGTGCTCGGGGAGTGGCCTTGCATGGAACAATATTTATTGATATGATCAAGTAAGAAAGCCATCTAGTATATCTAAGCCTTGATATTATCAAAGAGAGAGCTAAAAATAAACCTTGACCTTTATTTAGAAGCAAAAAGGCAAAAAAAAAAGTGTTGTTACCTATAAATAGAAGGGCAACTTTGAGACGTGATATCTCGGTGAGCACAACTCAGAAATTGGCGATCCGTACTGTGTTGAAAAGCCCTTGAAGTCTAGTTTCTAGATTGGGCTTGGTTGTCTATAGAATCCTTACGTTTAAAAGTTATGCGCAGAAAGGTGCATAGGGGTCTAAGTTGATCGCACAAACTAGATCCGCTTCTTCCTATGTTGTTGATGTGCCTAGCCTACCTTCTAGTATCTTTTTCTTGTTCCTTGCTTGATCATATCATTAGAAGGAGTTCATGTAACACCAGTGGTTGGTGGCTAGAGAGAGCTTGTCTTGCGGAGTAGCTTGACTTGGTGACATCTCTTCTAGTTGGTCCTATTGGGTGGTAAATCGAAAATTTGCGGTGCTTTACTTTCTAATAAGTTGATGAGTTTGCAGGAAGAACGTGTCATTCGGTAATAGCTTCTCTTCGACCGTGTGAGTGGTGGACCCATGTTGACCTAGATAGATGCATAATTAGTGTAATCTCGATAGTACAGGGCTTAACTTAATCCTAGAATTTGAGCTAGATTTGTATGTTATAACACTAAGAAACTCTTTATAAATTGAAAGTTTGAGCTAAAAGGTGACACCTCACGTGCGCCAAATAATCCAAAATTTTGGAAGTGCTTCTCGCGCACTGTGTGAGTGGTGGACACTTTTTGCCTAAACAAACCTAATGTAATTATTCTACCAACACTAATGCCTTGCAGGATTGTACAACATGAAATTGCAGGTCCAAACCCTAAAATCCCTAGACCTATAAATAGACCATTAGGGTTCCTCATTTTCACTTTCCTTCTCCAGTTAGCTGCTCTTCGTCCAACAAGGCAATTTTTAGGCGCCCGGAAGGCGATCGCCCTATTTCAAAACATGGCCCGGACTAAACAAACTGCAAGGATGGTAGTACCCGACGATTACGTCAGCGCCCAAGTCCTCGCTGCTCAACAGAAGGCCAGAGAGGCTCAGGAGCGAGTCAGGCAAGAGGAGAACCCGGACACAAATCCCGATGTCGAGGAGGAGGATCAGGAGCAACATAATCAAGAGGAACACGCCCAAGATACTGAAGAGCAGGAAAACCCTGAGAGTCAGGGTGATGGAGGACAGAACGAGGAGGACGAGGACGATATGACAGAGGAGATGGTGCATAGAATTAAGAAGATGGAGAAGATGGGGAAGAAGAAGAAGAGGGCAGCAAAAAGAAAGAGGATCGAAGAGAAGCTGGAGCGGAAGAGGCGGAGGGAGGAGTGCCAGAAGCAGAAGGAAGATAAAGGGAAGGATCCCGAGCTGCCTAAGAAACCCCAGCGCAAGACGAAGTCTACACCAGCTAAGGGGGTCACTATAACGGAGCGGGAGCCCGACAGGCTGCCATCTTCATCCTCGGACACTGAGTCAGACGAGGATGAGACAAGGGTCCCCCGCCCAAAGGCTCAGGACCTTCGAATGTCGATGCCGAGGAGGAGGAATCGGTGCATCACCCCTTACCCCAAGTGGCGAAAGCCGACAATAGATCCTAAGAAGGGCAGGCCAGCACGAGAATCCTATGCACTCAAGCATGAGCAAGAATACAGAAAGAAGTTGAAGGAGTACAATCAATACATGAAAATGTATGAGAAGTACTCGAAGTACTACGAGGAGCACAAGGTAACATATGTGGAGGGAGGTAGGCCATCAAAGAAGAACACGCTGAAGCCACCCCACATCCCCGAAGAAGCCGATAAAGAGAAAGGCAGATTCCTACTTCGCGAGAGATGCTCGGGAGATCCGCCATTTTCAGAGGAGCTATGGGCTGTTAATACCACGAGCTGCCTTCGCGAGACTGACCCACGAGATTTTGCAACAGTTCGACAGCACGAAGAGAGTAACAGATGATATGCTACTCGCATTACAGGAGGCGGCGGAGCAGAAGCTAGTTCAACATTTTGAAGATTCTCTAGCATGTGCTCTCCATGCCAAGACAGTTCCTTGTATGCCTAGGGACATGAAACTAGCTAGGTCTATTAAGAAAGAAGATTGTTAGTTCATTGTAAACACAGAACTTTTTGTAAATACAAAATTACGTTTTGATCGTGTTAAGGTATAAAATTATAAGTAATCAAGTTGTATTAATGATATCTGCATTTGGAATTAACCAATTTGGACCAAAACTCAGTGTTTTCGACCCCACCCCTCACCGAGTGCGCCAGGAGCCATTCCGAAAATTTTGGAACTGCCTCTCGCGCACTGTGTGAGTGGTCGGCCACTGATCTTTGTCAAGACTTGGCCAAATATAGAAAATAAGGGCACAATCTGACCTAACTCGTCGAGAAAAGTAGGATTTCACCCTTAAATTGTAAATTTTGAGCTATCTTAGACCCAAACAGAGCCCCACCCCTCACAAAGTGTGCCAGGAGCCATTCCAAAAATCTTGAAAGTGCCTCTCGCGCACTGTGTGAGTGGTCAGACCAAATTGGACCTAACTTATCCCAACTACCTCCAAATTAGATGAGATTTGTTGCAATAGGATCCTTAGGATGCACTCTTTAACCCAGTTTGCCTATGAATTGCATATGACACACCTCATGGTGATAGGAATACGAACCCTAAAATTTTCCAAACTAGGGTTTGCCTATACAAATAGGACCACAACTCTCATTTGCACCCTATTCCTTTGCTCCTCACTCCAAGGCAATTTTCAACTCAGGCGCTTCTCCGCTCTGTTTGATAACTCCAGCTGACTCTAACATCATGGCAACATACGCATTTAGGTGATGAGTACAGTACTGCTCATGTGGTGGGCCCGGCGTGCTTCGGTCTTCGCTATTTTTGAGAAGGAGATCGATGTGGATGCAACCATCAATGCTACTCCCTACTACCAAGAGATCATGGCTGAATTCCATGCCAAGATAGGGCCTTCCCTAGTAGAACTTCTCCCTTGCATAGGATGCTTTGCACCTAGCATGGCCCTTCGTGCAGCTCTGCAGGACATTCCCAAGATAGACAAATACCTAGAAAATAAGGCTAGCCGCTTGCCCAATTATATGTCAGTAGCTGTAAATAGGAGGAGATATTTCTCCTACACTGCAGCTGTAGCTATATTCCTATCCCAAGGAGCCCAAACCCAGATAGGAGAACTATCTGTCCAACCCCTAGAGCTCGAGCCTATGGCCGTGGCAGCAGGTGAAGAGGAGCAGATGCTCCTGGAGTACGAAGAGGCAGAGCAGGAGGAAGAGGAAGGACGTGGGTCAGACGTAGAAGACATCATCGACGTCGACCCGACACAAGAAAGGCAGCAAGCAGAGAAGGAACCCGGGACGCTTGAAGAGGGGCTAAGAGTCACAAGGACAACTCCACCACTTGGGTTAGGCATCACAAGTCTAACCCCAGTAATCATCCAAGGAGAAGTGTACCTGAGCCTACACGACATTAAGAACCTTCCGTCACGAGGGGCAGGGGGAAGGTGATAGAGCGAGCTCTTACATCTCCTAGGTCAGCAACCGGATCTCGGCGACTTTTATCGACCGGGGAACCTTCGGGATTTTCCCATCGCGATCGGGGGGCCCTGGACGTATAATCGCTAATCATCAACGAACATAGAAGCCTACACCAGCATCAGGCAGATGATGGCTCAGCAGGAGTTGCCCACAGAGGAGGAGTTCATAGCAATTCAAGAGCACATGGGAATCAGAGGAAAGATGACGACTGCACTCCTACCCAACACCTCGACAGCAGCACCAGTCGAACAGGATAGAGGCAATATCAACTTAATATCTTCTAAGTCCATGTTCGACGACTTACAGGAAATGATAGCGGTGCTGCTGGATGAATACTCCCAAGACACGGGCTGCAATCAGATCTGGAGAGGAGGCGGGGGAGGCATGGCACAACAAAGCCCTCAGGTTCTATTTGCCATTGCTCACTAATGGAAGGATAGCGGTCATACACCGCTAATTCAGCCCACGTGGAGAAGGAGGAGTTTTTATGCTTATTGCCCTCTCAGGCTTCTAAGACATGCTCGGATGGCCCCAAACGCCGATCATGTCATCATCCTGTCAAGAGGACAATAGCTCTAAGCATCTTCGACTTCGCGGTCCCTTATCGGCCCGGTAGGGCAAGTTAGCGTCACCGCAGCCTATACATCGAGAAGGGTCGAAGACTTGGTGATCGCGACTCAAGGAGGCACGGCCACCAACATCTGAGGAACTTGGGCGACCGGCACAACCCAAGTGAAGAAATTTTGGAGGGCAACCCAGCCTTATAGAAGATTCCAAGAATAGAATTGTTTATTCTTGAATGTAAAAATATTATATCGTATGAATATAAGTGGTGATATTACATGTTCTCTTGATATATTTTGTCCCCACAACTATATCATCAAACAAACAAATGCAATAACAAACAAAGAACTAATCATCGAAAGTGCAATCTAATGTGTGTGCAGCTAGAGCACCCAGGGAATGTGGAACGAGATAGACAACCTCACGGAAGACCGCGGACACCCGCTAGGCAATTTCAGCCAAGGAACCTTGTTCCAGGAGTTTGAGGCACCAATCCCAGAAGAAAAAATATCGCAGATAAGGTCGGACATCCACGAAATAAAAGCCTTACTGGCGGCGAGGAGGGTAAATGGGACCCGAACCCGTAATGTCCAACTACTCAAAACGCCACCGGTAGAAAGGCATCAAAGCAAAGAAGAGAAGCCTTGAGAAGGAGATCACCCAGCACGGACTCCTCTAACTCTAGTTCCGACTCAGGCTTTGAATTGGAAGAGCAAGAGAACGATCCACAGGACCACTGGGAGGGTCCCAACCATGATAGGGGCAGAATGCAAGCCGACTATCAGAAGAAAGTTGACTCGGCACTGAGCAATGTGTGGAAAGCCAGGAAGTTAGAACAGTTCTCAGGAGACGACAGGTCTGGAATGGAAGTCGAGGAATGGTTGGATGAAATGAGGGAGAATGGGAATGCTTATAGCATGAAGGATAAGGACAAGAGCAGAGTAGCAACAGCCAACCTTAAAGGAGCAGCCAGGATTTGGTGGAAAGGCTATGCCAAAGCCCATGGGTTAAGGGGATAGATGCATATTCAAGAAGTTCACCAAAGCATTTAAGCGTCATTATGTACCAAGGAACACGTGCCATATGATTACCTTGGGTTCTATAATAGTTTGGGCGAGGGCAATAGATAGTCGGAAGTACAGAAGAGTTCATGAAATTTTGAGGCTCCTATGTCGAAATTAAATTATGAAAGACATGCGATGAGGGTACATTAGAGAGCTTGAATGAAGAGGAGATGAAAATTTGGTGAGGCAATAAACATCATCGACGCCGAATTCGACAAGAAGATCGCCGCCGCCCGTCCTGTCACGTCCATCCACAAGTCTAACCCTTAATCATCCAAGGAGAAGTGCACCGAGCTCACACTCCACATTAAGAACCTTCAGAGTGTGACGTGGGGCTGGGCTGTGATGTAATGCAGCTCTTACATCTCCTAGGTCAGCTACAAACCGGATCTCGGACACGGCCTTTATCAGACGGAAACTCGTGATTTTCCCATCGCATCGGGAGGCCCCGGGACGTACACCGGGCTAATCATCAATCTAACATAGAAGCCTACACCAGCAGACGTGATGATGGTCGCCAGAGTTGCCCACGGTGGAGGAGTTCATAGCAATTCAAGAGCACATGGGAATCGGAGGAAAGATGACGACCGCACTCCTACCCAACACCTCGACAATGACACCGGCCGAAAGGGGATAGAGGCAATATCAACTAATATCTTCTAAGTCCATGTTCTACGACTACAGGAAATGATAGCGATGCCAGTGGATGAATACTCCGGAAGACACGGGGCTGCAATCAGATCTGGAGAGGAGGCGGGGGAGGCATGGCACAACAAAGCCCTCAGGTTCTATTTGCCATTGCTCACTAATGGAAGGATAGCGGTCATACACCGCTAATTCAAATACGTGGAGAAGGAGGAGTTTTATGCTTATTGCCCTCGGGCTTGGGAAGACATGCTCGGATGGCCCCAAACATCGATCATGTCATCCTTGTCAAGAGGACAATAGCTCTAAGCATCTTCGACTTCGCGGTCCCTTATCGGCGGTAGGGCAAGTTGGCCGTCACCGCAGCCTATACATCAGAGAGAAGGGTCGAAGACTTGGTGACTGCACTCCAAGGAGGCACGGCCACCAACATCCTGAGGAACTTGGGGCGACCAGTCGGCACAACCCAAGTGAAGAAATTCTTGGAGGGCAACCCAGCTTATAGAAGATTCCAAGAATAGAATTGTTTATTACTGAATGTAAAAATATTATATCGTATGAATATAAGTGGTGATATTACGCATGTTCTCTTGATATATTTTGTCCCCACAACTATATCATCAAACAAACAAATGCAATAACAAACAAAGAACTAATCATCAGAGTGCAATCTAATGTGTGTGCAGCTAGAGCACCCAGGAATGTGGAACGAGATAGACAACCTCTGGAAGACCAGACACCCGCTAGGCAATTTCAGCCAAAGGAACCCATTCGGGAGTTTGAGGCACCAATCCCGAAAGAAAAATATCGCTTGAATAAGGCCCGGACATCCACGAAATAAAAGCCTTACTGGCAGGAGCGGCAGCAATGGGACCAGACCAGAATGTCCAACTACCTGAAACGCCGGCCGGCAGAGCAGTCAAAGCAAAGAAGAGAAGCCTTGAGAAGGAGATCACCCAGCACGGACTCCTCTAACTCTAGTTCCGACTCCGACTTTGAATTGGAAGAGCAAGAGAACGATCCGCAGGACCACTGGGAGGGTCCCAACCATGATAGGGGCAGAATGCAAGCCGACTATCAGAAGAAAGTTGACTATCAAGACCGAAAGCAATGTGTGGAAAGCCAGGAAGTTAGAACAGTTCTCAGGAGACGACAGGTCTGGAATGGAAGTCGAGGAATGGTTGGATGAAATGAGGGAGAATGGGAATGCTTATAGCATGAAGGATAAGGACAAGAGCAGAGTAGCAACAGCCAACCTTAAAGGAGCAGCCAGGATTTGGTGGAAAGGCTATGCCAAAGCCCATGGGTTAAGCAGAGATAGATGCATATTCAAGAAGTTCGCCAAAGCATTTAAGCGTCATTATGTACCAAGGGAACACGTGCCATATGATGCAACAGTTCTATAGTTTGGAGCAGGGCAATAAGATAGTCCAGAAGTACACCGAAGAGTTCATGAGGCTGAGGCTCTATGTCCCGAAATTAAGTGAAAGACATGCAGTAGAGGGGTACATTGAAGGCTTGAATGAGGAGATCAGAAAGCTGGTGAGAGCAATAAACCCCAAGACAGTGTCAAAAGCAGAGTCCAAGGCAGTGAGCTTACAAGGAAAAGGACCTCAAGCAAATGGACTGAGGCAGCAGTACTATCAGGACAAGGGGAAGGCCACTGGAAACTACAGCCCAAGAGCAACAAGCCCAGCAGCTACCAGACCTCAGTACAATGCAAATTATGGGAAGCAGGGAAATGCAAATTTTGACAAGCAGGATAAGAAGCAGGTCAGCTTCAAGGACAAAGAGCAAGGATGTGGGTACTCAAAGGCAGTAAAGCAATTCTTACAGTCCATCCCCAAGGAGAAGAGGCAGGAATGTATTGAAAAGCAGTTGTGCTTCAGGTGCTTCCAGCCAGGACATCGGACATATAATTTCCCATTTGTGATAAATGCGGCGTTAGCGGAGCTAGGAGGATGGGAGACACCCACGGATATTGACGAAGAAGATGCCCCCGACTACATCCAGAGTGAGTGCCACATCTTTGCTGCTATTAACTCCGAGAATGCTGAGAGTCGGTACCAAGTCATTTCGACGACTGGGAAGGCCCAAGCCAAATCCTTCATAGTGCTGATAGACACAGGGGGCACCCATAATTTTGCTTCGCCAAGGATGGTGCAGATGTTGAAGCTAAAGCCTTTGAAATCCAAGCCTAGACCGGTTGTGTTGGCTAGTGGGGCAATCCGACACACAGCAGGGGAAGAGGATCAACTTCAACATAGACTTGTCAGGTATCAATGTTGGAATGAGAACAGAAGTAATGAACATCGGCAAATACGACTTGATCATCCTTGGATGGGCTGGAGCCGTGATTGATTGTGGGAAACGAAAAGTAACCTTAACGATGCCAGAGGGCAAGATCATTGAGATAGCAGGTAAAGAAGTCACCCCAATCATGCAATGCATGTCTAGTAAGAAGTTACTTAAATGCATAAGGAAGGAGCAAGTGGACTACGTCTTTAAACTCGAAGCCGACGAGCAAGAGATAACCGAAGAGAAAGAGGCCAAAGCATTGAGCAAGCTCCCAAAACCTATCGCAAAGTTGGTGAAGGAATTCCATGATTTGTTCCCAGATGATATTAAGCAACTTCCACCCTACAGAGGAGTCGAGTGTGAAATAGCACTTGAGCCAGGAACTAAGCCAACAAGCAAGGCGCCCTACAGGATGCCAACCCAGAAGTTGATGGAATTGAAGAAGCAATTGCAGGAGTTGTTAGAACTAGGGTTTATAAGACCTAGTGTCTCCCCATTTAGAGCGCCAATACTCTTCGTCAAGAAGAAGGATGGAAGTCTTAGAATGTGCATTGACTATCGTCAATTGAACAAGCACACCATCAAGAACAAATATGCTCCACCTCGATCATATGATCTAATGGATCAATTGCAGGAAGCAAAGGTCTTTTCCAAGATAGATTTGAGATCAGGTTATCACCAGATCAGAATCAAGAAAGAGGACGTCCATAAGGTCGCATTCAGGACGAGATATGGCCATTATAAGTTCACAGTGATGCCGTTTGGATTGTACAATGCTCCAGCAACCTTCATGAGGCTCATGAATGATGTTTTCCACGAGTTCCTAGATGCTTTCATCATAGTTTTCTTTGATGACATTCTAGTCTACAGCAAATCCTTCGAGGAGCAAGTCCAGCACTTGAGAAAAGTACTTGAAAAGTTGAGGAGGCATCAGCTTTTTGCAAAGCTATCCAAGTGTCACTTCACAACAGAAAGGGTGGAGTACTTGGGGCATGTAATCACAGCAGAAGGGATTTCCACCGACCCTGCAAAGATTGAAGCGGTAATCGATTGGCCGGCACCAAAGAACACCCATGAAGTGAGAAGCTTCCTCGGCTTAGCAGGGTATTATAGGAAATTCGTCAAGAACTTCGCAAAGGTGGCAGCTCCATTGACAGACCTCACCAAAGCAGGAAAGATAAAAGATTGGGCAAGTCACTGGCAAAGGAAGGCCCATGCAGCATTTGAGACGTTGAAGGAAGCTCTAACGATCAGCCAGCCTTAGTCCGCCGATCCCAAGATAAGCTTGTAGCAACAGATGCTAGCAAGATAGCAAGGGGAGCAAAATCCTCATGCGAGGGGGAAGGGTAGTCGATAACACCCAAGAAGATGAATGACGTGAGCAACGCCACCACTCACCAAGAGCTTTTGGCCATTGTGAGGGCCTTGAGAACTGGAGACACTACTTGTTGGGAAGAAAGTTCTAAGTAGACACGCATCATCAAAGCCTCCAAGACATCTTCACGCAACCCCTCCACGAATTTGAGGCAAAAGGAGGTGGATGGAGTTTCTTGAAGAGTATGACTTCTTCCGAAATAGTCTACAAGCCAGGCAAGCTAAATGTAGTAGCAGATGCGCTCTCCAGGGGGCCATTGAAGACAAGGACCCATTGCAACACCATATCGACCCTCACAAGTGAGTATGGCAAGAGGATTGAGGAGACGTTGCCATCAGATGACGACAAAAAGAAGTGTGGGCAAGCCTCTCTAAAGAGGCAAGAACAGACAAGGAAAGGAGACCTTTAAGCATTATAAGAAGTAAAGTAACCCACTATATCATAAGAATAAGTTGTGTGTACCAGAATCTTCGGGGGTATGGAAGTTGATACTCCACGATACACACAATAGTCCCATAGCTGGGCACGCAGGGTTCATGAAGACATATTTCAAGGTCAGAAGCAACTACTTTTGGCCCGGCATGAAGAAGCATATAGCAAGGTACATTCGGGAGTGTGAGTTATGCCAACGACAAAAGCGAGCAACTCCATTCCGAGTCTTAGAGCCATTGCCAGTGCCAAATGCAAAATGGGAAGTTATAAGTATGAATTTCATTACAGGGCTTCCGAGGACAGTAAGAGGCAAGGATGCACTAATGGTGGTAGTGGACAAGTTGTCGAAGATGGCACATTTCGTGCCGTGTAGGACCACAAACATGGCATTGGACACTGCCATATTGTTCAGCAAAGAGATCTTTAGACTCTACGGTATGCTGAGGGAGATAATCTCGGACAAAGACTCTAAATTTATGAGTGCATTCTGGCGGATTTGTTTACCACCATTAGGGCAAGCTTTCTATAAGCACAGCATATCACCCGCAGACAGATGGTCAGACGGAGCGAACCAACCGGATCATTGGAGATATGCTAAGGAATTATGTGTGGAACAAACAGTCTAAGTGGGATGATTTCATCCACTTAGTGGAGTTCACCTACAACAGCACCAAGCAGGAGTCATCCCAGATGTCTCCTTTCATGATTAATTGTAGGTATCAGTGTCTTACCCCAGATACATGGCACAATCCAGTGTCAAAAGTGGAAGTCTCCCAGCAGATGTTATCGGATATGCAGCAGCTAGTGGAGGAGGTAAGAGGATACCTTCTAGCAGAGAAGGTGCGTAAAAGCATAGCCGATAAGGGCGGTAAGGGAATTTCGTGTGGGAGACAATGTATAGTTGAAGATCAAGGTGAAGCAGGCCAAGCTCCGCATCGAAAACTGCAAGAAGCTTGCTCCAAGATGGGCGGGGCCATTCAGGATAACCAAAAGAGTAGGAAGCCAATCCTACAAGTTGGACCTGCCAGCACATCTCAAAATCCATAGGGCCTTCCTTGTAAGTCTCCTGAAGAGGCAAATCCCTAATCTAGAGGAAGTGTTGGAGACAACCGAGTTACTGGAAATGACGGACGACCAGCTTGAAATCGTCCCAGAGGTTCTTCTTGACAGGGCCTATAAGAAGACAAGAAGATCCCAATTTCTCCAATACCTAGTGAAATGGACGCACTTACCTGTGGAAGATGCTGAAGCAGTACCCCCAATTCATGGAGCAATGCAAGGGTCGGCTCGTCACCGAAGTAGTCGACACCGACTCGATAGGTGAGTGGAAGGTAGATTAAAAAAGTTTACTTCTGTCCCACAGAAGTAGACGACCTTGAGAGATAAAAGGTCATTCAGGCATGCATTGATAGGAAAGCACATCTAGTCAATGCCTACTACGGGAAGGACGCCACCCTTCACGCTAACTAGGCATGATAGGGCGCTGTCTCCACGGCCAAGATGGAAGAAACATAATCTTCCTATGCCGGGAGATTAGTCTTGCATCCATATAAATTGTAATTAATGGGTGGTTCCCTAACAACCAGCTTTATAATAATTAAATGTATACTGTCGTAGTGTTGGACCTGCAGGCCAATAGGAGAGTCTAGCGGCAGGAAGGTCGCACTGCGAAGACTTGCAACACATATTTTGTCATAATGTATTGTAAGGAAACGATACGGAACCTTAATCAGAGAATTTTTGAAACTGGTGTAAGCCATAAAATTTTGTGAATAATAAACGATAAAGGAAGGGGACGAAAGAGCCTCTTACCATAATATGATACTAAACAAGGATGTGTCATGATAAATTAAAATATTACCTTGGTGTAATTATATTGTAAAACTATATGTATCAAATGTAATTGCAGGATATGCAGATTTTCAAGGTGGGGAGACGCGTGATGCTGAGGACATCATCAATTCAAGGTGGGGAGATTGTGACATTCCAGTACAACATACGATCTGAATATGTATATTATACTGTCACGTCACACGTAAATGTCATCATGACAGGTACTTGAGAGCCGTAAAGGGTTGCACCTAGGGGGCAACCTCGGACGTTGTGCATGTATAATCTATTATTATAAAACCGTGGCGTCGGTCTGTGCGCCCGATCGACGGCCGAGATCGCCCCAATGTCCCTGCTCCCCGTCCGACGACTCAGATTAGTCTGGCTGTCTCTTTACTTTGGTCGACGGCTTGGATTATGCCACGTGGCATGTTAATGTCTCCCCCAAACGAAAGGGTGCGACGTCGAATGGGTGTTCCGATTGATTTTTAGGGTTTGTTTAGCGCTTCTATTTACGGGTGACAGTGTTACGACTTCCGCTTCCTCGATTGCAAGGCTATGGTGCGGGCAGCCATGGCAACCGAGCTCGCTTCTCCATCCATGCTAGATCATTATCTTTATTACTTTTTCTCAGCTTGTAGCGCTTAACGAGTCACAAAATGGATTAAAATTGGTCCGAGATATTGATGCGGAGGATACCATAATGCACGAGGTTTTTGAGAGAAGTTTTACAAAGGGATTTCTCGTCATGTCATGGCCCATATATTCGATTAGATGGAAGCATGAGCTGCCTATGCCAAACCTTTCGTCGAGCGACTTCGCCAAAGCTTCTTTCCTCGCAGATATATGGCGTGCGTGAAACTTCGCGGTCATTCAGGTGGTGTGAAATTCAATCCCATCACCGTGAATTTTGCTTTTCCGTTGTTTCCAGTCGGGTCTTCCAAGCTCCACATTCGCTTGCATCGTAACCACTTTGTTTACAAATTTTTTCTTCATTCTAGAAGGGTTTCGAGAAGGCTTTTCCAAAGGAAACATTTAGGAGAATGGAAGACCGACCATATTTACAACTCATCGCCAAGATATTGCCTTCCACTCCATCCGGATAAGGTGAGAAGAATGTATTGCTGCTCAATCTAAGTTTGGTTTGTTTCTGTAGTAAGTTGGCATAGCAAGGGAAATACACCGCAGAGGTTTAGCAATGCACCGGTCTACATGATCTTGACCAAAGAAGTTGTAATTTTATAGAAATGATGAGCATGCAATGCATATGGTGCTTTGTAATGCTTCATGTTTATTTGCCTTTTCTAAACCGATTTAAGCTCGATTAAATGCATATACACTCTAGAATAGACCACGCACCATATAATTGCTTCAAACTATGTGAGAAATGAGATAAAACAGTTTATTATCCGAATATCAAGCTTTAGGTTTGTTACTTTTGTTCACAAAAGTGCAAAAAAAAGAATTTATCAAGGCATATGCCTTTGTTGGTTAAGTTTTAGTTATGCGGGTTTCGTTTGGGAAGACAGCCGGTCAAGCTATTGAGGTTAGACTCATTATATGCCATTATAGTTCATTACTTTTGGAGTTATCACACCTTAACTTAGGGGCCAAAGTAGGAAAATCTATTATATGGAATGTCCCGCTGTACATGAATCGAGACAAAGTAGAATGTCCGAGACAAAGTAATCCAAGATGCCTTGAAAGAATTGAGTTTCTATATATGTTTGCTTTATCGTCCAATCCAGGAGGTATTTGGGCAAACAAATGGTCCATGCTGAAATATGCGCTGCCATGAGCGGGTTCATTATGTGCATTTAAAGTTTGTTTATACGAAGTTTGCATGAAGCAAAGTGCTTCCGCTTGACATGCTTTATCCTACATAGTGACGTAGTTTACAACAAATTGAGCAGTCCATTGCACGAGGCCGTCTCAAATATGAGAGCACTTGAGGAATTCAAATGGAGTTACAACAAATTGAGCGTTCGATTGTTCGAGGTCGTCTCAAGTATGAGAGCACTTGAGGAATTCAACGTGGGAAGCATCGCGGATGTCCGCAATTACAACCTAATGTCATAATTTTTATATTTTTGCTTTCATTATATTGTCAGCAGATGTCTATGTCACAAGTCGCTAACAGCTAACCGTTAGTTAGTAATTGTGCGACTAACGGATTGCTAACGCTTAGTTTTTCTCAGCTTCGGGAGCTCTGTCACCTTTATAGCTCTTCGGAAACTTCATGAGAATGCTTCAATGAATGTTTGCCCTTTAGCAAAATTTGTCCAAGAATGCACTTGAGGATAATGTTTTAGTGCAAAAGTTATAATGCAATAACTGCTCGGACTTTTGAAGAATATTACGTGGTGCCATAACTTTTTTAGTGATGCAAACCTATGGCTTCATGCACAAAGAAAGCTCTCAAAGACAACCGCAAAAATGGCATCTTGAAACTTATTCTCGAATCCTCCAAGACTTTAAGGGTTCAAAAGCAGAGTTGATGGCATCTTATACAGCCCACATGTTTGAATCCTAATTTAGGGGCTCAAAAGCACAAAGTTGATGGCGACTATCCCGCTCGATTTATTGCTCTTAATCGAAAGGTTTGATGCTTCCTTTTGCCTTTTCTTGTGTCTTGCCCTCGCTTTTCTTCCCCTCCTGAGCATGTAACAAAGGATATAAATCTTGTGTGGCTCTATCTTATGTCTAAAGGTCCTACATCTAGCATTAAATTAAGCGAGTTCCCAATTGAATCAATTTGTCTCGCTTTTGGTCGCTACTACAAAGATTTCAGCCTTCACCATTTTGTGAAAATTAATATGCAAAAAGAAATGCAAGAGGTTACAAAAGAAACAATTTGTATAATGCTACAGAATTATCTATGACATATATCTTATATTCTCTTCATTGCAGACGTTGCACAAATCTATATCACAAATGGTGTTGATGTGAAAGAGTGGGACCCTGCCATTGATAGGCAAGTTCTATCTTAATATACTGTGGAGGACCCCCTGTTTCTAATCTAAGGCAACTATCGGGTAATAGTATGAAGTACTAAGAAGAAATTGACGGCATTTGTCCATTGAGTAAAAGGTCTTACCCCGCATTTGATTACTAAGCAAAACACATGATTGCAAACCATCTTACTGGGATTACCTACTTACAAAGTTATATGTCGAAAGAAAAACCTCTCTGTAGAAATGAGCAGTCAAATGATTGGTTACAGGCCTTCGACATGGTTCCTATAGTGCAAAGGCAATGAATTGCAGTTCAACAAATTTGCAGTTCAACAATTTGCAATTCAACAAATTGCATGCTGCAAGATGAGAGAACCTGTTTGGTAAGTGGATTATAACACCTTTGCCCTTTCTATATCGAATGAAAATAAGCTTGATAGTGCTATCAGCAAGTTTATCCTATTTTTGTAATAGCTCTCTTGGAACTGTGGCGTAACCCAAGCAGCCAAATACTGCTAAATTGCATAAATGGTTTCAAAAGTAGTTTTCAGACTTGGTAGGCCACTCACAAAAGTTCGAGGCATTGCCTCTCCGACATCTATACTCCCATCTCCTAGAAGAGGACATTATATAGAGTTTCTTCAAGAAGACACCATACAAATAAGTAGCTATGCTATAAGAAATTGCTTTGCTTAGAAGAACGAAGACAGATCATGCGAACCTTTTGATTCCAGTAGCGAAACAAAGATATCAGGAGGAATAGCTTAAAATAGTAGGCAAATAAATTAAGAATCCGCATCAAAATTAATTAAACTTTTAACCAAATGACATCACTGATGGATACAACATTCTAAGAGCTCATTTCTCTTTGTTGACTCAGTATTTCATTTGTTACATAAAAAAATCTTCAACAATTGGTCGATTAGGTATTATTTTGTGGCGATTTCCACATTATGGGCTTCAAGTGTTTCAGAGCTTCATATAGTTAAGAGGTTTCTGCACACATAGCTTTCAATCTCATCTCCTTCAAGATTTCGTGAGGTCATACTCTGTGTTTGTGAACGCGGCAAATTGTTTTCTATACGAATCGCATTTCTTGAAATCATCAATATCCGGATCGTAAAACCCGTGACGCTATGACAAGGCCGTGGAAGCCCAATTTGTTTCTAAATCATGAAGTTATATGTGATTCTCTTGCCATGCATTATTGCAAAGCTAATATTTATGTAGCATAAAGTGTTGTTTACACATTAAACTATCATATGTATCAGTCTTAGAGCGATGTAGTATTCCTGTTAAAACAAAATAGACCACCATAAAAAACATGGTCTCCATGCACCATAACTTGCTACATAATTTAGGACATATGTGCATCACACAATTGATAATGGATTACCTATAGCTATATTACGCTCTTTCAATAATGCACACCAACTCAATCTCAACAATCACAATGTTGTTGCACAACTTTTCCCAAGGAAATCCCAACAATAGGTTATATTTTGTCCCATGCACTTAGGCTTTGAAGTTTGAAGTTAGTTGGCATGTCCATTTAAAAGCTTTCCAAAACCTTACAACCATTTGTATGCTATAAGTCTCCAAGAACAAAACCAATACTATTGCTAAATCTTCTCTCTAAGAGTGACGTGGCTTCAAAAATTAAAAAACTATTTTTTCTGTAAAAAAACGCATAACAGAAAACCATTGGCGCGATTCGCCTTCGGTAACGACCTTGAGAGCTAAAAAGGTAAGGAGGCTCACCCTAACAGTTTTTTCCTTCGAACAGTTTCGTTGCAATTCTAAACTCCATTTATCTGCAATTCTTCACCAAGTTACTTGCCCCTGTCGGCTCTATTTTGCACTGTTCTATTTAAGGGCTTATCTCGGCTTCATTCAAAGGGCCTTTTAATTGTAAATTAAAAGGCTAAACCCTTTATTGACAGAGCGTCTATAAGTTACATAAATCCAGACCAACAAATGTGCTACACTGCATGCAACTCTTGCAAGAAAAAAGTTCAATACGAAACATCGACAACATGGTGTCAAACCTGCCGCATCAAAACATCAATTTCTAAAAGGTAAAAATTAATGAATACAATTCAATTCTAAACAATATACCAATGAAGCTTCCGTTCTAAACGAATACACACCGCAGATATATTCTCTATGCAAATTGATAGACTCAACTGGCGAAACTTGGGCCACCACCTTCAATGACGAAGCAGAAAAAATTCTAGGATACAATGCAAATGAACTGCATGAAATAACAACACAGGTACAATAAATACCATATCCAACAAACCTATTGAACAATAACAATCTAATTTAATATCTATTTCTAGGATAACGAAGGCAAATTATACCAATATATTTGAGCAAAGACGAAATGTATTCCACATATATTCCGACTGTCTGTACAACATGACAACTACATGAATCAAGACCGACAAAAAATTACAATCCAAGACATTAATCCAATACAATATGTCAACGAATCAAAGAATCTATCAAACAAAATACAAATCCTAACATCAACCACAAGGCAACAAGTCACTGCATTTTAACTAAGTTACAAGACAAACATAATCAAATATTCATTAACACCAGCAACCTCCCATCGATCACAATTTTAGTTCCGATGTATTGCATTTTGAACATAGGAAATTGCTCAAACAACCACTAATGTTTTTCATGCTTGAACTGCCTTGGTATAATCACACAGAAAGCCCACCAACGGTGGGCAATTTTCTAGTAAACATATACAACTATAAACCCCCCCTTGCCAAGTGGCAAAACCCCATTTGGCCAATGTTAACCTAACCATAAAAGTTCCCATATAAGGGCTTTCCTTAAACCCTAAACCTTTCTTCTTTCGCATTTAGGGCTGCCTTGGGCCATTCCGGCCAAGGCAAGACCCTAGTTCGCATTGCCAGGCACTGATAAGTCGCATTTGCACAACAGGTCTTCCAGGAGCAGCAGCCTTCTGCCTGAACGAAGGCATGGACGCATTCCGAGGAGCAGGAGCAAGTCAGGGATCAGGTAAATGGTTATTCTGTTGTGCAATGCCGCCTTTTAGTTCGGCAATGAGCTGGTTTAGCATGTTAGTTCAGCCTTAGAGGCCTTATAGATTCTGAGATCAGTACAAGCCCTAACAAAGGAACTTAACTATGGATGTTAGGTAGATAGATTAGATGTTATTCTATATTTCAGTCTTGATGACGATGATGTTCTTTGCTAGATACTCTCCTGTGTATTGGGAAGGAGGGTAGAGACCTTGAAAGCCTCAGTAGTTGATGTATCTAGATAGCCTCATTAATTCCCAATTAATGCGGCCTGTGCACAAGAGCCCCCCTGGTTGTGGGTGGCGGGGCTAGACCGGTAGAATAAGGGGGACTTGTCCCATCACTGATTGATCCCCTTGGTGTGTAAAGCCTACCAGGGATCTTAGTGGGCTAGGCTTAATGGTTTGCCACCGCGTGTGGGCAAGGCATGAGCTCGACACCTCTTGGGTGATGTGTCACCTTCAATGGGGTTCAAGTCAAATATGGGCAGTGGCCCTCTAGCCACCTGTGATGGGCATGCATGCCTCTGAAGGGGAGGTGACTCTCCTCCTGCCTCATCGGGACTGGGGAGATGCAACCCAGTAGTAGCCCTCTCGGCTATGCACCCGGCAGGCTACGGTCTGGTCCCAATACTTTTCAACCTACTCTGCAAATTGTGCATGGGAGGGGCGGATGGAGTGGACTACCCAACAGCCATGTTCTTATGCCAGCCCAATCCATTGCCCTGAATTTGGTCTGCATTGACTTCTGGAGACCCAAGACGTCAGTCAATCCCCCATGAGTAGGATTCCCTTTTGTTGCTATTACTTGTGTGATGTTGTTACTTATGTTATGTTATGATGTATTCACCCTTGGAGGTGACTTTATTGATGTATTGATGTCACGTGCTCATGTTTATTTGCACTTCTGCAGTTAGGTTGATCCCAAAGGAAGACGGGGCAAATGACCCATTCGCTCTTCCTTGCTGACCCAGTCCTTGGGATTGGCACCAGGTGGATGGCCCCTGCCAGTTTGACTGTCAGGGGGATGAACTCTGCCTTCTGATACGATGGGAGCATCGTAGAGGAAGTAGGGGACGTCACAAGGTTCGTGGTTTCTTCTGCTGCTAGGCAACATGGTAGATAAGGACAGGTCCATCGACATGGTAGATACTCTAGCTTTGTAAGGCTTTTTGTACGCCTCTGATCTGTGTTGCAGCCTTATGTATTTGGGCTGTATTTATAGCCTTATTTGCAATCTTATTCTCAGACGGATTAGCCTTCATGTAGCAAACTTCCAAAGGTACAGAACATGACAAGTTTAAACTTCCCACATCAAAGCAAAGATATAGACAAGACAAGTTTATCATAGTCATCTGTGGATGTCACTTTTACTCAAACAGATAGGTTCGGGAGGTGGATAATAATCAAATGGAAAGATAAGGGCCAAGAATGGGGTTTGATAAATGTATATGCTCATAATAGACCTCGTCAGCGTGGTGCTTTGTGGGTAACTCTGAGGAGTAAAGTTCTCTAGCTTGGGCAGAATGTTGCATGGTTGCTCGTTGGCGACTTCAATATGGTCGAATTGGAAAGAGATAGAAGTGGTCGCGGCTCTGAAGTGGTGCAAGCATTCGAGCGAGAACAATGGCTACGCCTTTTACATGATGGTCAGCTTATAGAGATTGATGGTGATCAGTCCTTTACGTGGTACAGGAGCTGGCATAGCTTATGCAAGGCATGATAGAGGATACTTTAATACTTGTGCAGCTGCTCGGCTAGTGGATTTTCGTCGCTCAAATCTTCTGGATAGCTCCGTGTCTGATCATAATCCACAACTTCTAACTAATGATGTGGCTAATTGTCATCGTCCTACCAGGACCTACTTTAAGCTTAATTGCAAGTACTTGGAGGATGATGAGTTCAAACTTGGCTGTAGTCAGGCTTGGTCTCGGGCCTTCTCACCTCGTAGGGGCATGTCTGGGGTTGTCGCAGCGTTGTCTGCAGTGAAGTCGTTTGCAAAAGAATATGGGAGAGTCAGAGCTGCCGAAGCTAGAGGACTATTGACTGCATTGTACTAGGAATTAGAAGTACTCCGCGCTCGTGGCCATACTAGTGGAGTTAGAGAAAAGGAGTTATTATCTCAGATCAAGGCTATGGAAACTGTAAAAGTTACTGAAGCCAAAGTGAAGGCAGGGTTGCAGGGTAAAAGCATGAAAGGGTGTACGTACATTGTACTGAATTGATGTACAAATATGGATACTTTTCACGTACATCTTGGTTATTTTTTATTTGTATAAACATACACTTTTCGATTTTATGTACTTTGCATATACATTTAAGCTAAATTTCGGATATGTTTTGGCTATGCATGTACTTTTTGGGTACTTTGGGTGATTTGTGTAATATAGCCACATGTACCAAAAGGGATACATTTATAGACACCCTTTCATGCTTTTACCCTGCAGTGGTTCAAGGATCACATGGAGATAGATGTACCCGGTTCTTTTTTGCGGCTGCAAGAAGAAGGAAACTCGCTACTTCTATACATTCTTTGGTGTTGCCAGATGGCGCTCTTATCTCCGATCCGGTGAATCTTAAGCAGTATCTTCATCATCACTTTTCTTCATTCTTTGCACGACACCCATTGCCCTTTCAGAAGGACATGCAATTGGCCGTGTTGACTAAGGTGCGTCGCATTGTTTCTAAAGAGCAGAGGTTGCTTTTTGAGGCTAATATCGTGAAGGAGGACTTAAAAGCAGCTGTGGCTCTCTTGAAAAAAGACAAATGCCCGGGTCTTGATGCCTTTCCTATTGAATTCTTTCAGAAGTGTTGGAACTGGTTGGAGGATGACATATATGATGCCTTTTGTGAGTTTCAGAGATTTAGGAGCCTTGATAAGATTTTGAATACAGGTTGTATCTCTCTCATTCCAAAGAGCAAGGAACCCAAGACTATTGCTGGCTGGCGACCTATTACATTGCTTTTCTCTGTGTACAAGATCTTTGCTAAGACATTGGCAGAAAGAGTCCGAGAAATCTTGGCTGACGCTATCTCGTCAACACAATCTGGCTTTCTCCCTCGTCGTTGTATTCTCAACAATATGGCTGCTGCATATGAAGGAATATATTGGGCCCATTCATGGGGTCATAGAGCGGTGTATCTTAAGCTTGATTTTGCTAAAAGCTACGATAGTGTTGATTGGGGTTTCTTGGAGAAGTGTCTTCTTGCACTTGGGTTTGGGGAGTCATTTACAAGGAATGTCATAAAGCTCCATACGTCGGCCGATCTCATCGTCCTTTTCCCATGAGCCATCGGATATTTTTGTAGTGGGTAGAGGAATTCGGCAAGGTTGTCCCTTAGCACCCTTGCTTTTCACAATTGTGGCAGAAGTATTATCCCAGCTCTTCTCTGTGGCTACTCAAGATGGCGTTATTCAAGGCCTCCCAATGGACGATGGTTCTCAAGAGGTATGTAACCAATATGTCGATGACACTTTTTTGTTCCTAATTGCCGAGGCTGAGAATCTTCGTAATGCTAAGCTATTATTAGATACATTCCCCTTAGCATCAGGAGTTCTTGTAGGGTGGCAAAAATGTACGCCTTTGTGGACGTTGGGCAGTCCCATCCCTCCTCAGATTATGGACTATCCATGGAAGATTCTTCTGCATGGCAATACCACAAAGTTGCTTGGTATCCCAGTTGGAATTCATGTCTCTGCTTCAGATGCTTGGGATGAAATCATTAGTGGGTTGCAAAAGCACTTGTTTTGGTGGAATACAGCTAAACTGTCCATGCCCGGTAGAATCACTGTGGCTAAATATGTTCTTAGTAATACTCATGTCTACATGGCATCTGCTCTATTAGCTCCGCGGTGTAAGATGGAGGAGATTGTGCGTATCGTCAGAAATTTTATTTGGGGTGGAAATGAGTTAAGAGCGGTGGTCAAGGTAGCTTGGGTGAAATGCATTAGACCTAAGGCAGCTGGTGGTCTTGGTATGTTGGATTTTCACCTCCAAAGAAGGTGATGATATCAAAGTTCATTTGGAGGGTTTTCATTGGTAAGGATGATTCTCCTGGCCTGAGGTTGTTGGTGCAGTCGATTCAGCATTGTCTCCCATTTCATAAGGCCACCATTAAGCCCCTCCTTCCTTGGGCTTTGCTTTATCATATGCATCCGTATCCTAATGCTTCTCCCTTTCTAAAGGGGTTGCTTGCTGCTTGGGACACTGTCAAGTCTCTTTTCCATATCAATCCTGAGGCATGTCTTCAGTTGTCCACTCCATGCTGGTGGATTCCTTTGCAGGACACTCCAGAGAATGTGCCTCTAAGTGTGGTTGTTCATCCAAGGACACAACGACGGTGGGTAGCAGCTGGTATCAGCACTATTGCAGCTTGGTATGAGTCTGGTCGTCTCATGTCATGGGAAGCATTTAGAACAAAGTTCTTGTTGTACAGATGGGACAGAGTAATCTGGAATCATATTGCTGCATTGTTGCCACAGGATTCTGGTCCACAAATTGAGGTAGTCGTATCGGGTTGCCATCAGGATATCCAGCCAGGGCGGTTTGTGTCTTCTGTGCATAAATTGCTTTTGCATTCCGAAATCCTGCCTCCATCTAATAGGTGGCATCTTCAGGTCCCCCAGCCACAATGGAAAAGTGTTTGGATATGGGTTTGGGATAAGCTACTTCATCCCAAAGTAGTAGTTTTGTGGTGGCAAGTGATCCATAGATGCCTCAGAGTTAACAAGTTAGTCCATAAAATGGATAACCGGATTTCAGTCCTTTATGCCAGCAAAGGGTTGAGAGTATTGAGCATTGTTTTTTCTTGTGTGAGCGGCTTCGGCAGGCGTGGTCTTGGTTGTTGACCCTATTTGGCACGTCTCGATCTAGCCAGCAAATTTTGCTTGCTATCTATCCTGATGCTTGGCCCAAACTACGGAAATGAGCTTTTCATCTCGCATGTGGCTGGCTTTTATGGTCAATCTGGAAGAGAAGGAGGTTGTTTATCTTTAAAGGCGTAGATACTGCAGATGAGATTGTTCTTCAGTGGGCGCAAAATAAAATTGTTATGGCTTACAATTGTTCTTCTCTGAAGAGAAGAAAGTACTGATCTGGCATACTTACCTTCAAATTCATTCTTTTGCATAGGCAGGTGGTTGTGCTCAGTTGGATCGGTTTGTCCACCGGGGTTATAATCCTGTCTTTGCATTTTATGTTGCTCTGGTTTTTAGTTGGTGAATAAAGCTTGTCATCCTTCAAAAAAAAAAAAAAGTTTAAACTTCCAAAAAGACTTGTTTTCGGACTCGATCAGGTCCAACATCTCTAAAAGATATAATTTGAGAAGATGCCATAAAAGCTGCATTTGCACTAATGCTACTATTTGCATTTGCATTCAACGTTACTATTTGCACCAACCTGGAAAACTTGGAGGGCAAAAGGACAATATTTTGCCTCTTTACCAATTCTATAAGTAGGCACAAAGTTTGTGGTCATTCCTGCCCCCATGAATTGTTACATTAATAGCTGGGTTTGGAGGATTGATTGCCTACACAATATACAAGTTTTTCTGAACTATTTCTTGTTTTGTACGTTTACTACATGTTCAAGAAACAAGGTAATATGCAAAACACTGTAATTTCTTGCTGAACTTCTTGACTAGTATCAGAAGTGTTCTATTTTTCAAGTTTGCACAGGCTGCCTAGCCTTAAAAAACAAGTTCTTTAAGATTTTGAAGAATTGACTAAAATGTGTTGCATGCAATATGTGCTAGGTGCATTTCTGCAGCTAGGTAGAAAAGCATATGCTCAGAAATTAATTGCTATATTCATGCTAAGATCAAACGTACTGGTCATATGACTGAGATATGCTACATGCAATATATGCTAAAGCTGAAAAAGGTTGTCGGCATTCTGGAATGTCTGGAAGAAATAGGGAGAAAAAGATGCTGGCATATGGTTGTCTAAGGTCTGATTATCTGATCTTATCAGAGAAATTTGGTATAGGAGAGAGCAGTGCACATATGATAGTGATGGAGGCTTGCAAAGCTATTGTGGAAGTGACATTGATAAAGGCCCTATTTTCTCTCGCTTGGATAAAACTTCTGCTCAAAATACAAGAAGTAAGAATAGTAAAAGGAAATCTACAAGAGCCAAAAAGTAGTTTCTCATCCCTCTTTCCCGGCATTCCTTCTAATGATCCGATGAAGGTTCTCTCTTGGAATGTAAGAGGAATTAAGGGTCCTCTAAAAAGGAGATGTGCTATAGCTCAGATTAGGTTATATAATGCTAATATTATCCTTTTGCAAGAATTGAAGCTGCCTACCTTTGAGTGTGGTAATTTAGGAGATTGGATTTATCCTGGATCGTCATCTATATGGATTGAGTCATCTGGTGCTAGTGGTGGTTTAGCAATAATTTGGAAAAAAAGGATTAGCCATCACCATTTCGACAATAGTCCTTCCAACCAGGGTGAAAGCATGCTAGGATATACCATCTAAAGTACTTTTTAGGGAGTGCGGCACTGGGTACTGGGAACTTGCGTAAATGCTGCAATAAATAATAAGTTTGAGAGTTAATTCATTTATATTAGTCTCTAATAGTATTGTTATCCTCTAGTACTATAGATTGACATGTTATTGACCTTCAATTCAAAAAATTTCGATTGATTTTAATGGAAAGAAAAAATAGAAAGTACCAGTTTTAAAAGTACCCAGTGAGGGTTCCAAAAGTGGTACACCATAGCATGCTTTTACCCGCCAATCAATATTGATCAGCTTAAGACCTTATTCTCCAATGTTTGGAACTCTTATTGCCCTCCCAAGATTTCCTATTTCATTTGGTTGATTGCTAATGGCAGTTTGAATAATCTTTATTCTTTGTCAAGAAGGAATTTAATATTTTGGAAGACTGTCCCATGCTCTGTGGTAATGAGGAAAGTATGAGTCATATTTTTTTCTGCAATAAGCTATATGGGTTTTGGCCTTGGTTAACTAACAAGTTTGGAATATCTCACAATCAAGATCTTTTGTCTATTCTTCAATCTGATGACAAATTCACTAATATTATTGTTCATTCTGCCATTTAGAATATTTGGAAATAAGAAAATCGTGTTTTATATGGAAATAAAAGACTTTCCATTTTTTGGATTAAGCTGCATTTTCAATTCGACTTTGAAACTCTTGCAGCTACTCACAAAAAAAAGATTTGGTCCTAACTATGACAGGAAATGGGATTCATATGGAGAGTACAGGAGTTGTTTTGATTTGTTTCCTTCAAATTTGAACGTAGTAGATTCTAACATCCTCTTTTCTGACGATCTTAGAATATCTTGAGTTTCTGCGAGGATCAAGGAAGAGCAAGTTTGATGATCACTCTCCTTTTCGTGAACCTTCAAGTGATACTACGTTTGAGAATAATTTGGCTACATTAATCACAAGGCCCCCAAAAATAATCTATTATATTTAACCACCCCTAGAATATCTAAAAATCATTATATATGTGATTTCTTATGCGTAAATTTATTTGATAGAAGAAAACGACATGCCATAGTGGTTTGTTTAATCTGGTAGTGGTTCGTAAGATGGTATCAATGTGGTTATGAATGTTATAGTGGTTTCTTAGAACTAATGGTGGTTTAAGAGAGTTTTGTGCTTGCTATAATGGTTTATTAAGATTAGTAATAGTTTCTTAAAACCACTATGTGACTGGACCAACATTATAGGAATTTTCTCAAGTGATTGATTTATGGTATGGTATTTTTTGAAGATTTGCACTACAATTGATTATGTAACACAAATGAAAAAATATCCACTAGAGCCAAACCATCCAACCACATATGCAAAACAAAAAAAGAGAGCACAAATGTACAAATAAACACATTTCACACTAAGAAAAGAGATGAAACAAAGCATGAGGGAATGCATCTTCCAAACCTGATACATGAATGTTTTAGGTCAATATAAAAGCATCAAATGTAGTATAATGAAACTATTTAAACACCATTTACCATTTCTCAAACATTAGAAACAAAACCTACATGCTTACGTTGGAACACCTATTCTTGAATGAAATAACTGGCAATCTGAGAAATTATTCAGAGTTCCACAAATAATGAATATCCATAATTACTGTGTAGGAGCAGTACAGTTGCAGCAATTTGACATGCACTGTTAATCAAGCAGGGTACTATGATCTCGATGCAGAATGACTCTGCTTCTGGATCCGATCCAAGAAATCTACGAAAGAGGGAAAGGAAAAAATGCTCGATGGTTAAGGATCACATGGATGAGAGTTAGTTCATTTAGATCACTTTACTTAGCGGTATTATTTAGGGCTAAAAATGGCATTGATTTATGCCATCGTAGCATGCAAGGTAGAATATTAAAATCTAAGTCCAAAAATTCAAAACAGTAAAAGAATTACACTCTTCATCTGACACTAACATTCGCCGACTCCAACATCAAATGAAATTGTCGCTATCGTTCATGGAAATGATAGCACGACAATAATAACAAGAACAACATTGATCTGGATGTACGAGGATGTTTGTTGTGGAACACTTCCAACTTCATTTCTAGGCTATAAACATTGGTGCGCTGTTCAAACAGCTGAGACCATTGCACTTGCAAGAGCAAAGGGGAGACCAACTCTGCTTATAACAATGATAATGAATCCCTACGGATGAGTTGCTAACTTTCATGGAGTTGTCCGCAGTGGCATTGCCATCTTCACCGTTGTATTCATCGTCTTCATCTTGAGGGTGAGGACGTAAGTGATGCTGGGTAACTAAGCAAGACCAAAAACTATAAAAATGCAGGTATGCAAACCACGTCATATATTAAATCAATTTCATGATATGACTAGTTGTCTTTATATCTTGTAGCATGATTGTAATCTACGTGGACTGTTTTACTTGATTCTAGAAGATTTGATGTTACAATAAGCTAGCTAAAGTACATCATGTTCATATAAATGGGCAGCATACAGAGGGGGTCGATCATTCATTCTTCCTACTGACCTGTGCTTTTGTTACTATTATCGGATTTTTCCAGCATAGTATCTATGACTGGGCTATATGCCCTTGGTTTGTCATTTGTTCTGTTTTGGGCCTTTGTTGCATGTTTTGTCTTTGTTTGAGCCTTCGTGCCCATTTCTGATTCTTTTTTAAGACCTTTCGAGGAAAGGCTTCATAATCCTAGCAGTAATGGTTGTATAGCTTTTCTTATATGGGTCTCAGGCCTATTGGTTTCTGTGTAGATTACAAATAAATTCTATTATGTTCTTTATTCTAAATCTTCGGCTTCATGTCCTTCGATGTTTTTTCTATCTATCTTCTATTAATCTTCTTTAGCAAACATATAAAAATGGTCCTAGTGTTATGAAAGTTACGAATGTAACACACCTAGGGGTTGAGGGATAAGTAAATAATTTTTATTCTTAATCTCAGGTCAGGAATATTTAAAAGAATTGCGACGGTTGGGAAACAAATTGAATACGGATGTCTATACTAAGGTACGGTAGATATCTGAGGAAAATAGAGGTAATATCTGAACTAGAATAGCAGATCTATAATTAGAGGAAATTATCTAGATAAGAATTTGTAAGAATAGGAAGATATTTCCAATAATTGGAAAGGAGAGGATATTTTTCTTTTTTTTTTTTTTTTTTTTTGATGGTAAGATATGTATATATATATTAGAAATTATAAAGTATGTACAATAGAGCCCCTCTACGAGGGAGATACAGATGATGTGGAAACCCTTAGTACAATAAGAAGAGGGGGCCTCGACTCGTCTTCCCCACTAAAAGGATACTATAAGGAGAATCTTCTTTTTACTATAGAGAGAGCCAGCTCCGTTCCAGTACAGGGACCACCATTTATCAGTAGTTCTTACTTACTCGTTATCAACCCAGTGGCACCTGAAGTAAGAATAAAACCCTACCAAGGTTCCAACTTTATCAAGTCCTTTGTTGTATTTCGTGCCTTTCTTCTTGTGATGAGATAGAGCCATCAGAGCAACCTCCATATTGAAAGAGTTTTTTAGCTTATTTATGGAAATCCCTTGACCACCTAAAGCCATATCACATCGGTGCTTCCAGATAACCCAGAGTGACAGATTCAACAAGGAGGCCTCAATACAGCAACGATCAGTGATGAGGACCAGATCTGGCCAGACTAGTTGGCTTAACATGATACCAATAATAGGACAGACCCACTGCCAAAATTCAGCAATCTGGGGATAGAAAAAGAGATGCGCTACAGATTCAGTAACCTGACAGCCCAATGGACATTTGTCATCAACCGTGATGCCCTTTTTAAATAACCTTTCCTTAGTGCTTAATCCCCCTTGAAGAGCTAACCATCTGAAGAACTGAATCTTCCTAGAGCAGATAGATTTCCAGGAGTTTGACAGTAAGGTTTTGGTGTCTAAGGTTTTGGTGTCTGCCAAACTAATCCCAAGCCTAGGCTCAGCTATCAGGGGGGTATCCTGGCACAGATCCCTATATATCCTTTTCACACTGTACTGAGTTACCCCATCATATAGCCAGGTCTCCCGTGACCCCACAATACCTGTTAAATTAGTGGCATTCCATAGGATTTCCTTTAAGAGTTTACGGTCTCCTCCCCCTGGGTTCGAGATTGTCCCCTTGAATGCAGTCCAGGAAACCCATCTGCCATTAATCCATAAGTGTTGCAATTGAGTTATTCCACAACCCTTCCACTTGACAAAGGTACATGGATGTGAGAGGGCCAAGGGGAGCCCATCCCTCTCCCAGATCCTAGTGTTCCAAAATAGACTAAAACCTCCCGCATCCCTAGGGGGATCCATAGGAGAGAAGAGATGCGGCACCTGTGACCAAGCTTGAAGAATTTTCCGCATAACAGGCTCACCTTGTAGAGCACGCCAGACAAATTTGGCTGCCAGAGCCTGAGCTTGTAAGAAGGGGTCTTTGCAGCCCAAACCACCATTTTTGTCACGACGAGTTAAGCCCCCAGCCACCTTCGCCATACCCCGGATAAATTTCCGGATGATAGTTTGTATTTGGTTATACACCCCCTTCTGGGCAACCATGACTGATGAATAATAAATATGAGAAGCGGTAAGAACCGCATTTGCAACTCACTCGACCGGCAGTAGAAAGGCACTTTGTAGACCACAGACCAACCTTTTTTCGAAGTTCATCAAGTATAGGGGCCCAGAGTCCTTTAAGGCTGTCTGACAGCACCAGGGAAAGTCCAAGAAGTTTAACTGATTTCCTGGCAGTGACTACTGGGAAGCCCAGACCCCTGGCTCGAGGATCAATGTCACTTTCTGTTGGCCAAAGAACAGAGCACTTATTGGCATTGAGGCCAATACTAGAAATAATCTCAAAGGATAACAAGATCTCTCGGAATGAGGTAAAGCTGTTGTCATCAAACCTAAGAAACATAAAAGTGTCATCAGCATATTGCATGATCGTCAGCTTATCCACACCGTCTGGGAAGGTCAAGCCTTCTAAGTTCCCCTCTGCTACTTTGAGGTGGACCATTCTTGTTAAAAGATTTACCATGATGAGAAACAGATAGGGAGCAAGAGGGCAACCTTGCCTTATACCTTTTTTGAGCTTAAATAGACCAGAGGGTTGCCCATTAACCAGCACTGAGGCAGAGGCTAGGTTGTTCATCCCTAGAGCGAGTCGAATGAATTGATCATCAAATCCCATAGAACCCATTACTGCACGCAATCCTGCCCATCTCAGGGAATCATACGCCTTTCTGAAATCCATCTTAATCATTACACACTTTTGTTCAGAGACCTGACACCAATGCAACCCTTCCCTGGCTGCAAGATAGTTATCCAGGATATATCTGCAGGCAAGAAGGCTGATTGCTCCATCCCAGTGATCCTATTATGGGTTTCAATCGATTGGCAATAGTTTTCATAATCGCTTTGTAGATGGCATAGTAAGAGCAATGGGCCTCCATTCACTTAAGGTTAAAGGCCTGGGAAACTTGGGGACGAGCGTGATAAAACCTGCTGCAAGAGTAGGATGTAGTGAGCATGAGGCCCAAGCACCACAGACTGCTTTAGTAAAATCATCCCCAAGAACATCCCAAAATTCAACAAAGAATTCAGGGGGAAACCATCCGGACCAGGAGATCTTCTAGCGGCTAGAGAGCATAGAGTCTTATAGATCTCATCCTTCTCTAAATTATGGAGTAAATGTCTATTTTCAGCAGCATTAACCCTCTCCCCCCAGTCAATACTGGTCAACCAGGAGTTAATTCGAAGATGGAACGAGGAGGGTAAGGGATCTTCCTCAAATTGTTTTTCAAAACTTCCACGTATGAAGGACCTGATTTCCTGTGGGTCTTCAAGTGTATTGAGGTTATCATCCTTCACCGTTAAAATACTATTTTTCGCTAATCTAGCCCCTGCCATCCTAAAGAAGCATTTATAATTTTCATGGTCTAGTTCGGCATACCATTTGGTTTTGGAGCGGATTGCCGCTCCTCTGGCCTCCTCCTCCTCTATTGCCTTGGCTTTTCCTTCTAGCATCTCCTCTGTATTTTGTTTCGCCATATTATGCGGATCCAATAGCAGCTCTTGTTTGACCTCTCTTAGAAGATTGTAGACTTCTTCCTTTTTCCTTTTAAACTCCATAGCTCTGTTCCTGCCCCATCCTTTAACCCATCGCTTAATAAGACCAATCTTCTTAACCCATCCCTTCATACTGTATGGGTTATCAACACCAGCTAGAGAGGAAACAAAGACCCTAAAGGGCTTGCAGAAAGCCTCCTTTCCCAGCCAGGACGTATTAAACTTGAAGGGAAACTGGTAGGAATATCTTCCAAAGTCAAACTTTGAACATGATCAGAGTGAGAAAATGCTAACTCACCCTCAACATAGCACCTGTCCATAAAACCCGCCGACTTGTTGGCCATATAGAACCTATCCAGCAGGCAATAAACTCTGTCCTGACCCTTTTGCTTATTTGACCAAGAAAAGGTGGCATTGGAAGGCAGGACCAAGGCAAATCCAACATTATCAAGTAATGAATTCCAGGTGGGATTCTCCTCAATTGATAGGTTTCTATGTAGCCCTACTTTCTGGTCCCATGTGTCAGTCATATTAAAGTCCCCTCCTAGGATCCAGTTTTCTGTTGTGTTGGCCTGGAGAGAGATCCAGGACTCAATTTCCTTCCACACGGCTACCCTTTCACCCGGCTTATTAGATGCATAAACATTGATGATTCCCCACTGACAATGATTTGTTTCAAAGGTAACCACCTGCCATCGCCCATCCCCTGCAGAATAGTAAGTTTTTTGCACTAGACCTTTCCAAAGTATACATATACCCCCTTTTGTTCCCCTGGCAGCACAGCTGAGGGAGGAATAGTTGTTGCCAGCCCATTTGCCTAGAGAGCTTGCCTGGAGGTCAGGGAGCCTGTGTTCCTGAATAATAATAAATCTGCCTTCATGGAACGGATTGCTGCAAGAACTCTGCCTCGTTTGAGAACACCTTTTATGCCCCTAAGATTCCAAGAGGCAATCTTCATACTATAAACAGCAAGTCAACTTGGAGCTCCAGAAATACCGGTTCCAGATGAGAAAAAAACCTATGTCGATAGAAGCCCACAAGGACTCAAGTATCGAGGTAGATATTACCTGTCGTACAGTAGCCCCCTGTTCCCCATTTTTAACCAGTCCATCAGGGGAATATGTCGAGGGAGAATCCTCCATAAAAAGATATAGATCACGTAAGTGAAACAAGTCAACAGTATATCTTGGTATTCCAGTGTCACCCCAGGGACCATGGACCACCAAGACCCCCCTAGACATAATGTTCCTATTGGATTTCCTCGTATAAAAAATATCATACCAAGCAAAGGGAAGCTCATTTTTCTTTTGGGCACACCATGCCCCCAATACTCACCCCACCTCCATTTCATTCCCAATCTGTATGGAGAAGATGTAAAAGGAAGAGAAGGCCACACCCCCCCCATATCAGGGGAATATGTCAAGGGAGGACCCTCCTCAAAAAGGTATGGATCACATAAGTGAAAAGTATATCTTGATATTCCTGGTAGTAGACCAATCAAAAAGTGAATCTCTAGTAGCAAAGGGAAGTAAGTTATGAGACCCCCCAGCCCACCATGTGTCACCCCAGGGACCACATACCACCATGACCCCCCTTGACAAAATGTTCCAATTGGTTTTCCTTGTGGAAAACATATAACAAGCAAGGGGATATAAATATTTCTTATGAACTTCTCTTTGAGCTTTGTCGCCCCATACCCCCAATGCTTACCCAGCCTCCATTTCAATCCAAATCTATTTGGAGAAGGTGTAGAAGGAAGAGGAGCCCCAACAAGGACCTAGCCCACCAAATTGAAAGAAATCATCAGTTTGCCATAGTATATCTGTTGGTAGGTCTAGTTTTTCCCTAGGCCAAGGGACATTATACGACCAATTCCACCCTTTTCCCCCCACTGTACTAGGGTTAAACTTCACAAGATGAGGCCCTTCCCCATCCAGAAGCAATGGATCACAACACCCAACATACCCAGAGTTGTGACATAATAACCATGTTTCAACAATCTGACATAATAAGCGTATTGGAATGTCTTTCAGGTTAGCATTCCTGACCCCAAAGCTATTACTCCCTTCCCAATATCGGCCCTCAGCTTTCATCCCATTCAAGTCTCTGATGGTCTCAGAAAAGGACAAACAATAATCATAGGATAGTAAAGTGAACCAGCTGATCCGTTCAAAGCTATATTTTGTTGAAAGGTGAGAAGGAAATTTTCACTTTTAAATTCCCATCTAAAGGTAGAGCATGAACTACTGTAGTACTTCGAAACAGGAATAGTAAATAAGAACATAGAAAAAGCATCCATTAATAAGAGTCTGTTATCACCAAAACAGATTACAAAAACCTTCTAGAGCAGCCTTTGCAAAGGAGTGATCAGCCACAGTAGCAAAAAGAGCTTCGCCCCGTGGATGAGGACCACAAAACCAAGCTTTTGGTTCAGCTAGTATCCTCATTTGAGACCCAAAAACAAAGCACCTTAATGTAGACAGCTGCTGATAAGAGGAGAAACACACCTGGCTAAGTAACTCCACTAAACATATATCCCTTATCTGATGTACAAACTAACAACTCCCCATCACCTCACTTCTTCTTAGCTGCATCATCCTTAGAATGATCTAAGAGAAGCTTAGCAACTTTATTTCCATGAGCTTTTTTTTTTTTTATATATATGCTTCATCTACCATTCTTGCTTCATCATTCAGATTCCGAGCACTTTGGGGAGGCAGCCCGTCCAAAACAACAATTGCAGGCTCAGCAGGTACTACAGATAGGAAAGAGCATTGAACTTCTTCAACCATAGGGTCGTCAACGACTTGACTGACCGCAGGAGTGGCCTCGTTTTGATCCTGAGAGAAAAGGACCACTTGGGGCTGGTGTTGCTCAAGGAAGAAGGAAGATGTGTCTACTGGGGTCTGATATGGCAGAGTAGCCTTCGGCAAAGTCCCAACGGGAAGGCTTTCCAGCTGAACAGAGCACATTGCATCCCTGTTAGACTGAGGAGGGACGGCTGGCTTGGCTAGTCCTACTGCCTCACTGTTAGATTGAGAGGGAACGGCTAACTTACATTGTCCAGCTTGTTGCTCACCTTCCCCAACAGAATGAGGGATGTCAGTGCTAACCGGAATGCAGAGCAGAGCTTGAGAAGAAGACAGAGGCTCTTTTTCCAGTTGGGCTGTTTGTTGTTTGTCTGTAGCAAATGAAGGTATCTTGGGATCCTCATTACAGTTATTAGCAGAATATTCAACATTCTCAGCATAAAGATTTCGGAACCCGTCCCTTTGTTTATGGGGATTTGTAGCCGGAATAAAACCTTCATTATCAGAGTGCATAAGGTTGCCAACCTCATCCACAGCTATTGGGTCACAAATTTCCCCAGCATGAACCAGAGCAGCACATTTATCACAAGGCAGTGGGAGACCAGAAACTTGGAGTACAAACTCGATGGTCTCATTGTTAAAGCCTTTGAACAGAATGGCATGGGGAAGAGGTTTGACGAGATTCACAGAGACACAGATTTTAGGGGGGCTCATTGGGGCAGCCACCCATGCAAACGAACTCACCAAGCCCAGAGGCGATGATCTTGAGAGCTTTCTCCGTCCAGAACTCTGAACTAAGATTAGCTAAGGACAGCCACACTGGAAAGAAAAGGGCTTCAAGGTTCTTGGCGCAGAACATAGGCCTCCATCGCTGAAACAAGATCTGGCCTGGTGGCAAGAGATTATACCCCTCCTAAAGAATAAATCTGCCTCTCTTTCATTTGGGAAGGTAACCAGGTAATATAGATTGCCTAAAGGCTGCAGCCTGGGTAAACTTCGTCCCCTGGACGTCCGATCCAGGGTCTTCTTAATCTCTGCCATGGAGGGGTTTCCCCTAATGACCTTTGCAATAAGGCCGAGTCTATCAAGGTGGCGGATTCTGTTTGCCACCTTAGGGATATGAAGGGAAAGCGAGATGTGGTCCTCCATGTCCAGTAGAGTAGGCAGAGTTTTAGCCATAAAGCTAGTGGCTATTCTGCCAAGTGCAGTTCACTAACAGAGATTGAGTGGGCTCAACCCCCTGATTACCGAAGACAAGCTGTCTAACTTGCCTCCTAACCACCAGTGCAGTTAAACTGATCTTGATAGAATGTCTGCTATCAATAATAGTCGCCCACAGCTGATCAACTGGACCTTGAATAAATCCCCACCAGATAAAATCAGTATTGACAAGGAGAGCAGACCTGACAATGGTAAGAACAGCTCGGGGAAGTGGAGATCCAAGAGAAGACGAAGGAGCGGAGGGAAAATCTTGAGAAGAAGGAAGGGGAGATGGAGGGAATGTAGTATCAGAAATTTGGGGGCTAGAATCTGAAGAAAAGAACAGGTACTCCATTTGAAGCCAACATTAAACCGTTCTGTAGAGCTCCAAAGTGACAAAGTCTGCTAGCTGATCTGAGAAGATAGAGAACTTGGCCTTAGGAGGGCGATCAAAGCCAAGGTAAGCAATTTTTAGCCCAATGGAGGCAGCCAATGGGTCGTTGGTTGGGCCAGATTGCTCATCAATAAAGAAGATGTATGGGAAAATGGATTCGTCAAAAAGCCCAAAGATCAACTGTGGAGCCTTCTAGCCAACCACAACAGATTTGATCAGAAGTATAAAAAATGGCAAAATATTTAGAGTTTTCGGGAGCAGATGTGATCGGGGATGGTATTGGGGAGCTGGGATCAGAGCATATAATATGTAAGGGGAGAGGGACACCCATCGAGATCCAGCATTATGAGCATAAAAGGAACCTTGATTAGGCAGGAATAGATACTGAGTAGAAAGCTGCAGTAAGGAATAGCAGAAAGAAGCAGGATTGGATTCTTTTTTTTTTTTTTCTAATTTTAGAAAAGACGAATAGTATTAAAAAAGTGCAAAGTTTAAAACATGATAACTCGGCGAGCTATTATCAGAATGGAGCGATCTTAAGCATTTTGGAAAGCCCTCAGAGTCTAGTTGCAGAATTGGGATGGCACCTCTCATAACTCCTTACGGTTAGAGAGATATCTTAGAAAAGGTGGACAGGGGTCAGATAGAACTGCACTTGGAAGATCCTTTGGTGGGTAGCCGGAGCCGGATTTTTGGAGTTTCTGTTGGTTTGGAGTTATCTTTTCTTTTGTTTAGTAGTTTGTTGAAAAGTTTACATGTATTATTTTGTTATTGATTCTTTGTGTTTGTGTTTGCAAATATAATAAAACATTAAAGAATGAATCTGTATGAAAGAACCCGCCCCTTTGTCGTTGCCGACGGGCTGGGCGGTAAAGCAACGTGCATACCAGATGATTGGTATGTGGACGTATAGTTGTGTCCAGAACGATATACGTGTGAACCCGGGTGAGGGATTGATCATCCCTGAATCACAGTAAGTTATAAGAAGATGTTCTATGTGTGACTAACATTTGTGTGCTTATTGTCTGTGTGACTAACGATTCGCCTCAGGTTAAGGTAATGGTTTACCCACTTAGTCCTTCCCTGGACTAACCCCCACCACTTCTTTCCTATTTCTTACAGATTAATTTGGTAGCTTCATTGACCGGCGGAAGCCTTGAAGTGATAGTAGAGATCTTTGTCATCGTGGATTCCTCGTGGCTTGAATTGTAACCTTGAGTTTATGAATTTTATTAAAGAAAGATACTTATTATTTGAGTTCCATTATCCTCTCTTGTTTGATCTCAAGTGCTTAACGCTCAAGGAGCATTTCATTTGGTATCAGAGCCTAGGCTTCCGATTATTAACCATAGTTGGTTATTGGGCCAAAGACCATTAGAAGTCATCAATATTGAAATTATGGGAAACCAAGTAGGAACAAACTTCTTGGGGAAGTTATGCAGCCGAGACATCTAGTCGTGGCCAGCAACGGGAAAAGGGAGAGTTCAAAATTTAGTTTTCACATTCTAAACCTAGTACCTAACTGTGAAGTCCCTAAACATTAGTAGTCATCCAAATTAATCTTAAATGTTGTAGTGGTAAGTGTAGTCAACCCCGAAGGGTGTATGGAGTAGAACATAGTTTTAGATATGTCTTGTACCTTGGATATCTTGGTTCATCTCTAGAAATTAATGACTTTGCAAGGAATTTACAGATTATCCCCATGAGGACATGGGTAAATTTTTAGTATGAGAGAAAATGTAACACACCTAGGGGGTTGAGAGATAAGTAAATAATTTTTATTCTTAACCTCAGGTCAGGAATATTTAAAAGAATTGCAACGGTTGGGAAACAAATTGAATACAGGTGTCTATACTAAGTTACGGTAGATATCTGAGGAAAATAGAGGTAATATCTGAACTAGAATAGCAGATCTAATTAGAGGAGATTATCTAGATAAGCATTTGTAAGAATAGGAAGATATTTCCAATAATTGGAAAGGAGAGGATATTTTTCTAATTTTAGAAAAGACGGATAATATTAAAAAAGGGAAAACTTTAAAACATGATAACTTGGCGAGCGATTATCAGAATGGAGCGATCTTAAATATTCTAGAAAGCGTTCGGAGTCTAGTTTCAGAATTGGGGTGGCACCTCTCATAGCTCCTTACGGTTAGAGAGATATCTTAGAAAAGGTAGACAGAGATCAGATAGAACTGCACGTGGAAGATCCTTTGGTGGGTAGCCGGAGCCGAATTTTTGGAGTTTTTGTTGGTTTGGAGTTCTTTTGTTTAGTAGTTTGTTGAAAAGCTTACATGTATTATTTTGTTATTGATTCTTTGTGTTTGTGTTTGCAAATATAATAAAACATAAAAGAATGAATCTGTATGAAAGAACCCGCCCCTTTGTTGTTGCCGAAGGGCTGGGCGGTAAAGCAACGTGCATACCAGGTGATTGGTATGTAGACGTATAGTCGTGTCCAGAACGATATACATGTGAACCCAGGTGAGGGATTGATCATCCCTGAATCACAGTAAGTTATAAGAAGATGTTCTATGCGTGACTAACATTTGTGTGCTTATTGTCTGTGTGACTAACGATTCGCCTCAGGTTAAGGTAATGGTTTACCCACTTAGTCCTTCCCTGGACTAACCCCCACCACTTCTTTCCTATTTCTTACAGATTAATTTGGTAGCTACGTGACTGTCGAGCGAAGGGAGCGCGAGTGATAGTAAAGATGCTGTCATGCGTAGATTCCTACGTAGCTTGAATTGTAACCTTGAGTTTATGAATTTTATTAAAGAAAGATACTTATTATTTGAGTTCCATTATCCTCTCTTGTTTGGTCTCAAGTGCTTAACGCTCAAGGAGCATTTCAACGAATGACTGAAATTGAACACTTTAAATGCATTGCAAAATCCAAACAAAATAAGATGGAATGCATTGCAAAATCCAAACAAAATAGGTGCGTACGAAATAGTCCCAAATGCAAAAGTGTCCCTGAAGTATAAATCTACTTAAGGCTAGTGAGATATAGATTTCATCGTCATTCACAAACCTAACTGAGAAGAACATTTCATGAGCTTCTAGTATGATTGCCATGAGGACCTTTGAAGAACGTAAACCACGGGTACCCTATGATTTCCACTTTTTTCCTATATTTTTATTTCTTGGTAATTTTTGGTTTACTGATTCTAAGCAGCGCCGCCCAGAAGTTCTTGAAACATCAAGATTTCTAACAGAAGCATGAAGATTTTTCCCTCCCTGGCTATGGCGTCACCGAAATCCTCCCGTCTACCATAAGCTCATTGGGATCCTCATGTCTGCCATAAGCTCACCGGAATCATGATCGCCATTTCTGAAGCTTCGTTGAAGTCCTGATCGCCATAAGCTTCGCAAAACAGAAGGTGCTGATGTGGAGGATTTGACACGCATCTGGAAATCATAGGGTACTCGTGGCTTACGTTTTGCAACGTGCCACCAATCGGTGGTTTCCAACTGGAAACCACTAATCTTTCCAGCTGGAAACTGGCTAGCGGCGCTGCCGGTTTCCAGCTGGAAACTATCGATTGGTGGCACATTGCAAAATACACTAATTCTATAACTCTAGATCCAACCAAGGACTTTATAGTGCAATACAAATAGATAAACGGATATTTTTTAATATTCTAATTTTCAATATTTCTCTAGTATAAGTGGACCTGCAAATATCAACCTTTTCTTTTTTAGGGTTACATGATGAAAAATTGCAAATAAACTCTCAAATCAGCTGGAAGGCAACAACCGTGTTGCTTTGCGTGACGAATGACTTTTGTTTTTCTTCTGTGTTTCTATTTTGCAGATTTGTATCTGAGTATGACACATTCCTCTAGATGGCGATTGCAGATGACTTAAGTTCTATTACTTGCCTGAAGCCAGATGTATATGTGTTTATTTTAAAGGCAATCCTTTGTCTTAATTTCAGGGTTCTTAAAACCCTAAGTTGTGCAGTTTAATGCCATTCTTTTAGCCTCACAAACAAAAACACAAATAGAAAAATATCCACTAGAGCCAAACCACCCAACCACATATGCAAAACAAAAAGAGAGAGCACAAATATACAAATAATACATTTCACACTAAGAAAAGAGATGAAACAAAGCACGAGGGAATGCATCTTCCAAACCTGATACATGAATGCGCAAGGTCAATATAAAAGCATCAAATGTAGTATAATGAAACCATTTAAACACCATTTACTGTTTCTAAAACATTAGCAACAAAGCCTAGATGCTTACGTTGGAACACCTTTTCTTGAATGAAATAACTGGCAATCTGAGAAATTATTCAGAGTTCCACAAATAATGAATATCCATAATTACTGTGTAGGAGCAGTACAGTTGCAGCAATTTGACATGCACTGTTAATCAAGCAGGGTACTATGATCTCGATGCAGAATGGCTCTGCTTCTGGATCCGATCCAAGAAATCTGCGAAAGAGGGAAAGGGAAAAATGCCCGATGGTTAAGGATCACATGGGTGAGAATTAGTTCATTAGATCACTTTACTTAGCGGTATTATTTAGGGCTAAAAATGGCGTTGATTTATGCCATCGTAGCATGCGAGGTAGAATATAAAGTCTACAAGTTCATGCGTCCAAAAATTCAAAACAATAAAAGAATTACACCCTTCATCCGACACTAACATTCGCCGACTCCAACATCAAATGAAATTGCTGCTATCGTTCATGCAAATGATAGCACGACAATAATACCAAGAACAACATTGATCTGGATGTGAAATGACCATGCCCCAGGTTTCATGAGTATTCTTGACGCGAAGTATAAACCACTTCAATATTCCCTCTTTTACCCGCATGGGACACTACGATGACATCCAAAAAATGAATATAAGATGTCCCAAAATAGACTGGTATCAAATGAGGCTCTTGCATGAACCCCGCTTCTTGCAGCTCAGACAACATGTGGTGAATGCCTGGTAAACATGCATTCAAAAGTTGAAGAAGTGTCTTAAGCATATCAAAACAGAAGGATAACGATGAAACCTAGCACAAGATGAAAAAGTTTTCATTGACGATGGAGACGAGAATGTTTGTTGTGGAACACTTCCAACTTCATTTCTAGGCTATAAATGTTGGTGCGCTGTTCAAACAACTGAGACCATTGCACTTGCAAGAGCAAAGGGGAGACCAACTCTGATTATAACAATGATAATGAATCCCTACGGATGAGTTGCTAACTTCCATGGGGTTGTCCGCAGTGGCATTGCCATCTTCATCATTGTACTCGTCGTCTTCATCTTAAGATGAGGGTGAAGACGTAAGTGATGCTGAGTAACTCGGCAAGTCTAAAAACTATAAAAATGCAGGTATGCAAACCACGTCATACATTAAATCAATTTCGTGATATGACTAACTGTCTTTATATCTTGTAGCATGACTGTAATCTACGTGGACTGTTTTACTTGATTCTGGAAGATTTGATGTTACAATAAGCTAGCTAAAGTACATCATGTTCATATATAAATGGGCAGTATACAGAGGGGGTCGATCATTCATTCTTCCTACTGACTTGTGCTTTTGTTACTAGATCGGATTTTTCCAGCATAGTATCTATGACTGGGCTATATGCCCTTGGTTTGTCATTTGTTGTGTTTTGGGCCTTTGTTTCATGTTTTGGCTTTGTTTGAGCCTTCGTGCCCATTTTTTATTCTTTTTTAAGACCTTTCGAGGAAAGGCTTCACAATCCTAACAGTAATGGTTGTATAGCTTTTCTTATATGGGTTTCGGGCCTATTGGTTTCTGTGTAGATTACAAATAAATTCTATTATGGTCTTTATTCTAATCTTCGGCTTCATGTCCTTCGATGTTTTTTCTATCTATCTTCTATTAATCTAGCAAACATATAAAAATGGTCCTAGTGTTATGAAAGGTATGAATGACTGAAATTTTACACTTTAAATGCTAGAATTGGTTGTTTTTTGTGACAAATAAGATGGAATGCATTGCAATAGGTGCTTACGAAATAGTCCCAAATGCAAAAGTGTCCCTGAAGTATAAATCTACTTAAGGCTAGTAAGATATAGATTGCATCGTCATTCATAAACCTGACTGAGAAGAACATTTCATGAGCTTCTAGTATGATTGCCATGAGGGCCTTTGAAGAACGTAAACCACGGGTACCCTATGATTTCCACTTTTTTCCTGTATTTTTATTTCTTGGTAATTTTTGGTTTACCGATTCTAAGCGGCGCCGCCCAGAAGTTCTTGAAACATCAAGATTTCTAACAGAAGCAAGAAGATTTTTCCCTCCCTGGCTATGGCGTCGCCGGAATCCTCCTGTCTGCCATAAGCTCACTGGAATCCTCATGTCTGCCATAAGCTCACCGGAATCATGATCGCCATTTCTGAAGCTTCGTTGAATTCCTGATCGCCATAAACTTCGCAAAACAGAAGACGCGTCCGGAAATCATAGGGTACTCGTGGCTTGCGTTTTGCAACGTGCCACCAATCGGTGGTTTCCAGTTGGAAACCACCAATCTTTCCAGCTGGAAACTGGCTGGCGTCCAGTTGGAAACCACCGATTGGTGGCACATTGCAAAATACACTAATTCTATAACTCTAGATCCAACCAAGGACTTTATAGTGCAATACAAATAGATAAACGGATCAGATGTCATGCTGATGCTCATGATACAAATAACTCACTAAGATGTAAAAGATACTAGAAACAACAACCTTCATCACATGGAACTCACCATCATGAAAGCTAAGCCAAATCCTCTAATAACGTATGGGTTGCCCCTTGAGATATGCAAACTTTAGAGAAGTAAAGTCTAGGAGATTCAATTGCCAAATCCATGGGATCTGGGAATATACTTAAACATTCTGATAAACAAATACTCTGATCTTTATATCCAGTTTCTTGGTGCTTTAATTTTGGGCAAATACTCACTGCTGCTTTCTTAAAGGAACGAGTGTAAAAGTAAACTTAAGCTTAGGGCATTCTTCTCCTTTTTGCTGGCTTACTTTAGGATCGGGCGGTCGATCGATCGGCCGATCAGCAAGCCATTCGCCTCTTCAATTCCACGGTACAAGCCGCTTTACCCTAACTTAATTCCGGCATCGATCGATCCCCTCTTCCCTGCGGATCTAGGCGTTTGGGCTTGCAGGGTTTTCTCGTCTGGAAGCCATGTCGTCGGCCATTACCAATAGCAATCTGCCGCGCAGGATTATCAAGGTGATTTTCTGTTCTTCTTTGTTTCTGAAGTTTTTCTCGTGCACTGCATTAAATTTTTTTTTAAGACTTTCTACCATAAACTTAGTTGCCCCTCAGATGCTTCCATGAATTTTTTTTCTTATGAGCTTCTAATTTTATGCTAAGCTTCAAATACAACTTTGTTCCTCATTTTAAGACCTTATTGACGTTGAGTTAACTTGGTTTTGTTTGTTACACGATTTATTTTTGCCCTTTGCTTCTTTTGCTCCTCAATACAGTCTTACGACCTTTTTCTGTTGTGTTAACAGGAGACTCAGCGACTACTGAGTGAACCTGGTAAGTTTTCTATTTTTATACTCGTAAAATTTAGGGAATACTGACTGATGTTTCGCTCCTGCAGCACCAGGCATTAGTGCATCTCCTTCTGAAGACAATCTGCGGTATTTCAGTGTTATGATTCTTGGACCCACACAGTCTCCCTATGAAGGTCTTTATTTATCATTGATCTCCTAAATATAATGGTGGTTCGGTTCAGGGAATCTAGTATAAGTTTGCCATGTGGTTGAGTTCTACAATATTGAGGCCCGTCATTTTTGTGCATAATTCTATTTATGTTCTGACAGGACATGGTTTTTTGCAGGTGGAGTTTTTAAGCTGGAGCTCTTTTTGCCTGAAGAATATCCAATGGCTGCTCCTAAGGTAATTCTGTTGCATGATTGGTCACATGATGCATAGGTTTAGTTGCGTACAGGCTAAAGGTCATATGCTACACTAAATTCCCTAATTGTTATACAGGTCCGCTTTTTGACAAAAATATACCACCCCAACATTGATAAGGTGGAGTTTCTTTTGGTTTTGTGTGAAACAACCTTCGGTGGAGTACTAACATGAGAATGCATTTGATATGTCTCAGCTTGGTCGTATCTGTTTAGACATTTTGAAAGATAAATGGAGCCCTGCATTGCAGATTCGTACAGTTTTACTTAGGTTCGTATGGCATCATATTTCTTGTTGAATATACTGCAAGTCCTATAATATGAGATTGCTTGCAGCATTCAAGCTCTGCTGAGTGTCCCAAATCCTGATGATCCCTTAGATGAAAATATTGCAAAGCACTGGAAAACGGATGAGGCGGAGGCTGTTGCGACAGGTTGTTCAGTTGTGACTATGCAATAATTTTTTTTATGCATTGCCGGAGTCCTCATTTATATCTGATTAGCTTTATTTATAGGACCTGGTTCTGTTGTTATTGGCATAATGATGTTGTTTCTGTTGCTAATGGTTGGCATAATTGCAACAGCCAAGGAGTGGACTCGGTTGTATGCTACTGGAGCATGATTATGCCCTACTAAATTCTGTAAGATGTATGGTTGAAAGCTACGAGGCAGCGGATACATAACAACTACATCTGCCATTACTTTAGAGTCTGGTGTCTTGTCAAGTTTGATCTTTGTAGTACTTGGAAATCAAGGGGTTGGCAATCAATCTGGACAAAACTGCCTTTGAAGCCAGTCATTGCAATATATGGAGACTCTGTCTGGGAGCTTTATGGGTGAGAATTTGGCCATTTTATTGGATGATTCATAAGATGTGAATAAATGGTATATCTGCTGCTGCTGCTGCTGCTCTGCTGCCCACTGTCCGTTATTTTTATGATCCTACTGTTTTGCCGCCTATATAGCAATTGTGAAAACTTAAAGATACTGGCCATCTCCTGGTGACAAATTTGTTACACATCAAAGTCGAAATGAATTCATTTATACATTTCTACTGCCGTTGCATGCTTATTACTTCGTAGTCCTTATACACGTCCTTCATTAACTATGAAGTTTCTGGGGAGAAATCAAGGAAAGACGATCCTTAAAATGAATATTTTCACCAGAAGTTGTGGATGTCTTTTGGGACACGCAATGCCTAAGGCAATTTCATTGGTTGGTGTCTTTTAGTATGCTTGTGTATGTAAAGTGTCAGTTGAGGTAGTTCAAATATTTAAAAAAAGTCGGTATCTTCCAGCTCCTCTTTGGTGGTTGAATATTATTCATATTATAATTTTGTCCGACATCTTAACATGGAAAATGGACCAGTTAAGAATCCTAATCCTAGAGAAAGGAGACATTGAAAATAATTTTGTTTTGTCAATGAAAATGTACGAGTTAAAAGCTCTTGGTTTGAGGTATTGTATATACATTTATTGGAAAAAAAATTGGGTACATATAGCCCATTGGTACATGTGGCGACCATTTGAATCAAGAATGAAAAATGGATAAGGTAATGCCTGTCGCAGCAAATTATCAAAACTCAAAATCAAGAAGCATCAACGCCATAGCTGAAGTTGCTTCATGTAATTAAAACTCAAAATCAAGAACCATCACCACCATAGCTGAAGTTGCTTCATTGAAAACTTAAAGCTGAACCTTGCTCGAAACTTGAAGCATCATTGAAACCTGAAGCATCATAGATATATCATCTGCACCATCACTGGATCATCTACACCATTGTCGGATCATCAAATCGTTCCGTGCCTTTCCTTGACGTTGTGGAAAGGGGAATACATCACAAGTGCCACAATTGTAATTGTTTAAACTATGTGCTTCGTATGACGAGTCACATGGGCCATTTTTTCTTCAGCGTCGAAAATGGACTGAGTAAGCAAGGGAATATAAATGAAGCATTGTCTCAGCAATGCGCCGTGCATGGGGTGCGAGCTGATTCAGCACTGTGCATGTGAAACCCCCATTACATTTGGCAATTTTGTAATTGTATAACCTACGGGTTTGTTGCATCTAAGATTTTATTTATTAACTGTTCTATCATACGTTCAATAAATAATATTATGTTTTAGATCACATTCCTTCATAAAGGAAGATAAGGTCATTCTTATGTCCACACTGTTGAACCTCCACAACACAGCATGGAAAAAGACCACCAATAGTTTTCTCTGTTGGCTCCATACCACCAAAGTGTTTATTTGTTTATGTGAAATGAGCTTTCACTTTGAGCCATAGACTTCAAGCCAACATTGTACATTATCTTCATAAAAATTATCCAAAAAGAAATAGTGGCTTCTTCTTACGCAAGTTGTACAACCTTTGGATTTACAAAATCTCTTGTCTTGGTTATTGCCTATTAGGAAAAACAAATGCCAAGCCATTTGCTACCATGGCTATTCTCATTTGCATAAAAATGGGGCATGATATTTAAAAAGATTTGAATGGGTCCTATAGGCCAATAATAGACAATATGTCATTATCACGTAAGTACAACTCTTTCGAAACTAGATTGTAAGGTCTATTTTGCTATTTGGAAGGGCAATAATTTTTAGTTGTTTTATTGAGGGACCAAAAGGGTGATATTTTAAAAGTTTCAATGGTTATTTCTAAACATGGCAGTATCAGATAACTTGTCATTATCATGTGAGTACTACTATTTAGAAACTAGATTCTAAGGTCCATTATTGGTATTTATTTAAAAAGATAACAATTCAGATCATTATCAACTCCTAAATACCTAGAATAAGGAGTTAGGGGCATCTAAAAACGTAGGTTTTAGATCTTTCTATCAACGTCAAGGTAAGTGGATGAGTCTTCCGTCATTTTCTTGATTCATTCTTCTCCAGAATGACAAATAGCCTCACATAAACCTGCAGAATCCAGTCAATGAGCTTACCTTGACGTAGTGCAATGGAAAGGGGTCAGGCAACGACGCTCCCGGATTCTGCAGGTCCTGGGGCTGGCAAGAATGCCTTTCCCCTTTCCATTCCACATAACATAAAGGGACGACTTCGTTATAAAAGTTTGGTTGCCTATGCTTTTATCAAATATAACATCCATGCCAATTGACATATACCACCACTATGCACACAAAACACTATTGTAGCTCAAATGATTAAATGGTCTCTTCGGTCCATCTATCATTTGGGTTGTATGCCATGGCTCATACTTACTCCGTCGACTTGCTCCTTATCTTTCTTCATGCTCTCATTAATGTTTATGAAATGAACAAATAAGCCTCTAAGATACTTGGTTCTTCATAATGTTCCATATCCTTTATAACCCTTCATATGAGATTTAATGATAGAATGTAGAGAAAGGAGGATTTTGGAATTTTAGGTGTACAATATTGGCATGACATCTATATATATGCCATCTTGACTTCGTTACATGCATCTGGAAATTGCAGTGTTCAAAGCCCGCATATCTCCTAGCACGAACCTTAATGCATAAAAAATAACAATAAAAATTATCCTATCTCTTATGTTTGAATTGGGCTTTTAAATGTTGACGATTCGAGATGTCTTTTGGAGTTTTAAAGTGGATGAAGGTCATGGTCTATTTGGAAGGAATATTCATAAGCATATCTTCTCTTTTCTTAATAACTATTTGATAATCGAAACAACATTTTGAAATCCATATCACTCCTAGCCCTATATCTACTAGATCATTATTCTAGATTAAAGAAGCAATACTTAGTTTAGTTGATCTATGAGGGGTGAAGATATTTTTACCCTAGTTTTGAGGATCTTGGAGCTAGAAATCCCATCCTCCAAAATCCTGGGCACCGGCCAGGTACAGTTAGGATGATCTTGGCCGTCCAACCCCCCATGAAATCTCAGTCATCCGCGGGAGATCATGTCCTCGGAGATCACGTCCATTGCATGGTTGCGATCCCCGCCGCTGGAATCCCGCCCCACGATGACCCCGTTATCCACCATCGAGGCTAGTGATCCCCATCTTTGGGATCCCCGTCAATCGCATGGTTGTGATCCCCTCCTCCAGGATCCCACCTCCGTTATTTGCCACCGTGATCCCCGTCAGTGGGATCGCATGATCCCGCCCTCCGGAAACCTGCCTCCGTGATGACCTGGCTGACATGCCACCTGCATCAGCCATGGTGTTCTTCCGTGATCCAGGCCTCTAGGATCTCGCATTTGTGATGACATGGCCAACAAGCCACCCCATCAGCCACGATGCTCCTCCATGATCCCCCCCTTGGGGATCCTGCCTCCGTGATGACCTGGTCAACATGCCACGCCATCAGCCATGGTGGGTCATATATGCTCCCCAGCAATACAACAACCAAGACTGTAGTATATATGTCATAAATTATATGAAAAAATTAGTTCGAGAGGTTTGCAACAAAGAAGATCAGGTAAATCATAATTCTGCAGTTTATAGATTACTTAAGAATTATCCATGATTAGTGTCTCTACTCTTTTTCAGGTAGTCATTACCTGGGACTGGTTTCAGAAGGAAGAGATAGGAAAAACCATGACCATGTTGCAGAAATTGAGTGAGTGCCTAGCCTAAGGGAAATCGACTTTCTACTTGCCCGAAGGCGATCATCAATTCTCTCATCCAGGTACCCATTTGATGCTGAGTGGCCCCTGAAAAAAAACATGGAACTTTGTGACCTACAATCTGGATTTTGTGAATACATGTATATGAGGCTGTAAATATTTTGTGAAGGTATTGTATGCACATATGAATATATGGGGTGAACTTTTTGTGAAATATTGGTCACACTTTTAATGTGGATCCCCTCCTCCGAGATCCCACGTCCGTAAAAAGGCATATTTCGTGTAGATTCTTTGAGATCCCCTTCTCCGGCATCGCCATAAGGTCAGTAGAGGATCCCGCATAAAAAAAAGGAAGGGCATATTTTGTATAGATTCCTTGTGATACCCTCCTCCGGGATCACACATAAGATCAGTAGAGGATCCCATCCTTCAAGATCTCACGTCCCCAAAAAAGCATATTCCGTGTAGATTCCTTGTGATCCCTTCCTTTGGGATCACAAGGTTATTATTGGGGAACTCCACGCAATCTAAATACAATGGTACAATTTTCTAATTGAGTTGGCCTAGCTTTATTTTTCAATGGTGCCAACTTAGCTTTGAAAAAAACTTGTCAATGTTCAATCCCTGCCTCAAGAAGTTTTTTTGAAATCCTCAATGGTTCCCCAAGCTTGCCTTACAACAGCTCCATTTTAATTATCAATGGTTCCAACATTGGAAATAGTACAATGGCTCATTGGCCCAGAACTCATGCTCGATTTTAAATGGCTATAGAATCAATCTGAATCAATTTGACTCACTGTTGACATGGAAACTGTGGCTGGACGCTCTCAATGGTTACATCTAGTACGAAAATGGGTTGTTGCCACATCATGCGATTGAGGACTCTGCAAAGGCTTGGACATCACCCCTCTAGCACATCCCTGATCAGGACCTTTTTTTGCAACCTGCGTGAAGCATACATTTTCTCAAAACAAGGTTTGAGGTTGTTGCCTTCCCACACGAACTCCATAGCCAACAACCTCTTCAAAGCCTTGGCTTGGATAATGCATTCCTTCAACTCAGTTAGCATTGCTCCATCTGTTGGCCTATTAACATCATCCTGGAGATGCCGGGAGGTCTCTCTAAAATTGATGGTCTTCACCATCTATATATAAAACATGCAGCGGGAATCATACAGCAAAAGAAAAACCAGGAATCCAAAGGAAAACATCAGATGCTTACTTGTGAATTCGTGGATTCTCTCATCCTCAGCGAGATCAAACCCCACATTCTCCTAACGTTCATTCAAGTGGACTAGAACATCCTCAAGAGTGTGCATGTTGCTGGCACTGCACTCACCGAGCTACTGCCGGGTCCTCGCCATCTTCACTTAGCTTGAGGAGGGACATATATATAATGCAAGCCATAATGACCGTTAGGGGTTCCATTGTCTAAATTGTAAAATGGTACCTTCAATGGTTTCCAAATAGTACGTGTGATTCCCTCCTCCGGGATCACATCCTATATTATGTGTGACCCCTCCTCTGAGATCACAGTAGGGGATATTTACGTGTGATCCCCTCCTCCGGGATCACACCGCATATTACGTGTGATTCCTTCCTCTGGAATCCCACGCCCACCTTTGTAAGAGGGTTCAAAATTTTATAAAAAGTGAGGTAAACGAAAATCCTTTTAGTTTTGAGATAAATAGGACATCTCAGATTTCAGCAGGACATGTCCAAATCCAATACAAAAATAATAGGACAAAGTTCAATTTCATTAAAACAAAACATTCCACAAAGATAATGAAATCTTATAAAAAAAATGTGATACTTTGATTAAGCAGAAATGAATGTGTCATTGTTTGTCCAGGTCCTTTTATTCTTTTCCATTGAAAAATAAAACTCAAAAAGAATAAAAAAATTGAATACTTTTTGTACCTCTGAGCTGTGGTTGGAATTTGAATGGATTGCCTGGCGTATGTCATGGGCATGGCCATGGATGGAATGGGACAGGAAGTGGTCACCTTCTCTCTCTCTGTACATGGAAGAGGTCAGAATGAGGAAAAATGAGAGACAAAAATTGGATTTATATATTTGAATGTAAAAAGAAAAGGTAATTACCTTTTGGGTTAATATTTTAAAGGTGAATTTCGATATATAAGATAAGTTATATTATATAAAACATACATACTAAGAAAATCCTCCTCCCCTTGAAAAGAGTAGGAGAAAATTCTACTCTTCAAGAATTAGTAGGACAAAGTCCAATTCGTTAATTTTTTTTTGTAGGACAACATGTCCTGCTCATCTCGACAACAACTGGACATTGGCAAATTTTGCAGGACAAAATGTGAGGTTAACCTCACTTTTTTCGAACCCTAACAAGGTATATTCCTAGGGATGTCGTGTGATCCCGTCCTCCAGCCTCACAATTTTGCTGCTCTCGAAGAATGAAATCCTCTTCGGTTGGTGAGGATGTAGCACATCCAAAGTAGCATATGTCTACCTCATTGATGAGTGGGAAGTTGATGCTCTTCAAGAAACCAGTGGACATTGCTATAATCATATAAGCTTTCGCGTGGAAATTCGAGCTGTATTTCAGATAGTTCGAATGGAAATTAGCTGCAAAAAGATAGTTCAGATTCCATAGTCAAATGTGAAGGGTGCATGCATTGTATACTTGCTCTACATTATCCTCCAAAGCATCCATGGTGCAGCCTGGCGCAACATCCTCATTACTGTTTCGATGTGCAGTAGGATAGTGGAAGCAATCTGTGAGACTCGAGGATTCCGGAGGATGGTCTCATGGATTACACACGTTAAAATTCTAATGGCTGGACTGTGCATAGGCTGGGATATTCAAAGAGGAACACCCGATGTGTCCATACTCTATCTTGGACCGTCGATTCAGTAAGGTCCCTCTCCGGAATCATCAATGTACAATCCAGACTCAGGTACCCACAACAATGGGATCCCAGAGGTCGGGATACCACTGGCTAATAACGGAGATTGGATCCGGGCCTCCGAGATCACTATGGCTGATAATAGTCATGGGATCCCGGAGGCCGGGATAACCGAGGCTGATAACAGATCTGGGATTTCGGAGGACGAGATCACGCAGGAACACCGTGGCCGATGGCGTGGCATGTCGGCCAGTTCAGCCATAGAGATAGGATCCCAGAGGGCAGGATCATGGAGGCCCACCGTGGCTGATGGCGCAGCATGTTGGCTAGGTCATCACAGAAGCGGGATCCCGGAGGGCGGGATCACGGAGGAACATTGTGGCTGTGATATGGTGCTCAGGGAAGTGACCTTGCATGGAACAATATTTATTGATATGATTAAGTAAGAAAGCCATCCAGTATGTCTAAGCCTTGATAAGAGAGAGCTAAAAATAAACCTTGACCTTTATTTAAAAGCAAAAAGGCAAAAAAAAAAAGGTGTTGTTACCTAAAAATAGAAGGACAACTTTGAGACGTGATATCTCCGCGAGCACAACTCAAAGATCGGCAACCCTTAGCTTATTGGAAAGCTCTTGAATTCTAGTTTCCAGATTGGGCTTGGTTGTCCATAGATTTCTTACGATTTGAATGTTATGCCCAAAAAGGTGCATAGGGGACTAAGCTGACTGCACAACTAGATCTGCTTCTATCTATGTTTGATGAAGAGCCTAGCCTCGCTCTGCAGTATTTTCTCTTGCTTCTTACTTGATCATATCATTAGAAGGAGTTCCTGTAACACCAGTGGCTGGTGGCTAGAAAGAGCTTGTTCTTATACAGTCTTACGGAGTAGCTTGACTTGGTGACATCTCTTCTAGTTGGTCCTGTTGGGTGTTTTACTTTCTAATAAGTTGATGAAGCGTTAGAAATTTGAGTGGATTAGCAGCACACAAGACATCTTAAGGCAACGCAGAAGCGAGAACTTCTGAGGCCGAGAAGAGTAAAGGTGAAAAGAAAGCAGCACAAGAGGAGGAGGCGAGGAGCAAATTGCAAATCAGTTATCTTTTGTCTGATATGAAATTGATGTTTAAGGATTGTGATTAGAATCTTTAGATATTTCTTATTGCATCCTTATAGGTGAGGCTAATGATTGTCATAAATGGTTGGCGCTATTTATGAAATCACGATCCAAACCAGGTGAATGAAAAGAGTTGTTGCTCTTGTCCAAGTGATTGGAATGAGCTGATGTCATGTCCAAGAGGTTGGAATGAATTGATGCCATCTCTAAGAGGTTGAAATGAGTTGATGCCATGTCCAAGAGGTTGGAATGAGGTGAAGCCATGTCCAAGAGGTTGGAATGAGTTGATGTCATGTCCAAGTAAATGGAATGAGTTGGTATTCATGTCCAAGTGAATAGAGTGTTTGCTATTCCTGATGTTCGCAGATCTTCTGGTTGGTGCTGGAGATTGCAAACTGGAATAGAAACTGATCAGAAGTTGGTGCTTCTGGTGGAGGTTAGTAAACATTTTATTTTAAACTAACCTATACTTTGAGGCAAATTAAGTTGATGTTTAATTTGTGGTTTTTGCAGACCTTCTCAAGGAAATAAGTTTATTTCTGAGAAGAGAAGGACTAACATGCTTTTCAAAGGTTGATTAAATATCACTTTGAAAAGGGAGGTTTGATGGTTTCCTTTTAGATACAATGGCGATCGAAGAAGTTCAGTCTTGAGAAGGGAAGGAATTGATAGTCTTTTGGGATGTAAATCTTTAAAAAAGATGATCGAGGACTATTAGTCTTGAGAAGGGAAGGAATTGATAGTCTTTGAGAAGGGATATAAATCTTTAAGAAAGATGATCGATGACGATCAGTGTTGAGAAGGGAAGGAATTGATATGGTCCTCGGGGGAATTGCCTTGCATGGAACAATATTTATTGATGTGATTAAGTAAGAAAGCCATCCACTATGTCTCTAAATCTTGATATTATCAAAGAGAGAACTAAAAATAAACCTTGACCTTTATTTAAAAGCAAAAAGGCAAAAAAAAAGGCTGATGTTACCTATAAATAGAAGGACAACTTTGAAACGTTATATCTTCGTGACCACAACTCAAAAATCGGCGATCCTTACCTTATTGGAAAGCCCTTGATGTCTTCCAGATTGGGCTTCATTGTCCATAGATTCCTTATGGTTTGAAAGTTATGCCCAGAAAAGTGCATAGAGGTCTAAACTTATTGCACAACTAGATCTGCTTCTATCTATACTTGATGAAGAGCCTAGCCTCGCTCTGTAGTATTTTCTCTTGCTTCTTACTTGATCATATCATTAGAAGGAGTTCCTGTAACACCAGTGGCTGGTGGCTAGAAAGAGCTTGTTCTTATACAGTCTTGCAGAGTAGCTTGACTTGGTGACATGAAACGCTCCTAGAGCGTTAACACTTGAGATCAACAAATATTTTGACACACTGAATAACATTCATATTCAATAAGGATAATGATAACAAAATATTACGCTGAAGCAATGGGGGTGTCGCCACCCTCATCATCTGAAACTAAACTAAAGTGTTCAGGATCTCTAATAGAATACTCTCTAAAGAAGTCACTAAGATATCGTGCACATCGCACGCACAGCCATAAGAAAAAACGCTGAAAGGCATCATGCAGATAACTCCAAAACTCTCCTAAATCGATCTTAACTACGCCGCTCGACAGCGACCTCGGTCTCCGCTCCATCTGGAAAGGTAAAGGAGACAACAATGGGGTTACTCCTGGAAAAGGACTAAGTGGGCAACCGTTACCTGGTCTAGACAACTTGGAAGAAATACAGCATTACAACACAGCTTCAACAGTTATTAATGTTATCCAGGGATGATCAATCCCGCCTCTCCGCATTACCGCAGATTCGCGACACGGATGCACGTTCACACACCAATCACCTGGTATGCGCGATGCTCAACCGCTCCAACCCTCCGGCATCGACGAAGGGGCGGGTTCATTCAAACAATTAAACCATATCTTATTAACATTCCACAGGAAATCATATTAGACAGCAGAACATAATAAAAGAACAATGCTTCGACAATCATTATTTACAGGCAAGAATTTATGTAGAATACTCGGCAAATATATTTGGGCAATATAACATCATAAAGGTTAAAAGGGAAAGGCTAGACAAAAGTTGGGTTTCAGTCGAATTCGGGGGCAACGATCTATAACCTTAACCAACTAATCCACCGATGAGCTTTAAAACAAATGGCGAATTTTTAACTAAGAACAATGCAAAGAAGGTTAAAAAGCGCATACTGCGCAGAACAGGGCGGATTCAGCAAGTGTGATCGGAGCTAACAGGAAAGAGCAGAACAGGCCGGAATAGACAAGACTCAAGTCGTTTTAAAGGGATAATTATTTGCATGACAATCAGAAGCGAGAATCAGGACCCATCTGGTCCAGAAACAAGGATTTGCAACCGCCATAGCAGCTTCCTGAGCTTCCTGGAAGAAAAGGGAAACAACTAGGACAAGCCGAGAATGGGTTGAGAAACAATTTCAAAAGCTTATAACAAGAGTTCGAGCTTGTAGAGACCACTGGCAGCAAAGACGTCAACCATGGCAGGCATGAAATACAGGGTATTATCTATGGATTTAGCAACAAAAGTACAGCAATCTAGCATCTGCGGCCTCAAACCTTCTCCGATTGCCTAGTTTCGGCTCCAGTTACCCAGCTGTTCCAATTTGTTTTCCTTCTGCCTGTTCCAATTTGTTTTCCTTCTGTAACAAAGCTGATGGCGCAGGCAGAACTATGCGAAAATTTCCAAACAAAAAGGTGCTTTCCTTTAAAATACTACTAGTAAACGGGTGCCCGGCGTTGCCGGGCTAATGTCGTGACATGTATTTTTACTTGGCCTTTAATGTCCATGCGTGCAACTTTCGATAACAACACATGTTGATATTGGCAAGAATGGATATTATTTGCTTTTGTTAATTATTATTTAAATTGTCTAATGACTGTATCATCAATGTATTGACTCTGCGTTTATGGATTTCAGAAGAGAAAACAACGCTTTATACGGAATGTGGGGGTAGCTAAATCTACCTTTAAAGACGAAAATTTGGAAAGAGATCCAAAATTTATGCTCAAAAAAGTAATTAAATACATCAACAAAATATAGGTGCCCGGCATTGCCGCGCATAAGTATGGATGTGTGCCATTTTTGGAGCGTGCAAGGACTCAACTGTCCTGCGGTAATCTGTGCATGTGAACCCAGCATAAGTGAATTATAGCGATACTTTATCGTGTCTCATTTCGTTTTAGAGTCTATTATGATGGTTACAAATGCTTTAAACTTACATTCATGTAAGTATGTTTTTTGCACTATTGCAAAAGTAACAAAATGTAACATTCTGCCTTAAAATTACCTAATGCATTTGCCATGTCACTGGATATCTTTGATAGATGTGGTTAAATGTTTTAAATTTCATGCATGCAACTGTATTTTTGTACCATTGCAAACATCACAAAATGTAGCATTCTAAGTATATTAGCATTAGCCTATGCATCTCCCAAGTCATTGAATATCTCCAATAGAGAATCAAGTATACATCATAACAACCTATATAAAATTATAGAGCTTTATCCGTACACAATAAGTAGACTATGCAAATAACAGACGTCAGATGGTTTGGCCTACAAAAAATGTTAGTGAAGTGGCAAAAACCATTCCAAAAAGAAATCGGGATTAATATGCATATAGCACTTCTTAAGGTGATATGCCTTTACTTTTAAGAGCAATTGATTTTTTGGCCTGCCAACTTTTATTTAAATGTACTCACATGCCCGGATTGTGGAGCTACATTATTTATGACATCAGCATATTATTTCTGGTAAGGAGCATGGCTAAGAGTACAACTCTCTTATTTGTCACTACTGTTTTTCCTAGAAGGTGTGCTTTTGATTTTGTTCCTCTAATTTAACTCATATTACCAGCATGTTTGCATCTAATTTGCATTTTTGTGCATGTTGCTATATTTATTTCCTGAATTAATAAGCATAATTTGGTAGTATTTCCTTGCTTTTTTCATTATGCAAAAGCCAATTACTTTGGCCATTTCTGATTGCATTGAGACATATGGCATCTGGTAATTGTGGGTCTATTTCCACCTTCTATGACACCCATGACCCCTTGCAGCAGTGCCACTGCTTTCGAATTCCTGTACACATTAAGATCTTAAGCTCTGGCAAAAAATGTAGATCAGTGCATCATCTCTAAAGTCACATTCATGCACCATCACATCTAATAGAAGATGTTGACCTCAAATTGTAAGCTGCACACCGGTCTCTAAAATATTATTACAACCCAGATATGCATTTTGTTAGAAAGCAAATGCACTATTTAACAGTGTTAACACCTCTACATAATTATTTGTCTTGCAAAGAAACATGGAAATTTTATTAAATGAAGGCATTGTGAGTAAACAGTTCAGACCTGGATTTCAGATATGTGGCAAATAGCAAGAATAAAAAATCAAATGGAGCGTCTTCCTTCTTTATGCTCCTCTTGAACAAACTTGGAGCACACGAAAGGTCCTTCAATGATGCCAGAGATGTTTGAAAAACACTGCCCTACTGTTGGATACCACTGCCATTGCTAACCAAACAGAAATTGTTACAAAACCTTCCGGTAACCAAAACCCACTAAAGATTCCTAGGGAGCTATCGTGTGCTCCGGCAAGCTTTCAGAGAGGAAGATCTTAAATCAAGTGTTGCTTTGACTATTGGATCACATCATACCTCCATTCAAGTTTCTTCCATAATATAGAGCCGACACAATAGTTGCCTTTTTGTTTGCCTGGTTGGAATGCAAATTCCTAAAGCGCTGCACATAATGCACAAATGAATGGTGTTAAAATGCCAGAATAAAGAAAAATGGAACACTTAAAATACTGTAGCCAAAGCTCTTATTACCGATTTGGCTCCGAAAGGAAGGTTGTCTTTAAAGATGCAGAAGAGATGGCTTGCATGGTACCGTCACAATCCCATCTACACTCTATTCCTGTAAAACATAAATGGGCGAAAATATCAGAGGAAGATTATGCTCATTCCATTCCCATTGCCCTTTGCTTATTTCTATGAAACCGTGAAATGGCAATTTGCTGGAACAATTTAGAGGTGCTTCGTTGAAACATGTCTGGGATATTTAACCGAAACTGTACCTACTGGATATGAAACAAAAGCCTTCTGGAAATGTGTTTCTCATGATCTTTTTCGAATCAAAGCTGGATTAACCCTGAAATAGAGATATTTAGAAGGCCAAACTTTAGAAAATGGCTCAAACCCTACTTGCAAATATTTTACATTAACAGAATCTAGAAAGTGGCTGCAAATCCTACCTACAAACGCAAATGTGAATCCAGGAGGTTTCTTCCTCCTCCCACTGGAAAGCATATCCAAGATCGATTCGCTAACGGGCCTAACTGCAAATGGGTATTAAAAGATGAGGTTTGCCCAGAGCCATTTGCCCAGGCCGATTATCTGCTGCATGCTCCAAAAAAGAAACCTCTGTAAGATGTAAGATCGAAAGAGGTCCTTCCCTTCCGCAGTCCCGTTTGCCTTGCCAAAATCCAAACAAATCCGAAAAACCATGCTCTGCTTGACGACCTCAACTTGTAAAATCCAAGCCAGTGCAACTAAAATCGTAGCCATGGAAAGACCCTACTAAACCCTTAAACTGCTGCAGCAATTCTTATGATTAAGAGCATCTGTAATGCTCCATTAATTCTCACCGCCTCCATCCACAACGACGCACTGAAGCAAAGGAAAGGGAAACGACTGAAATGTTTGGGGTCTGGGTTCGGGAACTCCTGCAAGACAGCCCTCTGTGAGGACCCTTGGATCTAATAGGAGAATCCGGGGGACTATGTCACGCGGGATTTGCAAGAAAAGAACAAGAGAAGAAAACAGAACAAAAGAGAACAATGAGAGGAAAATGATAAGCTTCCTTGATATCAATGATGAACATATATGAGCTCTCGCAATCGAGAGAAGACTGAAGAGAGACAAGACTCAAAACTCATCTAAAAATCATGTGCTAGCTCTACTCATATATATAGTACAATGGCCTTTGGCCCAATATAGACACCCTGACCGATCTCTTGCCGACTCACGGAAGGAGGCCTGATTCTTGGTGGAATGTTGGCGGTGCCTCTTGAAGTGCCTAGAACCGCTACCGACACCGATGCAAAAGGCGATGTCATCACTTGTCGCGGGCGCCTTGGTAGCGTACCCAGTGCTTTGATCGCGGGTCTGCCGCTTGGTCTTTTGTCGGCCTTGGACGACCGACCCGTGCACGCCCTCAGGATCTTTGGACTTGACTTGATCCGTCAGATATGCATAAATAGTCCCTGCATCAGAGGCACGTGACTAACACTCCCCACCAAAACGACACACCGAGTGAAGAAAAGGAGGAAGTGTTTCGACGGGGAAGCCATCACCGAAAGTGATCCTCACGGGAGTGAGGACGGGCGCCATTATGGTAAGTACCAATGAGATCCCCGGGCGTATTTGAAGAGCAGAGGGAGTGTTGAGCCCAAGGGCGTGATCGGGCCAATGAGAAAATGAGAGCGCACATGTCTTCAAGGGCGGGCGATGGGCTTCCGAAACAAACCGGCACTCCATGAGTAGGCGTGTCCGAGACCGAAGGCACCGACACCGCATTCGGATTGCGAAGGAAAGATGGGACGCTGCCGATTTAAAGAGCTGACCAGGATGCATTTGAGAGCAGCACAGAAACCGGCTTGACGGTGTACTGAAGGATCTGGTGAGGTGGCTGCATTCTGCAAGAAGGTGTCAAGACCATGAAGAGCATCAGCAGGGCGTTGCCAACCACGCTCATTGGGAATATAGATCCAATTGGTAGTATGATCAAGGGTAGCACCATCCTCCCAATTGGAGCGGCGAACGAAACGGGGATCCCACCGGAGATCCGTCGAGATCTGAGGTGGAGTCCATCCAGCATGTCCATCCATGACCTTGGTCCAAAAGGGGAGACGCCAATCCGAGGTCAAGAACCTGGGGCGTGGAGGAACACCCAGGGAAGCATAGGGAGAGGGGATCATGCCCGTGGGCGTGGGCTGCTGAGCCTGCGCCCTGAATTCTTGGACAAGAGCCGGATCAAGAGCTTTGCACCAATGGTCCCAAACAGAAGCAGGGAGCTGAGAATTTACAGGAGGGCTATCCCAACCCGTGGGGACTGTCTTGCTATCCAGAAGAGCACGCAGTTGATTGTAACCTGCGAGGTGCTGCATATAAACTTGTGCAAAGGGAAGATCCTCAGGATGTCCCAGATACTTCCTTATCTGTTCCGGCGCCCTCGCCTTGCCGGAGGGCAAATGATGAGCAAGCTCAGGCATGTACTCTTGATGAAGAGCGTGTGTCTGATCATGATCAGCCAGATAGGGGTTGTTATCCAAAAGCAACCATTGAAGGGTGGGGTCACCCTGAAAGTTCTGGTGTGGCCCATCTCGAAATTTGTCCTGTGTATCAGCCAGATAGAAATCATGGAAAATGTATGCCATTGGCTGAACAACTCGGAAGGTGATGAAATCTGGATCGTCACAGTGAATGAGATCAAAGACTAAAAGGGCGCAGAATAGACCTTTGTCTTCAACAGAGAGGTCTGGCCAGATCCGAAGAAAGTCTGCAGTGCGCAGGGGAACATCAACAGGACCATCAGCCCCATGCCATTTCAGAAGAAAGAGGTGGCGTCGGGCAACCACATAATCCAGATAACTGGAAGGCACAGGGAAGTCAACAGGCAGGTTGCTAGTTATGGTAACATAGCCGTCAAGTTTGGTCTGAGCCTCATCAGCAGACTGAATAGCTTGCTGTAGCTGTTGTTCGAGGTCACGGATCCGGTTGTCCTTTTCTAAGAGAAGGCGTGACTGGTCACGGACCCGTTTCTGAGAAGTCGTGATATGTGAGGAGGATTGCCCAGAGCATTGAGTCGGGCACACGGCAATCTCTAGGCCATCAAGAATTTTCTCTTTTCAACCTCCGTAAGCTGCTTTTGGAGAGATGTGAGCTGAGAGGTCAAGGAGGCAATTTGAGCGTCACGCGCTGTAAGGTCTTGTGCTTGAGTGTTGTAATTCCGAGAGAGTTCTGTATACAGCGTGTTGAGTTTGGCAATATCTTTATCTTTGGCAACCAAAAGAGTCTCTCGTGCCTTGACCTGCTCCAATAATTCTTGAATGGTGGTCTCCAATTGTGCCCGCTGATCGGCAGTTGAGTAATCTGAGTTTGGGCAGCCTTGAGATCTTCACGGCCTCGTAAAAGACTTCGTGCTTGTCTTGAAGCCGGGTCTCCGAGTATGCACTTGCGTGGTAGCAGCAGAAGGTCACGGTGAACCGCGTCGGAGGCCTCCAGGGCCGTTTGAACCCCATGCATGAGAGCTTCTTGGGATTCTTGTAACTTGAGAGCAGTAGCTTGAACATCCCGGCCGATGATCTTGGGTACAAAAAGCTGGCGAGGGTGCGGGAGGCGGAGGGGCCCATTGTTGCCGTGTTTGTGATGTTTGGGAGACATGATGAGAACCGGAGGGCCTCGCTTGCGTAGAGGGAAGAGGAGACAAGACATGCGTGGTGTTATCTTTGACATGACCGGGTAGAAGGGCGGAAGTGCCAACCGGTTGATTTTGAGGAAGGGAATGAAAGGATCATGTTGAGTGGAAGCATGAGAATGAGGAGGGGAGGGAGGAAAGTAATGACGAATGACGGCTTGAAGATGGCCTCCCACGGAAACTTCAGAGATAGAAGTGGCAGCCAAGACGGTCAACTTCTTGGAGAAGACTCGTGAGAACAACAATTGGGGCCAATCAATGTGGTGGTTGGAGCGAGTAGCGATGACCACTATATTATAGAAAGGCTTATTGATATGGGTGTTCTTGATAGAATACCCAAGGAACTTCTGCCACGTAAATTTAACAAAAGTTTCATGGGGTTTGTCAATATTTGTCGCGATGCACGCTTTGCTTGATAAGCAAGAGCACCAAACGCAAAACATCTAGATCCCGTATGGCGCAGACCAAGATAAACAAGGGGTTTGCAAAGGGATATGGAATACCTCAGAAATTAGGTGTTGGGTCGATGAAATGGTGGTGCCATCGACCAATGCGTAGTGTATCCATTCCGGCATTGACGATGTGAGCAATGAACCGCTTCAACCCGGTCCGATTTGGAGCCTAAGTTCCATTTGTGAAAATTAAAAAGCTTCCATGCTCGCGACTTCACGATTCGGCCAACAAGGGCTTCACGGAAAGTGGGCCAAGAAAGATAACGACTCAAAAAGAGCCTTCCCCAGGGAGCAAAGAGCTTGAAGTGTAGGAAATTTTGGGGCAGCCATGGCGGCGAGCTTCGAGAAAAACCCGGTGATGCAAAGGCGGAGAGCGGATAACGGAGGACGAAGGACGAAGGCGCAGAGACGAAAAGGTTTAGGGCGCCAAATGGAGGCTAAGGGGTATGATGAGGGTGAAATCAGAACCGCTGATGTTGCCAGTGTCGAAAGATGCCAAGGAGGGGATTGAGAGGCAAAATTTGGCTAAGTCCCCAAACAACAAAGGGGAAGCAATGAACGGTGGAGATGAGACGTGAGAGAATGATTGGATGTGACAGGGCCAAAGGACACACATTAATGTTCGACGGGTATGAAGAAGGAATGGCATTTAATGTCGGCAACTCGCAGATGGGATATCATTAAAACGAATGTGTCGAAGGTACCATGGCTAGATATGCGGGCGGGAGAAAAGATTCTCATTTTAGAAACAAATTTTGCATTGCAACCACGCTGGCGAATTTTTCTGATTGGTCCACGCCGACAAGGAGTTCCTCGGTTGGCTATATAAGACGAACCGGGAGTGAAGCGAACATCCGATGGCGCCAAGATGTGCACGCCGGGTTTGCATGACAAATGCACTATGCCGCCCAACCGCCTCGAGTGGATTACGTGCAAAATGGACTGCCTGGACCTCTGGCGGTGCCACAATCGGGCATTGCTATGGGCGGTGGTGTGCCAAGATGGCTGAGCATGCCGATCCCCACACCAACGGGATGGAGGTGATTCTCGCACTGCTACTGACCCCGAAAGCACAACCGGTACCACATCTCAGTATCACCTCCGCGCTCCAACCCGGAGTAGAGGGTTTTTCTTCTTAGGACTTAGTAGATAGGGCTCGAGCCCGTTTTTGTATATAGGGCGTCCCATAGCGAAATAGCCGGGTCATGTGCCCCCAAAAAAATTCCACCTATAATATAAATATGCCGCTGGTTTAGTCACTATCTGTTGTGTTTGTGTCGGGAACAGCATCCGTTTGTTGATTTGCACTTTCTGTGGTATGAAATGTTTTGAGGCGAAAGCCATTAACCAGTGTAGGTAATGGAGTTCCATCTAATTCAGCCAGCTGGAAAACGCTGGGTTGAACCACTTGAGCAATTAAGAACCAAATCTCCTTCTTTGAATGTTTTTGTCTTCAGACGTTTGTCATGTAAAGATTTTTGCAACAGTTGTCCATGAAGAACACGAATATAAGCATCCCTTCTAAGTTCATCCAACTGTTCCAATTGATAAACCCTTTCTTTGAGTCAAGTGGCCGGATTATGGGCAAGAGCTGATTGAAAACGGAGAGTTGGGAGAATGTACTCAAAAGGCATTAGAGCTTCTTGACCATAAACCAATTTGAAAGGAGTGTGACCAGTAGCTATTTTGAAACAAGTATTGTAAGCCCAAAGAACAGTAGGAAGCTTGGTTTGCCAGTCAGTGCGAGAAGCGTCACAAATTTTCTTGAGAATTGTGACCGAGTTTTGTTGGTGCTTTCGCCAAAACCATTCCCTTGAGGATAGTAAGGTGTGCTCTTGTGATGATGTATCGAGATAATCCGTCAGCTCCTTGATGGTATGATTGATAAAATGGACACCACGATCACCGACCCATTTCAGGTGGGGCAGCCGAATCGTGATGATTTGTTGATAGATGACCTTGGTCGTCTTTGGCCGCATGTTGTTGTGCGGAAGTGCGCAAGCTTCCGCCCATTTGGTGGCGTGAGTCGGTGAGAACCAGAATGTAGCGGCACGGTGTGCCGCCGCCAGAGGATCGATGGGTCCCACAAAAATCCATTCCCCGCTTGCTTTGAAGGAAGTGGCGGACGACGGCGTCAAGGAAGAGCATCACGGGCGTGGGCGTCCCACCTGGCCGGCAAGCATCACACGTCGCGGCGTGGGCGTGGCGTCTTTGAAGAGCGTGGGCCAAAAATAACCAGCAAGAAGGATTTTGCGCGCCGTGGTGTCACCATGAAAATGACCACCACCGAGCCCCTTCATGGGCTTTCATGAACAATATCTGGGACCTCATGAGGGAGAACACGCCGCCTAAGGATGGTATCCTTACCCTTTTTGTAAAGATGGCCTGCAACCATGGTGTAGTCACGGACCTCAGCGAGAAATTGATGTCGACGGGATTGTCGCTATCGGAGAGAGCGTGGCGTCCCCTCGGTGGAAGAGCTCGTGAGGAGATAATGCTGAAAGTCATGAAACCAATGAGGTGTTGCCGCGACCAGAAAAAATTGAGCGCCGAAAGGCGCCCGAGACTCCGGTGGAGGGATCATCCGTGTGGATGCGTGAAAGATAATCCGGGACAACATGAGATTTGCCGCCTTGTGAACAATTTCAAAAGGTGCAAATTCTTGCGAAGGAGGACCCAACGAAAGCAATGCGGCCGTGGGCGTGGATTTGTTGATCAAATAAAGAAGTGCCCGGTGGTCAACAAAGAATTTGATCCGACCGCCCAAAAGATAGTGACGGAAGCGTTGGACGCAGAAAAATTAAACCCAAGGCTTCTCGCCTGGCGGGCAGAAGTTCGCGCCTCAAGAGAATTGAGTTTCCGGTCATTACGGTTTGGTTTGTCACAGGCGATCATATTCTTGAGAAAGAACAGCTCCAATAGCAAATGCCGAGACATCGACATGAACATGAAAGGGCTTGTCCCATTGAGGAGGAACAAGAACCGGGGCCTCGGTAAGCAAGAGCTTCAACTGTTGGAAGCAAAGATCCTACCGGGAATTCCAAGCCTGTGGATTCATCACCCGTGAGTTTATGAATGGGATCTGCAATGGTCAGCGAGTCCAGGAATGAAGGTGGAGTAATAATTGACCTTATCCAAGAAAGAGCGTGTTTCCTTGATATTGGCCGGTGCTTGAGCCTTGAGCACACAAAATGATTTTGGCAGATCCGTGGTGATACACCGCTTGTCGACCACATGTCCTAACGTAACACCTGAAGTGACGCAAAAGGTGCATTTCTCGGGATTGAGACTAATGCCGGACTCATCACATTTCCTGAAAGACGAAGTTCCAATTTATCCAAATGGTCAGCCATGGAACTCAGAGGGCGAGAAGTCATCTTGAAAAATTTGCAAGAAGGGATTTTCCTTCATAAAATCATGAAAGACCGAGAGCATGATGCATTGAAACGTTGATGGAGAGTTTGATAATCCAAAAGGAACCACCTTGTAGGCAAAAGTGCCACCGGTGGTGAAAGTAGTCTTGAGTTGATCAGATTCTTTGATTGAGATCTGATTGTAGCCGAAAAAACCATCCATGAAGGAGTACATCTCATGTCCAAAGAACCTCTTCCGGAACCTGGTCCGTGAAGGGAAGTGGAAATGATCATGCTCGTGGCTCGATTGAGTTTTTTCCAGAGTCCACGCATAAACGGATCTTACCATTGTGTTTGAGTGCAATGACGATGGGGCTCACCCATTCGCAATGTTTGACCTCATAGATCAAACCCCAAAGAAGGAGTTTGTCAATTTCCTTGACGCGAATCCGCGGTATTGGGGTTGAGCCGGCATCGTCGCTGCTATAATCGACGTGCATCGACTTGGTAGGAATGGTGAGTTCCCCAAGGTTTTGTTGATCCCCCGAATCTCTCAGAGCTCGTGCTAAAATGTGTTTGAACTTTTGATGAGCGTGGCGGCCCCTGCTACGATAGGGTGTTGGAAGATTTGCGCAATTGGACAGCCTGATTGTTGCCTACGCCCACAATCACGACTTGGAGTCTGAATATGGGGATAACTTCCGGTGTCCCGGACAATATGAGCGTGGAGGTTGAAGCATAACAGATGCGTGGGCACTCGTGTGGTGAAAAAGAGAGGTTGCCGAAGTTTCATCAAGCGTAGGTTGCCGCATGGCGGTGTACATCTGGGGCGTGCAGGAGGTTCGGCATCGAAAAGTGATCAACACGTTGTATTCGATTGCAAGGAGCCGGGTAAGGGTCAAGCAAAGCAGCCCACGCCGGTCCCGATCAAGAGTCATTTCTCCCCAAGGATCAAAGATATTCGGGTAGGATGATGAGGCGCACTCGCAGATGGAGCCTGAACTTGATAGATATTCTGGGCGTCCTCAGAATCGGTGTCGGAGAGAGAGGGTTCAGCATTGTCGACGGAAATGATTTTGCCTGTTTCCAAGTCCATGGTGGCATTGAGGTGACCATCAGTGATGACTAACCGTCCGCGGCCTAGTAATGGATACTCTTGGCCGGCGGAGAAAAGGTCTCAAACCAACATTTCATAATCACCGGATCTTCTCCACCTTTCCAAACACCAAATTCCAAGGGGAATCTGGGATCACCAATGTTGATGTGAAGAAGAGGCGTGACGCCTTGAGGTCTCGTGATATGGCCATTGGCCAATTTGATGTCATATGGGGCACGATAGAGTTGTTTGATGCCCATTTGTTTGCGGAGTTTATCCGTGATGAGATTGACCGCGCTACCTCCGTCAATTTGAACATGATTGACTTGTTGATTGCCCACCGTGGCATGTACCGTGGGAGTAGAGGTAGCAACAGCCCCAACCAAAACAGTCGGGAGTGGTAACTGGTCCTTGAGAGCAGGACAGAGTTTCAAAATTGTGGCCAAACTTAAAGGAATTTTGATTTTGGCTAGCTCCTCTTGGAGTTCCAGAGGCACATGAGAAAAAGGATCTGCTGGATCCACAGGTGTGGGAGTGCGTGTTAAAGAAGCAACAACTTCTTTGAGTAGGTCAACCTCGGCAGCGATATTTGGATATGTCTGAGAGCGTGAAGGTTGAGACGTGGAAGGTGCTTCTTGTCTTTGTTGAGCTCTAGTGGTGGCATGGACATTAGCCAACGTCGCGCCTTCGCCCAGCTTGCATGAGGTTCAAAATGCTTTGGCGAACTTTAGGCATAACATGCGGCATGAGTTTCTCCAAGTCAGGTGCAAAGTGAACCTTTTTTTCTTCTTCATGAGGAATGGTGTCGACGGCAAAGGCAATGTGCGTGCCATTAGGAATAATGGTTAAGGGACGTGACGCCCTGGTCTGGCGTGAAACCAAACCAACCCAATTTGATGGCTGGACTGGAGGATTAAGAGCCTGAAAAATTTCTTCCTGTGCTTGTTGATCCATCTGAGGTTGATTGGCAGGAGCTGGTTGATAGCGCGTGATTGCCGAGGCGGCGCGAGGTGGCTTCCCCTCAGAAACGGGACGCCGGGCCTTGTTTTCCATTAGCAATCCAGAGTTGTTAAGCCGTGAGGCGGACCGATGTGGTCTGATTTGTGCCAGGAAGCTGCACCTGAACTTGTGGAAGTTGAGGACACGCCGTGGTGGTATGACCCCATTCTTGACAGTGATAACACTGAGCTTTCGAAGGATCAAAAGGAGGACGTGTGTTGGGTCCCCGCTATTTTCTCCGTTGCTGATAGAGTTGATTGGGTTGCGCCTGCAGTGGTGGCTGCTGATATTGCGATTGGTGCTGAGGTGTTGTTTGCACTTGATAAACCATCTTGTTGTGGAAAGGTGTAGGATGAGTGCGAGTGCACTCTTCCGTGGCATGATTGCACATGTTGCATCTTTTACAATGAGGCGGGCCATTGGTGGAGTTGCACTCATTCGCCAAGTGGCCTTGATATTTGCAGATATGGCACCAGATCTGACTGCGCTGCGGATTGGCGTGTTGAGGTTGAACAGCAGTCTGGGGAACCATGACGGGTGGAAGGAAAGGGAGCTCCCCGAAGAGCCACGCCGGGAGGAAACATTGGATCGAAAGTGATTGACAAGATCGATAGCCCGCTCCAAAGTCTTGAACACGTATTCACCATGAGTCGGATAGCCGGAGGAAGTCCTTGGAGAAACCGCACCAAGATCCGCTCACGGTGGGGTACTCTTTGAGTTTGCCGAAAGCGTAATGTGAAGTCGATCCGCAAAATCCCCGCACTCCGTGGGCTCTTGTTGAAGGTCATTGAGTTGCTTGAGATGAAGCCGATCATCATCCGTGGTCCCATAGTGAGAAAGAAAAGCGCCTCTCATTTCACCAATCTTGTTTCCAAAGGGCTTTTGTTGGACATGAGCCATTGATGAGGGGAGCCACGCAAGGTGTGGTGGAAAAGATGTGGAATTTCAGTTGAGGTTGGCGCATGACCATTCAGGATAGCCGAGAGCCTCAAATTCTTCTATGTGGGCCTGAGCACTTTGGTCTAGGGTTTGCCTTCGTGTTGCCAAAGGTGGGATAAGTCAGCTAAGGGTCCGAAAGGTAGAGGTGAAAGTGCTTGGCTGGGACGGGAACTGAATAGGGATTATATTGAGGTGGAGTTGGAGGGGTATGGTGCCCAAAGACCACGATGAAGGGGTTGCTGAGGTGGAGGTACTGGAGGTGCCTGATCATTGGTTTTGAGGTCTGTAAGATTGTAAACAGGAAGAGCGGTGGGAAAGGTAGGGAAGGGAAAGTCCTGTGGAGGAGCAAAAGAGACATGTGGATATCCTTGCCCACCCGGGGGAGATGATGGTTGTGAAGGCAGAGGCGTATGGCCAGACGAATGATGGATGTAGGCATGTTCTGGGGTATGAAAGTAAGTTGAGAAGGTGGAGCCCCGATAGGGCTCCTGATAGTGATGAGGTGACTGAGGCTGTGAGCAATGTTTGCACGCTTGAGGTGGGGAATTTGGACGAGACATGACACGAGGGGTGGGTGGCGCCGACTGAGCCCTAGACCGAATGTGGCCTCCCTCAATGTCATAAGCAGATCCATACATGTCACGAACAGCTTCCCTTCGATGATGACGCCCAAGCGACGCCGTCGGGAAAGGAGTTCTTCCGTGTGAGTTTCGGACGCACATTGCGGCGGAAAAGAAAGGAAAATCGAATCGCACCCGGCAGCGGCGGTGTTTGGGGTTCGGGTTCGAACTCCCGCAAGAGCCCCTCCGGAGGACCCTTGATCTAACAGAGAATCCTGGGACTATGTCACGCGGGATTTGCAAGAAAAGAACAAGAGAAGAAAAACAGAACAAAAGAGAACAATGAGAGGAAAAAATGATAAGCTTCCTTGATATCAATGATGAACATACATGAGCTCTCGCAATCGAGAGAAGACTGAAGAGAGACAAGACTCAAAACTCATCTAAAAATCATGTGCTAGCTCTACTCATATATATAGTACAATGGCCTTTGGCCCAATATAGACACCATGACTGATCTCGGTGCCGACTCCTGGAAGGAGGCCTGATTTGCAGGAATGTTGGCGGTGCCTCTTGAAGTGCCTAGAACCGCGCTGACGCTGATGCAGGCGGTGACGGGTCATCACTTGTCGCGACGCCTCTTGGTAGCAGACCCAGGCTTTGACTGCGTGGTCTGCTGCTTGGTCTTCTGCTGGGCCTTGGACGACTGACCCGTGCCTGTCTGTGGATCTTTGGACTTGACTTGATCCGTCGTATGCATAAATAGTCCTGTACCAGGAGGCACAGGACTAACATGAAATAAGCCGGAAAACAGGTTTTGCCGGAAAACCCATTTTTTCTTCCAATGTAACACCGGAAAAAAGGGCACACCGCGTTACTGCCTGCCCCCAAAAACTTTTTAAGTAAGTAGACTAGTAAACGTGTGCCCGCCGGGCTAATGTTCTGGCATGTGTTTTCTCTGTATCTTTGGAGCAGATTTCTTCAAGCTAATTTGTCCTCAAACATGCAACCTACATTGGCTATAAGGAACTAAAGGATCAAATATTGAAAGAGAGCGATATTTCTTCAAGTGTACTTATACTTCAAACCCCCAACGTTGCCACTATAACATTAGAGCTATATGCTCAAAAGGTTATATGTGAAAGAAAGATCCATGGCAAATCCAAAATTTGTGTGTAGAACTTAAATTCTTATGGCACCCCTGTACATACACATCTTACAAAATGGAAGAGGGAATAAACCCTACGTTCACCATCTGCAATGGAAGGAGCTGAGTTGGGCAGGCACCTAAAAGTAAATGAATTTATCCCAGTGTAACAGCAGAGGGAAAAGGTCCTTCAACCCAATAAAGCAGCTTCAAGTGAGTAGATTACTTTTTAAGTAAGTTTTTAACACTAGACCTGTCCCATGATGGACCATTAAAGGGCATTTTGAAGGTTTACAAAAAAAATCATATAAAATCAAGGACACAAAAACTGGCCAAACCCTTTCTAGGAGTTCATATATGGCAGTTATGGTTCACATAAAAAATACACAAAAATATATCAGCTCCTGTTCTTGTGAGTTATGCACTAGCAAACCCAAGGGGGTAAAGTACCAAAAGCTTCATGTTCACACAAAGTAAAACTGTCTTAACGAAAAGATTTTTTTGATTTTTTTGGCTATAATATGATTTTTCTACACGAATATAGAGCAAGACACAAAAAACTGCATCTCAATCCGAAGTCTGTGAAGGAAGATATAGCCATTCAAACATGACAGGGTCAGAACTGTCTTCTGCTTTCTGAGAACCAGTACTGGTTCCCAGAAAGCAGTTGTGGTATAAAAACAACAACTTTTGGAAGGAGATAAATTTTGAGCTCAAATTTGGCATATAAGTAGTTCACGAGATCCTCCATCCTAGAAAAATGTTTGTTGAGTTTGAATTTGATGTTTTGACTTTTACTTCTAATTTTAATTTTAGGGAATTTATACAAATGGGTAACATTGATACATATGACTCTAGCTTGTCCTCCAAAAAATCACATTATGAAAGTTTATAAGAATATGAAACCAATGCAAAAACAAGCTCGTGAAAAGAGTAAAAGACATGGTAAATAAAAATCAAAAGGATTTACAGACACATACCCATTCTTGGTCCATAGTCCATTTAAAAATCAATAATATACTTATGTTAGTCCATCTCACGTTGAGTTTTGGGACATGAGTAGCTCCTGAACCACTTTGTTCACAAAAAATATCTGTTGGTCATTATCTTGAGGATTGTATTAAAATAAATAGCATCAATTATATTATGTCTTCCATGTTTATTCTAGATTTGTGCCTTAAAGGTGTGACTTCACAAAATCACATCCTCGAAGTATCTCATATCAAGAAACAAATGCAAAAAGAACCAAGGAAAAATATGAAAAACTTTTTCTATAAAACATCAAGATAGACTGCTATCTGCAGTCCAGTTGCAGACCATCATTGGTCCAAATGATTGAAAGTTTAAAAATCAACAATGGCATGACTTTAATCAATTTTGATCTCAATTTTCGCATATAGTTTACTTGTATGATTCTCTGTAGGAGAAAATTAGTTGACTATGTGAGCTTGCGTAATTTAAGGGTAAGATTGAAGCACAAAGAATTGAGAATTTATGAGGTACTTATGACCAATTGAACCTACATGGACCTCCACTTACACCTTTCAAAAATCATGTGATCGAAGCTAAAAAGTCATAGTATCATTCTATGGGGCAAAATGGATAAGGCTAGTGAGAGATATATGCTCTATACAATTGGTCTCATGGACCATAAATGGTGATGCATGCTTATATAAATTAAAACCTTAGAAATAACATGCTACTTTAACATGCAACTAGAGATTTATATTTCCAAGAAAGGTGTGCATCCATGAAAAATATAATATACATGAAAGATAACCTACATGTAACATTATTCTACTTAGATGACAATGCTTTATAGCAGCAACACAGATATAAAGTTTATGCTAGTAAGAAATAAACAGATTTCTTTGTATTTTTTTTCAACCTATATAAGAGATCTCCATATAAGTCAATATTCACATTTTCAACTATTTTATAGGCTTATATGGGGAAAGGTAGTGTCTCTTCCATGAACTAAAGAACCATACATATAATGTCATATGGTCTAATTACATATTGTCATGGCTAAACTTCACAACATTCACTTAATTCATCAATAAACATCACTAAATATGACCATTGTGGAGTTTTGGAGCTATAATTGTGGAGTTAACTCAACTTTTATACTCTAATGTGTTAATCCCTGCAAATTGTACATCATGTTTTAATCCCAAAAATTACATGGTTACACTCTAGTTACCCTATATGTAAGTTGATAAGAGTTATATTCTATGTAGATATAAGTAGAATGCATCACTTATTACCCTCATGGTATTATGGATGGTTGTTATTTGAGCATTTTAACATATACTTGTGTCCTGAATTCTGTATCGTAGATTCTTTTAGTAAATTGTGAGGTTAACATGACTTATGAACACTCCAAAAAATCATGAGACTATAGCTCGTATAGTTAGCAACTCATGGCCACAAGAATTAAGTTAAAACTTATTATAATAAGAGAGAAATAATTCTCGAACCTCAAGCAGCTTTTTTGACCAAAATAGGGTTTGGCGGCTTCCACCAATGTCAGATGATAGCAAGAAAACATGGGAACATAAAATTCAATGTGTTCTATGATAAACAGGCAAATACCTCCAACTTTAGCAAGGTTTAGGTCACTTTATGCTAGAAAAATTGAAAAAGGCAGTTCTGGACTGGTGCAGAAACTGCCAAATTCTCTAATGTTTGAACAATCACCACAAGGTAGAGGTGACCCCATTGGTCTTGAAATTCTCAGAGGTCATTAAGAAACAAGTGAAGACTCAAATAGTGGCGGTATAGTTCAAAATCGAAATTTCTGTTATGAGTTACATGGGTTTAAGTGGCAGAGGTCATGTGGGCCAGTTCTGGTCCATGGATCAGGAATGGTTCCAGGGACAGGTCTAGTGTTAAGTAAGTAGATTACTTTTCAAGAAACTTTTTAAATAAGTAGATTACTCCTAAGGTTTAGGAAAAATATCCTCCCTTTTCCCAAACTAACAATAAAAATCTTCATAAACTTAGCTTCACTATTCATATCCGATATTCCATCAAATATCTAACGAATACCATATTTACCTTATCTCCAAACCATTGCTAATCTCTTCCATAATTAATTATTTCTAACCTATGGTTAAAACTTAAAATAAAAACGTTAACTTACCCCTTAACCCCCTAGTGCGTTACATTTTCTCCCACCCTGAAAATTTACCTTTGTCCTCATGGAGAAAAATCAGGATAACAATGATTGAGCTCTTCAACGTCAATCCACGACGCATCCTCAATAGGGTATCCTTGCCAATGTACAAGATATTTCTTAATTACTCGATTTCTCAATGTTCGAATGTTAGTATCAAGGATTTGCTGTGGTTTAAGTAGTAACTTCGAGCCTTGAGCTACCAGATCATCGGGTATCAGGTATCGGAGAGATAGCGACGAAGAATTCCTACATGAAATACGTTATGCACCCTTAAATGATTTGGCAAGTTCAATCGATAAGCTTGAGGTCCAACTCGACCAATGACTTCAAATGGTCCAGCGAACCGTGGAGCTAATTTCTTAGCTTTCGGAAACTTCAAAGAACATTGCTTAGAATTTATCCTCAAAAACACTTTATCCCCTATAGCAAATTCACAATGACGCCTCTTTTGGTTTGCGTATTGCTTTTGTCTATTCTGTGCAACCTATAAATTATGGCGCAAAACTTTCAGTTGCTCTTCAATCCATTTTACCATTTGATTCGAAGCCTCAACTTGACATAGAGGATCTCGCCAATTAACAGGACATCTGCAATCTTCTCCATAAAGTGCTTGGAATGGACTCATCTTGAGAGAATCTTGGTATGTATTATTGTAAGCAAATTCCGCAAGGGGCAAGATAGAATCCCAGGTATGAGGATGATCCATCACATACATCCTTAACATGTCTTCAAGAACCTGATTAACTCGCTCAACCTGTCCATCAGACTGGGGATGATATGATGTGCTTATCTGAAGTTAAGTACGAATGTTCTGAAAGAGTCCTTGCCAAAACTGACCTGTAAACTTAGTATCCCTATCTGACACAATTGACATAGGCATACCATGAAGCCGAAAAATCTCCTTAACAAAGATACGAGCAATATCCATGGCAGTTGCTGTAGACTTAGTAGGTAGGAAGTGAGCTTGTTTGGTCAATCTGTCAACTACCACATAGATTGCATCATAACCGGATCGCGTTCGGGGAAGGCCAACAATAAAATCCATGCCAATGCTTTCCCATTTTCGCATAGGAACATCCAAGGGTTGTAGAAGACCCGGTGTGCTAAGGTGTGAAGCTTTAACCTTTTGGCAAGGTAAGCAACTAAGAACATAATACCGAATATACCGCTTCATTCCTGGCCAAAAGTAATACTGACAAACTTTTCGAAGAGTTTTCTTAAGTCCAGGATGACCTGCAATAGGACTATTATGGGATTCATGCATTATTTCATACTTTAACTGTTCATTATCTGGAACACAAATACGGCCTCTGTAAAACAAGATTCCATCCTTCAGACAGTAATTCTTAACATCCTGTCCTTGTACCAAACAATCGAATATCTTCTTCAACTGCTAATCTTCCTGTGCTAAAGTTCTAAACTTCTCATTCCATGGATTCTGAATTTTACTCACCATGGCATATAGAGGCCTACGAGATAAGGCATCCGCTACAACATTGTCCTTACCTGGAGAATACTCTATTTGAATATCATACTCCTGTAATAACTCCATCCAACGACGTTGACGATTATTCAAGTGGGGCTGGGTCAGAAAATCCTTAAGGCTACGGTGATCCGTTTTGAGGACAAATGGTTTCCCTAAAAGATAATGTCGCCATAATGTCCCTAAAAGATAATGTCGCCATACTCTTAAAGCATGCACTATAGCTAGCATTTCTAGATCATGAGCTGGATAATTAGATTCAGCCGGTGTAAACTTGTGAGATTCATATGCACAAACTCGTCCATCCTGCATCAAAACTCCACCGATTCCAAGACCTGATGCATCGGTTACAACTCGAAATGGTTCATTCATGTTTCGTATCCTCAATATAGGAGCAGAAGTCAACGCTTCCTTGAGAGTTTCAAAACTTGCACTGCACTTTTCATTCCAAAGAAAGTCTTGCCGTTTTCCTAGCAAAGATGTCAGAGGTGCAGCTTTCTTGGCAAAACCTTTAATAAACTTCCTGTAATATCCTGCAAGACCAAGAAAAGCTCTTACTTCTCGTACATTGCCAGGTTGTGGCCAAGATTTAACGGCATTCACTTTGCTTGGATCGGGTTCAATTCCCTTTTCTGAGATAACGTGTCCAAGATAAGCCATACGATGCTGGGAAAAGGAACACTTGGACATCTTTCCGTACAATCTTTGCGCTCCTTAAAATAGACAGTACTTCCCTTAAGTGCCGCACATGGTCCTCCAATCAAAGAATACCAAAACATATTGATCAAGTTGCGACCTGAATGTGTCATTCATAAGTCTCATGAAGGTAGCAGGAGCATTAGTCAGTCCAAAAGGCATAACCACAAATTCATAATGACCATATCGCGTCCGAAATGCCGTTTTATATATATCAAATTCTTTAATTCGGATTTGGTGGTAACCTGATCTCAAATCAATTTTAGTAAAATAACTGGCATGCCCAATCTGATCAAATAGCTCATCAATCCTCAGCAAGGCATATCTATTCTTGATGGTAATTCTATTCAACATCCTGTAATCAATGCAAAGCCGTAAAGTTCCATCTTTCTTTTTGACAAACAACACTGGTGCCCCAAAGGGAGAGGTCTAGGCCGAATAAACCCTTGATTCAATAACTCAGTTAACTGCTTCGGTCATCTCAAGAGCATGGAATCGATAAGGTGGTCGAGAAGTTGGTGTAGCTCCTGGTTCCAGTTCAATTTCATGATTAACTGCTCTAAAAGGTGGCAACTCCGTTAACTCTGACGGATCTTGGAATTCATCTAATACATTCTGCACTTCTTGGGGAATTGTTTCCTCTTTAACTTCAGCATGACATGCGAGGTACCCTACAAACATTGAGCATTTCTTGTTCATACATCTTCTTGCGGCCTTCAAACTTAAGAGTTCAAGCTTTCTTTCTATTGGAGTCCCACAGAGCTTCACTTCCACATCCGGTCCTGGCCGACACCATACTACTTCCTTCTCACAGTCAATCAGGGCACGATTTTGTTTCAACCAATCCATACCTAGAATAGCTTGATACTGTCCTAGACTTAATACCTCAAAGTCAATGAAAAATCACAAATCTGGAATGATACGGCAGGCACAAGAGCTTGGGTGAACTTGATCTTTCCATCCGCCATTTCTACACTTCGCATTGCATGACCTTCACTGGGTAATTCCAGTTGTTGAACAATCTTCAGTGATATGAAACTAATGGTGCTGCCACAATCAATCAAAAATTTAATTGGATAATCAAGAATTTTACCTGGCACATGAATTACTCCAGTTTGAGCCATAGGCTGACTCCCATCAACAGCTGCATACACGTGCATGGGTTCCTGATATGGATATGGTAGCTCGGGGGAGTGGCCTTGAACGTTGGTCTTGGTGGACTAGCATGGGTGTGTGAGAAGGGCAAACTAATAGCATGGCAAGGCAATTAAATGGAAATTGTAATGGTTATGGTCAAATAATATCTATTAAGCCAAGCTAATCTCCTTGATAATATCCCAGTCCAAAAATAGCAGTTTCAGAAAGGCCAACTTCAAAAGATCATATCTCAGCGAATATAAGTCAGATTATGGCGATCCAGGGCTCATTGGAAAGCTCTCAGTGTCTAGTTTCTAGATTGGGGTCCCCATTCGCTAACTCCTTGTGGATCGTGAGATATCGCCAAAAGAGTGGCCGTGGGTCAGACTGGACTGCACAACCAAGATTGCCCTTTTTGAAGAGAACCAAGCTCCTTGCCTAGAAATTGCCATTTAATCTGCCAGTTCTCAACACCGGTTGGCCCGGTTGGGTGGAGAACTGCCATTATTTGCCTTGTATTGAGAATCTTCCTCTAGTTTTGGTGAACTAGAGCCGGATCATTTTGAGCTATTGGTGTAGTTCATATCAATTGGTGTAACTCGTATCTTATGTTCATTGGATCTGTGCTTATTTGTCTTCTTATTTCATACTTAAATCATTTTGTCATTGCTAATGGTTTATTCTGTGGATTCTGTAGCAAACCTAGACGGTTTACGGATTATGAGATTATGATTTGTTTGAAGAGATCTGATATTCTATTTAGAGGAGATAAAGGGTATGGTTTATTGTTGTGAACCTATAGAAGGTATGGTTTATTGTCGTGAACTATATCAATTGGTATCAGAGCCAGGCTATTCCTAAAGTTTGCAAAGACTTCCGGTTGGTGCTGGAGATTGCAAACAGGAATAGAGAACCTTATTCTGGCTATTCTTGATGTTTGTAAGTCATCTAGTAGGTGCTAGTGCTTGCGAACTGGAATAGAATTCCTTCTCCTTTGAGAATCTAAATGATCTTCTTTCTATGAATTTAAAATCTTTCCTTTAATTATTCTTTCACAATTCGATTCTACCCAGATCACTCGATCTTTAAATATCAGTAAAAAAAAAAAAAAGGTTTTTTGCAGGAAACATATAGGTGCAGGTGATTGGTGACGTGGAATAAGCAGATGGAACTGAGCCTAATCTTCCTTATCAATCCATTTCATTTGCCAAAATGGATCTCCTTTCAATCAAACCTAACCAAAACTGACAATCCATCTCCTTAGCCAGGATGGATCTCCGTTGAAACCTTTCCTGCATCTACAGTGGTGGACGGATCAATCTTTATCTGAACTCTCTATCCTTGATAAATCTTGAACTATTCCAAACTAAACGAGTTTAGTGCGGTCCATTGTTTTAGTAAGACGTCTTAATAATGAATATCTATCTGTAAGAAATATTAGTTTAAAAGTAGAGGTGACTTCAAAATCTGTTAAATGATTTTAAAGGATTCGCGTTTTTAGAGAAATTGTAAATCTATTTTATGATTGTATTGCTTCCTTCTAATGAATGATCATGCCATTAATAGTTGCACAATGGTTGGTGCCATAAGTGTTGATGTGAGTGGATGATAATGAAATTCTAGATTGGTGTCTAGAGTTTTGAGCAGTAGTTGGTGCTACTGGTTGGAGTCGGTGCTTCAACAGGAACCCTTGATCTTTTCTTAATCTTGCCTTTATCTTAAAATTTAAATTTTATCTAGTAGATCTTAAGCTTTGCTAATATATCTCAAAAGAATAATCAAATCTTCCCTGAATCTTTATCTTAATCTTTAGCCACGACAGTTGTGATTGTCATAAATAGTTGGTGCTACTTTATGAAGTCATAATCCTAGTCTTTGGTCCTTAAAATGGATTGAGTTGGTGCTCATGTACAAATTGAATTGGTGCTCATATATAAATTGAGTTGCTGCTCAATTGGATAAATTAAGTTGGTGCTTAATTTGTTTATGGACAAAACTGAGGTCAGTTGCCTTCAGAAAAGGGAGAAATTGATATGGATATGGTAGCTCGGGGGAGTGGCCTTGAACGTTGGTCTTGGTGGACTAGCATGGGTGTGTGAGAAGGGCAAACTAATAGCATGGCAAGGCAATTAAATGGCAATTGTAATGGTTATGGTCAAATAATATCTATTAAGCCAAGCTAATCTCCTTGATAATATCCCAGTCCAAAAATAGCAGTTTCAAAAAGGCGAACTTCAAAAGATCATATCTCAGCGAATATAAGTCAGATTATGGCGATCCAGGGCTCATTGGAAAGCTCTCAGTGTCTAGTTTCCGGATTGGGGTCACCTATTCGCTAACTCCTTGTGGATCGTGAGATATCGCCAAAAGCGTGGCCGTGGGTCAGACTGGACTGCACAACCAAGATTGCCCTTTTTGAAGAGAACCAAGCTCCTTGCCTAGAAATTGCCATTGCCTTCTGCCTTGCTGTTAATCTGCCAGTTCTCAACACCGGTTGGCCCGGTTGGGTGGAGAACTGCCATTATTTGCCTTGTATTGAGAATCTTCCTCTAGTTTTGGTGAACTAGAGCCGGATCATTTTGAGCTATTGGTGTAGTTCATATCAATTGGTGTAACTCGTATCTTATGTTCATTGGATCTGTGCTTATTTGTCTTTTTATTTCATACTTAAATCATTTTGTCATTGCTAATGGTTTATTCTGTGGATTCTGTAGCAAACCTAGACGGTTTACGGATTATGAGATTATGATTTGTTTGAAGAGATCTGATATTCTATTTAGAGGAGATAAAGGGTATGGTTTATTGTTGTGAACCTATAGAAGGTATGGCTTATTGTCGTGAACCATATCAGTTCCTGGGCCACATCTCCAATCGTAATGGCTCGAGCATACATGGTCTGTTTGCCTCTATTACCCTTTGAAGTATTTTCATTCCGCGGGTTGGATATTCCATAAGCAGTCCTACGTTCCTGTATTTTCTGCAGACAATCTTTTGCTCGATGACCCACCTGATGGCTAGTGAAAACATTTGTTTTCCCGCATTAGCTTCTCCCTAATCTTATCCACTTCTGATTGAGTTCATTCTCCATTAGTGTTCTTCAACATCATAGCTGCTTCACTTTTTCGACGACGGCTATCGGGGTGATTCCATCCAAAATCATCACTTGTACGCTTCTTCCATGATGCGTTGGCAGCTCTAATCGCTTCACCCAAACTAGGATACGTTACTCCTCTAATTAAAACAGACAACTCTGGCTTCAAACCCTTGATGTACTTGTCTGCTAGCTGTTCTGGTTCAAATGGAGGTCCGTAAGGTTGCAACTGCTGGAATTTAACTGTATAATCTTCTACCGACTTCGTCTGCGTCAAGTTCAAGAAATCATGCATCTTCGCCAATCTATATCCCACAGGCAAGTAATGTAGCTGGAAAGCTTTTCGGAACACATCCCAATCTATATCTCCAAAGGTAAGCTTATGAACCTTTTTGTAATCGTCCCACCAAATCTTAGCATAGCTGGTGAGTAATAAATCCGCAATAACAGCTTTCTGCTTTTCAAGCGTCTTCTTAATGCTAAAATAGAATTCTATGCCACGTAGCCATGCATCTGCATCATCGCCCGTGACATCCTTTCCCGTAAACCTTTCTTGCTTGACATTGCGAAGAATCTTGTTAATTTCATCCGCCATCGATCCTTTGGCATGTGCATCCGGATTGCGAGCAAACCCAACCATGTTCTTTGCACTCCGTGCAGTATTTGACCCAGCATTTGTACTGCAGCGTTGTCATCTCCTCCCTCCATGTTAATCTATAATCCACTTTAACAAGTTCATTAGAGTTCTAACAAAAGACAATCCAAGTTCCAATCCTTAACATACGGTTAGTGCTAAGCCAAGAATGGTTGACACAAGTAAAACTTTTTTTTTTTTTTTTTTTTTTTTTTATTCATTCCCAAGAGAGTACACACGTGATCCATGCACGCAAACGTCTATCCTTTCAGGAGGTTCATAAGATCTATGGTGTTCAAAGAATGGTATTTGGGCTTGCTTTCTGGTTTTCCTAGTTCTCCCATTTCGAAGTTTCAAGTAGGCTTTGGCAATTCCGATTGTCCTAGGGCTCCAAACTCGGTTGGCGTAGCTAGAATAGGGAGGACCTATTCCTAAGGGTTCCCTCTCTGGCTCAGGGCTGGATATGTTGATGACCTCCTTTTCCTCGCTGTCACTTGGGATATCGATGATCTCCAATTGTCTGGCCAATAACCAACAATGGTTAGCGATCGGGAACCTAGGCTCTGATACCAAATGAAACGCTCCTAGAGCGTTAACACTTGAGATCAACAAATATTTTGACACAATGAATAACATTCATATTCAATAAGGATAATGATAACAAAATATTACGCTGAAGCAATGGGGGTGTCGCCAACCTCATCATCTGAAACCAAACTAAAGTGTTCAGGATCTCTAACTGCTATGGCGGTTGCAAATTCTTGTTTCTGGACCAGATGGGTCCTGATTCTCGCTCCTAATTGTCATGCAAATAATTATACCTTTAAAACGACTTGAGTCTTGTCTATTCCGGCATGTTCCGCTCTTTCCTGTTAGCTCCGATCACACTTGCTGAATCTGCCCTGTTCTGCGCAGTTTTGAGTTTCTGATATGCCCTTTTTAACCTTCTTTGCATTGTTCTTAGTTAAAAATTCGCCATTTGTTATAAAGCTCATCGGTAGATTAGTTGGTTAAGGTTATAGGTCGTTGCCCCAGAGACCCAGGTTTGAATTTGGCTGAAACCCAACTTTTGTCTAGCCTTTCCTTTTTAACCTTTATGATGTTATATTTTCCAAACATATTTACCGAGTATTCTACATAAATTCTTGCTTGTAAATAATGATTGTCGAAGCATTGTTCTTTTATTATGTTCTGCTGTCTAATATGATTTCCTGTGGAATGTTAATAAGATATGGTTTAATTGTTTGAATGAACCCGCCCCTTCGTCGATGCCGGAGGGTTGGAGTGGTTGAGCATCGCGCATACCAGGTGATTGGTGTGTGAATGTGCATCCGTGTCGCGAACGGTGTACGTGAGAACCCGGGCGAGGGATTGATCATCCCTGGATAACATTAATAACTGTTGAAGCTGTGTTGTAATGCTGTATTTCTTCCAAGTTGTCTAGACCAGGTAACGGTTGCCCACTTAGTCCTTTTCCAGGACTAACCCCATTGTTGTCTCCTTTACCTTTCCAGATGGAGCGGAGACCGAGGTCGCTGTCGAGCGGCGTAGTTAAGATCGATTTAGGAGAGTTTTGGAGTTATCTACATGATGCCTTTCAAATTTTTTTTCTTATAGGCCGTATGTCGCGATGTGCACGATATCTTGGCAGGCATGAAATACAGGGTATTATCTATGGATTTAACAACAAAAGTACAGCAATCTAGCATCTGCGGCCTCAAACCTTCTCCGATTGCCTAGTTTCGGCTCCAGTTACCCACCTGTTCCAATTTGATTTCCTTCTGTAACAAAGCTCGATGGCGCAGGCAGAACTATGCGAAAATTTCCAAACAAAAAGGCGTTTTCCTTTAAAATACTATTACTCCTAAGGTTTAGGAAAAATATCCTCCCTTTTCCCAAACTAACAATAAAAATTTGAGTGGCTTAGCAGCACACAAGATGTCTTAAGGCAACGCAAGAAGCGAATATAAGTCAGATTATGGCAATCCAGGGCTCATTGGAAAGCTCTCAGTGTCTAGTTTCTGGATTGGGGTCATCTATTCACTAACTCCTTGTGGATCGTGAGATATCGCCAAAAGAGTGGTCGTGGGTCAGACTGGACTGCACAACCAAGATTGCCCTTTTTGAAGAGAACCAAGCTCCTTGCCTAGAAATTGCCATTGCCTTACGCCTTTGCGTTAATCCGCCCGTTCTCAACACCCCTTGGCCTGGTTGGGTGGAGAAGCGCCATTATTTGCCTTGTATTGAGAATCTTCCTCTAGTTTTGGTGAACTAGAGCCGGATCATTTTGAGCTATTGGTGTAGTTCATATCAATTGGTGTAACTCGTATCTTATGTTCATTGGATCTGTGCTTATTTGTCTTTTTATTTCATACTTAAATCATTTTGTCATTGCTAATGGTTTATTCTGTGGATTCTCTAGCAAACCTAGGCGGTTTCACGGATTATGAGATTATGATTTGTTTGAAGAGATCTGATATTCTATTTAGAGGAGATAAAGGGTATGGTTTATTGTTGTGAACCTATAGAAGGTATGGCTTATTGTCGAGAAACCATATCAGTTCCCTGGCCACATCTCCAATCGTAATGGCTCGAGCATACATGGTCTGTTTGCCTCTATTACCCTTTGAAGTATCTTCATTCCGCGGGTTGGATATTCCATAAGCAGTCCTACGTTCCTGTATTTTCTGCAGACAATCTTTTGCTCGATGACCCACCTGATGGCTAGTGAAAACATTTGTTTTCCCGCATTAGCTTCTCCCTAATCTTATCCACTTCTGATTGAGTTCGTTCTCCATTAGTGTTCTTCAACATCATAGCTGCTTCACTTTTTCGACGACGGCTATCGGGGTGATTCCATCCAAAATCATCACTTGTATGCTTCTTCCATGATGCGTTGGCAGCTCTAATCGCTTCACCCAAACTAGGATACGTTACTCCTCCAATTAAAACAGACAACTCTGGCTTCAAACCCTTGATGTACTTGTCTGCTAGCTGTTCTGGTTCAAATGGAGGTCCGTAAGGTTGCAACTGCTGGAATTTAACTGTATAATCTTCTACCGACTTCGTCTGCGTCAAGTTCAAGAAATCATGCATCTTCGCCAATCTATATCCCACAGGCAAGTAATGTAGCTGGAAAGCTTTTCGGAACACATCCCAATCTATATCTCCAAAGGTAAGCTTATGAACCTTTTTGTAATCGTCCCACCAAATCTTAGCATAGCTGGTGAGTAATAAATCCGCAATAACAGCTTTCTGCTTTTCAAGCGTCTTCTTAATGCTAAAATAGAATTCTATGCCACGTAGCCATGCATCTGCATCATCGCCCGTGACATCCTTTCCCGTAAACCTTTCTTGCTTGACATTGCGAAGAATCTTGTTAATTTCATCCGCTCTTTGGATCGATCCTTTTGCATGTGCATCCGGTTCTCGAGCAAACCCAATCTATTCTTTTCACTCGCAAGATTTGACCCAAAGATTTGTACTTTGCCGGCGTTGTCATCTCCTCCCTCCATGTTAATCTATAATCCACTTTAACAAGTTCATTAGAGTTCTAACAAAAGACAATCCAAGTTCCAATCCTTAACATACGGTTAGTGCTAAGCCAAGAATGGTTGACACAAGTAAAACTTCCCTTTTTTTTTTTTTTCTTTATTCATTCCCAAGAGAGTACACACGTGATCCATGCACGCAAACGTCTATCCTTTCAGGAGGTTCATAAGATCTATGGTGTTCAAAGAATGGTATTTGGGCTTGCTTTCTGGTTTTCCTAGTTCTCCCATTTCGAAGTTTCAAGTAGGCTTTGGCAATTCCGATTGTCCTAGGGCTCCAAACTCGGTTGGCGTAGCTAGAATAGGGAGGACCTATTCCTAAGGGTTCCCTCTCTGGCTCAGGGCTGGATATGTTGATGACCTCCTTTTCCTCGCTGTCACTTGGGATATCGATGATCTCCAATTGTCTGGCCAATAACCAACAATGGTTAGCGATCGGGAACCTAGGCTCTGATACCAAATGAAACGCTCCTAGAGCGTTAACACTTGAGATCAACAAATATTTTGACACAATGAATAACATTCATATTCAATAAGGATAATGATAACAAAATATTACGCTGAAGCAATGGGGGTGTCGCCAACCTCATCATCTGAAACCAAACTAAAGTGTTCAGGATCTCTAACTGCTATGGCGGTTGCAAATTCTTGTTTCGGACCCGGATGGGTCCTGATTCTCGCTCCTAATTGTCATGCAAATAATTATACCTTTAAAACGACTTGAGTCTTGTCTATTCCGGCATGTTCCGCTCTTTCCTGTTAGCTCCGATTACACTTGCTGAATCTGCCCTGTTCTGCGCAGTTTTGAGTTTCTGATATGCCCTTTTTAACCTTCTTTGCATTGTTCTTAGTTAAAAATTCGCCATTTGTTATAAAGCTCATCGGTAGATTAGTTGGTTAAGGTTATAGGTCGTTGCCCCAGAGACCCAGGTTTGAATTTGGCTGAAACCCAACTTTTGTCTAGCCTTTCCTTTTTAACCTTTATGATGTTATATTTTCCAAACATATTTACCGAGTATTCTACATAAATTCTTGCTTGTAAATAATGATTGTCGAAGCATTGTTCTTTTATTATGTTCTGCTGTCTAATATGATTTCCTGTGGAATGTTAATAAGATATGGTTTAATTGTTTGAATGAACCCGCCCCTTCGTCGATGCCGGAGGGTTGGAGCGGTTGAGCATCGCGCATACCAGGTGATTGGTGTGTGAATGTGCATCCGTGTCGCGAACGGTGTACGTGAGAGCCCGCGAGGGATTGATCATCCCTGGATAACATTAATAACTGTTGAAGTTGTGTTGTAATGTTGTATTTCTTCCAAGTTGTCTAGACCAGGTAACGGTTGCCCACTTAGTCCTTTTCCAGGACTAACCCCATTGTTGTCTCCTTTACCTTTCCAGATGGAGCGGAGACCGAGGTCGCTGTCGAGCGCGTAGTTAAGATCGATTTAGGAGAGTTTTGGAGTTATCTACATGATGCCTTTCAGCGTTTTTCTTATAGCTGTGCGTGCGATGTGCACGATATCTTGGCAGGCATGAAATACAGGGTATTATCTATGGATTTAACAACAAAAGTACAACAATCTAGCATCTGCGGCCTCAAACCTTCTCCGATTGCCTAGTTTCGGCTCCAGTTACCCACCTGTTCCAATTTGATTTCCTTCTGTAACAAAGCTCGATGGCGCAGGTAGAACTATGCGAAAATTTCCAAACAAAAAGGCGTTTTCCTTTAAAATACTATTACTCCTAAGGTTTAGGAAAAATATCCTCCCTTTTCCCAAACTAACAATAAAAATCTTCCTAAACTTAGCTTCACTATTCATATCCGATATTCCATCAAATATCTAACATAATACGAATACCATATTTACCTTATCTCCAAACCATTGCTAATCTCTTCCATAATTAATTATTTTTAACCAATGGTTAAAACTTAAAATAAAAACGTTAACTTACCCCTTAACCCCCTAGGTGCGTTACATGACATCTCTTCTAATTGGTCCGGTTGGGTGTTTTACTTTCTAATAAGTTGATTAATTTGCAGGAACAATAGAGCATTCGTAACAATTAGTATCAGAGCTCAGTTTTGGTCTTTGTCAGCGGAGCTGTGGGTGATGGAAGCGTTGGAAATTTGAGTGGCTTAGCAGCACACAAGATGTCTTAAGGTAACGCAAGAAGCGAGAACTTCTGAAGCCGAGAAGAGTAAAGGTAAAAAGAAAGCAGCACAAGAGGAGGAGGCGAGGGGCAAATTGCAAATCAGTTATCTCTTGTCTGGTATGAAATTGATGTTTAAGGATTGTGATTAGAATCTTTAGATATTTCTTATTGCATCCTGATATCTTCTGTCCGCATCAAAGAGCTCAAATATCACTATAAAAATGACTAGTTTCACTGTTAGATTTTTGAAATTTGCAAGTAAATATCAACTTTGAACTTTTTGTAAGTTATATTAGAATAGAATAGAATAGATCATGCATTATCCCTCTTTATTGTTATGGTGTTCCCTTTAAATACAACTTGCATACAGTTTACTAATAAAGTTGTCGGAATAGGGTTGCCGAAATAGGAGAAGGATGTCGTCTACATCCGTGCCTCCCTCATGGAAAAACAAAAACAACACCCAAGGGGGGGAGGGGGGGGGGGTCTCCGTAAAAAGACGAAGGCCTTGATGATGCAAAACTTCTGTTTGGACAGGTTAAAAGCATCCAATATGAGTTGCAGTCTGTACATGAAGAATTAAAAAAAAGTCAAGGCATAAATAAAGGAGACTAGGGCAAAAATCAAAGATCTCAAGCAAAACATAAATGAATTAAGGGAACTGATCGGTGAGGTGAAATAGGATGAGGTATCTGAAATAGATAAAGAACCACCATGCTACTCAGCTTCACCATCTGAATAGATCATCACTCAAATCCCTGAAAGGAGAATATAGTATCAATGCTTTTTGCCCAAGGGCAAGAACAATTGGTGGAACATGAGGAGAAAACAGCCAGAGCTATGAATATCGCAGTCGCTGGACTCTCAGAAAAAGATAATAGCATACATTAGAGGTAATTGAGTCATTCTTCAGAGATACTATGCATTTAAGCAGTCCCAGAGTGCACTATTGCAGGAGGATTGGTCGTCACAATGAAGAAAAAATAGACATGTTCTGCTGAAATTCATAAGCCTAGAAGCATGCAACAGAGTAATGCAGCATAGAGGGCACTTGAAAGGGGAACGAGTGTGGCTGAATGATGACCTTACCATTCAGCAATAGCAAGAACGCAAATTGCTTCTTGACGAAGTCCAAAAACTCAAGGATGAAGGTAAAAATGCTTGTATTATTGGCAATCTTGTTGTTGTTCATAACAAACCATAGTAATTTGGGACTCTTGGGCTGCTCATATGGAATATGCATGCTGTGACAGAATCAAAGATATTGAGCAATTTGGAACTCTTTAGTGATTTTAATGTAGTTATACTGATTGAGACCTAGAAATACGAGGCTGAGCGCCTCATTGACATGCCAGGCTAAATACTGAGTAATTCTGTTTGGAAACTAATTGGGACAAGCCAAAGAGGCTGGGGCGGGATTGGGTGCTTTATCATAGGACAAATGCGAAACAGTAGCTATAGCAAAGAAATGCTCTTGTAACCAGTACATGTAGTTGTCTATCAAGGGACAAGAGAGTATCTTTATCTGCATTGTCTGCTTTGCTCCTTTAGATCTATATCCATCTAAAATTTATGATCACCCTGATCTAGTTATGAACGATCATTTGCTAGATTGACCTCTAATAATGCATATTTTGAAACAAAGGGGATTGTTTATTTGGGGTGAACTTTAATGGAAGAATTGGCGCTACGCAAGCAACTGTAATATCTGGTGAAAAAGATGTGCTTTGGCTTATGGAAGATCCAGTTTATAGTAGGGTGACTAGTGACTTTATTGAGAACATGATAGGAAACCATGTCCTTTCTTTATGTGAAGCCTTCAACTTCATAGTCTACAGATTGGTTAGAGCTAAAAAGAGACAGTGGATACAGGAACATAACAGAAAAGAGCTGAACGAAAGAGATCTTAATTGAAGAAAAGTTTTGGTCATTTACTAAAACAAATAATGATATTGGCGACATCTCTAAAATCATATTTAAATGGTTATCTCATTGAATTATACACAACACCTGCATGTACACAAATGCAAACATACCTCCAGAATGCTCGAGAATTATTTGATGAGATAGATGTTATGGAAACACTTCAGAAAACGAGGAATGGAAAATCTCCAGATGCTTTTGGGCTTACTTGTGAAATCATGAAATGAGGTGGCAAAGACATGTGTAAGCATTTCGTTGCAATATGCAATTCTACGTTATTGGAAGGTAAACTCCCCCGTGAATGGTGCAAAAGTGAAGTGATCTTAATTCATAAAAACAGAGATAAGAATAATGTACATAATTATCACACTATTCTTATTAGTAACATTTTTGCAAAGCTCTTTGCAGTACTATTTGAGCACAAAATTACAGAATGGATCTATGAAGGAGATGTAAGGGCTTATGGATAAACAGATTTAGTTCTGGCCATTCAACAGTTGATTATTTGGTGGCATTGAGGATTCTAACAGAGGGAGCTAAGGGGGCTAGAACTAAGAGATTTTTGGCTTTTATAGACCTCGTAAAAGTGTTTGATATAGTTGATAGATCAGATTTGGCTGTGAGATTGGAATGGCTACAGGTCCCTGTTGAACTCCGACATCTTGTAGCCGTATCGTATAAACGAGTACTCATAGAACTCTCTTTTCCTTTCCAAAGCTCAAAATTGATTGCTAGTATCACTGGGGTAAAACAGGGATGCCTTTGTTTGCTATTCTTTTACAAGAGACAGGTTTTTGGCCTCTTCAACATTCTGCCATGAAGTGCCATCTCCACTATATCTGCAAGGTGCACCACATGGATGATGTTAGGTATCCGGTTCTTGCACTTGCCATGGCTGAATCTCCTCAGCGTTTGAAACGATGTTGGAAAGAGCATTGCACTACATGGTTTGCCCGTTGGGTGTGTAAACCGTGAAACCTTTGCCTCGACGCTTGCTGTTTGATCCTGAGCTTTTGCAACAATATCTCAATGGTCGTTTTTCTCAAAAGATATGGGACGCAGTTACTTTGGCCCAAGTGAAAACTGGTCATTATCATGCACACATAAATCCCACCTTGGCACCAGGGCCCCAAGCTTATTTGCTTGCTTCATTGTCCAGGAACAAGCTATTGCATCAATTCGCACGGGGGTTCCACAAAGCTCTGATTGAGACAGTAGATGGGAGCGCCGCAATTGCCGCGAAGACTATGACTATGTGCCCGATTCTGCGGTTTATTGAAGATGAAAGCCATACTCTTCCGAAAGTTGCCACGCTTTTGAGATAGTCCTAATCATTTTTTGACCTTAGCATTCCATTCCACGCTTCCACAACTTCTCAGAGCACCATCTGTGCATGACTTGGCATTATACATACTTGAGGTTCTAGATAAACGTCTGCAATTACTGAGCCCTCAGTAGTCATTATCTCCGCTTGTCTAGTATCATCATTACTGCAAAGGTTTTTCCCTTGAAAACCTTTCGAGGCAGGGGTTTTTTAATCCTAGTAGTAATGATTGTACTAGCCCATTGTATGGGTCCCATGACCTATTGGTCTCCGTGGACGTTAAAAAAACTATTCTATTCTATTCTATTTTATCTCTTTATTGACGAGCTTGATAGCTGGTTAGTCAGAATGGGAGGGTTTGGTGTTAAGATGGGTGCATATTTGATACCATTGCTTTTATTTGCTGATGACATTGTGCTTATTTCTAAGAGTACTGAGAGGTTGCAACGACATCTTGATGTCTTGGATGAGTTTTGCAAAGAGAAGAAGTTGACAATGAACCTAACAAAATCAAAGGTGATGATTTTTGGAACTCGAGATAAGATCTATTTTACAATTAGTGGAAAGGCATTGGAACAAGTCAGTGAATATAAGTACCTAGGTATTGAAATAACTAACAATTATAGATGGAGTTTAGGAGCATGTAAAAGAGCATCTGGTGGTCTTAGGTCTCTCTATGCAATGCTTCATACATGTCGAATAAATAACTTTTTGGATTGGGAACTCCGAAAATTACTCTATAGGGCTTAGCAAGGTCTTTTGTGCTTTATGGTTGTCCAGCATGTGCACCTGGCTATGACAGCAAGGACGAAAATAGATTAAACTTGTTCAGAAACACTTTATTATAGAGGAATTAAGGATTAAGTCCCAAACCCCTTATTGTATTATATTGGCTGAGGTAGGTATTTTGTTGCTCGAAGCTAAAGCTTTATGTCGCACTATTGCTTACGTTAACAACACTTTACCAGAATGGCGACTTCCTTTTCAAACAATGCAACAGTCATCTGAGAAAAGATAGTTTTGACAAGTAGATACATGGGCAAATCGTTGGAACATGGGGGGAATTCTGGCTTATGACTTTGAAATTTACTAAAATAAGAGCAGTCGTGTCAGAAAAGTTCTTGCAGCATATGTGGACTATGGATGGTAATGATAACGTGGTCAAAAAGAGCTTTTACCTGAGCACAGTAAATAGCCTAGCAGAATATGAAGAACCTCATGGCAAATATTGACAAGAAAAATCGAAGGTTAATCTTCCAACTCAGAACATCCTCACACCAACTTCATATTGAAACAGGGAGATGGTATGGAACTCCTAGAGAAGAAAGATTTTGTCCAAGTTGTATGGATCCGAAGATTGAATCAGAGGTATATGTTTTTTTAGAATGTCTTGCATATGAGCATAATAGATTGAGATATAGCATTTCTGGCACTACTTTTTCTGAATTGCTGAACATTCCTCCTCATAACTACCATTAACAACCAACATATAACTACCATTAACATTAATTAACACAAACCATTGGGTCCAACACATTTAAATTAAAATCCCCCTTAAACCCCCTTTGGTTTGGGTGCATATTCACACGGGGGGTGACTCTGAGCAACCAACATATAACAACCAATATATAACTACCATTAACAGGGTCCAACACATTTAAATTAAAACCCCCCTTAAATCCCCTTTGGTTTGGGTGCATATTCACACGGGGTGTGACTCCGGGCAACGAGAGCTGTTGGATAGGCATATTCACCTCTTATTCCTTAATCTACACCGTACACAAAGTTCCTCGTTTGTGGGGTATGGATATACAGAATTTGTTATACTGTATAATAAGATTTGCAAAATACTATAAGATTTCAGGCAATATACTATATGGTGTTGATTTTGTACGTGCAAAACATAATTATAAGGGTTCTCGCTGCCCAGAGTCACCCCCCATGTGAATATGCACTCAAACCAAAGGGGGTTTAAGGGGGATTTTAATCTAAATGTGTTGGACCCAATGGTTTGTGTTAATTAATGTTAATGGTAGTTATATGTTGGTTGTTATACTAAAAACAAATTTACAAAATACTTGCTAGGGTCTAATCTAGCAAATACTATACTTCAAGAACTAAACCTATTTAGAAATTGAGAATTTGTCTGTCCTGGTTTAAACCAGGCCCACGCCCTTCATCTAGCACACATATATGGTGAGGTATTACGCCTAGCATTCTCTAGTAAAAGCCAAATTACTGGTTCACATAGTAGAGGGCTGAGATTCCAAACCCCAAGACTATGCAACCCCAAAACATTGGCACAAATACATAATACAGCATTATACCTAGCATTCTCTAGTAAAGGCCAAATTACTGGTTGACATAGTAGAGGGCTGAGATTCCAAACCCCATGACTATGTAGCCCCAAAGCAATGGCATAGATATATGGCAAGGCTTTACACCAAGAGTTCTACAGTAAATGTCAAATTAATGGTTCACATAATAGAGGGCTGAGATTTCAAACCCCAAGACTATGTAGCCCCAAGTCCCGACCTGCAATTGGTAGATTTAGAATTCAATATTTTAATATGTAAGGCAAATCAATCTTTATCCGAACCTTTAGATTCTGAGTGTAAGGGGGCTGAATATTCAAACCCCAAAACACCCCTTAACCTTGTGAAATTCATAACCTGGGTTACACTCAAATTATTTAAGGATATCAACATTATTATCATGCGTCATACTTCATAATCCAATGTCCAAAATCAGTATGGATCACTTAGTTTTTTTTAAATTTTAATGTTCATACATCTGTGACGTTTTTTCCTTAACATATATATTCAGCTTAACAACCATAAACTAATGCAGGCATCTTTTTTAAGACAATGCCATATGCACCGCAATATGATGCAACTTATCTTGTGCTGAAACACATCTACCAGTAAAATATAAATCTTATCCCCAAGGAAGAGACATTGCTTCCAAAATTGTTTTTTATTTTTTTATTTTTCAATGCGTTACAATAGCTTTGTCAAGACCACTGTCATATGTAGCTTAACCATATTTATTAGATTCAGATCGTGTAAGCCATTCTAGGATACTATTATTATATAGTAATCAGTCTAAAAGGCTAGAATGCTACACTCAAAATACCAAAATTTAAGTCATCAGCTTAAGACAAAAATTCTAGAAAGAGATCAAGGTACAGAGTAACAAATCTGTTGCCCTATCTTGAAGTACACCAACATTTTGCATAGCTTAAACATCCTAAAGGTAGGTTTGCCATGTTACCTCATTACGGTCGTCTCCAGGGTTAGTCGATGACTCCGGGTCTGGATCACGATTTGTCACGGTCGGATTGTTGTATACAGGCTCAGCCATCCCTAAGTTCTCAGCTCTGACATTAACATTTCGCATCAGCCACCTCTTGATGATGTTAGCTGCATGGGTATTTCTGGTTTGGCCAGGGGGCGATGTCCTTCTTGGTCCAAGCAATCTACCTCTTCCTCTAATGTTTTTAGAACCAGGAGGACGCCCAGGGCCGCGTTTTGGAGCCATAATAATGTTTGAATGATCAACAAATTGTTCTCAATTGCACAAAGCGCTCGGTATTTTGGGCTCTTCGGGCCCTAACAAAAGCAAACATAGGTAAACTTTAAGGACCTATATATTAATTACTAAGAAGCTTGGATATTCTAGTTGAACACATGTATAAGAGGGCATGGTTCATGCTAGAACATGGATTAGTTCCAAGAGGAACATGCAATTTGTCCAGATATAAATATAGCAAGAATATATTTAACATTGAGCTATGAGTGTATGACAAAATATTGGTTAACATGTCTTAAGAAAAGCCTCCAAATGTTCTCTATATTCGCACCTAGATCTGTTTGAAAACTCCTATGATCTTCTTTCTAAAAGCATGAAATAATCTGTGCCTTGTGATATAAAATATCAATTTCATTGTGTTGATTATTTCTTTTTGCTTCCTGCAAATATCCAAGTTGGAGCACCTGCAGTTGTTTAGTGGGTAAATGCTGTAATAATACATCAGATAGAATGTGAAACAACATAAATATCAAATGGTAATAAAATAACCATGATATAGTATCATAATAATCAGTGTCCAGATGCCATAGTTTTCAAATACTTGAAGTATTATATCTTTTTTCCATCAATCACAAAAGGTCCATAGCCAAACCCAAAAGGTGAATGAAACTAAAAACAAATCACTTGTGGAGCACTGTAGACAGAAAGAGGAAAAAAAAACCTGGAAAATGAATGAGCTCAGGATCATAGAGCAGCATTTCCATTAGATTGGATTTCATGTTCATCGCTTTGACTCATTTCTACCAAAGATAATCCTTCAGTAAGCTGGTCTCGTATTGTGTTTTCCAAAGCCTGTGCAGAATGGCACTTTTGAGATGCACTCTAATAAACAATTTAACTTAACTAAGAAGTTTAAAAAGGCATACCTTTTCTCTCTCATTTCCCAAGGTTTCGGACAAAGGCCTTCCGAGATTTATTATGATCTTTTCCATACCTGGACGTAGAAGACTGGCATCATGGCAGGGTGGTCAGTACATAAATATAAGATGGAGATAACAAGAAACGTGACTAATAATTTCATAACATATTTTGCTGAAATTTTAATGCGAATATTACCTGCAAGCATAACCTATGTTGATAGCTGTCTCAACCTTGTCTCCAGTCAACACCCAAACTTTAATCCCTGCATCTGCTAGATGAAAGCATGGTTTCATTAATTAGAGAAATTTCGTTTTCTCGTTTGACAACGAAATAGGTCGTGGTCACCCCGGGGATGGTAAGAAATGATTCCTCTCAACCAAAAGAAAGCGTCAATAATCCTAAGTTCAGCTTGAAAAAATAACACGCGCCAGAATTTGACACCAGGCCTGTAGCCCAAAGCTGTCATGACAGTAACCGAGGGGTTTGAGCAGCATCACGAGTGGTCGTAAGGATCGCCATTGCGATTCTCGCGGCGAACAAGTGAAGGCGAATACAAGAAGCACATTGTGTGCTTCGTGGTCAAGATTACCATCCGGGGATGTATAATCGGTGTACGTAATCGCCACCGCGATCTTTCAGGACTACTTTGTTTATCCAATTCTAAGTTGAGATAACACAAAAAGCATAGTGAACAAAAGTATAACACATAGTGAACTGAAAAAGCATAACTCATATTGAACCCGAAACAAAAGTGGTGAAAATTTAAGCACAATGTTATAACAAAAACTTTGTACAAAATGCCCAAAGACAAAGGCGAAGGCTATATCACCGAAGTCTCAAATACTGATCTCTAGATCAACACCATGTTGAGCGGCTATTCTTGCAATATGCTCCTTCCAATAGCAAAGGTGCAGGAGGTCCATTTCTCAGATATCCGGTTGTTTTACGGGATGTCAACACCCATTGCCCGTCTTTGCGTTACAACGCCCGACATATCTTGGCTATTAAACAATTAGATCCCGCAATTGCTCGAGAATATTCATTAGAGGGTACCAACTTCGCCTTTTAGGTGAAGGGTCTGGGAGGTTCTCCCACTTCCCGAGGCGGCTTGAGGTTCCTCATACTCAAAATTAGGAAGGGGCTTGTCCGGTTGCTTGGTTACCGGTGGCATTAAGGTGTCCAAGTTACGGTTCGGTCTTCAAGCTTCTTGAAAGTTGGATCAAGTTTTGCTGTGCCTTCTCGGTCGCTCTATCGGTTCAGGGTCTCCTTCACCTTTCTTGAAGCTTTTCGATCCGGTAGTCCTAGTATCTGATCCATCCGGCCGAGATCCGTTCCCCGTGTTTATATTAATATCGGGCATGTCGGAACGTTGCTCTTCACCTTGCTCATCTTGCTCTTCACCTTCCTCTTCCATGTCGCCTTGCCATTTTCTCTAGAATCTCGAAGAAAGATCTAAGGAAATGGAAAACCTTGTCGTCATACTCAAAAGCAACACTCGTTTTCCTTGCATCAACGCTACCCTTGAGGCGGTTCGCACTGAAAAAAAATCCAAAACGCAACCTTCTAATGGTACCAGGTCCTTCACTATATAATAGACATAAGAGGTTTTTGCACGGCTCTTGAGGACGAAGTCCTTCCATAAATTTGCCATGAGAATTTGGGTTTACCTAGTAAGAACTCCAAATACTTTCTTTTTGTTTTTGCATCTACCTCTTAAATCGCCCGATGTCGGATATTTTGGAAGAGGAGTGCTTTGTCTTTGCTTTTAGTGACTTGAGTCGGTCGCAGCTCAAGTTGGGTTTAACGGGCAAACACCGACGTCACTCCCGTTTATTGTCACATGGCTGACATAATACCGAATTCTTTTATATTTTTTGCTCTCCCATCCTTTCTCTTCATAAGCCCCTAGGGAAACATGGGAGCTACCTTGTATCCGGCTAAGGCTGCACAAAGCAGGTTTGGCAAATGTGCCGATCCCGAGAAACATGACTATATGGTACACTTTTGCATGTGTCATGCCCGCAACTCTGCTAAAAAAATGCGTGTATTTTTTCACATCCCACAGTGGAAAAAACTACGCATGTCAACAAAAATCAAACTGGCATTTTCTGACACCGATGCAGACACAAGGATGCCAGTTTTTGTTAATTACGTCTTTGCCGCGGTGTTTTGCTTCTCTTTCATTTTCCTGGCCTCTTCTGGCCTCATTATAGCAACAATAGCTTCCAAAAAAACTGCAGGCAGATTACCTTGAACTGCCTTTTTATTATAGTTCGCTTTGACGTATTCGGAAATGCGTAATGCGCAATATCCAAGAGACGTTGCTCGGCTGACTCTGGAAAACATGAAGCCAACTCTTGAAATTATTGTATAGCTTCTCGAGATAGAATTGGCATATGATAACACTTCACGACGCATGAGTGAAAGTGTTCTGATGTCTAGAGCCCTCTGACTGCAATTAAAACGTCCTGCATATCCTTGCTGCACTTTCAAGAAAACCTTGCCCTATAAGATTTCGTCCATCAATTGGCTTACCTCAGCATTGTTCATTCTTACGTAGGTTTCTTAGGAATGTCTTGTTGAAGAAATCCTTTGAAGGTTTCTCTGGTAATTCCCCCTGATCATCAGTGAGCTTTCGGCTTGCCCATTTGTTGACAACTTCTACGAGTTTAGACCCGGGGAAGATTCTTGCATAAAAGGAACTTCTCATCCTTCAGTTCCTTAACCTTGAGTTGTGGTAGCCACCTCGACAAAATCCCGCATTTAAGTCTTTGGTTAGGATCGCGGCGGCGATTTTCTGAGCAAAGAAACGAAAAACATACCTTCCGGCGGATGTCACCTGCGGTTCTGTTGGCCCTTGTGGAGGACATCCAATGCCTTGTCTTTGGTTTCTTAGTTGTTGGAGCTTTTTCTATCGGTGGTTCTTTGTATCTTTGTTTAGCGATAGCGTCGTTGCCTTCAGTATAGAAATCTGAATGTATTCCTTGTTGGAGAGGTTACCATTTAATACCACGACTTCTTCTTTTTACATATGCTTTTCGCAAAATTCCAACCTTTGCTCGACATTGCCCACGCATGTGCATAAAAACTGTGCAAAAAAGATGCTTTGTGATTACCAGAAATAATAAAAAATTTCTTGTTTGCCAATTCTTCTGGGCGCGACCAAGTGACTAATTTCCTGCAAGTGACCGAGATACACTAGTTAGTGCAAGAAGTTGTTCACGAAGATCGCGACCGCGATCCGGTTGAGCATATTTATATATCTAACCAATATGCCAAGAAAGAAATAAATATGATGTAACAGACCTTGTTAAAGGATCAAATGGAACGACATCGGCAGGCGTAAGAACCTCCGTCGGGTATTTCTTGAAGCTTTTTATCAGGGTCTGTACATGGTCATTTGACCAGACTCTATGTGTCATATTAGCGGGAGCTGGCTCGCAATCGAAAATGCTCACCCTTTGGAACCAGTTTACACCCATTGGGTAATATCTTTTGAACTCCTCGAGCTTGGATGCTGTCTCCTGAGCCAGTTTCTTTTCTTCATCTGGATTAAACTTCAAATCTTCTGGCATTTGGGGATCAGTTCTCCAGGGCAATAAGTGGCTGGTAGGTGTTGGTTTAGTGGACGAGGAAGGAGTAGAAGATGTCGAAGGTTGCGCACTGTCATCCGTGCACGCCTTTGGAATCTTTATCTTGAATGGCCTGATCCTCTGTGATGGCTGTTCTTCTAATGCCTCAGAGTCTCTGGCGGGAGCAGTCAAAAGCATGACGGGAGCTGAAGAATTCACTACGGCAGAACAACCAACATTTGCTGAGGGGGCTACAGCACATGGGCACTACAGTATCCTTTGGAGTGGATGGTTCGCTAATAGCCTGCAAAGGGGCCACGGATCTCTTCTTTGCCACAGCTCTGAGCCAGTTGGTGTCCATCCTTGAAGGCAGTTTGTTGTCCTTAGTAGCCTTCAAAGCAGCAGAAGGAGGTTTCAGGTGAAAGACCCTTTCTGCACATGCTAAATCCAACAAGTATATCCCTGTTGCACTTTATACCCGACAAACTTAAGGAATCATAGGACGGCAATATCCAGCCAAATCCCTTAGCACTGGTGGGCATTCCCTTGCCGCTTGCCGGTTTGTTGACTTTACTCGCAATCATAATGGATGGATCATAATTCTGCCATCTCAAAACGTACTCCACAAACTGCAGCCCTTGAGTATCTTCTACGCTGCAAATTATTGCATCCTGTACATTATTTTTGGTGCCTTCCCACATAGCAATAACTATACCTAGCTGCTCGTAATCTTCTGGACCCTTGCCATTCCTGAAGAACAAACACAAGTCCTTTCGGCGGTCTCCAGTGACATGAGGTTTTGCTTGTGAAATTTCAACACACCACTTCCTGCTTTTATTGGGTGTGACAATTCTGATCGGTTCTACATTGGGCCCCCGGAATAGTTCGAGGGCTGCAGAAGCAATTGAACACAGGTTAGATACACTTGTATTGGAAGAAGGTGTTCATAAGGATCGCGGCCGCGATCCGGTTGATCAGTAGCTAACTAATAAAGGGTGTTCTGTCACTATTATGCTGGCAAGAAACGCGGCCGCGTTCTTCACGAACAGCGGGTATTACATTTTATATAAAATGGTCGCCACTATCGTGGCCGCGATTGTCTTGAGCACTACCTTCCAGAAAAGAGGCAAGGTCGTGGTCACAACTATCGCAGCCGCGATCCTATCGACCATCTAACTAACCTAAAAAGACATGGTAGCAGCTATGGCGATACCTATGCTAAAACAAATCGTGGAAATTACCTTCTCTAAGGGCAGAGGCGCGAGACATGATGGCGCTAGAAATTTTCGGAAGGCGCTAGTAAATTGCTGAAGGCGCTAGAAATTTTCGCGAGGGTGATCAGAAAAATGAACGCCACTCTTTTTATAGAGTTCGCCATTATGACGGGCGCCATTATGACGGGCGCCGTCATTATGACGGGCGGCGTCTTTATGACGGGCGGCATATTCCCCCATTCCCCCAAAAAGCAACCCCCAGCTTGGCAACATAGGGGACGGTGACACGTGAGAATTTGTGTGAGAGTGACTGTAGGGCAGGTGGAAAGGACAGCAAATCACCCACGGCATGTCAGTTTAAATTGGATAGGGACAGGGACAGGGACATTAGGGCATAAAAAGGTCCCGCCCGAAGGACAACATTTTGAAATTCAAATCCATTTCAAATGCGGTAAGACCCTCCAAGACTTTCATTGTTGCAAAGCTTGGAAAGGAGTTGTTCGAGGCGCCGGAGTTAAATTGAAGGCGCTATGGTGGATTACAATGGCGCTCAGATGAATTTCAAGGCATCCAAGCATGTATAAGACTGTTGTATACATACAAGTATAATACATCTTTCGTATGGATATGTTTTGTGGATTCATGATAGTAGAAGTGTTTGTGCTTTAGTAATTCAGGTGTTCTTGAAAAGCTTGCAGACATAGTGGAAGTCGAAGAGCACACCCCTACACTACACTCAGGTATGATACATCAAACAATATTCATTGTGCTATTACATCCTTACATAGTTTATAGGTGCTCATACCATTATTATATCATAAACAGATACAGTAGTCATCACTGATAACATTGATTCACTCATCATCAACACCAAAGCACGTGATGCTATTCAGCTCATAGATCTCTTGATCAGGAAGCCAGTAAATGTGGACCACAACACGAGTGAGCTTCTTGCAAGCACTAGCAGGACCATCAGCTTTAGATTGGAGCCATGGATCAAGATTAACACCATTTCTAGCGCATTCATTCAGATCGTTGTAGCTCAAGTAGCACTTGAAAGATCGGATGTGCTCTGGACGAGGCATCGAGGAAGCCATGGAAGATGAATGATCTCCACCCCCGAGTCGAGCTGTTTTTATAGTGAAGTAAAATTATTGATGTGAATTATTGGTGTAGAATGTAGGGCCATTATTGGGCTTCTACAAGTATCATGTACACGTAAGTATAACACATAATTTGTATGTATATGTGTATGTTAATTACCTCATGTTTGTTGGGCTCGAGAACTAGGTGAAAGTATTCGTGCTTGAGCAAATAAGGTGTGCTTAAAATTCTCAAAATTGCGTTATTTTATCCAATTAATGAAATCATGCTTATGCGCAATGCATTCAGGGACTCCTTGCTGAAGTTTATCTTCAACAAGTTCCTCCAACAATCCTTAGCCCCTTCTCCATTTCATCAGCTAATTCCTCAGTTTGTGTTGTTCTTTCTGGCCCTAACATGTTTTGTGCTTGAGAATATCTAGATTACTATTCTTTGTAAGCATCAACTGTAAGCTCGTTATATGCAAACAAAAGAGTTCGCAGTCCAGCCTCCCCATAGTGGTTCAGATGGTGAACCGTAGCTTTTGTCAACCCTATCGTGTCATGGTCAAGACGTGCACCTTTTGATAACAATAATATTTGTCCTTCTGTAGTTCGTACAATCACAGACATTCGTTTCCTTGCACTGTTGAACTCTAGAGCGTTCAAAAGCTCATAGGTTCTATCAGTTACGTGATCTTTATAGATATGGAGATGGAGATATGGAAGGAGGCGAAAAGACTGTCCACAACGGAAACGGCATTAATGTTTCAGAAGCTCCTGATCATGGCGACGGAGATGGCGATTCTGCCCCAGCAGAGGCAGGGCCTGGAGCCGGAGCTCTGGCTCCTTCGCAAGAAAAAAACAAGAACAAGAAAGCAAAAGCTGAACCTGCCAGAATGTGCCTGCCATAGAAAAATCTGGAGCTTGGAGCCAAGCTCTGCATCTTCGCCGGACTTGTTTCTGCTCCAAAATGGTCCTGTAGCCATTGTTAGGCCGAATCCTGCCATAAAGCTGCACATTGTTAGGCCGAATCCTCCCATTAAGCTGCCGTCAAGGATTTTGTGCATCTGGCAGCCGAAGCAAATCTGATGGGTCCTGAAACCCTAAACTTAATAAACACGATCGTTCTTTAAAGCTACTAATCTAGCCATCATAGAACTGTGGAAGCCATAGCAAACCTTAAAGTCGAACCCTAAAGTTGAATGCCTCATTGCTTGCATGGCCTTCATAGAACCATTGCAAAACCATAGATAAAATGCCATTCAAATATGAGAATCCAGTGTGCACTCTAGATATATTGATTAGTAGGCCTCATGCACTACGCCCATGAAATCATATAAAAACCATGCCAAAAAGCGTATAAAATCACAAAAAAAAACCCCTGTTATAATGCTAGATATTCGTAGTTCATACCTACAGGAGGTATGGAAGGAGCATGCACATATTATTGAATTGTTTAATCATAGTGAAATATGGGAAAGTAGTATGGACCTTGATTGATTGTATAGTTTGTCATATGGACCTGAGGGTCCGAAATGGCTTGAATAAATATTTATTTATTTTATTTATTAAAAAAAAAAGAAAAAGAAAAAAAAATTGCACTCTTCATGATGGATAATTACTTTGCTTCAAGGCACGCAATCCAGTTTGATTTTATATCATTAATATTACTTGAAAAGTCCTTTGAGTTGACTTGCTTAGGTTGGGCTCCATCTTTGAAGCCTTATTGTGGATGTACTTCAATAGTCATCATGTGCTTAGATTATTCTATCAAAAAAGTAGTTGGAACATTAAATCTTAAACCTGAAGGCCACATTAGAGGAAATATGAGATCACATTTTGTCCCATTAAGGGATGCTTAAAATGCCACGTCAGCTTTTTAAACTGTCCAATAAGAGAAGAGTTCCAGTGTATCTCATTTCAGTATTATGTGGCAGCCTGTAATTAATGCAGTTGCAACTAACTTCCGTATATCATTTTTTCATTATAACTTTTGATCCAGAACTCCGATTCAAACACTTTTTGTAGCAATGGGTTCGTCTTCTCAAAATGTATCTAATGATAACCCATTCATATACCTTTCTTGATATAAATGTACAAGAAATAAGTAAAAAATCATATTTTTTTAAGGTTAACGCATATGACCATATTGAAATACATCATAACCATATATCATTAGAAAGATCTTTTCATTTCGCATCAAATGCAACAAACGCCGCAGCATTTTGACGAGTGGATCAAAAGTTATGGGGGAAAAACAAAAGCAATGAAGTTGTTGGTGCTGCATTAATTGCAGTTTATAGAGGGTAGCCATTCTATTGGAGGATTCTTATGGGGATGAAATGAGATCTCAAATTGCCTCTAATGTTGATTCAATTGTTCCTAATTTTGTGCTTCCTTTGGTAGGTAATATTCTTCAATTCATAGAGGAGGAAGTGAAAGAAGGATTGCGACATTTATCCAATAGAAAGTCTCCCGATATTCAAGATTTGCAGACAAATTGCTTATTGGGTGCGGGGAGAGGGGGATGGGTAATGATATTGCTTCCAATTATTTCCTTGATGTCCTCGAAAGGATCCCACTGAGGAAGGTTAAATCTCTTTGGCTTTGAGGCCTTGCTTCCCACAAACCCGGGGGTCTCACCTAGGCATATGGGGATACCACATCTGCGTGCAAGGGGTCCAGAGAAAACCCCTGTATACGACTTTTTGGAGGTGGAAAACCCCTACATACGTAAATAGGAAAAACCAGTTTCCAAGCCCCTTTCCGTAGATGTACTTTCGGACGATCCTAGTTTTTACATACCCCTACCCGATCTTGTACTTGAGTTTGTGTTTGTGCACCCTACCCCTATGTACAGAATAAATAAAATTTCAAAACGTGTGCCCAGCCTAGTAAACGCGTGCCAGGCGTTGTAAATGTGGCTTCACAGACATGAAATGGACACCAATGATACTCTTTCAACCTGTTTAAATGGATGTTTCGTAAAGAGGAGTTCAGTCGCAACAAGAGGAGTTCAGTCGCAACAGTGGCCAATATATAAGGGGCTCGAGAACTTGCACATAAATGATGGAATCCCTTTGGACCACATTATTTATAGAAGACCCATCAACGTAATGGCAAAGTACCATGGATATTTGTATCCTACTTATGTAGGGTATATATTTTGGTGACTTTGATTGCCTAATTCTCTTACATCTTTTTCATCATTCCAGCTTCCTTTTCCTCATATTTATCGCCATGTTTTCTCATCATTTGTCATTGTGCTTGTTTTGACCATATGTTCTAGCTCTCTTCATCCACAAATGCCTTAGGACTTCCATTACCAACGTTGATGATGTTAGCTTGTTTTTTTAGGCATCAAAGCCTATGCTTGAATATTCTCAGTTTGGTATGTATTAACATTTCAATTGCATCCCACAAATCTTAATGATTTTTGCCGACAATAACCTCCTGCAAATTCAACATGCTTTATCAAAGGTGAATGTTGATGAAGCCATTAAAATTGAAATCAAGATCCATAAGCTTTTAAGCAGGTTCTATATTTCTCTTGCTCCTAATATCCCAACTTTTGTAATGAAATCTGCAATGGTCCTTATTGTCCTTCATAGTCTAGAAAGGCTTGGCAAAGGAAACATATTAAGAAAAATTGGAGCATTGTGGATGGAACTAAAAGACAGATTGGGTTTTATATCACCAGCTCCTTAAATCTGCATCCCTTTTGAAAAAATGCCTTCAATAAGCCAACATGTTGGAACCACATTTTGTCAACTTGCATTGACATATTGCCATTATCGTTCATTGCTGAAGCACAATCAAGTCATAATGCACCTATAGAAGTATAAAAAGACTCAGATACCTAGCAAGGATAACCACGAGATTTTACAATACACACCTGCCATTGCAGATTCTTTGCACGAGGAAACGTTTCATATTCAGCAGGGTCATATAATGATAATGTGCGGCCAATAAAGGACATTTCGACAATAGTACCATAGAATATATCAAAACCACATAACCCTGCTACACCTTTCAGCAATCTGTCAATGTCAACCTGCAGCAAAATAAATACCACCTGAGAGGGGGCATCAATAAATGAATCAGTAGTTTCATTATGGCCCTTACCACCAAAAATTTGGAATCTGTCATCTTAAAACACCCAAGCTCAAAGCTCTTGCCCCGAGAAAACTTTGTCCTTGTCTAAGAATAAAAAAGTTCGTAGAAACAATCAAAGGAATCAACTTATCATGCACATAACCATAGAGCTTACAACAAAGACCACCAGATATGCCCTGGACGTAAACTTCTCCAAAGTTTGATAAACCAAGTTCCCTTGCCCCGAATAAATGAACACCCACATTCACTAACGTAATTTCTATTGGCATCCATGTAGACTTCTTAATTACCACAAAGAATTATAAAACCTACAAATCTCAATCAACTTCATAATTCATGAACGAAAAATGACAAAAAGGCCTTATTGGTTAAAGCGAGGGATTTTAAGCTTTGAGAAAACAATTTTCAAAAAAAGTGTCACTTTCCAAGAATCTATTATTTCTATGGATGGCAAAGAAAGGCAAATCTATATCGGTTTACACATCATGGTATACCTTTGCTTGTGTGATTGCAAGACCCCCTGCTTCCCGTGTCTACCACAAAGAACCTCGACAAAAAGAAATGTACCACCTTATTAACAATTTCGATAATCTTATTTCAAGACATTAACGTAGCCCCTCTTAAAAATATTTTCACAAAGAACCTCTTTGAAAAAACGTAATGCCGATAAATTTGCAGAGTCCAAAGATTATGTACCCAATATCTTTTCCATCAATCGTGGGGACGGACCAAATAGGGACCATATTTGGATTTGATCATCCGCAAACAATAAAAAACTTCATTATGTCTGTAAAACTAACATATCTCCAAGATGAAAATATCCACTTGTCCTTAAAACAAAACCTTCGATATGACACCCCAACCGGTAGCCAACTATGTCTATCCACTATGACATATACAACAACCTACAAGCGTATCAAGAAGGTTGTAAGCAATCCTTAACTAAAAAAATTTAGTAAGACAAATGAATATGATACCATGCCTTTTTGGTTCTTTATTTTAATAGAAAAAAGCCACCCGAGAGCCCAAGAGACGCTCTCATCAGAATGATTCTTGATCTTCCAACCCGACATCCAAAACCTACGAGCTTCATTTGTAATCCGAAGCCGCCTCAACCCGCTTAAAAGCAATTAAAAGCATGAGAAAGCAAATAAAAGCGCATTCATGATTATACATAATTGAGCTACTGGATTAGTCGGGCTTATCCTACTTCACAATCACTATGTAGAATTTTTGGCTTCACAACTACATGATCTGTGCAATAGAGAGGAAGAGCATTCTCAAAAATCAATAGGGAGACGCCAGTTATGTATTGTACTTTCAAATGAAAACTAATAGGAAAGAAAAGATAATGATAAAGCAATACAAACATCTCAGATGTTTCCGACCTCCATTGGTGGTTAGTTAGATAGATGCACCATGAAGTACAGAAGAAAAGAATGGAATAAAAAAAGGCCTTACAGATCGTTCTATTTTTTGTCACAATCCAAATTTCGTCAACACCATTCAAAGATATTGATTCCCATAAATCAAAGTAGATCTAAAATAGATGCTTCAAAACCCTCGCGACAAATTTGCCTTTTTGGGCTACTGAAAAAAGAGATGCATAGTTGCAAAACCATTTTACACGGCTCTCCAAATTAATTGTAGCTCATATACGCTTTCTATCTCGGCTCTAACAACTGCACACAAGCAACAAAAGAAATCAGGTTAAGACCATTTTGCAAATCACCGAAGGAAATGGAAACTCCAAATATCTAGTATGATTTCTTCTGGACCTAAAAATCAACACCGAGATGTTAATCTACTCCTCAAATGTTGCACTAATACCTAATCCGCATCTTTCGGTGGCATTCTCTGCTTTGGAAGAGAAAACCTAGAAAAAGCAAGTCGCTTTTGCAAAGAATCGGCAAATCGCATGCCGGATCAAAGGTGTTGCGAATGATTCCTCATTTGAAGCCGTGAAGGAATAATTGAAGGAATTGTCTCGGCGGAAAACCAAGACATAACCGTAAAATTTCAACTCGAGTTGGAGTAGGCCCTAACGTAGATGCTACTGGATCGGACCTTCCCGCCAACTCCCCTTCTCGACCACCCACGGAAATGGTGGTCGACCAGGAGGCGGCAAAGTCCGATACCTGACGCCGAGAGTGCAAAAAAACCCCTACCCAGTCACGCTCTTGGGTCATACGGGGTTTCAATGGTGAGACCCCCGGGCCCACAAACCACTTGGAGCCATTATTGGGACCCAAGCCAACTTTCTTTGATGTGCTTGCTCCATGAGACCCCTCCCACCTAGTCTCTGGCAAGAAACCGTCTCAACTTTCCCCCACAGGATTGTTCTATTTCTAAGCATGTCACAACTTTTCCCCAATAACTGATTAGAGAGTTCATGTGATTTTTCATGAGTGATGAGGTGTGTTTTCCCTTTCGAACATTCTCCTAGTGTGTTATATAATTCTAGATGCCCTTCACTAGTTGGCTAGAGTTTTTAATGGTCTTGAAAGGAGGAAGTGGTTTTGACTCACTCATAGGAAGAAGAACTTTACCCTTAGGCCCCCTTTGCCACATTTTGGTTCCTTGCAGATGCATCCACAACTTATATCGCATGATTGGTATTCTATCCCTCACATAAAACTTAAACTGAAGTGGCTTTATGTGGCCTGTCAACTGATCCTTACCATTCTATAAGTATCCCTTGACAAATGATTTCCAATCTGCAATCTCGTGGACCAAGAAGACCATTGGGTTAGGGTCAATGCAGCTCTTAAACATATCCATTAGTTCAGGAAGACTAGTCATGTTCTCTCTCTTGAGCTTGGTAGAGGAATTCTTGAAGAATGCATCTATATCATCATGTGTATGCCCAATCATCATGAACCCTACCTTCACAATCTTGAATACTCCTACTACTCTCAAGTACAACATTGCCCCAAACATCCATCTATTCTTGTTTTCTTTCCAGCAGTTATCCAGTTGAACACATAGCTCTTTTGGCAATTGTTTTTCATGTATGGGGAAGTCATCCCAAGTCTTTCTTGTTTCTTTCGACACTTTGGATGTGAGCTCCTTTATCTGCCTTTGGTAAGTAAGTGGTTGATCATCCATCAAAGCATAAAAAATGGGGGCCGAGGGAGAATACCTTCTCTCTTCTATAGATCCTCTCTGTAGTGTTCTCAAGCACTTGAAAATGGAACTTCCGCCAAGCTAACTTTTATCTGAAAAGCATTTTGACAATGTTCTGCAAAGGATCTAGCTTTGGCAAGAAAGCCTTGTGTTGGTCAGTCTTGTCATGAATCCGACACAAATATCTATCAGGCTACATCTGAGAAAATATTCTCCACTACCAATACAATTGTCTACATGATATTTGGTCCAATTGGTGATCTGTAAATTGCCCGCTGATTGATCTAGAAATACTAGAGCCAATAGCACTGACTTATCTTTAGTGGACCTTACCAATCTGAATAACACGCCTGCTACTAATACAAGAAGTAAGAGTAAAAAAGAAAAAGGGAGAAAAAGATCTACTAGAAGAGATTGATTCTCCTTTTTTGCTTCTTTTCCTTCCCTTTTATATACCATCTTTTGTAAAGATCCTTTTTTGGAATGTTAGAGGTATTAAAGGCCCTACTAAAAGAAGGAGAGTTATCTCCCAAATCAGAAGTTATAATGCTGATATAATCCTCCTTTAGGAGATTATGCTTTCCAAGTCTAAAACTTCCAACCTTGGGGACTGGATTTACCCATGAGCCTCATCTACTTGGATTGAAGCTAATAGGATAAGTGGTGGTATTGCTATTATATGGAGAAATATCCTATTTCAACTGTCCCTCTAAAATGTGGCAAACTGTTATGTTTTTAATTGTTGACTCTATCTTTGTGTAGTTAATGTCTATGCCTCCACCAACCCTAAAGACAGGGAGCTTCTATGGCCTGAAATTAGTTTTTGGATCTCTAGCAAGCCTACCTCTGATTGGATTATTGCTGGAGATTTCAACAACACTCCATCTTGGGATATGAAGCTGGGTAACAGAATTAATATGTCCACCTTAGAGAGACACAATTGGGATACCTTTGTCTCTGATTCCTCTCTGGTCTATGTGCCTTCTTCCACTGCTACCTATACTTGGTCTAATAAGAAAAAAGAGTGCTAATAGAGTCTACTGTGCTTTGGATAGATTTTATGTCTGTAGCCCGAATTTCTTCCTTTTGGGATAACTATTATGTTACCAGTGATGAGAGCTCCTCAATCTCTGATCATCAACCTCAATTGTTACACACTTGTCATCTCACTCAAATTTCTAAAGATGGGTGTGTTTCTTATAAATTTAACTGTGCCCTACTCAATAATTGATTCTTTGTGAAAGATTTTGAGGAGTTTTATCAGAATGTTCACATTGGCAATACTGCTTACTCCATAAGATCAAAATGGTTAAGAGTTGGATCAAGGATTGGTCTAAAACAAGGCATTTGATAAGATTGAAAGAGAAAGAATGACTTCTTTCTTAGTTGAGGAAAATTAGGTCTCTGCTTCAGGATGACCCCTATAATATAAATCTGCATATTGGTGAGGAGATTATTGAGAATCGTCTAAAGAACATTGAGAAAAATGAAGCTAAGAGTTCTGTCATTAAATGTAAAATTAAATACAATAATGAGATGGATAATGGTAGCTCCAAATTCTTCTTCAAAGTAGCTAAAAATAGGCAGCTTAGGAATTTGATCTCCCAGGTTAGAACTAATTCAGGTGTTATGGTGAAGGATCCAAAAGAAATTAAGACCTTCTTTCATGATAATTATGCCTCTCTCTTTTTTCTGTCTTTTCCTAGTCAGAGGGACTTGATGAAAGAATGAGAATGAGAATGAGAATGAGAATGAGAATGAGAATGAGAATGAGAATGAGAATGAGAATGAGAATGAGAATGAGAATGAGAATGAGAATGAGAATGAGAATGAGAATGAGAATGATTTTTTATCGTCCACTGAGGCCAATCGGCCTATGGGACCCACAAGGAGTGCAACAAACTTATTACTGTCCGGGTTAAAAAACCCCCGCCCCGAAGGGTTTTCGAGGGAAAAACCGTGGCAGTAATAAGAATGCTGTCAAACTGTACAAGTATACATCAATGTATATATACATGTCAAGTGTGTGCCCGAGGACATAGCTGATCTCGCATGTCCATAACCTCCTGAAGGTATGATCCTAGCACCCGTACAGATGTTGTGCTCAATGTCACATGTAACGGCTAGCCAGGCCTGACCAACTCAAAGATAGCGCCGTCAATTTGATCATATGTTTGGGCAACTTTGAAGGGTATGAGATTCATCCTCAATGACTCCCATTTAGCGGCATTGACAGAGCCGGTCCCGGCGTGGCTCACCAATCCATCCGCCTGCTTTCAATTCAAGATGATGTGCCCCGCGGCGAATGGAGGCAATGAGTCTGCGCCTTTTCATGGGCAAGTGGGTACGCAGGTAGCATTGCGGGCCTCGTTCCAATGTGGGATTTATGTGGCGCTGATAGTGTGCTGTCTTGACATGTTCAAGGGCATTGGCATCCCAAAGCTTGCTGAGGAAGCAAGCGTCAAGATATTGCCTCAAGCTATGGCGATCACGCCTCTCTGTTTGCACATGTATGCACCTGTGCTCCTGCACATTCCATCTAGCCAACCATTGAGCTCTCTTTTCCCTCCAAAGCCCGGGCCTTGGCGGCGCGCCCCATTGCCATGATATGAGCTAGTTTAGGGAGACGCAGCATCGTCCATATTGACCACCTTCGAAAATAGACAATGTGGCGATCAAGGGCCCCCTCAAGAGGCAAGAATCCTGTCTCCCCGCAAGAGAATTTGATATGGGACTGTGGACTTCACCCCTAGTGCTCGTACTAAGAAGGCTTTCTGGACCTGCTCCAAGTCATTCCAAGTAGCAAGTGATACTACTGGGCCCCATACTTCCACCTCGTATAAAAGGACAGGCTCTACTAAGACCTTGAACAGGTGTGACTGATGGGCCCAATCATACAACTCCGCTCTATGACTATTGTTTTGCATTGCATATAGTGCCTTCCAGCCTGCCGTCACTCGTAGTCGTATGGATGTGTCCCAGTGCATAGTAGAAGGAAACTAAAGAAATTTCTTACCTCTTCTGGATAATATTCTTCCCTCTTCTTTGGACTGTATAGATGACTCTTTGGTCATTCCTCCAAATGAGGAGGAGATCCTTAATATTTTGAAATCCTTTGGTAAGAGCAAATCTCCTGGTCCTGATGGTCTCTCTTGTGAATTCTATCTTCACTTTTGGGATATTGTTAAGAATGATATTCTTTCAATGGTGAAAAGCTTTTGGAATGCTAACCATCCGCATCCCTCCATCTCTGTTGGATTTATTGCTCTCATACCTAAAGTTGATAATCCTATGCGTTTTCTGACTGGAAACCTATTTCTCTCACCAGTACTACTTATAAGATTTGTGCAAAAATTACTGCCTCCAGAATCAAGCTTACCTCTAAGAAAATATTAGCCATTTTCAATCAGCCTTTCTTCCTAATAGGTTCATTCTGGACAACTACATTATGGCTATGGAAGCCTTCATTGGAATAAAGTTTCAAATCAAAATTGTGTGATGTTAAAATTGGATTTTAAAAGAGCCTTTGATACTGTCAGATGCGACTTTTTGGATTATGCTCTTACTAAGATGGGTTTTCATCCTAAACTCAAAGCTTCTCATTCATGGCCTCAATGTCAATTCTAATTCTGTTGTGATCATAAATGGTTCTCCCTCTCACTTCTTCCCTTTATCTCGAGGTGTAAGGCAGGAATGTCTTCTTGCCCCATATCTCTTTCTGATTGTAACATATATGCTAACTAGAGCCATTCATCATCTCCAATCAATGGGTAGAATTACTGGTCTGAAAATGCCCAATAGTGTTGATTCATTCACTATCTCATGATATGCTGATGACACTTTTGCCTTCTTAATGCCAACGTCTCTAATATTGAGTTTTTTCTTGATATCATCAGCCAATTCTCTGCTGCCTCTGGCGTCTATTTGAATCTCTCAAAATGCAATATTATTGGTGATATTAATCGGTCCCACATTGCTGATATTAAGGTCTTAAACCGCATGCAAGCCTCCAAGCTGTTAGGCATGCCTCTCTCTCTCTTAATCCTTGCCTGAAAGTCTTTCAGCAGCCAATTATGGACAGAATTAAGAGGAAGCTTAATATTTACAGAAACTGCTTATCCTTTGCTTGCAGAACTCTAATTGCGAATTATGTTCTTGCTAGTTCCCATATCTATTTCTCTTCTCCCTTTGGTTGCCGAAAGAATGTCTACAATGAGCTTGAAAAAACAATCAGGAAATTTATTTGGAATGGCTCACACCTGATTAACTGGAATTCTGTGGCTAGGGCTAAAAAATTGGGAGTTTTAAGATGTAAAGATACTCCATATGCAGGCATGTGCTTTAGCTGGCAAACATATTTGGAGATCTCTTATCAATAGTAATAGTTCTGCCTCTCAGTTTATCAAATATTGGTTATCTTGCTCCCATCCTAATGGTCATCCTTCTATTGCTCATTTTATTCCTGATTCATGTTTCAATGAGCTTCATCCAGGCCCTAATACCTCTCCTTTAATGTGTAACATCATCATGGCTTGGAATAGAATTTATTCTTGTTTTGAGCATGCCACCCATGTGGATCTTAATTTGCAGAAGTCCATCTTCTGGACTTCCATTCTCAAGAATCATTTTCATAAGGTGTTAGTTATTAGGCATCCAAAAATATATAAAAAATGGTCTGAGAAAGTTTCCTAGTTATCAATGATCTCTATAAGAACAATAAGCTTATGTCTTGGACTTCTTTAAGAAATGTTATTCATGGAACTTCTAGTAACCAAAAGATTTATCTGCACCTCAAATCTATTCTCTCGAATATTTGATCTACTCCTTCTGTTCCAAAGCCTATTAATTGGAGTTTGAATGGGAAATGCAGTTATAAGGTCAGTAAGGTTTACTCTATGATTAGCAAATCTGACATTTCAATTAAAGCTATTTCCAAGTGGCCTATTTCTGAGGAGGAGAGTAAGACTCTTTTTCACAATGTTTGGAACTCCTACTGTCTCCCGAAAGTTAGCTTCTTCATATGGCTAATTGCTCAAAAAAGTATCCCAAACCTTCTTTCTATCTCGAGGAGATCTACTAATACTTTTGCTTTGTGTCACTCTGGTTGTTTGCAGGAGGAAAATATTGAGCATGTTTTTTGCTTGTCCTAAATTGGCTCCTTTCTGATCTTGGTTCAGAAATAAACTTGGTGTGCTTTTCCATAATTTAGACATCGAAAATTTATTGTCTTGACATTCAAAATAAGTGCACTTTTCATAATTCTATTATATTTATTGCTCTATGGAATATATGGAAAGCTAGAAACAGAATTGTGTATGGTAATAAGAATGTCTTTATTTTTTGGATAAAAATGCACTTCCAGTTTGATATTGAAGCCATTGCCACTGCCCACAAGAGAAAATATGCTGATAAATATGACAGGAAATGGAACTCGATTGAAATATTCAAGGATCCTTTTGATTTATTTATTTCCAATTTGAGGGTCCTTGATTCTAATTCTCCTTTTGTTGATCATGATAGCTTATCTCAAACAATGAAAAGGATCTAGGGAAGGTAGTTTTGTAAAGAGCTTTGGAGATAAAAATGAAGACTTGGATCTTAGTGGTCTGTTGGAAAGAATCCGTAGATAATGAGACTTTGGACAAGACAACAGTTTGGATCAGGCTATTCTGCAGGGAGTGGTTCAGGTGTATTGCATGTTCAACTTTCTCTTTATGTATCACTATTACATATCTGACAGGCAATTCACTAGATATAAAGAATTGTACTACATGCATAGAATGTTGATAGATTTGTATAGTTCATTTTTGCTAATTCTTGGCACTCCAGACTCTAACTCTTCCTTTAGGGCCTCTGAACGCCTACTACAAGGGTTTTTCCTCCCACGTGGGGGGTTTTTTTGTCCCAGTGGTAGAGACACATTGTACAGGGTTTCTGTGGTTTTCTTTTGTGTTTGGGTACTTTTCGATATATTGTATGTCTATCACTATCTCATAGGCCAGTTGGCCTCCGTGGACGTTAAAATATACTTCCTTCCTTCCTTTAATGAAGTTGATAAGTGCCGCTAAACATTACACTTTTGGTTCTGCAAACTCCTTCCACTCCTTTTACAATGCCAAACTGGACTCTTCCTTTTTTTAAGCCCTCTGTGTAGATTCCTGAACTTTTTCTCCTATGGCCGACCAACTCAACTATAATTGCTCAATTTTAAATCATCATCTAGTAATGGTTTTTGGTTGGTTAAGTTTCTTTTCAGGATTTGGACATTTTCGGCATGGAGACCTGGTCTCTATGTTGAATTGCAGGAAGGAGACACATTTTTGGTAGAGGATGGTGGAAATATTGAAGATTGGATTGCTGGATGATCTTTTTTTGGGGCTCTTGGCCTACAAAAGTCTTTTTTGAACTATCTTGTTTTATTCCTCTTGACAAATCTAAATTGAGCCTTTATCTCTTTGGTGATTTTCCTCATTAAAAAACTTTTATGCTTCCTGATTTAATCATTTTCTGCTATTATTTGGCAGAATAATGTATAACTTTTCTTGATTAATGAGAAAATCAATTCTTACTCTAAAAAAAAGGGGCAGATCTGAAACAGTGGTATAAGAAGTCTCTAGATATGACCGAGCTGGATACTTTCAGTTGCCTAATCTTCTGCATGCCGAAAAATTAGACAACTGCAGTCTCACAATGTGTAGCAAATATTAATCTCAACAACAGAGTTCTGTATTCCTTATATGAGCTGGAACGTGAATGCAGACTTGGCCTGCCAAAGGCACCAAGTTTTGCTAACATTATTTTGGTTTTGGTTTCACGGTCACCTGCAGACTCCGACAAGTGGTGGTCAAGCGAGCATCACTATGCGGATAAGGTCATGGTCTCTCAGGAAAATATGGAATCCTAAAAGGGCGGCAAGTTTATGGAGGATGTGCCTTCACTTGAAAAAGTCAGCATTGATGGTGTTGTGGGTCCAATATACAAGGTTCCCATATGACCGAGAGTTATTAGGTTTTCTATTACAAGCTTGGTCGAGGGAGATCAGATTGTGTGCGAGTCGTACATGAACGACCTGTTCTCCCAAGGGGCTTTGCTAAATGGAATGAAGCCAATATCTGTAGTTAGGAACAAGGACCTGGTTGAGACTATTAAGTCATACCTGGATCACTATTTTCAAAATAGAAAGACAGATGGAAACAGTAAGGACGAAGCAGATGGAGATGGAGATGAAGAAGGGAAAGACAACGAAGTTGGACCCTCATGTATCGAAGGCTTGGACGAACTGATAACAGAACAAATAATGGAGAATCTTTCCAAGCTCGAATATCTCAAGTTTCGGTGGTTTTTGGCTTTCAGGGGACATTCTCGACTCGCATAATCACAGGGATATGAGCGCAGTTCAAGTGCACAAGAGGACATTGCTTCCAAAAATAGATAGTCCATAGGAAGACACTGCTATAAGCTAGGACAAATGACCCGAAAGAATCAAGATCCCATCTTTGGATCCTGATCAGGAAATTTGATCAGAACCAAACTCGAACTGGGATCCAGAGGAGCCCCACAAAACTTGTAATTTTTTATGTCAATGGAGCCCTGGCTACGGTGTACCAAGATGGTCATGTCCCTGAGCTCAACACCTCATAGAAGCCGTAAAAAAATATAGAATAAGATAGTCTATCCTCGGCTCCAAGAGATAGAAATTATTGATTGATGCCTGGACCGGGGATTCGAAGTGGTCATATAGTCTTGTATGTCGACGAGAAATGTTAATGTCCTTGGCGTGCTCGGCCTGCCCATTTTGAAGTTCAAGTTTGTTTGAGGCAATGAAAAGGTCGAGCACGTGAACGATCTCGATCTGGCCATCACAAAAGGGAAGCCTATTATGGTGAAGCGGCTCGGAAGACTTTATAAAGCTTACTAGGATTTCAACAAACACAACACTATTATCGTAGACGACAGTGCCTATAAGTGTTATCATAACTTAGATACTGCCATTATTGCAAAAAGTTATCACCAGACGAGTGTGAAATGGATAAGTAGTTATCTTATGATCTTGTTCCGGTGTTGGCTGAGTCCTTGTTTCCATTCTGGCGACCGATGTACTAAGGAACTATCCGACACAAAGAGATTGATGCGGAGAGTAGCGAAATCATGAGGATTATAGACGTGAAATATTATGGTGATCAAGATTAGTGATTTGTGTATGTTGGGAAAAGAAAATTGTGAAAAATGTCCAAGATGTATTCTTTGTATACTCTGCATTATTTTCAGTAATGAAAGAACTTGTATATTGTCTTCTGAGGGCCTTTCTCGTCTCGCGAGTCGAGAAAGTTGTCCAAATGTGTGTGTGATTGGATGCACCTAAATTGTGACGTTCTAGGGAAATATACGCCATAAATACGTATATTTCCAGGTTCGTCACTATACAAGTCTATCGCCATAGCCTTGTATACCATAGAATGTGGCACTAGGGGGCATGACTATAGGTTAAGACCATTTTCCACGTGGCCTTAACCTATTGGGCACCCGCCACACGGAAGCACCCTATTGGAGCCATGTGGCATAACATGTAAACCCTAACCTATAAAGGCCTAAACCCTAACCCTAGGCCTCTTTCCTGGCTCCAACACTCTGGGAACCTTCTTCGTGGTCGAAACTGCGTTTCGAGAACCGTTTGCTGTGGCATAGCGTAGCACAGCAGCCCTGGAGCGTGTGCGCGTCAATAGGAGTGGGAGCTACTTCAACCACCTTGAAGACCATGGAGACGCCGGGAGCAGGAGGGAGTTCCTCAGGAGCAGGTATTTGAGTTAGAGTTCTTTGTAGATCATCTGGAAGTTAGGACTCCATATGAGTTAGCATTTCGTATCTCTAATAAAGCCTTCCTAGAACTCTCAGTCTAGATCTTGAACCCTAATCAATGAACCCTAACTGTAAGTTAGATGTGTATGATTAGGTTTAGATGTTATTCTCATTATTATCATGTATGTGGATATGTGATGTTGGTTGATCATGTTTGCTCCTCTTGTATTGGGAAGGGGGGTAGAGACCTAGTAGCCATTACTTAGCGATGCTCCTAGTTTAGACCCTTTAGTTCCTATGCATAGGAACCCACCGAGCTATGGGAGCTATGGTATGACTCAGCACTACATAACGGGGCTAGAGGCGAGACGGAGGGAGGGTCCCTGCTGAGCGTGGCTACTGGGGACCCCATAGCGGGCTAGGCTTATGGCCGGTCACTTCGAGTGGGCCGGGCATGGGTCCGACACCTCCTCGGGCAATGGTGCCGCCCTGCCTCTCAAGAGCTGCAGGGGACGACCTGGCTCTTGTTTTGAGGGGTTAAGTCGGGGAAGAATCGTGTGTCGCCACGATTCTCTAGCCGCCCGTGGAACCTCTAGACCCCGGGAAGGGGAGATGGAACCCTTCCTGCCTCGACGGACCGGGGAGATGCAACCTGGAGTAGTCTCGATGGGTGATGCCATGAGATTGCATATCCGAAAGGCTAGAGCCATACCAGAGCTCGATCTAGCCCATCTGCAATGTATGCACAGGAGGGGCGGATGGAGTGGTCAACAATGGCCATTGTCTCGAGCCAGCCCCGCCATTGTTATGATTCAGTCTGCTCTATCTTGAGGCTTAGCCGTCAGTCTACCTCCCCATGAGTCTGAGCCTTGGGTAGGAGCTCTCATATTTTACGGCATGTGTTTATCTCTATTGTATTCATGGATATAGGGATGTGCTACCCTTCGAGGTAGTTCGATGTATTATTATTGCTAGTTCTGACGTTGTTTATGCTTCCGCTGTGATAGGAGCCCATAGAGGAAGGGCGCGCAAGACACCTTCATGTCCCCTTCCCCCACTAGGGATACCCCGGAGTGCGGGATAGACGGAGGGCCCGTGTGGTCGAAGGACTAGATGGGGGATTTCCTACGGAGTGTACGGTCGGGTGCCGTATATTTTGTAGGGAGCGTCACATAAATGGAACGAATGATCTCCAAACTATTTCAATTTTACAACTTTTTCTTCAGTATTCATGGCTAATGGCACCTTAATTGTTAATTATAGACTTCTTCTCTTCTAGGTCGCAGGGAACCCGGCACAGATCCCGCTCAAGCTACACTCTTACTAGGGCTTTGGGATAAGCTTGCTCGTGATCGCATGTACTACAGAACCTCAAGAGATAAGGAGGAGAGGAAGAAGATTTCACAGCTCTAGGAACCGCAAAGGATCCTGCAAGCATTGCATAAGATCTATGGAGGTTGGAAAATGAGCATTTTCGACCCTGCAATTGAAGAAAAGATGCAAGAGGAGATGGGAAAATCTGTTGGATAGGCCAGCGGCTAGCTCACAAGATGCCCCTTGGATTGTTCCTCTAAGGTGGAACACCTACCAGGAGGATGTAACCATAGTGGCAGCACGACCGCCATGGTCTCTTCGCCCATCGTAACATACATTGTAACCATCTCATTTATGAATAAAATTCTTTTCGGACTATAACTTTGTGTTGAATGTGTAAATAATTTCCTTCATTTGGGTTGTGTTCTTGGTACTTGGACCTTCAGCGGGAAATTCTTTTCATACTTGGACCGACCCTCGTACAGAAACACTCGATTTTTTCGATAGTTAAAGATCCTGAAAACTTTTTGCTCGTCCTTTTGGTGTAAAATAACAAGTTTTCAAGGAAAAAATGGAATCATATGTGACCCACTTTAATTAAATGCGACTTATTCGCTAATACCAATGAATACCCTACTCAAGCGTGGGATTAATTTGGTTTTTGTAGTGTGCGACTTTTACTAGTTCCAAAGCCCCAACATCCCAAAGCTTGTCAAGGAAGCATCCATCAAGATAATGCTACAGGTGATTGTGATCCTCCTTGATTTGTACATGTATGTAGCTGTGCTCCTAAAGAGCCAATTAGCTCGCTTCTCCTTCCAGCAGGCTTTGAGGCGTTGCCTATTGCTATGGTATAGGTGAGATTTAGGTAGGCACGTCTTGCCCATACTGGCCACCTTCTGAAAGCATATGAGGCTCTAGCGCAACCCTTTTTAAAGGCAAGAACTCGATCTCCGGCAGAAATATCTGATACAGGACTGTGGACTTTACTACAAGTGCCCGAGCCAGAAAAGCCTTTTGAACCCTCTCAAGGTCATTTCAGGTGGCCAGTGATACCACCGGTCCCCACTCCCCATATAGAAGAGTGACCTCCATCAAGACCTGACAAATGTGACTGGTGGGACCAGTCAAAAAGTTCTACTTTATAACTATTGTTCTACATTGTATATAATGCCTTCCAGCCGCCACTCATTGCCAATTAAAAGTGTCCCAAAGTCGCGAATAAGTTGGAAAATCTTGCCAAAGGTAGCGATTCGGCTGAAAATCGTTCCCAGGTACTTGTAGACCATACACAAGTACAATCATATTTTGATGTAGCAGATGTAGATCCCTAGGGAGTTGCAATATCAGCAGCAGGGGGCAGCATCCTGGGGCGATGCAGGAACAACAAGAGCAGTGGCACTAGTAGCAATACCTAAGGGGTTGCACCAGTGTCAGCCACTGGCGGAGCAACAACGGCAGTGACAACATCCCCAAGGGTTGCAGTAGCATCAGCACCTGGAGTAGCAGTAGCGACAGTCGTCGTACTTTGAAGGATGGCAGTGGCATTATTGTTGGAACAGCAACAACACCACCACCGCTAGTAGCAGCACCCGTAGGGGTTTGCACTGCCTCTGCGTGCACCATCACGACCTCAAAGTGGACGGAAGGAAAACTAGCACCATACCTCGGACCAGTGGCGACGCCCCAAGTGCTTCTTATGTCCCTTATGCAAGGTGAGGTCATCTTTCCTGTTGCAACAGCGTGAGGTCATGGTCTACATACCATGAGATGGCCTTTAGCTTCATAGAGTTTTGCATCTCGCATCAATGCATCTGTGACCATGAATTTCATAGTACGTTGCTAATCAGGGCGTTGAATACCAAGATGAGTTGCCCTGATAATGTGCATGAAACTTCATCCTGAAGAGGACCATGGTCTGGAGCCACTCATTGAGGTTCTCTTCTGCTTTTTCGAGAAAGCCTTGGGCCACAACATTGTGACCCCTGCGTCTCTATTCTTGTTGCTCTCTGAGCAGTGATGCAATGTCTGTCGTGCAACAGACGGATGCCACCTTAGATGCTGACGACTCCCTCTGAAGTCCTGATACTGCGCGATCTAAGGGGGTCTGCTATCTATACTATCGCGATAAGGTATGAGGTGATGTAGGATGTTGTTCTTGTGCAACACTTGCATGTCTGGATTGGCGTATTTTGGGAACACAATCATGGTAGCAGTTGCAATAGGCTTATTGGCCTGCAATACCTGGATCTAAGAGCTTAACTCTTGTTGGCACACTTTCTGCCTTTCCAATTAGTGCATGCAATAGCGCAACTGCTCATGAGTATCAGCATGAAGGCCCTTCCCTTGTTTTGAGTAATTGCGTTTTGCAGCTCTTGCATATCAAAATCCCGTGCAATAAAGCTTTTTTCCAATTTTTGAAGTTTGGAGGTAGCACGTATGTCCCGGCAGACGGTGTTGTCTTGAGAGTGGTGACAGTGTCTTGAAGGGCCTGGAGATATCTTTAAAAACCATACATGAAGCATAATAGTTAATATTGATTAATCATGCCATTATTGATTAATCATGCCATTAAAGACCCCCAAGCCTATATGGCAAAACAGTACAAAGTTTAAGGTTTAATCAAAGGCACCACTAGCTTCTAGTGTGCCCATATCATCAAAGAGCTATTATTTCTCTTCTTTCTTTCCAAATTTTCTTGAAATATGCATTCAAGATATGTGGCTGTGAAGAGTCTTAAATATTTTAATAGATGCACATGTATTTAAAGAAAAGCTTTTGAAACCAGCATAAGCAAACGAAGCTTTTCTATTCCTTTGCAGTTGCTCTATTCAGTAAATCTATCAAAATCGCATGCCCGTTCTTGAACTACTCAAGCATAGAGATTTTCCAAGTCACCATCTTTCACATTATATAACTATATGTTTGGAACAGACGTTCAAATAGAACCACAACATTAGTCCTCACTGTAAAATGGCCTCAGTTGAGCTCCAAATCACAAAAAGTTGAATTACTTCATTCACTGTTGCAAGACACATGCCTCTAGATTGAAAAGAAATACATTTCTTAAAACATATTAAAAGGTTGCAAGACATAGCATACAATACTTTAAAACTGGTTTTTTTAGGCCTAGGTTATAGCACTTCATGCTTTTATGCAACCATTAAGTGCATGCAGTTTGATAAAGAAAAAAGATGTTACCTATAAAGAAATGAGAGATCCCTAAAAAAGAACATTTGGCCTATGTCATCATTCAAATCCAAACATTTGTCAGCTGCCATATTTCTAGAAGATATTTTTACCATATCAGTGCAAGTAATACTTATTCACCAGTTCAAAGTCTTGCATTGCAAACGAAGGAAAAAAAATGTTGCACACGTGTCACTCTTGGATTGGACGAAATTTTCAGAATGAAACTACCCGAACTTTACGTATGGGGGGGTATAGCATTTCTTGAAAGACATTTTAAGCAGACCTTAAATTCATGGTTGCACTAACTGCAGAATCTATTCTGATGAAGGTGAACCAAATAAACCTGTTCTGATCGAGAAAACCCTGCTAGCAATCCATGCCAGAACGCAATGCGTAGGTCCCATAAAAGAGCGTTTTGACCTAATATTTTTTGAAAGAAAACCCCATATGCAATTCATCCTCAACGGCTTGGCGAGCAAAAGACCAATAAGATCCTACGCCCACACATGCAACCGGGCGAAAACACACAGCCAGTTAGACGGTTCTAACAACGACGACGGGGTTTGCACAGCAACAAGGGTGATAGAAAAAATACTGGCAATATCGAGTTTGGAGTAGTTTTTGGAATGTTACGGATATATACTAACCTATACTTGGAATATGCCAAAAACCCACATAAGCAGCTGAGGGTTTGCGGCGACCCAAAAAGGAACCCCATTATTGTGAGATTGCTGACTTGAAAATAGATTGCCATGTTCAAAACATGAGCGTTTAAAAATGCTTGAGGATTATTTTGGATTCAGGTCAGGAACTTGAGTTCTTCAGGTTGAGGTGCCCATGATCTGGACCTCAAGAAAACCTCAAGAAAACCTTGAGGTTGGAGGCCCATGGGAGCACCCATGCACCCGGTATCCAGGGCATCGTCGTGCGCATCGAGCGAGCGTGCGGGCTGAGAAGCATTTATCCGACCAATTTTATCCGACATGATTCGGCTTAACGCACAACTGCTGGGCTCCCGTTTAGTAGTAGAGACGAACACGCAAAGAATGTCACCACGGTTCGTACGCATTCGTTGCCTGAATTCAAAGTATGTCTCGTATGCTGAATTCATGGAACAATCTAAAACTGTCAGATAAATGGGCTGCAGAAACTACTATACTTATGCTAAATCAGAAGTTTGCCATATCTAGAAACGATGCTTACTCCCTGCTGCAAAGATGCATACAAAAAAAAGATTTGGTATCGATAAGGGGGGTACAGTCACTTCTGCTTCAAAATGGTTTAGATTCTGTGGCTGTTCTGGGTGATCATCTAATTAGATTGTTTGTTTGGCATGGCTGCCTTATTGAAGGAAATGCAGCATTTAGTACTATTTTAAAGCCAACTCCACATGGCTGGGTTGCAGCTATTATGGCAAATGCAAAACATGGCCAAGGTATTACAGCTTTGGAAATGTATTGCACAATGCAATCTTTTGGTATGGAGAGTAACGAACACATTTATGTTGCTGCCATTAAGGCATGCACGGGAACAACAGCCCTTATGGAAGGAAGACTTATCCATGGCAAGATTATTGAAACTGGATTTTTGTCAACTCTTACAATAGAAAATACGCTGGTTCATATGTACAGTAAATGTGGCACACTTGAGGAAGCACGAAATGTCTTTGACATGATGCCGGATCGAGATGTGATATCATGGAATGCAATGATTTCAGGATATGCGCAGAATGCCAAGGGCCTCTTAGCTTTAGAATGCTTAGAAAGAATGGACCTAGAAGGAATTCACCCAAATGTTGTATCATGGAGTGCAATTATATCGGAATATGCACTCAATGGAGCAGGTTGTTTAGCTTTATATTGTTTTCATAAAATGCAACAAAAAGGCATAGCACCAGATGAAGTCACCTATTCAAATGTTCTAAGAGCATGTACTTGTATAGGAGTGTTGCAACAGGGAAGACTCATTCATGCGGACATAATAATAAGTGGATTTCAGGTCATTGGTATTTTGGGGAGCATCCTGGTTGATATGTATGCCAAATGTGAGGGTTTAGAAGAAGCAACCCAGGTTTTTAATAGGTTAGGGGACCAAAGTACAGTTCCATGGAATGTAATGATTGCCGGATGTGTGCAGTCTGGAGAAAGTCTTTTGGCTTTGAAATTCTTCAATACCATGCAAGAAGCAGGCATAGAGCCAACTGAGGTTGAGCTTTTGGGTGCCCTAAAGGCATGTGCTAATGTCAGAGCATTAGAGCATGGGAGGACCATCCACACTAATATAATCCAATGGGGGTTCCAGTCAGATGTTATCATACGAGGTGCTCTTACTCATATGTATGCTAAATCTGGTTCTTTAGAGGAAGCACACAAGCTTGTGGAGAAAACGTCGAACCAGAATGTGGTGTTACTGAATACGATGATTGCAGGATATGCAGACAGTGGACAAGGGTTAGCTGCTTTAGGATGTTTTAAGATCATGCAAGAAGAGGGCCTTATACCAAACCTGATCACATACCTAAACACATTGAATGCATGCTCCATCATGGGGGCAATTGAGCAGGGTAGACTTGTCCATTGCCAGATTATAAAAAATGGATTTGCACTGAACATTGTTTTGGGGAGCACTCTTATCAATATGTATGGAAAATGTAACAGTCCAGAAGAAGCCTGTAAAATTTTTGAGAGTATACTGAATCCAGATGTGGTGACATGGGGTGCAATCATTGCAGGGGATCTCCAACATGGGGCAGGCATCCTGGCCCTAGAACACAATGAGATGATGGAATATGAAGGCATTCATCCAGATGCAGGCATATTCCTAAGTGTTTTGAGGGCCTGCATTTTACTTGGGGCAATAGAGCAAGGTAGAGTCATCCATGAGAAAGTTATAATTGGAGGCTTTAAAGATGCTACACTATGGAATTCCTTGGTAGATATGTATAGTAAATGTGGAAGTCTGGAGGAGGCACGCATGGTATTTGACCATTTGCCAAGTAAAGACTCAATATCATGGAGCACAATGATTACAGGATATGCCCATCATGCGAAATGCCTATTGGCATTAGACTGCCTTCAGGAGATGGAACAGAAAGGCATAATGCCGAACGAAGTTGCCTTTTCAAGTGCCTTGAAGGCATGCACCAACCTTGGAGCACTAGAGCGAGGAAGACATATACATACTGAAATTATCAGAAGAAACCTTGAATCTGATGTTGTCATAGGCAGTGCGTTGATTGACATGTATGCCAAGTGCAGGAGCTTAAAGGAGGCTTGTAATGTCTTTGACAAGTTGGTGACACGGGATATCATATCATGGGGTGCTATGGTTGCAGGATATGCTGATTCTGGGCAATATCTTCTTGCTTTAGAGTGTTTTAGAAAGATGAAAGAAGGTGGCATGAGGCCAAACTTGGTTGTATATCTGAGCATCCTGGGAGCATGTGCCAATCTAGGCGCAATAGGACAAGGCAAATGTATTCACAATGAAGTTAGCAAAACAGGACTACATACTGATATTATGATGGGAAATAGCTTGATTGATATGTATGCAAAATGTGGAAGCCTAGAAGATGCGCTTAAGGTCCTTCATATCATGTGCAAAAGAGATATCATTTCATGGAATGCAATGATCGCTGGAATGGCCCAGCATGGGGAATGCTCCTTGTCCTTAGAATACTTTGAGAAGATGCAATATGAAAAGATAAGGCCAAATGAGGTAACTTTTAATGGTATTTTGATTGCATGTGGTCGAATGGGGTTAGTAAATGAAGGCCATTGGTACTATAATTTAATGAGGCAACATCATGGCATTAGCCCAAATCGTTCACATAAGACTTGTGTCATTGATCTTTTGAGCCGTGCAGGATGCCTTGTCGAAGCCGACAAATACTGCAGGCAGATAATGAAACAGATACTATGGGATGGACATCTCTGCTGAATGCATGCAGAATTCATGGGGATCGAGAATTTGGAAAATGCTGCTTCAACCAACTTGTTAGTTTAGATACTTCATGTGGAGTTGGGTATGTGCTCATATCAAACATTTATGCTGAAATTTCTGGGCAGGAAGAAATTGAACTTGTTGTAGAACAAGCTGAAGACCCTATAATTGGGCTCAATGAGAATGTGGCCAAATTGCCTGTGAACAAAATTACTAGTCTTAATGCACATAGTGTCAAGCAGCCAATTACTCACCTGTCAAATGCTATGTAACTTCTAGGATTTGGATCCACATGTGGGGGAATATGACTTTGCATGCACATTATTCAACACAACAAACTCACAAAAACTATGCTCCTGCCGTTCAAAAATACTCAGCTTCTGGTGATATAGCAGGGGCAACACTGGCACACTATTGGCATACCCAAATAATTCAAAGAAAAGAAATGAATTAGAGATAGGTAAAAAAAGTAAATTAGAAAAACAGGGACAAAGGATCGTTTGGGCTAGTGCCACACAACTTAATTCTCTTAACATTCTTAATGCACATGACATTTGGACATTTAATGCTCCCAAGTACAAGCAAAAGAATGAAAGCTAATCATGAACCAAAATGGGAGACAAATTATTGAAAAAAAAAAAAGTTGGGTCCACTTTGATCTTGAAGATATTTGCCGGCTATGTTGCCGCCATATCTCACATATGAGTATGCACTTTTTGCTGTAAGTTACCAAATTTGTGCATATCATAGTTTATGGTTCACCATGTTTGTCTACAGCAAGAATCATATGAAATTAATTGGAAATCTGTCATAATCTCTTCCATTGCTATTAGCATAGAGTGTATGAACTAAATTTAATAAGTTCATTGTTTGTTGGGATAGTCTTCATTTTGCAGCCCCCTCCCCTTCTGACGTGGCATTATCTCAGCCCTCGATTTGTAGATTGTGTAGTCTGGATCTATGCCATGTCAGGTGGAGGGTATCCTACAGATTACTCAAGATTATGCAATTTGAAATGGCGACAGTTTGTGAGTGTTAGAAACAAGTGTATACTTGGCGTTGAGGATGTTCATCTCTATTGCGGTTCTGATCCGACGTGTCGGTCATTAGGACCCCCAAATTCCTGCCTTTGGAAGTGCGTAAAATGACTAGTGCTTTTACTTGTTGATCCATACATGAACTTGTATACTAATGTTTATGAACTCTACATTGAGGGTCCCAGAAAGCTTGAATAAAATATCTATTTTATTTCATTACTATTTCAGGCTATATATAATACTTGCTTGTGGGTCTATATATATACTCCAAACCTTCTTAAGTTTAATAGTAACCAAGCCCAACGTTGTTTACTACTGGGTAATAAGATGTTTGTGCACATTCATTTCCCATTTTCGCTCCCCTACTTTTCCCTTTTCCCCTCTTTATGCTTTTCACTTTGCCCTTTTTTCATCCCCCCTTTCTCCCTTTTTTGCCTTACTTTTTTGTCCCTTTCCTTGTTCCGAGATTCTTGATCATTTGACCGTGAAAATCATTATGAGCCGTCCACATTATAGAGATGTTCCTTTTGCGCAGCTAGAGCAAGATGTTTTTTCATTTGGTGAGACAGGTGATCTCGTGTTAATGGGGGATTTTAATGAACGAACTTCACAAAGGCAGGCTGCCATGGTTAGTGCTGATGGGGATCCGATATGGGTTGAGATGTTGGATGACATGGAAATGGCAGAAACGGGATGGAACAGGAGATCAGAGGACAACATTAGATGGCCTTCACCTCAGGGGCACCATGTGTTAGCACTTTGTACTGGACTAAATTTGGTCATCTATAATGGCACGGACAGGTTTTCAGGAACAGGAACACTCACATGTAGGGGAGCGAGTGTGGTAGATTATGTTCTAGCAAAGCCCTCTTTTGCCCAACAAGTTGCTAGTTTCACTATTGGAAGAGACAATATTGAATCGGACCATGAGCCCTTATTTCTTGCTTTACACATTGCTGGTTTTCTTGTACATGCTGATGTGTCACATTCAACACTTAAACCTATTATGAGATATGATAAATCTCAAATGTATAAAGATTGTAGTGAGAGAATGGCTAGTACCATTCCATGGCCAACTAGTGCGGTGGATATCAACCACACCCTTACTCAGATGATTATTGGGGCTGCCAACACTTGCTTTGTTTCGAACAGGCAAAGAAGGGGGCGGCCTTGCAATGAATGGTTTGATCATGAATGTAGGCTGCAAAGAAGGCGATTTAAATCATCAAAGGGGGGAGTCTTGGCAAGAAGGGAGTACATTAAGATGGTTAAGGGGAAGAAAAAGACCTACCTGCGTAAGAAGCATGAATAGATGGTAATGGAGTTGCTTGTATATCCGAAGAAATTTTGGAATAGATTGAAGCCATCTCAAAAACTAGTGCGATTGATTGAAGCCGGGTGTCTTTGATGAAACATATTAAAATCTATCTTTGTGTACGGTGAGTGGATACAAAAATATGGTGCATATGAAGAGTGCTTGTGTTTCTCCTTGGAAGACGTATATGGGGGGTTCCAAAAATTGTCTAATGGTAAAGCTGCTGATGCTGAAGGTCTTCTACATACAGACACGCAGTGGCGAGGCTCTATGAGAGTGTGCTGATCCAACTCTCCTTCCTTTATACTAGTGATGAATATGTGGAAAGTAATATGGGTGTTAAGCAAGGCTGCCCATTATCCCCCACGTTGTTTGGTCTTTTCATAGATCAATTGGAAGAGTGGATAAACCTGAATGGTGGTGATGGAACACCTCTTAATGGATATAGTTTGATGTTGTTGTTGTATGTTGATGATGTGGTACTACTATCCAGGAGTGTGGCAAGTCTGCAGAAGCACCTAGATATTTTGGAGAATTTTTGTGATACAAAAGCCATGCGGGTGAACATGGCTAAAACCAAGATTGTGGTGTTCGGGACTACTAAGGTAGATCATGTGAAGGTGTTTTATAAAGGAGAGCTTGTTGATATTGTAGACAGCCATAAATACCTTGATCTCGTTGTAGACAAAAGTCCAAATTGGAATATAGTAGTGGAGCAAAAAGCAGTTGGGGGGCTTAAAGCTCTATACGCCATGGTGTAGAAAGGCAGGCATATGGGGTTTTAGCATGAAGAGACAATTGTAATTGTATTGGTGCAGTCGGTTGTGCTATATGGGTGCGAAGTCTAGGGGCCAGGATTGGCTTTGGATAGATGGAAGAAATTTGAAAAAATACATAAGAGATTAGTGTGGGGTGCTCTCTTTGGAAGCAGAAGCACTTTGCAGGACTCTTCAGTATGTGGACAAAGTGCTCTACGTCATGCCAGATGATAGTCTGCCTAGGTTGGCTTTGGAGGAGACCCCCCAAAGGGGTGGTTTGTGGATATAGAAAGGTGGATGGCTAGATGGGGGATGCACATAGATGATTTAGACCACTACAGAGACAATATAAGAATATGGGTTATGGGGAATATTGCTCGTGTGAGTTAGAGATAAGGCGCGGTCAAGAAGAAGCCATATCAATCCCATGTTACAAGTGGCTAGGTATATGCAAGAAAACATTTATGTTAAACATAGACATGCCATATGTAGGATGAGATTGAGCAACCACAGACTTGGGGTTGAGCTAGGCAGATGGAGTGATATTCCACATGAGCTAAGGGCATGCAGGGTATGTGGTTGTGGGATCCTTGAGGATGAGGTACATGTGATGTGTCATTGTCCAGCATATGTTAGCATACGCCTTAATCATGGTGTGTAGGCCCAGACACTTCTTGAGTTTTTTAGTTTTCCAGGAGGTAAAATTGGTGCATGTATACTTGATATCTTGGACCATAAAGAGGAGTACCTGAAGAGAACGGGTGTCGAGGAGATGGATGAGGAAGAGATTGGGGGGGTTAATGCATTATTATCAGATGATGCATTAGATGATCTTTTTTATAATTGACAATGTATTGTTTGATCTCACAGACATAATAATACAATTTCATTTCCTCCCTCTCTCTCTCTCTCTCTCTCTCTCTCTCTCTCTCTCTCTCTCTCTCTCTCTCTCTCTCTCTCTCTCTCTCTCTCTCTCTCTCTCTCTCTCTCTCTCTCTCTCTCTCTCTCTCGCGTCGGCCACATGCTCGTAAAAAAATCCATCTCTCGTCACATACAGTTCCTCCCCGAAATGTACGTATTTTTTTGGGAGGAGAGGAGAGACGATTGTCTCTCGAGGCTTAACAGCCTCTGTTATTGGCAGGATTTTTGCTGTTTGCCGGATTTTCGATCATGCATCAATTCTGGCCGACGAGAGAAAATGTGGGATAATTCGATCGTGAACGTTCAATTGAGGCCAAATTGTGGGATATTCAAGCCCAGTATTTCTTGGTTCTTGGGCTATGTGGGATAATTCAATTCTAGTTTTCCCTCCCCATTCTTTTGATTCCGGCCACTAAACCATGGATCCGGTCATTCTTGGTATGATTGCCATGCTTTTTTGGGCTTTGACACTCGGATTTTCATTACAGAGATACTGCTTGCAGCTATTGGAACTCAACGAGCTCGAAGACCCAATGACCTGTTCGATGATCAGGTTTTAGAGGATAACAATGGTATGTTTTTTTGCACATCTGCAGCTTTAATGGTTGCGGGTTCCAGCAGGGTTAGAAGACCACCAAGAAGATTTTGGATTGCTCCAAGGCAAAGAACCCAATGGGATAATATCGATAACCATGCATGGAATTGTATAGCTTCTTTTGAAGATGATATGTGGCACCAATTTTACAGGATGAAGAGAGCCACATTTGAGAGATTGGTAGGTTTAATTGTGCCTTATATTGTCGCCCCCGAATAAAAGTAAGGCCCCCTCGTTGATCCAAGGAAAGCGCTTGCTATGGTTACAGATTTTCTTGCACACGGGATATGCCCTTACATGTCGGACCGAGAGATTTTATGTTGGGAAAGCAACAAGATGAAATATACCAAGAAAGTCACGCTTATATTGGCTTCTCAAGACAATGTTTGTACAAACGCGTTTTGTTGCAATGCCTACGGTGAAAAGATTAACTTCGGTGTATTAAGGAATTCCATGATGCAACCGGGTTGCCCAATATATATGGTGCGATTGGCCGGTTCCCATATTTTTTTATGGAGGAAACCCAAAAGAAGGACAATGGGGAAGACTATTACAGCGGACATAAGAGGCACTCATGTCTCATGCAAGGAATTGTGACACATAGCGATGTTTATAAATGTTTGTGTAACAAGAACGAGTTCAAATCCATGATTCTAACCGGTTCAAGAAAAGTTCCATTTACAATAAAATTGCCTCAAAACAAATTTTACAGAACCTGTAGACCCTCCCTGGCGTAAAGAAGAAAGGGGCAGCCTTTTCCACCCGGAAGTTCGAGTAACTATTCCACTATTACTATTAGGTGATTCAGCTTATTCCAGCAGACCCTTTCTCCTTAAAGTCTTTCCTCAAAATCAGGGTGCATATGGTAAGTTTGACAAAAGGATATGTAGGGGCAGAGTGTGTGTAGAAAATGGTTTTGGTATTGTCAAGGAAAAGTTTAGAATTCTGAAACACTTGCCTGTGCATGTTGGCAAAGCTTCTAAGATCATACATGCATGTTGTGTTCTTTGGAACTTTTGTATAATGGAAGACAAGGGTTGGGATATGCTGCCAATTGAAGAAGACCCTCCACCAATATATTACTATGAGACAGAAGCCATGAACAGGTCCTTAAAAAAACAGGGTGATCAAATGAGGCACGTGCTATTTGAGAATCTGGATGGGCATGTCATCCTTTGAATGAATGATTTTTGTAACCAATGAAATGAAATTCATTTTAAACTGTGTATAATTTGATCTCTTTAATTCCGTATTGTTTATCGATTGTTACAAAAATGATACAAAGTCATTAACATAACCTGTCATTATCAGAACTGAACAGCAATTCACATGCATTTCTGAGTGAAATGAGTTGACAATGATACACATAAAATACTAAAACATTTCAACAACAGTGGAAAATGAAAGTAAACACATTTTGTATTCATAGGAAATTCAGTACATTTTTTTAGACTGCACTGTTCAAAACAGTGCAGTATCTCAGCAGCCAGGTTACAATCTAAGAGCATAGGGTTGTCAAAGACCAAAGGGCACACCTTCCAAATGGCATAGGGTATCTGCATAGGGTATCTGCACAGGTTTCTTCTGTCAGCAAAACTCAGCAAAAAAGAAAATGGCATGCAAGCCATTTTATACATGACAGATTCCTGTGGCAAATTGAAAATATGAAACAAAAAAACAAAAACAGATGAAACATAACAATTTTTTTTCTCTACATCCTGGGACAAAGGGGACACTGGAAGGTAATGTTTCGTATCTCTTCAAGGCACCATTTTTCGTTGTGCCTAACGTAAACACTCTCCATGTGTACAGACCTGTTTCTTGCAGAATTAGCAGCCCATTCCAAAACAGCTGCATCAATAGAAACCCCCATTCTGAAGAAAGTAGTGACTGTCTCCTTGGAATAATGGCAATGGATCAGCTTGTGGCTCAGGACTTCCACTTCTGGGTTTGCAGGCTGGACTGAAGGGGAGGAGAACTGACTTTCTTGAACTTGTTCTTCGGCCGAAGACTCCTCAGCAGAAACATGGTTCTCTTGAAACACATTTTCCAAACTGATAGGCATGTCACTGAACTGCCTAGAATCCCCACTGCTGTCGGGAAGAACCTCCTCACTGGAAGTGGGCCAGAATCATGATCGGAATAATAGGGTATTTCAACGGAAGAGGAAGAAGTTGTTGGCGGAGTTCGATAAGGCGAAGACTTCGGAAGAACTCGAGCTCGAAGAGCTCGAACTAGGGCTTGAGAGCGTTGGCGCTTCGCCTACTCTCTCCATGTCTTCGAATTGGCTTGCATGCAAGAATTGGAAGAAGCTTAAGTAGCCTTTACGAAATTGGATGATCGTGACTAGCAAGCAATATTTAATACTAAAAAATAGGGCTGTACAAATTCTTTAATATTTAAGAATACTGGTGGGCTTTGAGACAGTTCCAAAAAAGAATTTCTAAAAAGCAAATAACTGAAAACGAACCTTTAGTCCTTCTTGTTGGCAGCAAGTTTGGCAATTTCGAGCAATGTCTCCTTTGTCATTTCACATATGCTTTGAGTCATTGCAGCCATGGACTCTGCAATTTTCAGACTGTTTGCAGACCTTATTGTTTCCAATTCCCTGACCAACTCAATTTTTCTTGCACTTTCTTCTTTGAGGAAATCTAATTTCTTCACCTCAGTGTCCCCAAATGTGCTTGCCATTTGTGATATTCCCAATGCAATGTCCTCATCTATTTGCAACCTGGACTTCTTTCTACTTGTAGGTTTACCACAAACTCCAGGCTGATTACATGCAGCTGATCTAGGACTTGAAGAATCTGTCTGGTTTCATGTTGGTGTCCTATTGATTGGAATTTCGCATCATTTGATCAAGTTTTGGATTTCCGCATTCACATCATTGTTTGAATTGGGTGGATCAAAGAAAGTGGTCTTCAAATGTTGATCTATTCCAACAGTTTCAAAGTAACTTGCTATTCATGAAAGATTCTCGAGTAATTAGTATGCAAGTCTGCAGCCTCGAAAGCTTCATTGCTAAATTCACCATCATCACCAGCACCTGGTATTGGATTATCAGAGGTAACACCATATTTAACTTCTTCCATTCTGTCATACCACTGCCAAGTTGATGGTTCAGAACCTGTATGGCTACAAGCCTCCTTCTCATCCTTAAATTTAGCTTGTAGCTTATCCCATTTGTTCTTGAGTTGTCTCCACTCCACTAAACCCCAACAAAGGGCTGCAATTTCATCATAATTTCCCTCCATTGTGTGTTGGAGAGGTTGAGGGTGCCTCCTAAGTTAACAATTTCATCTCGCTTCGGGAGATTGAGGAATGTGGGGACACCGTGATCTGTCCATTGCACAGGGGACTTCCTATTCTTTATGTCTATCACTTTCGAATTTTCCTTCTCATGCACAACAATAGCCAAAGCAGAATCGGTCTCTAAAGATTCACTCACAATATCGAGGGGGCCTTTGAATTTCACAAATACACGCTTGGATCTCTTTTCTTTTGACCTGCCTTGAAGAGGGAATTGGCTCGAATTAGTCTCAATTGCACATCCATGGAGATCCGGCCCGTCATCTTCCCGGTCCTTCTTGGTGCCATTTTTTCAACCCGAGGAGGCACGAAAGGCTTGCTTCAGTTCTTCGGCAAAGCGGTCGAGAGGCCTTAGACATCTGAATCCAAATAATTGATTGGGAATAAGGGCGAGATAAAACGAAATTGACGATCGAACTTGATGAACGAATGCACAAAAACATAATGCAAATGCTGCGTGATCCGATGAATACACGGATCGTGAATCGGCTAATTGCTTCGAGGAATTGGATACTTGGAGCAAGAATTAGGCGCCTTAAAGATCAAGCGGGGAAATGGCCCCTGGTTTTTCGTGTAAGGAAACATTTCGGGCAGTTTTTTTTCAGAAAATTAAGGCTAATTGTTTGGTTAGTGGGCAATGAAAACGCCCCTAATCGGCCAAGAGGGGAATCATCTCTCGAGGTGAGAGTTGGGTTTTCCACTCTCACTCATCTCTCCCATCTCTCCCCCATCTCTCATCTCTCGTATTCTCTCGTATTCTCTCTGCTCATCTCTAAGTTGAAGGCATGTGGCCAGCATCTCTCTCTCTCTCTCTCTCTCTCTCTCTCTCTCTCTCTCTCTCTCTCTCTCTCTCTCTCTCTCTCTCTCTCTCTCTCTCTCTCTCTCTCTCTCTCTCTCTCTTAGGTTGGCCACATGCTCGTAAAAAAATCCATCTCTCATCACATACGGTTCCTCCCCGAAATGTACGTATTTTTTTGGGAGGAGAGGAGAGACGATTGTCTCTCGAGGCTTAACTTGCCTACATTATTGGCGATTTTTCTTTGTTTGCGGATTTTCGATCGTGCATCAATTCCGGCCGGCGAGGAAAAATGTGGGATAATTCGATCGTAACGTTCAATTCGGGCCAAATTGTGGGATATTCAAGCTGTCTTTCTTGGTTCGGCGGGCTATGTGGGATAATTCATTTCTAGTTTTGCCTCCCCATTCTTTCGATTCCGGCCACTAAACCATGGATCCGGTCATTCTTGGTATGATTGCCATGCTTTTTCGGGCTTTGACACTCGGATTTGCATTACAGAGATACTGTTTGCAGCTATTGGAACTCAACGAGCTCGAAGACCCAATGACCCCTGCTCGATGATGAGGTTTTAGAGGATAACAATGGTATGTTTTTTTGGCATCTGCAGGCTTTAATGGTTCGCGGTTCCAAAGGGGTTAGAAGACCACCAAGAAGATTTTGGATTGCTCCAAGGCAAAGAACACAATGGGATGATATCGATAACCACGCATGGAATTGTATAGTTTCTTTTGAAGATGATATGTGGCACCAATTTTACAGGATAAAAGAGAGCCACATTCGAGAGATTGGTAGGTTTAATTGTGCCTTATCTTGTCAGGCCTGGTAATAAAGTAAGGCCCCCTGTTGATCCAAGGAAAGCAGTTGCTATGGTTCTGTATTTTCTTGCACACGGGGATATGCCCTTACATGTCGGTCAGAGATTTTTTGTTGGGAAAGCAACAGTACAGAAATATACCAAGAAAGTCACGCTTGTATTGGCTTCGAAGACAATGCTGTACAAACGTTTTGTTGCAATGCCTACAGGTGCAAGATTAATTCAGTGCATTAAGGAATTCCATGATGCAACAGGGTTGCCCAATATATATGGTGCAGTTGACGGTTCCCATATTTTTTTATAGAGGAAACCCAAAAAAAAAAGGACAATGGGGAAGACTATTACAGCAGACATAAGAGGCACTCATGTCTCATGCAAGGAATTGTGACACATAGCAGACTGTTTATAAATGTTTGTGTAACAAGAACAAGTGAGGCAAAGTCAGACTCGCATAGAAAGGGGACACAGATCACATGGAAAGGTTGCACTACGAATTTCATGGAGGCACCACATTTCCTGTAGCTTGACGTAGACACACTCCATATGCCCTGTCCGGTTGTTTGCAGAATTTGTTGCCCATTCCAAAACCTCGTCATCCACACTAACGCCCATTTCAATAAAAACTGTAATGGTCTTCTTAGAGAAACTGCAATGGATAACCTTGTGAGATATAACTTCAACTTCAGGGTTTGCGGGCTGGACTGTGGGGGAGGAGAACTGGCTTTCTTTTTGCTCCACTTCGTCTGAAGACTCTTCATGATTCTCCTGAAAAACATCATTCTCCTGAAAAATATTTTCTAAACTGACAGGGTGATCACTGAACTGCCGAGAATCCCCACTGCTGTCGGGAAGAACTTCCTCACTGGAAGTAGGCCAGGTATCATGGTCAGAGTAATAGGGTAACTCAGTGGAAGAGGAAGAAGTAGTTGGTGGAGTTTGATAGGATGAGGAGCTCGAAGAAGAGCTTGAGGAGGAGCTCAAAGAAGAGCTTCGGCTCTGAGCGCTATTGCTTCCGCGACTCTCTCCATATTGTCGGCGGCTTGCATGCAAGAATTGGAGGAATCTTAAGTAGCCTTTACGTAATTTGGATGATCCGTGACTAGAAGGCAATATTTAATGCTAAAATAATAGGGCTGTACAACTTCTTTAATATTTAAGAATCTTGTGGGTTTTGTGACAGTTCAAAAAGAAATTCTAAAAGCAAATAACTGAAAAACTAACCTTTATTCCTTCTTATTGGCAGCAAGTTTGGCAATTTCGAGCAATGTCTCCTTTGTCATTTCACATATGCTTTGAGTCATTGCAGCCATGGACTCTGCAATTTTCAGACTGTTTGCAGATCTTATTGTTTCCAATTCCCTGACCAACTCAATTTTTCTTGCACTTTCTTCTTTCAGGAAATCTAATTTCTTCACCTCAGTGTCCCCAAATGTGCTTGCCATCTGTGATATTCCCATTGCAATGTCCTCATCTATCTGCAACCTGGACTTCTTTCTACTTGTAGGTTTTCCACAAACTCCAGGCTGATTACATGCAGCTGATCTAGGACTTGAAGAATCTGTCTGGTTTCCTGTTGGTGTCTTATTGATTGGAATTTCTGGCATCACTGGACTGCTCGGATTTCCCGTGTTTACATTATTGTTTGAGTTGGGTAGATCATCAAAGTGGTCTTCAAATGCTGCATCTGTTCCAACAGTTTCAAAGAAAGTGTCATTCATGAAAGATTCTGAGTAATTTGTATGCAAGTCTGCAGCCTCGAAGGCTTCATTCCCAAATTCACCATCATCACCAACACCTGGTATTGGATTATCTGAGGTAACACCATATTTAACCTCTTCCATTCTGTCATACCACTGCCAAGTTGATGGCTCAGAACCTGTATGGCTACAAGCCTCCTTCTCATCTTTAAATTTAGCTTGCAGCTTATCCCATTTGTTCTTTAGTTGTCTCAGCTCCACTAAACCCCCAACAAAGGGCTGCAATTTGATCATAATTTTCCTCCATTGTGTGTTGGAGAGGTTGAGGGTGCCATTGGTTACCAATTTCATCTCGTTCAGGAGATTGAGGAATGTGGAGACACCCTGATCTGTCCATTGCACAGGAGACTTCCTATTCTTTGTGTCCATCACTTTCGAATTTTCCTTCTCATGCACAACAATAGCCAGAGAAGAATCGGGTTCTAAAGATTCACTCACAATATCAGAGGATGCCTGAATTTCGCTCAATACACGCTTGGATCTCTTTTCCTTTGGCTGTCTTGATGATGGAATTGGCTCAGAATTAGTCTCCAATTGCACATCCAAGGAGATCGGGCCTGACATTTTTCGGGTCCTTCTTGGTGCCATTTTTTCAACCCGAGGAGGCACGAAAGGTTTGCTGGTTGCTGGCAAAGCAGATCGAGAGGCCTTAGACATCTGAATCCAAATAATTGATTGGGAATAAGGACGACTTAAAACGAAATTGAGGATCAAAACTTAATGTATGAATGCACAAACAACAGAATGCAAATGCGTGCGTAATCTGATGAATACCTGGATCGTAATCGGCTTATTGCTTCGAGAAATTGGATACTGGGTAAAAGCATGTTAGGGTGTCCCTTAAAAAGTATTATTTAGTGACAAAAAAGGTACCTAAAAAGGTAGCCAGGACTGGGTACTGGGTACCTGTATAATATCTCAATATAAGGTATGTTTAGAACTTTTTATATATATATTGATCTTCGATAGCATTATCTTTATCCTATCTTTGAATATTACCATGTCCTTGACTTTTATTTTGGATTTTTGTATTAGTTTTAATGAAAAGGAAAATGAGAAAGTACCCAGTTCTGAAGTACCTAGTGTATGTACTTTTGCAGGTTCCAAAAGTGGTACACCCTAACATGCTTTTACCCTACTCTGAGCAAGAATTGGGCGGCCTTGAAGATCAAGAAGCAGGGGAAATGGCGCCCCTGGTTTTCGGTGTGGGAAACATTTCGGGCAGTTTTTTCAGGCAGCGAAAATTAAGGCTAATTGTTTGGTTAGTGGGCAATGAAAACGCCCCTAACGGCTGTTAGGGGCGAATCATCTCTCGAGGTGAGAGTTGGGTTTTCCCACTCTCACCCATCTCTCCCATCTCTCCCCCATCTCTCATCTCTCGTATTCTCTCGTATTGTCTCTCGTCATCTCTAAGTCAGCATGTGGCCAAGGCATCTCTCTCTCTCTCTCTCTCAATCGGTTGAATATGGAAAAGGTTGCTTCACTGGAAGATGTTCTAGCATCTGTAGATATGGTTTTTTTCACAGAGACATGGGAACACAAAGAGTATGGCTTGCCAGATATACCGGGTTTCATAATAATGCATTCAGTATGGAACAAAAAAGGGTGGAGATGGCGAGGCTATGGGGGAATTGCATGCTACATCAGACAGGAGCTTGCACATGCAGTACAGGTGATAAAGAATTCTAAACAATACATATGGGTAAAGGTACCGGGAAAGGGGCAGAATATATACTTGGCAGGATGTTATTTCCCACAACTAAAGCAAGAGACATGCAAACTATATGGCTTAGACATGGATGACCCGCTGCAGGCTCTTGAACAAGACATCGCTGGTTTCTTGTCTTCAGGACAAGTGGTGCTCATGGGAGATTTTAATGCTAGAACAGCTCGAAAGCAAGTGGCAATATCAAGTGGGGATGGAGACCCTATATGGGTGGAACAATTAGATGATATTGAGGTATGTGAAGCTGGATGGAATCGGAGCTCACAGGACCGGGATCCATGGCCCACTCCTATGGGAAATGCTTTGCTAAGCATGTGTAGTGGCTTGGATCTTCTCATTTACAATGGTACGAGCAGATTTCCAGACACTGATAGGTGCACTTGCCGAGGTAAGAGTGTGGTGGACTATTTTTTGGCTGCTGCACACTTCGCAGACCAGGTGGTAGACTTGCGAATTTTAGAAGAACGAAGTGAGTCGGATCATGTACCAATCATAGCCAGCTTTGTGACAACAGTTATGACACACCAGAGACTTGACCACACTGTTCTCGGGAAGATACATGTGGATAATAGAAAAGCAGAATTGTATCTTTCTGCTTTTGAAAAAAGAATAGAGCATGTTACATGGCCACAGGGGGCAACAGAGATGAGCTCTGTATTGACATCTCTTATATTAGAGACTGCTAAGCAATGCTTTGTGTCATCGCGCAGGCAAAAGGGTCTCCCATGCAATGGCTGGTTTGATGCAGAGTGCAAAGAAAAAAGGAGGCGGTACAAAGTAGCACATGGACAGGACAGACTGCAATGTATTAAAGAGTTCAAAACTCTGGCTAAGAAAAAGAAAAGAGCATTCTTGCAGTGCAAACAGGAAGAGATGGTCCAATCCCGTATGATTTTTGGAAAAAGCTCAAGCAAGGACGGCATGAAGCACTACAGCTGCAAGCCCAGGATCTGATGCATCAAGTGAATAAATTGTATCATGTTGAGAACATTCAAGAAGACACGCAAGCTGTTAGGGGGGTTTCACTTTTTCTGTGGAAGATGTTCAGCAAGGGTTACAAAAACTTGCAAACCGGAAGGCGGCAGATTCTCTGGGTTTGGTGGCCGAACTTCTAAAATGGGCTGGGGAGCGGATGGTCAGTGCTCTAGTGCATCTATTGAATGCAATGGCTAGGGATGGTTTTCCTTCTGAGTGGCAGGTTAATAGGTGATTCCAATTCACAAAACAGGTGACAAAAGTGACCCCAATAATTTCAGAATGATTATGGTGAGTAATTTATTTGCGAAACTCTACGCATCTATCATAGAGTCCAAGATCAGTGGGTGGACTGAAAAGCACAATGTCAGAGCTAAAGGACATGCAGGTTTCAGACCTCGGAGATCTACCATAGACCATCTAGTCACATTCCGAGCCATGATAGATGCTGTAAAAGGGAAAAGAAAACCGCTCTTTGCTGCTTTTGTAGACTGCACCAAGGCATTTGACACAGTGTGCAGGAGCAATTTGTGGGATAGCTTGGAAAGGATAAATGTGCCAATCGAGTACAGAGATGCAGTGAAGATGTTGTATGAGAAGGTATGGGTGCAACTTTCCTTTCCTTTTCTTAGTGAATGTAGAGACAAGATTGATAGTAATATTGGAGTCAAGCAGGGGTGTCCGATGTCCCCGACTCTGTTTGGGATATTCATAGATGAGCTGGAGAAGTGGGTGACAGATTCAGGCGGGGGGGGCACTCCACTAGCAGGGTATGTTATCCCTCTTTTGCTCTACGCTGATGACATTGTTATGATAGCGAGGAGCAAGGAAGAGATGCAGAAACATCTTGATACCCTGGCGGCCTTTTGTGATGCCAAGGGTTTGCGTGTAAACCTTAGCAAAACCAATGTGGTGATTTTTGGTACAAATCTGGACAAGAACTATGAGTTTTACTATAAAGATAATCAGGTAGAGATCTCGCCATCCTATAAGTATTTGGGGCTGATTGTGGACAAGCACTTTAGATGGAACCAAACCGTGGAACAAAGAGTAAATGGAGGACTCAAAGCCTTTTTTGCAATGCAGAGAAAATGTATAAAAGCAAACATTTGGAAATTCAGTCTGAAAAAGATGCTCTTCAAAACACTAGTGCAAGCCGTAGCCCTATACGGGTGCGAAGTCTGGGGACCTGGACTACCCCTAGATCAGTGGCAAAGACTGGAAAAAGTACAGAAGAAATTTCTTCGTGCAGAGCTAGGTGTGAAGGTGCAAACTCCATATGAGATCATGTTGGCCGAATGCGGATTGCTCCCTCTGGAGTGTGAGGCCCCATGTCAATTTCTCACATACCTATGTAAACTAGGTAACCAGGAGGACGATAGCTTCCCTCGTTTAGCCCTCAAGGAAACTTTTGAGAAAGGTTAGTATGCGGATGGGATGACGTGGCTAAAGAAATGGGGGATTGACATTGCAAACTTGAGCAGTAACAAGGAACGGATAAGAGAATGGGTAGAGGAAACTGTATTAAATAGAATATGGCACAATTCGGGCACAAAGATGGTTCATTACAGAGAGCTCATGAACCCCCTATTGCGCGAGATGAGCTACCTAAATGAGAATTTATCCATAAAAAAGAGACATGCTATCTGCAGAATGAGAATGAGCGCACATCATCTTGAGGTAGAGGTTGGAAGATGGTATCACGGTTGCCCATGAAAGCAATGTGGTATGTATCGAGGGTATGTGGCTCGAACGAGGTTGAGGACGAAGAACATGTGATCCACGAGATGTCCGCATATCAAAGCGCTTATTGACAGGTTTGATATTGATGTTCCCAATCTCCTCCTATTTTTTGATATGCCGGCAACTAGGATGGCTAGCTTCCTGCTAGATGTACTACAAATGAGAGAATCACTTTTAAAAATAAACAAAGATATTATTGGAGAGGAAGAGGAAAGAGAGCTCGATGACGAGTCACTCGATGCTGAGTGCTTGTCACATGAAGTTGTTTTTATTATGAAACTCTCTTGGCGTCTAATAGACGCTCAAAAGGCGTAATAATACACTTCACTTCACTTCACTTCTCTCTCTCTCTCTCTCTCTCTCTCTCTCTCTCTCTCTCTCTCTCTCTCTCTCTCTCTCTCTCTCTCTCTCTCTCTCTCTCTCTCTCTCTGTGTGTGTGTGTGTGTGTGTGTGTCTGCGCGGCCCTATAAAATTGGTTTGATGCATCATGCAAGGCAAAAAGAGAAGCGTATAAAAGAGCAAAAGGAACAGATAGAATATGTGGCATTGACTAAATCAAAAAAGAAAAAATATGTATATCAGAGACAGAAAGACTTGATAAAAGACACTATAGCAGATCCCAAATGGTTTTGGAAGGAGCTTAAGCCTAAAATGCAGGAGAAGGCTCGCTTGGACCTAATGGCGCTGATTGGTCAAGTGCGTAAACTCTATCATATGCCAAATGTTAATGAACTCAGTAATATTGAATATTTGCAGGATGCAACGTGATGCTTCACATTGGAAGATCTAGAATAAGGGTTAAGTAAGCTTGCCAACGGGAAAGCGGCCGGTGCATTAGGGTTGGTGGCGGAAATGTTTAAATGGGCAGGTAATTCTGTATATATAGCATCGTTGTCACTATTTAACTCTGTCTTGGGTGAAGGCTTTCCATGCACTTGGCAACTAAATAGAGTTTTTTCTCTACATAAAAATGGAGATGAAAGTGATCCAGGGAATTATCGGATGATTTTGGTGAGTAGTCTATATGCCAAGTTATTTGCTGCCATGTTAATTTGTAACTTGAGTGCTTGGACAGAAGAGTATAATGTTAGAGCCATTGGGAAGCAGGCTTTAGGCCTAAAAAATCCACAATAGATCACTTGATCTCTTTGCGTCCTATAATCGATTCAATTAAGGGAAAGAAAAAGCCACTATATGCACTTTTTGTTGACTATACCAAAGTATTCCACACAGGGAAAGAATGGAAACCTTGGGGGTACCAATTGAACTTAGACATCTTTCCCTTACACTGAACATTGTGCAGAGGTAGTGGAAAGCAACATTGGAGTGAAGCAAGGTTGTCCCTTGTCGCCCACTCTATTTGGTTTGTTTAGACCAATTAGATAATTGTATAGCAGAATATGGTGGGGGAGATACTCCATTGTCTAACCATATGGTTTTGTTGATTCTATATGCAGATGGCATGTTTCTTCTTTCTCGCTCAATTGCAGGCATGCAAAAGCATTTAGACGCATTAGCCTATTTTTGTGATGAAAAAGGTATGCGGGTAAATATCTCAAAGACTAAGATGATAGTTTTGGGGCAAATAAAATGGATCACCTTAAATTTTATTACCAAGGAGAACTGGTGGAGATTGTGACTTCATATAAATATTTGGGAATACATGTGGACAAAGGGCATAGTTGGAATCCTGATGTTGAGCATAGAATAAATGGAGGCTTGAAAACATTATATAGCATGCAGTGTAAAAGTGGAAAAGCAGAAATATGGGATTTCATTCGAAACGCACCTTATTTTGTGTGCTTGTACAGACCGATTTGTTATACGGGTGCAAAGTATAGGGTCCAGGGTTATCAGCAGATTCTTGGAGAAAAGTTGAGAAAGTACAGAAAAAGTTTTTGAGCACTGAATTGGGAACTAAGGCTCAAACCCCATATGATATGTTATTTGTAGAATGTGATATGATGCCATTAGAAAACGGGGCTCTATGCAGAACGCTTACATACCTTTGTAAGGTACGATTTGATATGGTAGAGAAGTGCTTACCAAGACTAGCTTTAGAAGAGACAAGAAATAAAGGTTGATATGCAGATATTGTAGAGTGGATGAGGAAATGGGGCTTAGACGTTCTTCACCTACACGAGAATCGAGCAAATATTAGGAAGGAAGGAAGGAAGGAAGGTTCTTTTATCATCCGCGGAGGTCAATCGGCCTATGGGACCCAAATTACACGGGTGCAGTAAGCCCGTTGCTACCCGGATTAAAAACCCCCTTAGGAGGGAAAAACCGTCAAGCAGACAACAAGCCAACGGCAAAATGTATAAATATACATATACATGAATTCCGGACCTCGTGTAGGCGAGAGGTGAGTCCGCGGATCAAAACCTCCGAAGGTAAGAGCCAAGGGATCGAACCGACGGCAATCTTGAAGTAGCTCGTGCGAGGGCGGACCAGTCGCACCAAAGAGAATGTAGCGAGCACGAATCGACTATAGGTTGGACAGCTCGGAAGGCATGGCTTTCATCCTCAACAAACCCCGGTGGTGGCAACACCGACAAAGCAAAGCCCCGGGCGCGGCTCTCCCACCCACCACCATCTCAAGCCTAAGATGGTGGGCCCCTGCTTCGAATGGGCCAGCGATGATCTGCGCTTCTTCATGGGCAATCGAGAATGCAGGTAGAGCTGTGGGCCTCCGAACCGGTGGGGTTTTATGTGTTGTTTGTAGTGTGCCATCTTTACACTGTTCGAGCATGGTGGTCCCGGCCGCGCCCGAGAAAACAAGAATCCAAGTACCCCCTCGGCCTACCTCGGCCGTGATGGTATGCATCTGGGCGCTTTTAATGCGTCTCACGTTCCGGCGATGCCATTTGGGCTCTCTTGTCCTTCCAACAAGCCTTGAGTCGTTTGAAGTGGGCTCATCTCCACGCCAAAAAGCCAAGTCGCGGGAGCCGAGTGTAAGCCCATGCTGGCCACCTTCTGGAAATAAACAATGTGTCTATGTGTCTCCTGCAACAAGATCTGATATGGAGCTGAGGGCTTGACCCCAAGTGCCCGCGTCAAAAATGCCTTCTGGACCTGCTCTAAGTCGTTCCAAGTCACCAAAGACACCACCGGCCCCACCCTCGACCTCATCTGGAAGAACTGGCTCCACCAGTGTTCGAACAAATGTTACCGGGTGGCCCCAAATACAAACTCTGCCACCGTGACTATTGCTTTTGCATTGCGTCTGGCCGCCTTCCAACCTCAAGCGGTCACCCGGCGAATGGATGCATCCCAATACATTGAGGGACGGAAATTCCACCCCCAGGTACTTGTAGGAATGGGTGTGACCTCTACCATCCGCCTCGATAAGTGGCCCGGGAGGTCTTTGGATGACGATGAGGAGGATATGAGGGACCACCTTAGTCTTGGCCAGGTTGACACGCATGTCCGCCGCTGGCGAATGTGTGCAAGGCATCTAGGTGTGCCCCGCATGCCCTCCGGTGTATGGGCCAAGAGGTCCATCATCCGCATAGATGAGCCGCCGATGACCTTGGTGCAAGAGTTGTATACCGCCCCCCATTGGCGGAAGCCGGGCTTCCAACCGGTCAATGTAAAGTCCAAAGAGTGTGGGTGAGAGGACAACCTTGCCTAACACCAATGCTAATGGCAAATGACTGTCCCTTCCGTTGCATGCGGCCTATGCATGCCGGTCACACCTGCCTTTGGATTCACTCTCATCCATAGGGAGCCCCCGGATGGTGCAATCTCGCCCACAACTTTTTCCCGGTAATGCGTGGTCGAAGCTTTGCAAAGTCCACAAAACAGCGACAGGTCCTCCCGACCGTGGCGTCCCCTACTGCAGATACGGTGCACTCACCGTATACAAACAGAGTTCATCCCCCATACCAGCTCCATGCCGATATGAGGGCCCTCCACATAACACCGCAAATGAACGGGTTCCAGGGGAAGAGTGAAGGGGTCATTTACCCGTCTCCCCGTGGGGCCTACCTAGGCTGCGAAGCGTAAACATACATGTCGGTATACAATAACATCACATATCCACCTCGAAGGGTGGTCCATCACATCTGCATAGACAAAGATCGATTAAATACATATGGGAAATCCTACCCCGTGCGGACTCAAAGGGATGACCGGCGGCTTGGGTCTCGAGTTCATTGCGCATGCCAAATTCATGGCAATGGATTTGGCTGGCATTAGAACATGGCTTAGGGTTGTCCACTCCATCCGCCCCCCCCCACATTGCACACTTTGCGTAGTAGGTGAAAAGTGTCGGGACCTCGATCAGAGGCCGTACGGAGGCATAGCCAAAAAGGGCTATTCCCGGTTTCATCCTCCCAGTTCCGATGGGGCAGGAAGGGATCACTCCCTCCGTGAGGTCTACATGCTGACTCAAGGTGACTAGAGGGCCACCGCCCAGTGTTCGACCAACCCACCGAAAGTGTACACCACTTCACGGGTGTCGAGTCCATGCCCCACCCGCACTCGGTGGTGAGCCATTAGACCTAGTCACACAGTGATCCCCTGGTAGGCCTTACACACCCTGAGGGATGGCTTCAAGAGTCGGGACATGAACCTCCTTCTTAGCCGGTCCCTCCCCCTTCACCCACAACCCGTGTGTGGTTCTTGTGCACCTGAGGCGAATCTATAGTGTGCTAGAGAGGCTACTCTAGGAGCATCTACTACCAAGCTTTAGGTCTCTACCCCCCTTCCTAATACAAGGAGTTCATAGAGATACATCATCCATATACATCACAGAAGAACTAAAGAACTATATTTAATCTACATCATAGAGTTAGGTTCTTTAGTTAGAGGCTGGTATCTAGAGATCTAGAAGGCTGCTATGGGCAATTTAATAGGCTAAACCTACTGATTCTATGACTGAAATAGGGTTTAGACTATCTAATTGGCCAAATACCTGATCCTTGAGTGGCTCCTCCTGACCTGAGCTCGACTATCCTGCTGAAACGCTCGAATCAAGGGAAACTAATGGTGCAATTCCCTCAGGCAGAGTCTGGGAGGCGGTTTTGGCTGTTGAGGCAGCCAAAACAGAGTTCTAAAACCCTAGGAACGAAAATGGGCAAGTTAGGGTTCTCCTACTTAAATAGGCAAGGGGTTAGGCTAGGGTTTCCAATTATCCCCTTTAGACATGTGGGATAATTGGGAATGGGCCCACTTGCCTTTAATGGCTAGGTGGCCAAATGTGCCCACATGGAAATGTGTGCACCTAAATGGGCCCACATGGAAATGTGTGCACCTAAATGTGCCCACATGGAAATGTGTGCACCTTAATAAATGTGCATGTGCACATTAATAAGAAATGCACATACCTAGCAAGTTGCCCCCTAGGGGCTACTAGCCTGACTACACATCGGCACCGCCGTCGGGGTGCGGTGGCGTGTATCGGATTGCAGCGATGCGATAATGCCCCGGGCCGTGATATCGTGGCGAACGCCACAATCCATTTCACCCTGCTATCCTCTACCAGGGCCCTGAGTGTGAAGATGTGATCAATGGTCGAATGTCGGGGTCGGAAGCCTACCTGGGTAAGTGCCCTGACTTCCGCTGCCTCTGCCCATCTGGTTACCTGCTGTTCAAGAATGCCCGCGCACAGCTTGACAAACACTGAGCTGACCATGATGGTTCAGTAATTGGCTGGACAGTGTGGGTCCCCTGCCTTGTAGATCGGAACAACCCTGCTTGCGGTCTATGATCGGGAAAAACCCTCTTGCAGCGCCCTGTTGAACAATGCAGCAAGGACGGGCACCATGAGCTGTCCTACCCACTTGAGCAACTCCGCTTGCAGGCCATCTAAGTCTGGGTTGCCTTCCCATTAGCCGCGCCATGCCCCTTCGACGCATCTTCTTCTCAGGATCACAAGCGGTGGGCCATGTTGCGGGGCACATCTGTCCAGTGTTCCCCGGGATCATAAAGGCATTCGCGGTCTTGCTCCCATTGCACTGCCATGTTCCCCGTTCCCGGGTCGGCTGTCAGCTGCAGAGTACCACTGCGCCCGAAAGTTCTGGTGGGCGTCCCGAGGGCGAACATTTCTCCTTGGTGCTTTGCCGGTACCTTGCCTTTGTTTCCTTGAGGAAGGCACGGTAATGGCTGGTGGTCCAGCTTCAGCGTGTCCCCGATCCACGATGAGGCCCGAGTGCGCGTTTGCGTTCCTTTACACTTTCCGGCATCAAACCATACATTCTGCAGCGGGAAGGTTCGCGGCCTCGATCTCGGGCGTGGGGAGGTCTCCCAAAGCACTGCTTTACTGATACTAAGGAGCTCAACCAGGTTGGTCGGTTTGCTGCTCCGGCGTGTGGGCCCGCGAATCGCTTCGGAGGGCTTCTGCGAGCATGTCGGCAACCCTCCGCTGCTCCATAATCCAAAGCGCAACCGGCCGGCAGGTAATGCTATCGAGGGGCCATAGCGGCTGGTCAGGCCAGCTTCACATAGAGTGGGAGGTGATCTCGAGCCGGGCTCCCCCGTCCCGTGTCGTCCGCGGCGACGTGAAAAATGGTCGACAAGGTGTACATCCCCTGCGCAGCCACTATGACATAATCCACGACACTAGTTCCGCCGCCGGATTGGCCCTTCTTGCAAGTGTACCCGTGGGAAGAGGGCCATTGTGGTAGGCCATTCATATGAGCAGGTCAAAGATACCGCACATCAGGAGCAATTGTCTGCCGAAGCGGGTGACCTGACTGTCATCTGAGTGCTGTGTGCAAGCTGCCTCTGTGGGATGCAACTACAACACGTCATCCGCGAGGGGGTCCAGCCGCATGGCTTGCATGGCCATCTCATTAGAAGGAATTGGAAAGTCCCAGAAACAAAAAAGGAATTTAAAAAATATATATAAACCCTACACTCCGAGTGGCCAAGCATCTTAAGGAAGGTATATCTTTGAGCATGAGGTATATGATAAGTAGAATGCGGCTTAGCTCCCATAGACTTGGGGTGGAAGTAGGGCATTGGAGTAATATTCCTCATGCATTGAGGTTTTGCTTGTTGTGCAATCTGCAGCAAGTTGAAGATGAATTACATGTCTTCATAAGATGTCCTTCATATGTGGGGATTCGACGCAAGCATGGTATACACTCAAGTTCTTTATTGGAATTTTTTGAATTGCATGGGCATCGCATTAGAAAGTATTTAAAGGAATTATTAGCTCATAGAGAACAGTTACTACATGATAAGTACTGTGATGATATAACTGACTAGAGTTGGGAGGGGTCTAATGCATTTTTGTCAGAAGATGCATTAGAAGACATATTTTATAATGTTGAGTGTACATATCGTCTCATAGACCTGGTGGTCTACAAACGTAATAAATACCACATTTCATTTCTCCTTCCCTCCCTCCCTCCCCTCCCCCCCTCCCTTTTTTTTATGATTATGCTTAAGCATGCTCCATTTTCTCTAAGCTTGGGAGTATTTTGAAAATTGAGCACTGGACGCGTACATGGTGTATAGCATAGAACCTACACAAAGTAACCATGGTGTGGCCATATGGGTTGTTTAAGCAAGTTTTATACTGTGATAATGCTTAATCAAGTTCCATCTTCCCAAAGCTTGGGGATTTCTTGAAACCGTGCACTTGAACGGACATTCTACTTTATTTATGCATGGTGGTACAAAAATATTTTCTGGATTTCCGTAAAAATTTCATAGGATTACCTATGTTGAGGTCAAGTACATGCATGTGGCCTAATTGTTGTGGTCAAGTATTACGCAATAGAGTCTTAAAATAGTAATTTACATTATAGATGTGATAACAAGGCTTTGAGGTTTATTCACTAGAGAAAACATTTATTAAGGCTTTGAGGCCAGCATTCAATTCTAATGGGTGGTTTTTTTCCCCAAATAGCCGATCTCTAATGTGTAGAGGTCGTATTCTCTTGAAAAAAATTTCCATGCAGCCGATTGCAGCAGATTGTTTGGGGTTGACTGACGTCGGTAAGTACAGCATACTAAGGGACATTAAAGGTGTTCAAGTCAGGGAAATAGCCAGAGTAAGTCTAGCATATATGGCGACATTACATTCAAAAAATATCCGGATGATGGTTGGAACAAAATCTAGAGGCCAATGAATTGATTCAACATTATAAGCTTAGAGTATCAAGTGGGTGTGGAAATAGCAGGATGGATGAAATATCCCTTCCAATAATGGAAGAAGATTAAGAGGGTGGCTTTGCCAATTATATCCTTAGGGACAACTGACAAGAGGGCAATACATACCAGTTCCAAGTCCCAATAAGGAGCAAGACGAGGTGTATAGAAGAGATGGGATGAGATTATATGAATCAGTAGTCTATATGTTCTGAGAATTTCCTTACTCTTGGGGGAGCAATGCTAAATCCCGAAGGAGAGGCTCAAGGATCGCTTGCCTTAAGGTAAACAGCTCCTATTTAAATGATTTTAAGACCCTTAAGACGATAAAGAATTGGATAGTCCTATGGCGGTTGTTAACGAAGGTGCGAACATAGGGGTTTCTATTATGAGATCGAGAGGGTTTAATGCCTTCGTCTCAGTATGAGGGAGCCAAGGACAACAACGTTTGAAACCAATCAAATGTTGAAGGTGACATGATAACTTAAGAAAATAGGTTAATTGTGACAAAGCATGGTTGATACTGGGGACACAAAGGATATTTAGCTGAAGGAGCCTTTAGAAAAGCTCCTCATCTGGGGTTGTAACCTTCAGAATTATGGCATAATCCCATAGAAGAATCATAGTTTATGTACACGACTGGAGTACCATAAAGCACTAAAGGAATGGTTGAAGTAGCTGGGGATCCTATTAAAATGTAGGCAGCATATAGAATTTCAACATAGAGTTGGCCATTGTCCAGTTGGGGAGTCCGTGGCTCAGCCACATCATGAAGGTACATAGGCAATAGGTTTTGTGTCAAGGAATTACCAAGCTTACACTTTATCTAAGTTAGAGCAGAGCTCTAGTATTGTGGGATGAGGACATATGTTTATCACGTACGTACGATGGACCCTACGATAATTCTTGGAGAGGTAAGCTATGCAGTGATACGGGGAGAAAAGGACGTGTTTACCCCAAAGTTACCACTGAAGGGTTTGGAGTATGTTTGGAATGTGCAAACAACAGTTAATCTGTTGCATGCTAGGGTAGGATGTTGTAGTTGGCACCTGAAATAAATGTCAACGGGCAATAGAAAACGTAAGGGAGGCGCCGTGATGGCTCTAGGTAACTTACAAATTTCACAAGGCTCACTCCCTAAATCAGAAGATGACTATGGCTTATGGAGGTATGCCAGGTCATTTGTAATGTCGGCATAACGGCATGACGGCAACACAGAGGGACACAACGTCTAATAGTTCTAAGGTGGATAACGACGGTAAATGATAACCCCCAATGACATGCGGGTTAGAAAGATACATGGAAATTTAAAGACATAGATGCAACCTTTAAGGCAGAGACTATTATATCATATGACATATAATAGTGGGTTAAAAGGCAACAAGAGGGTTAAAAGATATCTGAAGGAGTAAATGGGTCGGTAACCCTACGGAGGACGACTCATAACCAAAGGGGGTATAGAGAACATATTAAAAATGAAGATGATAATAAAGGAGGACGATTCATATTAATGGGAAGGCCACCTGGTTGGGATGGTTACCACCTGCACAACTTTGGGGATGAGTTATATAAAGTAAGGATGACGTCGACGCTCAAGAGGTTCACTCTTGAAAATAGGGCATGAGTGTGGCATATATGCAGATGCCAAGTTACGTGTGATGACACAATAGTGGCATGACAGCGACGTAGAAGAACGTAAGAGATAACAATTCAAAGATCTATGAGGATGTTAAAGCATAGGGTTCCCATGAGATGCGGGGTAAAAGTCATAGAGAAATTTGAGCGCTTAATTGTAACCTTAGAGCATAGACTTATGGATCATACAACATATAGCAGTAATTTAGAAGATAACAAGAGGATGAAAGAAGATCTAAAAGGTTAGATTATTTAGTGATCCTATGGACAAGAATTTATATATGTTATATCAAGCATACAGGTAATGAGCGGCATTGGGAGTAAAAAGCAACACGTTTCAAGGCCAGGATGAAGGAGATTGATGCTAGTCCCGAGAAGGTAGCAAAGAAGAAGACGAAATTAATGGACTATTATTGTTTACGTGGGGCTATTGGGTGGAAAGGCAGCATGGGATTTTGAAAAACCGTTGAAGACTTAAATAAGGGCCTTAGGGATAAAAAGGATTTCAATTTCTGGGATAACATGGCGAACAATAATCTTACAAGGACCCTAAGAGTAGAAGGAGTCACTGTAGAAGGGTGTCGGATTGGTACTAATATTTGGGATTGTTGTTGTAATTCCCTAAGATAGGTAGATTATTCATGGAACTTAGTGGCCCTGTGACACTAAAGTAATGGTTGGAAGGAGTTTGCCCGAATCAAATTTAGGTATCCTTGAAGGTGTTGATGAGTTAAGAATGGTAGCATACCTTCAAGTAACCATAGGCAATTTTCCATTGGGACCTAAAAAGTTTCCCCAACGCTATTCTACATTCTTCTGCATGTTATTGCTTTCCTAAGCACGGAAGTTATTAAGCCATTAAAATCCTTATATATGAAGATGTGGATTTATAACCCTCTTATCACAGCATGGTAGAATTTGGATAATAAAATGCTCTACTTATATATTGGATAAATGACCTATTCTACAACAGCTGCTTGATTCTTAGGCATTAAATCAATGGTGCAAACAAGTTTTGGGCCACAATAAAAGCTCAATTACATTCTACTGCCACTAGTAATGGTGCCCAGCATTGCTGGCCATAATTTGGGAGCCTGTAATTTTTTTCTTTGTGGTCGCAAAAGAAAAGCTTACAAGAATAATCCAACTTTTGAATATTTGGTAGAACAACTTGAAAAGAGATTTGGCATCGCAAGGCAGGCATGTGATGCAGATATATAATCATTGCGATGTAAGCGGTGAAGGGTGGTACAAACTGATACTAAAGTTTATGCTCTAGATAGATTCGAGTGAAGTGTGGACATGGTTGTGGGAGTTCAAACTCAAGCAATCACTATGTATTACAGAGTATGTGTTGTGACATAAAGAAGGTAATGAAGCATGATGGTACAATTTTACAAACTCAATCCCTAGAGGGTTGCTGCATGGCAGTGTCTGGTTGGTTGGGTCAAGGGAAGTATATTCTCTGAGAAGTAAGGCAGTCAAGGCTTAGAAACTAAAAGAAACAGCATTAGGTATGGTTTGTTCATAGTGCTACTTAGCTCCTGCGAAGTCGAATGAAATAGCATTTAAAGCAGATGAAGGTACTAAAGATTAAACGAAGGCAGGGTTGAAAGAATTTTGCTACCAAGGCATCTACTAGAGAAAAAATTATTTAAGCATCAGTACTGGAGAATTCCATACTGCTAGGGTATTGCTGCGAGCAAACGTTTATCAAGGGGGAGAGCGGATCAGGATCCTACTTAGGAGATGCTATCTCGCTTAGAAGAGTCGCCGTCCATTCTGCATCGAAAAAGTGTGATACTATAGTCGGGGAACCCGTTTGCCGGGGCCAACGATGACCCTTAGGATGAGCGCACCTTGCCATGGTTGCACAAGTCCGACGGAGTTGTTGCCACCACAGCATGGGTCTACTGAAGGCACTCATCTAATAGAAAACGGAGCCATTATAAATAAAACAAAAAAACTATATTTGTGAGAATGGAACTTAGCCTATTGGTAAAAGGGTTGGCTTGGTGGTAGGAGGTCAGGGGTTAAATCCCAATAGAACATTAGATATATATAACAAATATATAAAACATAAATCTTACACAAAAAGAAAGTTGGCATGTTGGTAAGGATCTAAAGATGGAATTAGGAGGTCATGAGTTCAAAATGTGGGTGGAATTTTTTAAAAGTCAACGCGCGGTCAAAAACCGGCGCACTCTGCATTTTGAGTGCTTAGAATCGAAAAATAAACTCTTATTTTGCAAAGTGCGCCGATTTAGGGTTTTAGGCTGTTTTGTGATGCTGGGAACTTGGCCAAAGGGTGTCTTAGACTAGTTAGAATGTTCCGGATGCAATGGAATGAAAATCGCCGCAATCCGAGTTTCCTAGAGAAAGTTATGGCCTCCGGAAGAAAGGGACCGCATTCTGCCGAAAACTCAACATAACTTCGTCTTGATATTTTGAATTTTTCTTCTTAACTAGCTCAATCCTTGCATACTTAGGCCAAAACTCATCCTACTGATGGATTTGGGTACTTTTCCTACATTGGAGGTCTCCTACTATCTAAACGGTCTAACGAGTTAGACATCGCCAGTGCTATGATCTGGTCTACCAAGATCATGCTCTGATACCATTGTGGCGCTCCCCGAACGTATATGATGCTCCCATCGTATAAATACGGGAAATCCCCTCTTCCATGGCGACTACTCCACCATAGAAAGGCCCTCTGTCTGACTCGGACCACTTGTGATGGGCAAGTGTCCGGGTGAAGGACACGGAGGTGTCATTCGTCCCACGCCTTCTATGGGAATCCTATATAGCGGAAGCGTACATACATGTTAGCACCTGGCAACAATACAAATAAATAATATACCACCACGAAGGGTGGCCCATCATCATCGATACGAATACAACAGAATACCATCATAACAAAGGAAATGCATCATAAATAAAGGCTCTACCGGCTCAGACTCATGGGAATCAACCGACAGTCAATGCCTCCAAATAACAACAGACGGAATCATAACAATGGCATTGGCTGGCATAGAACAATGGCTAGGGTAATCCACTCCATCCGCCCCTTCTGTGCACACTTCGCAGACAGGCTGACACATGATATGGCGTGATTGTAACCTTCCGGAGACGCAATCCCATGGAATCACCCTATGGAACTACTCTGGGTTACATCTCCCCGGTCCGATGAGGCAGGTCAGAGAGGCGTCCCCTCCCTGAGCATGACGGATCCCTGGGTGTGCTAGAGAACACGTGCCACCTCAGTGACCTCCGCATTCGTACTCGACTTATTCCCCTAAATCTAAAGGCCGGTTCACCTGCCCGTTCGAGTCCAGGGCGCCCACATACATTTGGCACGTCACCTGCGACCCAGGGAGTGTCAGACCCATACCCGGCCCTCTCCATGACCGGCTATAAGCCTAGCACATTGTAGGAGTCCTATAGCCACGCTAGGCAAGACCCCACCCCCGATTCACCATTATACTCGTTATTTGGTGCTGAATCACATCATAACATCCATAGCCAGGTGGGCTCTTGTGCACACGCCGCATTTAATGGGATTTAAGGGGTTCTAGCTAGGAGCATCACTAAATCTAAATAGCCTTTAGGTCTCTACCCCCCTTAATCCAACAGAACACGGGAGGAACAGAAAGAGAAGGCAGAATTAGATACAAACATCCATCATTATCATCATAAGTAAATCATAGAATAGAATCTAATCATCCATCTCCTCAAACAAGGGTCAGAAGAATACAAGCTACGCTAAAACTAACCGGTATCATAGCTATCTCTCTGGTTCTCCATCCTTCTTGCTGGAACCAAGGTGAGCAGCAACTCCTCCTCCACCAATTTCTCCCAAATCGATTTGGGGCAAATTGGAGTGGAAGCTCCAATTTGGATGTCCCAAGCTGGTAGGTCTGCCTTGCCTAATCAATTTGGGCCAGGTGGCAGTTCTAGATTAGTTATCCCTAACTAATTGATATTTAGGCCTTTTTAATATTAAGTTAAGTCCTAAATTTGAATTAGGATTTAGGGTTAGGTTTCTGCCTTAATAATTAATGATGTGCATTAATTATTCATAGTGATGTGTCATGTATTTATACCCAAAAGGGCATATAAATACGTGGAATGTCACAGCGGGTCTCCTGCCTTGTAGATTGGGACAACCCTGCTAGCGGTCCATTGCGGGGGGAACCTTCCTGCAATGTGCTGTTGAACATGTTGGTCAGTACCGGCGCTATGGATGGTCCTGCCCACTTGAGTAACTCTGCCTGCATGCTATCAAGGTCTGGTGCTTTCCGCCTCTATGATTTCTACTACTGGACCCTGCTGGGGGGGTAATATTGCCCATGCACCCTAAAGGTTGTAGAGCTACTGTAGGTATTGCCCCCACTGGTCTGAGTGATGTTTCCTGTGGGCGGCACTAGCCTCCTCAGCACTCTCCGCCAGAAGGACATGGGATGACGTTCCAGGAGGAAGAACATTTCTTGTTGATGGGCCGCAATGTACCTGGCCTTTTAGCCTTGAGGAAAGTGCAGTATTGCTTGACTGCATCTGAGCGTAGAGCAGGGTCTGTGACTTGGCGGAGCCAGCATTTGTGTTCTTTGCACTCAGGATCGAACCACCGATTACGTGGAAAGGCCGTAGCTCCTGAGGTTTGCCGAGGGCAACTTCTCCCAGCAGCAGCCCCGAGGATATCAATGAGTTTGCCTGCCTGCTGCTTCAGCGTTGAGCATTGTGAGATGCTTGCCAGATCCTCCGTAAGCATCTGGGAGTAAGTAGGAGCAGCTCATAGTCCGGGCCTGAGCCGAGGCATCTGAGGAGGTGTTGGATAGGCGTCTGGGGCAACCTGCCAAGCCAGCTGCAAGTAGAGCAGCATGTGGTCTAAGTCCACCTTCTCATCCCTACCAGCTGTTCCCACTTGAAAATATCTGACGAGATGCATGTCCTGCTCGGCCAGCAAAACATAGTCTACCATGCTGGACCCACCTCCCCGCTTCTTACATTGTGCAAAGTGTGTTGGCCGGAGGATCGGCCAATCGTGGCTAGCCCATTGCAAATCACTAGGTCAAAGATATTGCGCAGAGCAAAGAATACCTCTCATAGCATAGCAGACCGAATGTCGGTGATGCCCGTGGCCAAGCTCCTTCTGAAGGGTTCAGCTGCAACACATCATATGTCAGAGGGTCAAATCTCATCGGTTATTCCGTGCTAGTGTGGGCATTAAAGTCTCCAACGAGCATGACCCTACCCTCCTAGTGGCGTGACGTTAAAATACTATCTATCTATCTATCCTGCTTGTGCTGTTGTATGTCGTCGTATAGATCGACATAGGGATCCAATCTATCCACACCCAGATGGTTGTGATAGAAGTTGCTCTCGGCATGTGGGAAGTAGTAGGCCGCCACAAAGAGAGGGCTACCACTGCAATCCTGCACGCGCACCCACAGGTACCTTTTATGTTTTTCTATCTTACACAGGGAAACTGACTGTGTCAGGGTTGTCCGATAGTAGCAGGCGACCCCTCCGTGTCCCCGCTTTCCTGTGCATTCTTTGAAGACAGAGTAGCGATGGTATCCTGGCAAGTCGGGTAGTCTATGTCCAGCATGCTCCCATGTTTCCATGAGGAAGATGAGGTCCATAATGACAATATGAAATGGATCAAATGTATAATGGTGCTTTATAAACAGGAAAACCACCACACAAAGGTACAAAAGAATAAGATAATCTATCCATAGGACAGACATGCAGAAGATGCAAATTTATATAATAAAACAAACAGGAAATTGAAGAAGTGCATACTGGTCTTCAGTAAAGAGATCTGTGGCCACCAAAAGGGTGTCCAGGATGCCTATAATAACGTTAAATAGGCTGATCATAACGAGCTTATTCACCCTCCTTGCCAATTTCATTGTAGCAATTCAAGCAAAGATCATAGTCTTCTTTCCTATGACATGGAACAGGTTTAGAATTTGTCTCGAAATCTCTATAAGTCATATGATTAACTGAATAGACTTATTTAATTGATTTGAAGCGGGGACCAAGAATTGAATATAAACCACAACCATCATCTTGGACATGATGATGAAAGACACGTTTAGAATCCCTGCCATAATTGGTTGAGACACGAGGGCTAGATGCTTCTTCAGCAGCCGGTGACTTAGGAACTTCTGTAGGAGTAACATTCTCACTTGAACTCGTGTTGGGTTGTGCCTCATATGGCTTAGGATGATCAGGTTTTAAAAGTGCCTCTAGCAATTCGTAAATGCAAAAATCCTTGCAACACTGCATCCTCAAGCTGCTGCAGTTGGGATGATCCTATCTATAAGCTGCTTCAATAGTCACTTCTTGTTGTTCTTGTGCTTCTCCCTGAGCCTCTGCTTTGGGCTCCACTTTAACTTCCTCATTTTCACTAACCTGGACACTCAATTGGATTGAGTTTCTGTACCATGCATGCATCATATACATCTGCATCCCTAGACATAGTCGCAGCGTCTCCATCAATGTCAGAATTATGTAATCGCTGAGGGAACTTAAACGGATTAATGCAGATCCAAATACGGTGCTGCTAAGTCAGAGTATGGGGATGTATGTGATGTTCCTCTAAAATGTACACTATAAATACGTATATTTATGGGCCACGTCACCGTACAAGTCTACTTTAGTAGCCTTGTACATCATAGTTGGTGGAAAAGGGAGCATGGCTAAGTTATTCATATAACTTAGCCAACCTTAGGCATAGGGCCATTTCCACATGGCCTCACCCTATTGGGCATCCGCCACATGGAAGCACCCCATTGGAGCCATGTGGCATAACATGCAACCCTAGCCTATAAATGGCCAAACCCTAACCCTAGGCCATTTTTCTGGCTCCAACAGTCTGGGAACCTTGTTCGTGCTCTAAACTCCATTTCGAGGACCGTCTACTGTGGCACAACATAGCACAACAGTCCCAAGAGCATGAGCGCATCAGTAGGAGTGGGAGCTACTTCAAATCCCTTGAAGGCTATGGAGACACCGGGAGCAGGAGGGAGTTCCTCAGGAGCAGGTATTTGGGGTTAGAGTTCTTTGTTAATCATCTGGAAGTTAGAATTCCAGATGAGTTAGCATTTCGTATCTCTAGTAGAGCCATTCTAGAACCCTCAATCTAGATCTTGAACCCTAATCAATGAACCCTAACTGTAAGTTAGATGCATGTGATTAGGTTAGATGTTATTCTCATTATTATCATGTTATGTGGATATGTGATGTCGGTTGATCATGTTTTCTCCTCTTGTATGGGGAAGGGGGGTAGAGACCTCGTAGCCACTATTAGATGATGCTTCTAGTTTAGTCCCCACCCAGCCTGTGCATAGGAATCCACCCGGCTATAGGGGCTATGGAATGACTTAGCGCTGTACAACGAGGATAGTGGCAAAGCGGATGGGGGTCCCTGCTGAACGTGGCTAATGGGGACCCATAGTGGGCTAGGTCTATGGTCGGTCACTTCGTGTGGGCCGGGTATGGGTTCGACACTTCCTAGGTCAATGGTGTCGCCCTGACCCTCAGGAGTTGCAGGTGTTGGCCTAGCTCTTGTTTTGGGGAGTTCAGTTGGATATGAATCGTGTGGTGTCCCGATTCTCTAGCCACCCATGGAACCACTAAATCTCGGGAAGGGGAGATGGAACCCTTCCTACCTCATCAGACCGGGGAGATGCAACCCGGAGTAGTCTCGATGGGTGATACCATGAGATTATGTATCCGGCAAGTTATAGTCATACCAGAGCCCGATCTAGCCAGTCTGCAAAGTATGCACAGGAGGGGCAGATGCTAGCCATTGTCTATAGCCAGACCCGCCATTATTATATTTTGGTCTGCTCTATCAATCTAGAGAGAAACTTTTCGAATTCTTTGAGCCTGGATAGAAGTTCTTATGTTTTATGGTATGTTGATATCTTTGTTGGATGTATGGATGTGCTACCCTTCGAGGTAGTTAGATGTATTGCTATTGTTCGTGCGGACATTATATTGTGCTTCCGCTGTATAGGAGCCCATAGGGGAAAAGCGTCAAGGCACCTCCATGTCCCCTTCCCGCACTAGGGGTATCTTGAGTGCGGGATAGATGGAAGGCCCATGTAGCCAGAAAGCTAGATGGGGGATTTCCTATGAGATGTACGTCCAGGCATCGTATATTTAGTAGGAAGCGTCACAATGATATCAGAGCCATGTTCTTGGTTGACCAAGAACTAGCACTGACCATATCCCTAGCTAAATAGTCTAACTGGCCTGGTAGAGTATGGGATGAAAATTCCACCATTGAACCTCGAAAATGGGAGGAAATTTTTTTCTCCCAAGTAGTGGGGTCGTAAAGTTAAGCTAAGTTATTAGATGCAGGGAAAAGAATGAGCCAAATTAACATTCTAATAAAAATTGGAGTGGAAATTATGCATGAGCATCAAATTTCACCCAAAATGGGTCGAAGAATCATCCCAATCCGAAACCCGGGGTGAAAAATGGCGCAAATCCATAAGTAACACACCAAACCATTAAGAAAATTCGAATTTCTAATTATAATAAAGTAATAACTATATATTAATAGTATATATAATAAGTGTATTTAATGGGGGGGGCTAATTAATAGGGCTATTAATGGTAGGGGAATATTCCTAGCCATAAGAGCATCTTTTCCTTTTTAAATGCCATTCTTGGGTCCCACTCTCTCTAACTCACCCCAAACCTCCCTTTCTTGATCTCCAGTTTAAGCTAATCCATTTTCTTAACCGTAAGAAATGGCTAGAACCAAATGCACAGCGAGGAAGTTCAGAAGCCCAAGGTAGACCCCTTTTATGGCAGAGGCGGCAGCAGGTAGCGGCAAGAAGATCCCGGAGCATCTCAAGCCCGGGAGGGAGGAGGAGGAGCATAACGTTTCGTCCAGCTCCATGAACGAAACCTTCCACACCTCCCACGAGCGGGCATCCAGCAGCTCGTCGGGAGCTACCCAGAGAACGGACGAGACGGTTGAGCTCGGCACGCCTTCGCCGAGCCAAGAGGAGGAACATCAACAGGAGGAGGAGCAGCGACAAGAAAAAGTCGGTCCCAGCAATAAGAAGGGGAAGGAGAACGTAGCAGAATGGCCGGAGGATTGGGCATGGAGGAAGAAGAGGGAGAGGGAGAAGGAGGCGAGGAGAAAAGGTCCAAAAGGAACCAAGATCGGCCAAGAGGGACTGTGCACATCGAAGAACCTCGTCGGGAGGCAATCGACGAGGAGGAAGAGGAGAAGGACGAACAAGAGGAAGGTGGCGAGCAAGAGGAGGAGGAAGAGCCCCGAAGGGGATATCGGGGAGACATCCAACCCTGACGCCCGTCCACCCTACCCGAAGTGGCCCAAGCCACCAAAGGTAGTGAAGAAGCAAAACGTGGGAGAGCACGAGTTCATGCTAAAGCAGGACCGCGAGTTTGAAAGAAGGAAGAAGGCATACCAAGAATACCTCCGGAGGTGGAAGAGGTACAATAATTGATACTGCAAACAAAACTTACATAAGTACGTTAAGGGTGACAAGCCAAAGAATCAGCCGAAGCCGCCACCACCACGGCCAGAGCCTTCGAAAAAGATCCACCATGGACCTAACTCGAAGCACGCCCGGGTGTTTCGGGAGATTAGGCACTTTCAGCAGTGCACTAATCTCTTGATCCGGAAGGCGCCGTTCGAACGGCTCCTCCGAGAGATCATACAGAACTTCTGGACCGACTATAGGATTACACCCCCCTAACAGTCCAATCCTTGCAAGAGGCAGCAGAGGCGGAGCTGATACAGTCGAGGAAGGCAATTTGTGTGCCATCCATGTGAAGAGGGTAACAATGATGTCCAAGGATCTCCATTTGGCTAGGAGGATCCGTAAGGATTGTACTAAGATAATTTTATATATAAAAAAAATACTTTTTTTTTGTATAAATCAATTTAATGTAAAATCTTTCCTAATGTAATTAAAATGTTGCCTCAATAATTAGGTCACTACAATATTAGGTCACTACAATAATGACATTTCGGAAAATCTTGGTCTTCACAGGGTCGCAGTGAGGCGCCATGTGAGGCGCCGTTTGCCGTTTCCGTGTGTATCTCTCTCCTCGGGTGTCAGATTTGGACAATTTTTGGTGCGTTGGAAAGCTCGAACTGTAAGCTTTCCATCGGTATATGGCATCAAGCAGCCCAACATCGGAATCAGTGCCGGATTTAGGGTTTCCCATTTCGGCCTCTATGGTTAACCCTGGTATGTCTTCCTCAGTTGTTATGTCTTTTGTCAATTCTGCTTCCATGGCTTTCTCTTCTGTTTCTGCCTCCCCTATGCAATCTAGTGCTTCTGTAATTCCTCCTTCCTTGCTTGCTAACTCACGTCTCAACCCTCTTGCTTTTGCACATCCTTCTGCTAGTGCATCCACTATTTTGCAACAATTTCCGCCTCTCACTGCTTCCTCATCTGCTGCAATTGCGAGTCCTTGTTCTCCTGTACATCCTAGTCCTCGTGCTTCCCATTTTTCTTCTACCTCTGTTGGATTTTTGTCTTCTACTCCTTCCTCTTCTGCGGGTCTTCTGCCTGCTCCTGCCTCTGCTCCTGCTCCTTGGACCTCTAGTGATACAATTGCTCGTGTGTCACGTGCACGCTTTAGTGATTGGATAAAGCATGATATGACATCTGGTATACGCTCTGCTCGTGTTACGGCTGCTGTGAATATTTTGATGGAGAATAATAAGAAGGAAGTGTCTGCATACTTGAAGGAGTTACAGGCTGCGGAAGATAAGATGGACATTCAACTCCCTTCAGAGAGTGTCTTTTACGAGATTAATGAGTGTGCCAATGCTTTCACACAGGCGGGGCTTCCTGTAGTTGAGATTGATCACGGGGTACATTTATAGTGTATTCAGAATCTTGTCTCTCATGCGGTTGTGTGTCACTTTACTAGTCAGTTTGTCGATCTTAGATGGATGGGCTTTTGGTTAAAGCGGCATCTACAGAGATTGGGTCTACCCCAGATGAGTCTTTGAAGGTCCTTGATAAGCAAAACAATTATTTCCTGATCATGTTTGGGTCTCCCATAGCGGTTGATAAGCTGGTGGAGCGGGGAGTAGATCCTTTATGGGGGCACTATCTTTTGTATCAGGTATACACTCCTGGCTTTTTGCCTAGCAAGACTAGTGCACTTCTGGTTTGCCTTGGAAGATTTTCCTATTGAGTGCAAGTTCCAGAGTTCATGATGGCTATTGCTAGTGGCTTGGGTCTCCATCTTGCTCATTCTATTGTGAATGGTCCTCGTATTTGCGTCGCTCTTCCAGCTGATGCATCTCTTCTAAAATCTGTTGTGGTCAAAAGTGGTCCACTGTTCAAATATGGCTACTTAATGGTCCTGAGCTTGTAGACATGTTTCCTGATGCTGAGGCATTCTCTAGTTTTCGCATTAGAAGAACACCTCCCTTTGCTCCTGCAACAACTGCAGCCCATGGCCCAGTGTCTCTATCTTCCTTTGATCCCTCTCCAGTCTTGGCAGCTTCGGGTTCTAGCCAGTCTGCTTCTGCTCCTGTGTCTATTCCTGCCCCTCTTTCTTCCTCTCCTCCCTCCTCCTCTGCGTCCCAAGCTGCTTTTCCTGATGAGCAACGTGAGAGGCTTGCAGTCATTGCACGCAAACAGGAACGACTAGAAGTATCTCGAGGTGAGTGGTCCATCCCTCATATGAAGAGAGTTGCCCGTCGGAGAAACACTATTGCACCACAATATCTTCCTATTGAGTGTGTTACTCCAGCTGAACCAGCAGTGGCTACCATTGTTACAACCCTTCCTGCGTCCTCTAGACTGACCTGGCTGATCAGGTGGAAGTATCATCTGCTAATAGTGACTCCATGGATTTGGAACACCGGCCACCAGACCCCCCTGCATTATGAAGCTGGTTTCTTGGAATGTTCGGGGTGTTGCTTCTTCCCCAACTAAAAGGAGCAGACTTTCCACGGCTCTTGCTAGGTTGAATTCAAATTTCTATTGTCTACAAGAGCACAAGTGCAAAAAAGAGGATGTGCAAAAGGTAGCTTCTGTGGTTGGTAGGAAATATAACGTCTTGGTGGCTGCAGCAGACTCGGCAAAAGCGGGGGTCCTTTCAACATGGAGACATGATATAGCAGTCACATTCAGTCATGCTGACAGATTTGGTCGCTGGATCATTATCAAGTGGTTTGATAAGGGACAAGAGTGGGGACTAGTGAATGTGTATGCACACAATAGACCTCATCAGAGAGGTGCACTCTGGGCTGCTTTGAGATCCAAACTAGTTCGACTGGGGGCTCATGTTGCATGGTTGCTGGTGGGTGAGTTGGAAGTTGATCGGTGCGGTAGAGGATCAGAAGTCATCCAGGGCTTTGAACGTGAACAATGGCAGCGCTTGATGTATGTGTGGTTTGGTAGAGGTAGATGGTGATGGAACCTTCACTTGGTGCAATGGCTGGCTTGGAGCTGGTAGAGCATATGCACGTCATGACAGGGGCTATTATAATGCATTGGCAGCTACATATTTGCATAATTTCTCTCGCCAAAACATGCTTGGCAGCTCTATTTCAGATCACAATCCGTAGTATTTCTCTTGTTCTCATGATGGGGCACATAGCAGGACCAAGACTTATTTCAAGTTAAACACTTCATACTTGAAGGATGAGGAGTTTAAAGATGGATGCAAGCAAGCCTGGTCCTCTGCATTTGTGAGAAGGAAAGGAATGGCTGGGATTGTTGATGCTCTAGCTGCCGTGAAGTCCTTTGCTAAGAATTGGGGTCGTCGGCGAGTTGCTGCTAATCGAGGGATTTTGATTGCTCTGTACCAACAATTAATGGCTTGCAGGTCTGTTGTACCATCAGATGCCCAGCAGGAGAAGCAGATTTTGGCCAACATTAGACAGATGGAAGCTGAGCAAGTTCATCACGCTCGAGTTAAAGCGGGCCTGCAATGGTTCAAAGAGGGGGATCGATGCACAGGCTTATTTTTTAGAGCTGCAAAAATTCGGAGACAAGCTTCTGCGATGGTGTCTCTTCCAAGTTCAAGATGGGCCTCTCACCTCTGATCCTCAGCAACTTAAGTTCTTTCTGCATGGCCATTTTTCTTCTTTTTTTGCTTCTCGTCGTCTTCCCTTCCAATCAGATTTTCAGGAGGCATTACTGGCAAAGATACATCCTAATATATCTGAGGAACAAAGAGCTACTCTAAGCAGAGATTACAGTGAATGATTTGGCAGATGCTACCTACCTTTGAAGAAAGAAAAGTGTCCTGGAGTTGATGGTATTCCTGTAGAGTTCTTTCAGGAGTTATGGGATTGGGTTGGCGATGATGTGTACGACGCGTTTCAGGATTTCAAGAGGCAAAGGCGTCTAGATAAAATTCTTAACTCGGGCTACATTTCTCTTATTCCCAAGTGTAAGGAACCTTCAACAATTTCAGACTGCACAGTCAGGATTTCTGCCACGACGATGCATATTAAACAATGTAGCGGCTGCCTATGAAGCTATTTACTGGGCTCGACTTCAGGGCCATGAAATTGTATATTTGAAGCTGGACTTTGCAAAAGCATATGACAGTGTCGACTGGGCCTTCTTAGAGAAATGTCTCTTACGCTTTGGTTTTGGTGCACAATTCACAGCTGATGTCATCAGGCTTCATTATTCTGCTTGCTCTTCTATTCTCTTCCAAGGGGTGTTAGCCTAAAACCTGGAATTTTAGTCTAACCTCAAGGAAGCTCAAACAAAATGGTTAGGACCTCCAGATCACTTAGGGTGATCAATCCTTAACATATAAAGCGAGAAAAGTCATTTTGGAATGCTAGTTTTTTCAAAATCACTACAGTCCCTGAAACTGAAAAAACTGTCAGAGCAAAAACTGACCTAGAAGACACACCTTTTGAGATTTTTGGGATCTGGTTGGTGGTACGGATGGTTAACAATCAGAAGAAACTCCTGGTAAAAATTTGGCTTGATTTGGATAAAGGAAGGTCAAGAAAACCGAGGTCAAAGTCAGGTCAAAAAGTTGGCCAGTGCCAAAACAGAGAGCCAAATTTTGCAGATGGAGTTTGATAAGGAATTTTGAGTTGAAATCTGTGCAGGCAACTTCAAAATAGTCTCTAGATCACGTGCATAAGTTTTAAATAGTAAAAAGATGTTTTAGTTTTTTCTGAGAATAGCCAAAGCCTCAAGAAAAAGGCAAACTCTGTAACAGTTATGAAGAAAAATCCTGTTATAGGTTTTCTTTGGATGTATAGGCTCCTAGGATCATTATGAGGATGAAATATAACTATTTGAATGGGATATAACTTGAAGTAAATATTTTGGCTTTGTATTTTGGTTTTTTAACTTTAACAAACAATACAAGATTTTACAAGATAAATGAATAATGATGACAATAATTTTTCCAGGCAAAGAATGTATATTATAGCAAGATAATACAGAAAGGTCCAATGGTATTAAAAGGTATTACCCAAATAATGATGCTTGAGAGCAGATTCCAGAGCAGTCTGAGCTTCTAGGAAGCCTCAAACTACCCAAGAAGCAAAATGAAGAAATTTCTTGAGTTGCAGTGGAAGCGTCACGCCATGGTAGATCTTCAATTTCGAGCAGAATAGAACACAATTTGAACAGAGCAGAACAAGATAATATCAAAATGTCGAATGCGCCAAGATCACAGAGGTCTATCTCTGAGGGGACGTGCTGATTTGATCTGTCCTCCTGACTTAAGAATTGTTCTTCCCAAAAGCTAGCTCGGCCGAGTGATTTTAGGCCAAATTTGAGCAATTTCTAACGGATCAAGTGCCACAGAGGATCCCCAAGGTCTCGGAAAAGAGTCAGGAGATAATTTCGGGTGAAAATTGGCGGGATTCAATCAAATTTAGGCACGAATTGGCCGGATTTAGCAGGCTCCCCTATTTTTTAGGGTTCATTGAAAAATTCTTGAATGCCATATATCCCACAGGCTAAAATGGTTCTGGAGGCTCCTGTATATAAGGCATAATGCTGACCCAGCTAATAACTGTGCGTGCCACGCAGAGGGGACACCCAGCCCGTGTCTGGCCCCCACGCCCTGCTGCCACGTGGAAATGGGAATGAAAAAGGGGGGGGAGGGTGATGTGGAAACGATGTAGGGATGATGTGGAAATAGATAGGGTAGATAGGCTAGAATAGGTTTTTTATTTTTATGGCACGCATCCCAAGAATCCAAATTTGAAGGCTTAGAATCCAAATTTGAAGGCAATTTTCACCAGGAGTTTCTTCTGATTGTTGATCATCTGTACCACCAACCAGATCCCAAAAATCTCAAAAGGTGTGTCTTCTAGGTCAGTTTTTGCTCTGACAGTTTTTTCAGTTTCAGGGACTGTAGTGATTTTGAAAAATCCAGCATTCCAAAATGACTTTTCTCGCTTTATATGTTAAGGATTGATCACCCTAAGTGATCTGGAGGTCCTAACCATTTTGTTTGAGCTTCCTTGAGGTTAGACTAAAATTCCAGGTTTTAGGCTAACATTTTGGAGGTTCTATTCTGAAGGATGCAGATCTTAAGCTGATGACTAAGATAGGGAGAATTCATCCTAATATTTCTTCTAATGCAGCAGAGTATAGGGCCCTCATTGCAGGCCTACAGGAAGCAAGGTTCATGAATATTTCCTATATTGTTATCTATGGAGACTCACAACTCGTTTGCAAACAGATTTTGGGAGAATGCCAAACAAAACATCAAGATATGGAGGATCTGAACACACAAGCTCGAGAATTGCTAACTTTTTTTGATCATTGGGAGATTTATCATATTCCAAGGTCCAAAAACTTTGAGGCTGATTCTTTGTGCAGGAAAACACTCTTAGAGCATTTATCTGAGGGAGCTATCAAGGAAGATGTTCTAGATGAAGATGAGCTCTCTCAATTTCATCCTATCTTGACCATCAACCTAGCACAAGAGGAATCACACAAAAGAGCTTGAAGTGCATAAGGAAGGTATGTCTAGAACTTTGCAAATGGGAGATCTATATGAAGAGGAATGCAAAGGTAAAATGGTTAAGTACTTTGAAGATTGGGTGGATGTTTTTGCATAGGAATATTCGAGTTGAAAGGGGTTGATAGAAGCATTTGTGAGTTTGAGATAAAAGTTCGTGAAGATACTAAACCTGTTATCGCGAGATTGAGAAGGATTAATTCCTCACTTTTAGATCCGATCAAGCGGGAATTATTCAAAATGCAGGAGTCGTTTGATAATTGACATTGTGAACCCTTCTTGGGTTTCTTGTATTGTTCCAGTTCTAAAAAGAATGGTTCTCTAAGAATATGTGTGGATTATAGAGATCTCAATAAAGCTACTTTGTTAAAGATTGTTACCCTTTGCCTTTTTGGAAGAAATCCTTTATGCAAGGGTCGCAAGTCTATGTACTCATTTTGGATGGTTTCTCCGGTTTTAATCAGATTAGCATAAAAAGGAGGATCAGCCCAAGACATCCTTCATTACTCCATGGGGAACTTACGCAATGAAAAGGATGCCTTTTGGATTAATGAATGCCCCTCGCTACATTTCGAGCTATGGATACCGTCTTTGCAAGCATGACTCTGAAAGCAATTCGAGAGTCTATCTTGATGATTTATGCCTAGGTACTGATACAAGTGATCATATCTCGAGCTAACAAGGGTATTTACATTGTGCGCATGACAGACCGAGTTAATCTAAATCCCAAGAAGTGCATCTTTTGGCATCCAAAGGCCAGCTTTTAGGCCATGAGGTTTTTCGCTAAAGGCCTTCAAGTAGTCAAAGAGAAGATCATAGCTTTAAAAAGCTTCAAACACCCAAGACAATTAAAGAAGTCAAGGGATTTATGGGAATGACCTCTTTCTTAAGGGTGTATGTGCCTAATTTCTCTCACCTTATTAGTCCTATCTCCAAATTGACTAGAGTAGGCCAAGTTAGTAAAAGAGAAAGTAAATATAGGCCCGTTGTTTGACTGATGAGTGTGAAAAAGCTTTTTGCAGATCATAGAGGCTATTTGCCATTCTACACTTTTAAAAAACTCCAGACCTTTCATTGCCATTTAAAGTTTATATAACCATTACTAAAAAGGCTCTTTGGAATTGCTATTTTGCAGGATAGGCACCCCATTGCTTTTGCAAGCAAACAATGGTCTCAAACTGAGGAGAAGTATGCTAAGGTAGAAAGGAGTGCTGCTGCTCTCATCTTTTTGATAGAGAGACAGGGACATCTTCTACAAAAATCCCAAGCCACTATCTACATGCAAAGAGAACCCCATGCCTTTCTTGTATGGTAAGAAATTAGAAAAACCCAAGCTTCATAGATGGGCTTGTAGGCTCCAATCTTATGATTTAAAGGTAAAGGTCATTCATGTATTGAACAATCCGAGTTTATACTTACCTGCTGCCTACTTTGAACATGAGGAGGTTGTACAAGAAGAAGAAATGACTAACCTTGTTGTAAATGAGCAGGACTTGTCAGATATACAAGCTCAAGGTTGGCAACAACCTATTAGGAGATTCCTTCAGTATCAAGAGATACCTTCTGAATTTTCAAAAAGCCAAGCTTACAAGTTTAAGTTAAAATGTTTGACTTACTCTTTGGTTGGTGACATTTTGTGCAAGGTAAACAGGGATGGTGTACTCTTAAGGTGTGTTGATGAAGTTGAAGTGCCCCGGTACTTTCTTTTAAAATCACAAAGGTGTTTGTGGTGGTCATTTTGCGCCAGACAATAACCGCCAAGAAAATATTGAGGTCTGGTTACTTTTTGGCCTCATTTATTTAAAGACTGTTATGATGTTATAAAGACTTGTCACCAATGCCGGATCTTTGGCAAAAGAATCTTGCATCCCCGCTCCTCTTACAGAATTGTCTCCCCCGGTCCATTTCAAGTTTGGGGATTGGACTATGTTGGCCCTATCAATCCCCATCCTCAGCCCAAAGAATGAATACATTGTTGTAGCTACGGATCTGTTCACTAAGTGGTCGAAGCAAAGACCCTTAAGGAAAGCAAATGCCCATACTATCGCTAGATTTTTGCATGAGAATATTTGCTCTAGGTTTGGCATTCCATTCAAAATTTTGACCGATAGAGGCTCTACTTTTATTAATGAGGTTATTAATTTCCTTGTTTCAAGCCTCAAGATCAAGCATGTGAAAAGCTCAGCCTATTATCCTCAAGGAAATGGCCAAGCTGAGTCTACTAACAAAGTGCTTAAGGGTATTTTGCAGAAAACAGTTTGCCAAAACCAAAGGGATTGGCCCTTGAAATTATATGATGCTCTTTGGGCTCATAGAATTACTTCTAAAGCAGCTACTAATGCCTCACCTTTCAGTTTAGTATATGGAGTAGAGGCAGTCATTCCAATGAGTTAGAGATACCCCTCTTTAAGGATGGCACTCAAGCTTGAGTTGGAGATTTCGAAGCCTTGAAGCACCGTGTATGAAGTTCGTTAAAATTGGATGAAGAAAGGTTTGTTGCGTAAACAACTTGTTGAAGAAGGCTAAGAGTGCAGCAGAAATTTTCAAGGCTGCTCACAAACTACAAGATAAGTTTGCACCTATGGAATTAGTTTTGAAGTGGAATGTTGCGGATGAAGGAAAGCTTTCCAAGTTTGAAAACCCCCCAGGAGGGTCCTTATCGATTTTAGAGGAGGTCTGGCTGCTCATCTTATAGATTGACGGATCTTGGTACAGTTTTTAGAGTTGCCAAACCCCATTAATATTCAACACCTTAAAAGATATTGGCCTCAAAGATGCCCGCTAAGCCTATTCACTTCTATATAGACATTTGTTCTAGCTTAGAATAGGTTAGTCTATAGCTTAAAGTTGAGGTTTTAAAATTTCTTTTGATTTGCATATTTCCTTTGAGGATTAATAGTGTTTTTTTTTTTTTTTTTTCTAGTCTGCAGGGGATGTGGCCCACGGGGGATAAGACTTTGATCATTACCTACTCATGAGTTCTATGTTGTCATGACAGGGCCATTTGTCAAAACATTTCATCTGTCTTTTAAACTGGCCTATTCTTCATAAGACCTTGCTTCTTCATTGGAGTTCTAGAGTGCTATCCATATATAATTTTCCATATCTTGCTTGGCACTCATGCTAACTTTGATTTTAATGTCATATGCAGGACCATCCTTTTCTCTTCCATTTCCATCTGCCTATAAGTTGCCTTACATACCATTTCAGCCTTCTATTTTTTATTCTCATTCCCTACAATACTCTGCACCACATTTCCACCATAGCAGAGTTCATCTCATACTCATACCACTCCCTTTCATCATTCTACATCATTCTGTCACCTGCACCAGTATCTGAAGATCCTCAGCCTAAGTTTACATCTGTTAGGCTGAGGGGACCAGCCTATCCTTTCCTTTGAGGAGATGTTGCCCATTTTTGGCAACATGGACCAGCATCTATGTATCAAAACTTTTGTCTCATCTATATTTCCTCTAAGGAAAAGTTCCAGGCTATTGTGATCCCATTAGAGTTTGGAAGACATTTGACCAAGATTGGAAGGCATTGGGGATCTCCTTTTATAGCCTAGTCTTTTCCTTGAGGTAAAGCACCTTTCTAGACACATTCCCATTTGTTTAACATTTTTCCTTTGATTTGAAGACCAGGCAAAGGCTATAGCAAGTTTATCAAGGAGCCACAAGGCATTTCATCAAAGTTCAACCTTATGAAGCTTATTTGAGTTGCATTAGTAATTTTGAGGTCACACACATGAGAATGCCATCTTGGAAGTGAAATTTGCTCTTATTCTAGCCTCGAAGTTTGGAAGACCCTTATAGAAGTTTGGAAGACCCTTAGGCTTTTGAGCAAACTTATTTTCACTATGAGGTATGATTTGAGCTTTAGAAACAATTTGAGATGAGATCAAGTGCTACTGAGGGTACCCATCTTCTCTTCATTCCATTCATCTTATATCCACCTTTTCATGTTCCAAGAGCCTTCATGAAACCTTTCTTTCACCATTTTTCCACCTTTGAGTCCTTTTCTCATCATTCCACTACCCAAATTTTATTGGTCCTACCTTCATTTGAGAATTGCCCCCTAATGATCTTGAAAACCTTCAAAGGCAAGAAAACTCTATTTTCACCCTCATTTCATCCTCCTAAACCCTATTATAGCCTATTTACACCTTTTCCCCATCTCTTTCCCATGATTTTTTCACCATCCCCCAAGTTGCGAGATTCATTGACCATGGGTCAAAAGGGACCAAAATTCAAATGTTTCAGTTTGACCTAAAATCTCTCTAGATGGAAAGCTTGGCAAAAAAGAGCTAATTTGGTCTTTTAAAATTTGAAAAAAACCCTTGGGAAGGCCTTCAAATTTGGATTCTTGGGATGTGTGCCATAAAAATAAAAAACCTATTCTAGCCTATCTAGCCTATCTATTTCCACATCATCCCTACATCGTTTCCACATCACCCCCTCCCTTCTTCATTCCCATTTCCACGTGGGCGTGGGGGTGCGGGGCCGACACTGCCGGTGTCCCCCTAGCATTAGCACGACGCTATTAGCCGGGTCAAGATTATGCCTTATATACGAGAGCCTCCGAACCATTTTAGCCTTGTGGGATATATGGCATTCAAGAATTTTTCGATGAACCCTAAAAAATAGGGGAGCACGCTAAATCCGCCAATTGCGCCTAAATTTGATTGAATCCCCGCCAATTTTCACCCAATTATCTCCTCGACTCTTTTCCGAGACCTTGGGGATCCTCTCAGGGCACTTGATCCGTTAGAAATTGCTCAAATTTGGCCTAAAATCACTCAAATAGAGCTAGCTTTTGGGAAGAACAATTCTTAAGTCAAGAGGACATCAAATCACCGACGCCCCTCGTAGATAGACCTCTGTGATCTTGGCGCATTCGACATTTTGATATTATCTTGTTCTCGCTTCTGCTCAAATTGTGTTCTATTCTCTTTCGAAATTGAAGATCTACCATGGCGTGACTTGTTTGACATCAAAACGCCTCCACCGCAACTCAAGAAATTTCTTCATTTTGCTTCTTGGGTAGTTTGAGGCTTCCTAGAAGCTCGATCGCCTCGAATCGCTCTCAAGCATCATTATTTGGGTAATACCTTTTAATACTATTGGACCTTTCTGTATTATCTTGCTATAATATACATTCTTTGCCTGGAAAAATTATTGTCATCATTATTCATTTATCTTGTAAAATCTTGTATTGTTTGTTAAAGTTAAAAAACCAAAATACAAAGCCAAAATATTTACTTCAAGTTATATCCCATTCAAATAGTTATATTTCATCCTCATAATGATCCTAGGAGCCTATACAGATCAGCGGTACATGAAGACACACATCTCTTTGTATCTCAGGAAGACCATTGCACGTTATAGAACCTGTTCACACCATTTAAATGTAGAAACAGGGAGATGGGCTTCTATTCCACGAGATGAAAGACTATGCACTTTATGTAGCAGCCATGAGATTGAAGACGAGCAACATGTCCTACTGGAATGTTCGGCATACGTAGACATTAGAGTGAAGTTTCATATTGATGTAAACAATTTGTATATGCTGTTCGATATTGATCCTAGAACATTAGGTTCATATCTTAAAGCGGTGGAGTTACACCGGGATTTATTATTGAAAGTAAATACTCTGTAAATTCACTCCATAACCTTCAAGGTTCCACGGAGTAAGATCAATACAATACAATACATCCAAAGAAAACCTATAACAGGATTTTTCTTCATAACTGTTACAGAGTTTGCCTTTTTCTTGAGGCTTTGGCTATTCTCAGAAAAAACTAAAACATCTTTTTACTATTTAAAACTTATGCACGTGATCTAGAGACTATTTTGAAGTTGCCTGCACAGATTTCAACTCAAAATTCCTTATCAAACTCCATCTGCAAAATTTGGCTCTCTGTTTTGGCACTGGCCAACTTTTTGACCTGACTTTGACCTCGGTTTTCTTGACCTTCCTTTATCCAAATCAAGCCAAATTTTCACCAGGAGTTTCTTCTGATTGTTAACCATCTGTACCACCAACCAGATCCCAAAAATCTCAAAAGGTGTGTCTTCTAGGTCAGTTTTTGCTCTGACAGTTTTTTCAGTTTCAGGGACTGTAGTGATTTTGAAAAAGCAGCATTCCAAAATGACTTTTCTCGCTTTATATGTTAAGGATTGATCACCCTAAGTGATCTGGAGGTCCTAACCATTTTGTTTGAGCTTCCTTGAGGTTAGACTAAAATTCCAGGTTTTAGGCTAACAAGGGGAATCCTCAGCATTCTTTCAGGTGGGTCGTGGCATCCGTCAGGGCTGCCTTTTAGCTCCATTGTTATTTACAGTTGTGGCAGAGGTCCTTGCCCAGGTCTTCTCTCTTGCCGCACAGGAGGGAATCTTGCATGGACTTCCTATGAACAATGGGTCGCAAGAGATCTGTAATCAATATGCAGATGACACTTTCCTTTTTCTGAGGGCAGATGAGCAAAATTTGCAGAATGCCGTTTCCTTGTTGGATTCTTTTTCCCTAGCATCTGGTATTTTTGTGGGTTGGCAGAAGTGTACAGCACTATGGGCATTGGACTCTCCAGTTCCACCATGTGTAGCTGCCTATCCATGGAAGATCCTTCCCCATGGTAAAGCAACCAAACTTCTCGGTATCCCTGTAGGTGTTCATATCTCATCAGGGGATGCGTAGGAGGCAGTGATTAAGGGCTTGGAAAAACACATTTTCTGGTGGTCCACAGTGAAGCTTTCCATGGCAGGACGAATCGTTGTGGTTAAGTCAGTTTTAAGCAGCACCCATATGTATATGGCTTCGTTCATGTTGGCTCCACAGTCAAAGATACAACTTCTCGTCAGGCTTGTTAGGAACTTCATCTGGGGGGGAACAGAGGAGGGTGCTGTTGTCAAAGTCAGTTGGGAAAAGTGCATGTTGCCAAAGCATTTTGGCGGCCTTGGAATGATCAATTTTCTTTTGCAAAACAAGGTGATGATTTATAAGTTTATTTGGAGAATTTTGAGTCCCCGGGTTCCCATCTTGTTTATCAGTCTTTGCAAATGTGCTTTTTTTTTGGGTCTCGATCTCTTAGGCCACTTTTCCTCTGGGCTCTGTTTTATCCACTGACTGCATACCCTAATGCGTCCCCATTTCTTAGAGGACTGCTAGTTGCATGGGAGACTGTACAATCTCTGTTTCATTTTCACCATCTTGGGCACACTAGCACTACTGCAAGTTGTTGGTGGATTCCATTGGACGGTGGTCCTCTAGTAGCTTCAGTCCACCCATTGACGCAGCGTCGATGGAGAGCAGCAGGTGTACATATGATATCTGATTGGTCTAATAATCAAAGGCAGTTGCTGACATGGGAAGAGTTTAGAGCTAAGTTCCTCCTTTTAAGGTGGGATCGAGCTATTTGGCAGAAGGTGTCTTCAATTCTTCCTCTAGTAGCACAAGTGGATGACTCCCAGCCTTGGGTAGTTCATGAGCATGTTAAAGCAGATAAGTTGGTGAATTCCATGCACAAGGTCTTGCTTGATGCTACGTCTTGCCTCCTTCGTCCAAGTGGCCTTTGGTCATTCCTAGGGATCGACAGAAAGCAGTATGGAAATGGGTATGGGACAAACTACTCCATCCCAAAGTATTTGTTTTATGGTGGCAAGTCACTCATCGTTGTCTGCGCGTTAATATTCTGGTGCACAGATTTCGTCTGCACTTTGTCCGTTATGTGCACAGAGGGACGAGACAATTGAGCATTGCTTCTTCCTATGTAGACATGTCAGACATGCTTGGTTATGGCTTCAAGGCCTCTTTCATTGCAATTTGAATAGTCAGCAGGTGTTATTAGCAGTCTATCCAAATAGTTGGGATAATTTGGCAAAAAGGTTTCATTTGGCTTCTGCATGGATCATTTGGTCCATTTGGAAAAGAAGGAATCTTCTCATATTCAAAGGTCTTGCTTGTTCAGATGCACAGATCCTTCTTGATGCCCAACAACGAATTATCAAAGCATTCAGGTGCTCATCAATTGCTAATGAGGTGAAGAGCCGTATTTGGGAGCACTATCTTCAGATTCATACTTACTTATGAGTTTTTGCTTCTTTATATTGTTTAGATGTTGTATTTGAGTGGGGTGGTTTTGCTCTGGTGGACATTCTCTCCACTGAGTTATTAGTCCCCATTGTACTCTGTAACTTTCTCTGGATAATAAAGGCTCAAGTACTTCAAAAAAAAAAAATAATGACATTTCAATTATTTTTTGGTATCCAATTCAATTCAATTCAATTTATATTACTTTGCTTTAATTTCCCTACATCTTTATTTTTATAGCCTTTGGCGTGCCTTTTTCTAGTGTTTTTGTTCTGGAAAGCAAATTAGCATCTCTGGTAGCCGAAACTACCAAAGAACAAATGAAAATTCACCATGCTGAGGTCTCTTCAGAGCAAGAGATCAGGAAATTCGGGCTAAGAATCTGAAAATATTCGGTCTTCAAGAGATTGAGGGAGAGGATATTACAAATACAGTAAGACGTTTCTTCTCTGAAACCATGCACCTTCATGATCCGAACTATGTTTCAGCAAGACGATTGGGGAAACCAGGCTTCCATATCCGTCCCATTCTAGTAAAATTCCACACTAAAGAAGCAAGAGATCGTGTGCTTCACAACAAGAGTGCACTAAAAGGTGAAATGGTATGGTTAGATATTGATCTAACACATATCCAGCTGGAAATCAGAAAAAAAGAGTCGGTTAAAGTAAAGGCGGCAAAAGATTTAGGACTGGTAGCATACCTAGATCAGGGAGGCAAGGTGGTTATCACTAACCAAAAGCACAAATAGGATATAAGGGTCTTGAGAGTAAGTCTATGGAATGCACATGGACTAACTCAGGCAAAGGTAAATGCCACTCTCATAATTTGGGAACAACATGATCCGTTATTGTTTACAGAAACATGGACTCATCAATACCGCCTTCCACCTGATAGAATGGGTTTTAAACTTCTAGGACAAGTATGGAATGAAAAAGTATTAGGAGCAGGACGTGGGTTTGGAGGAGTTGCGGTTTATCAAAGAATAGACTCAAGGCATGAGATTCAAATTCTGAAACATGACAGCAATAACCAATACATTTAGTTAAAAATAACAGAGAACATGAAGCAACTGTTCCTAGCAGCATGTTATTTCGCCCCAGAGAATTCACATATCTATAACAAACATAATCTGGATAAGGATAACCCATTTGGTACACTATGCTCTGATATATTAGAGTATTCTTCACAAGGTGCAATACTTATTGCAGGAGATTTTAACGGATGCACGGGCAGCCAACAAGCTAAAGCATTTGATAACATGGCGAACCTCTGTTTAGATGAAATAGAGGACATGGCATATAGTAGAACTTCTGATGACACGGTCTCTAATGAGATGGGTGAGAAGTTACTGGAACTAGGCACCATGTGCCAGATGAAAATCCTTAATGGAGTGATGCCATTCAAACAGTCAGGAAAGCTCACTTACTACAATCATGCAGGAGCCAGCACCATAGATTATGTTCTTGCCAGAAATAAGGACCTAGTTGTAGACTTGTATGTAGGAAATAAACTTCATGAATCGGATCATACACCATTACATATGGTGCTTAAGCTGCAAGTAAATTCAGAAATGAGGATGCTAAGTTTTCATCCAAAACTCAAGGTGAGCTACAAGCAACACCTCGCATACAAGCAAGTCATAAAGGAGCAGCTTGCAACAGCTTCATGGACAGAACAATTCGAGGAAGATGCACGAAAATTCCAGCACCTTCTGTTTGAGGCAGCCAAACATGTCTTTGGTATATCCAAAAGACGTATACAAGGAAAACCTTGTAATTCATAGTGGGGTTCAGAATGCCAGGAGGCAAGGAGCAAGCTGCCACAAAACTGCATTTGCAAACCAAAATGGTATAAACAGATGATTAGACGTAAAAAAACGTGAATATTATGAACAAAAGCAAGCAAAGTTAGCTGAGCAATTTAGAAAGCATCCAAAAAGCTTTTGGAACATGCTGCAGGGCAGATCAGAGCAAACTATTCTCGACGCGGAAGCCCTCGCTAATCTAATTAAGGATATTTATGAAAAAGAGGGTGCAGATGGTATGCCAAAAATGGCTCTCAGTGCAAATATGTTTTCTGAAGCAGAGGTGGCAGATTGTTTATCAAAAACAAATAGCAATAAGGCACATGATGTAGATGGTTTATGCGTAGAACTTCTTAAATGGGGTGGTGATGGAACGTTAACTATTTTAACAGATTTGTTGAATAAGGGACTCATGCAAGGGCTGCCATATAACTGGAGAGTAAACCGTGTCCATCCAATCCATAAGGAGGGAGACAAAAAAGTGGCAAGCAATTATAGAACCATTCTAATTGGTATTGTGTTTGCCAAAATCTTAGGTAGCTTATTGGAGAGAAAGTTGAGCGCCTGGTCAGGGCAAGCTGATGTACGATCTGAATATCAAGCAAGTTTCAGAAGTGATCGTAACACTCTAGATCATGTGCTCACTCTCAGAACGCTGATAGAAAAGGCCAAGGCACCAAATACTTCCCTGTATGTCGCGTTCATAGACTTCACGAAAGCTTTTGATACAGTGCCACGCAAAGAGCTTTATGACTGCATGGTCCAAATTGATGTCCCTCAATATATTAGAGAGGCTGCCTCACAGTTATATGCAGAAGTATTGATCAAGATCTCTTGGGATCTTGACGCAGACACAAAGAGCACCATTGAGGTACGCCAAGGCTGCCCGTTATCTCCAACGCTATTTGGAATTTTCATAGATGAACTGGATGGCTGGTTATGGGCTAGATCTCTTGCAGGCACAAAACTAGGTACGTATGTTATCCAATTACTTCTTTATGCAGATGATGTGGTGCTGTTGGCAAGCAATCGAAAGATTCTTCAAGAACATTTAAACAGCTTAGAGACATTTTGTGATGCGAAAAGAATGAGTGTCAATCTATCTAAATCTAAAGTCATGATATTTGGAACTAGGGAACGGCCAGAATTTACATACAAAGGGCAGTCTCTAGAGAATGTGGATAGCTACAAATATTTGGGGATAGATATAGCATCCAATTGCAGCTGGAAAAACCATGAAAAGAAGAGTATCAGGAGGAAGGGCCGTCTTATATAGCATGTTGGCAAAACGTTGCAAGGCATCACTCACAGATTGAGGGCTGAAAAAGATCTTATTTCAGACTCTAGTGCAAACGGTTCTACTATATGGTGTACCAATCTGGGGGGCTGGAATTTCTACTCGATTATGGAAGCAATTGGAAGTAGTTCAAAAAATGTTTTCGAAGGAGGAACTAGGCATTCGTTCTCAAATCCCATATGCTATTATGTGGGCAGAAGTGGGCATGTTTCCACTCGAACTTGAAGGTTTGTATCAAGCAATTAATTTCTATAATCGAGTTCAGGAACAAAAATCAGACTGTTTGTCCCATCGTGCCATGGTGGATTCAGATCAAAGATGGAAAAAGGACATGATGCAATGGGCTGGTAGATGAGGTTTGAATAGTTCAAATTGGCCAACTGATAAGCAAGAATCAAGGGTTTTGCTGGAAAAACTAGCAGTAGAACATCTATGGGCTGAACCTGGGAAAAAGATGTCTCAGTACCAGGCTAGCATTTGGAGAGTTATGAGTGCTAAAGCTATCTAAAGGCACATATACCAAAAGGCTATAGACAGATGATAGCGAGATACAGAACAGGTTCGCATAAGTTGGAAGTGGAGACAGGAAGATAGACAAAGACTCCATTGGAAGACAGGAAACGTAAGGTATGCAATTCAGGGAACATCGAAGATGAACATCATGTATTCCTGCAATGTTCAGAATATGTACATATCAGGGATAAATATAGCATCCAGGCGGCAGACTTTCATTCATTATTATCAAAGGCGCCAATGCTTTTATGACCTTACTTAAGGGCGGTGGATGCACACCGTTCCTTATTACTTAAGTTATAAACACTTTGTTCATGTGCTCCATGGTCTATCGAGGCCCAAGTGAGCAATAGACATAATTAGCAGGGTTGCTGCCCAATTTCCTGCAATTCTAGCTATGCCACATGTTGTGCTACGTCAGTTAAAAAAACTCCTATCCATCGGATCTTTTATTTTTGGCATCAACGGTTCTGGAAATTCAAAAAATCCAGTAATTTCCTTCCCACTCCTTCGTCTGTTGGTTTCCTTCTCTTCACGGCTGCATCCTGCATAGGCGATTATACTAGCCCACTTTCTTGAGATTCTTGACTCGGAAAATCTAACGGCTTTATGAACTTGCAAAGTCCATCAAGATCAGGTTATATGAACTTTAGGGTTCTTAGGGTTTATTCCGTTCTATCAAAACCAACTTGACTTGTCAATTTTAGTACTATTCTATTCTATTCTATTCTATTCTTGTTCTATCAGAATTTAGAAATATTTGCTTTGTCAGAATTTATACCTAGCTGGCCATCTTTCCAAGCACTGTAAGATTAGAACACTTTTTTTTTTTTTTTTTTTTTTTTTTTTTTTTTTTGAAGAAACGACAGTTTTGTATTCATTTGATATAACTTTACAGCACAAAAAAAAACCTGAAGATTCAGGGAAAAAGATAAGAAACTGTTCTCAGAATATACAGTAAATGAAAAAAGTAGAGTACTCATCATGGAGTTGTTCAACATCTTCTTTGGGTCAACTTACTATAGGGACCAACCTTCTTCTGCTGAACCAAATACTATAGTACCTTCTCCATAAATTTCCACCACTAATCCACTTACTTGCTCAACTGCAACAGCTTCTGTTACCCTTACTGGCCAGATTTGGATTAAGCACAAGTAATAATTCCCAGTATCCTTTGCAGACTAGTAGGATAGATTGGACCAAAACCTGAATAGAAAAGAAGGACATATAGCCAGGTAATTGCCCAAACCTTATGCCTGAAGAGAACGCATTCCCATTGTAGAGGTAGCAGAGCTCCTAGCTCCCCATGCTCCTAAACCCATTAAAATCCAACTAGACCTCTAAGCCCAGCCCTAGAAAATGATCCAAAAGATGGTGCATTGTTGGAGAAACCTCTAGGTCATCATGCTTCCATACGGGCGAAGATTCAAGAACTTGCAGTCTACATAACCCTTCATCAGAAAGTGAAATTCAAGGTCTCCCGAAACTTGAATTTCAAGATTTTTAATCCGATTTACCTGACCAAATCTGCAGAGACACATGGAAATTCCCATATATACATAGAACATTAAAGAGAAAGCAATAATAACTGGAATAGGCTGCCACACTATTCCTGAAGCTGCCACCTTCTTTTATGAATCTAATTCTCTGCCTCCAAGCAGCCTAACCAATCAACAATCTAGATAATAGCAGAAGGTCACTGAGGCTAAAACAGTTATCTTGAAGCTAGTTAGGCTTAAAACAAGCCCAACCCACCAGACTACTCTCAGAGCCCAGTCTTAAATTATCAACTGTAATAAGACACCGAAACATTCTGCTAAAATTTTCAAAAACTGACTAATTACACTGCCATGGCCACAGAAAGAAACAAACCCTACTGCTTCCATCTACCTGCTCTATGTACTTCTGCCAGTAAGAAATGGGAAAAAAGAAAAAACTTTTCTGCCAGATTATATTTCGAAAGATTTAAATTGGATCACCTGGGTGAAAGCCATGGATCCTTGCCTGTGAATCAAAGCAGAAGAAGTCCCTTCGCCTGGCCACAAATTAAAATCCTTGCCCTAAGCCAATCCCTTCTCCATCCAGAAAATCTGCAGAAACAAACCGGATTGCAGCCTTCCCCAGATGCCGATGGGCAGCCTAAGGCATATATGAACATAAACGGCCGGCCCAGGGCAGAGCCCTAGGCGGCCAAACGGTGCCGTCCCGCCGCCATCAGACAGACCATCAAGATTAGAACACTTCCACTCTAGTGAGCATATATGGCAACAAGCAGTGAATTCGTTGTGCTTCATCTGAATCCCAGATTCCCATACGCAGGCTGGAGATGAGTTTCAGTGATCTGCAGATATGCTTCATGTTACAACAATTGCATTCCAAGTATATATTGAATCAAGTCCATTGTGGACCATATGAAACTGCATCAACCTACATGATTATACTACCTTTTTTTGGAACATTCTGTGAGTCGGCAAAATGGAGGGTCTAGATAGAATGCTCATCTTTCTGGTATTTGATTTCCTGATACTGAAAGAAACAAGTAGAATGTTCCAAGTAAGTGAGAGATACAATGCTGGAATGCGCCTGTGAACACAGATGAAGATGTTCATATATAAGAGGTGACATATCAGCATGTGATGACTCACCATAAGAGTCTAATCATCATCTCATAACTCTGCACCCCTTCAACTATAAGCTTGGCAATGCCTCGTCTTTACTTTACGTATTGTAAGATCTGCAGCAAATGATGGTAGCATTAGGTATGAAAAGTATTTGAACAGCCATAGTATTAGCCATTAGGTCCTTGCATTAGTAACCTGTGGAGTTGACCGTCGATGAAGATGGAAAGGTAAGCTAGTTTTGAGTTTATGTTTATATAACTTTATTGTTATTGTCATTAATTAATTATGCAATAACGACTTTAATGCATCTGCAGTTGGAACTTTTATGCACTTTTAATTGGTTCATTAGTAATAACTCAAATTCATCATTACATGTCTTCTAAGTGGACTTTCACAAGAAAGGCTTTTTGACACAAATGGAGCTGGTAAAATTCATGATTTTAGTTCTTAACAATGCATCAAAAACTAATTTTTTGTGAGGCAATGCATCTGTTGGTCGATTTCTCATAGTTTCTTCAGGAGAAAGGAATTAGTGAATGCATCAGAGCAGGAACCTCTGCTGCAATATAGTTATTCAGCAATCTCGTTGCATCTACTCAAAAAAGCCAGTTTTAAGTATGTACTTGCTAACAAAACCCTTTGATACTTGTCTTCTGGTAGCTTTCCTTAGCAGAATATCTACAGTAAGAAGATCATTTGGAAATTTGAAGTTGTTGGTGCCATTAATCTGTCTTCTACTACCAGTAAGTAAGAGTACAAATAACTGTTTTATGCAGCTTAAGAATGGACTGAATGGCATATACGCTTTATGGTGGACTAATTTCTTCATGGAGATTGCACATCGTGTTCCCTTTATTTTATGATTTCTTTATTGTTATTTTGTTCTTAATGTTTTCCAGTACTTAGGTGCATTCCCAGTCCGTTTGATTCTCCAACAAAAGAGACACTTTATTTATCAGTCAAGATGAGTACCGTGAAATTTTGCCGTGAATGATATGTGGCCCCTTTTTCTAATATTGACATTGCATCATATTATCTCAGCATTCTGAAACTGTGTTTTGTTTCGTCCACAGTAACAATATCTTATATCCTAAGGAGGACACAGAAAAGAGGATGTTATTGACAGAATTGTGACCATCGGGTTCTACGTTCTTTTTTTTTTTTGAAGAACTGTGTCATCAATATATTAAAAGAATGGTAATGTTACAAAGCAAGTGAGGAGGAAGGAGAACTGCCCCAAAGAGACAGCGATACCTCGACACTCCACAACAAACTCACAGAAAAACTGCAACTCTACTGCTGTACAAACCGACCATCACCATCTACAACACCCAAGAAGTCCCGCCAAATGGCAAACTTCCGCTCTACTACTCCCGGGAACACCAGAAAGCTTTGAAATAGCTTGTACCTGAGTCGAGGAATCAGAGAGGCTGCAGGCTGCTGAATCCCCTGAAAGATCCACAACCGCCGCCTACTGGCTTAACAATCTTTTGTCAAGATTAATCACTTTAACAAAATTTTAGTTTATAAACTGTAGTGGACGCATGTAAAGTACTATTGACTATGCTGATATTCTATACCATGATGGGTTTTTCCTTTTGCTTTTAACACCTCTTGCTGGTTGCTGCTATCTTATGCTATCACGTTATTACAAATAGTCACTGCATTAAGCCATTCTGATCCTGTTCTAGATATTTTCTATTTCATCAAAAGTACGATCTTCTCATGTCCTCCTTTTCATTAATGTGGCAGAATACATGTCCCTATTGTGCAATTATTTATATTACATGTGGAATGTTGAGCCTGCTTTATGCAATCATTTTTTTGACATGGATGTTCTAATATTTATTTATTTTTCTTGTTTGAACAGGAGGTTGTGGACAACAACTGTGTCTATCGTAACGAAGTCCTGTATACAACAGACGAACGCACTCAGGTCTTGCAGGATGTTGCATCTGATCTGACACTTCCTCTACATTTTAATAGGAATTTACAAACTTACATATGCATATGTAAAATTTTCAGGCGACAGCTAGAGGAGGGGAGGGGATGACATTATTTTTTGTTTGTTGTAATCCGAACTGCGGATACCGTTGGCGAGATTGATGTATCTATCCAGATTTGTCTGTACATAAAAGGTATGATTTCAAAAGATGCTGATGATTACTACATATTTTTCAGAAGTGACTTTTTTCTCTTGGTCCTTGGTTTTGGGCATTGATAATCAACTTGTTGAAGTTGTTCTCACATTTATGTTGCCATTGGTGCAAAATTGGAGGGTATAGATGATGCGCCCAGATTATTTTACAGGATATCTTCATGTGATGTGGTCATACTATATGACCATAACTGTTAAAGAATGCATTATGCTCTTCAAGAGCATGCAGCCAATCTTTTCTTTTGCCTATGTTTTGCAGTATGAGTTTGGATCAGTTGTTTATGTGGACGTATATCATTCTTAAATGTTCAATGGGATGCAGATATGGATCACGGATGAAAGTTGGGGCCAAAATCTAAAAGATGCAGCTGGATTCCGTGCCTTTGCCCTTATAAACAGGGGCACAGGAAAAGCCCTACGCCATGGCACTTCTGAGAATGAACTGGTAAAACATCACTATATTTTTGCCTTTTATGTTTTATATCTTATCTTCTATATCCATACCATATGTCAGAAACCTATTTAGATTGAATGTAGATATCCAAGTAACGCTCTTCTTATATGGGAATGTGTGAATCTGTGTGGCAGATTTACACTGTGCCATATCACAAGGGACATGTGGATGATTCAATTTTGTGGTCTACAAGTGATGATTTGAGGCATGGATTTACAACTATTCGGATGTATAACAATATAGACCTGAACATGGATGCTGATCATTGTGCTAAAAAGCATGGTGGCATAAACGAAGGTACTAACCTTGTCCTTTACCACTGATTGAAGGAACATGACAATCAGCGCTGGAAGATGGTTCCAACCTGATTTCCTTATGTAAAGAGTGCCACAAATAAGCTTATAAGCTTACAGTTTGCTTAATGAAAATGTAGCTTTATATAAGCTTAACACTGCTTGATGAGAATATGTTTTGAATCTTTGCTGAAAAATGTGCCTATGTATGTTTTCTTTAATTGAATTTCTTTGTGTATGCAAACATGACAATCGTCTCAGATATTGTACTAAACTTTAAGCTCTATTACTAAATCCTAATGTTATCTTCAACACTATTACCAAGCCTTAAGTTATAGTACTAATTAGTGCTTGCTTTTAATAATGTTTCCTTAGTGCTTTTGCTTTCATCATGATCCCTTGGCATTGAAGTTTTGATTATATGAACAAATATAATATATCAGTGTTGTAGGTATGCATTGAAGAAAGTAAAAGATAAACTTTTGGATTTGCAAATCCAACCCATTTGCACAATATAGCATTCTAGATGATAGACTTTTGGATTTGTAAATCCAACCCATTTGCTCAATATATCATTCTAGATGATAGACTTTTGGATTTGTAAATCCAAGCCATTTGCACAATATAGCATTCTAAATGATAGAAATGCGTGACGACCACTTAGGGTGCTTTCCCATGGGCTGAAATTCAAATTACTATAATTAAAATACCAACACAAATCCATCTGCCTAGCCTTCTTCCCAACCCTGCAGTTCTGCTAGTTTAATTTAATTTAATTTAATTAGCAGGGTTGCCTAACCCCCCCTGTCCACTTTCCTGCATTCCTAGCTATGCCACGTGTCATGCCACATAGGCCAAATTGATCCTGTGCCGTTAGATCTGTCTATTTTCGCATCTACGGTTAGAAAAATTAGAAAGTAAAGAAAATTCGATTAGTGTGGTCTTCCGGAGATGCCCGCGATGGGGAGGCACGCCACGTGTAGAATCCCTTCTTCTAGCATCGCCTTTGGCCTCCGATGCAAGTAGCCGCTTCTGCCATTTTTCCTCTTGCTCTTCGATTTCGGTGAAGTATCCTTGATAAGCCATTTTTTCGAGCTTTCTCAACGCGAATCTGCATTCTGACTTGGACTTTCAAAAGATGCTGGCAGTGCAAGGACTAGAACTGTTGCATGAAATATGGCCTTCATATATGGTTGTGAGGCTTGGCAGGGAAAACTACACAGGTAAGTAAACTAATACCTAGTTCCTAAATTTCTTGATTTTGTTTTGGCATCGGTAGATTCCTTCTTGGTGCACCATCAAGAACCCATCCTTGCTGCTCTTACATGACAGATTTACTGTCTTTGTTATAAGCTTTTGGAATGTTTTGGCCAAACATTTATCTTGGCAAAGAATTACTTTAATGGATATTGAGTTTCGAAAGCTAGCTTAATACATGCCTGATTTTGTCATATTTAGAGTTCAATGTCTTCTTCATGCACTCTCTAGATGAGCCTTAGACGATCACACACCCATAAGACTGCTTCCTCCCATAATATTCTTACGACAACAGGATCATTCTGAAATATGTTATCTTCGATTGTTAGAACATCTAAATCTCAAAGCATGTAACTTCATGGGTCGCATTCCTTCTGGACTTATAGGATAGCTTTGGCTGTTAGACAGCTTATGCATTGTAAATTGACTGGTCACACAAAATATTTTAATTCTATAGATTCATTGACAAGGTTTTTCTGTCCTTTGATAACTTTGTGTAGCTTTTGTGATTTAGATCTTCACTGAGATGCATTTCATTGGGAACCTTTAGATGATTTAATTCTGAATTCTGGGCAACCAGGTTGTAATTGAACACATGTATACATTGACAATGAACCTTAAGATGAAAAATTATGAGTTCAATGCAGCCATGTTGATTTGATTCAATATGTAGTAAAAGGCCCAGGTTTTCATTTCTCTATGGAAGCATATTTGCAGAAAGTATTTGATAGGATGCCCATTAAAGACGTCGTTTCATGAAGTGCATTAATTGCGGGATATGCACCTAACGAGAGAATGGAAAAGCGGCCATTTGGAGCTATTCACTCGAGATGGAATGGGAAGATACAAGACCGAATGATATTACGTTTATCAATGTTGTGGGGACATGTACAGTTGAAGCGTCATTGAGCTATGGCAAGCATGTGCATGCTTACGCTCTCAAAGCTGGATATAAGTCTACTATCATTGGAAATGCACTTGTTGACATGTAAGCAAAGACTTCGAAGTTTAATTAGTGCCATTAAAGTTTTTGAGAGCATGGAAATTCAAGATATAATCTCATGGAACGTAATGATTATAGGATGCACGTAATTTGGATCTTTGGGAAGCATTTGTCGCTTTTTTTCTTTGAAAATCTGTGCCGGAAAATATGAAACCTAATGAGATTTCTTATGCCAAAGATTATTAGTGCATGCACAAGCACATTGGCGTTGGACAAGGGAAGAGGATCCATGCACATGTCTTGAAATTTGAATGAGGTTGCAAGGATGCCTCCGTGAGTCGGGATGACATGTAAACCGTATCTGGTGCTCGAATTTGTGGGAGTGGAAACTTGGTGTTTTTGCGGCCTAAAGGAAGGAATTCTATTGTTTGTAACGTTGATAATTGGCTCTTTGGAATACCTACCTCCATTGCCCGTGAAAAGATTGGACATAAGACATGCCGTAACATCTTTATGTTGGACCTTATATGAACAAGAAGCTATAGACCCCATCCGTTAATCTTCTCACGTAACTTGATGTTGCGCCACGAAAGTGATTAAATTGAAGGGTTGAACTTGAAATTCCATTAGGATCATATAGCTAGCTTCACCTTGACATGATTTTGTATTCCTGGCTTTTATATTCGTTTTTAGAGCTTGATTGATATCTATATTTTCCATTGTTCTTGCATTGATTTTTGGTGCTTGTAGTAAAGGTGAAGGTTGGCAGCCTAGAATTGCATCTACAGCGTTCTTTTAACGATGGTTGTTTCAGTGTCTTCTTCTGTTGTATCTTCTATTATTTACAAAATGCTCGGATGTGGCAATCTTACCATGACGATGAGGCAGTTTTATGCACTAGTTACATGCAGGAGAATTCTATAAAGGTTGAGTTGGCAGACTGCTGGTTCTTTCTTTAAGGCTATCTTCATTGTGAAACTTCAAATCATACGGATTCATTTTGTTTGACATAAATGATACCGTTTCAAAATGAGGAACATGCAATTGGATATAAAACCCAAAAAGTCCATCACATCCAAGAGGGATGCACTCATATGTAGGATATGTTTGATGCAGTTCAATAATTAAATTACCTTTTTGCTTGGAATCTGCAAGTTCCTTTTTCTTTATGTTATGGTTCACTTTGTATTTTTTTATTCTAGGTGAAGGGTTGGCATCAACACATCCCGGGTCATTTGTTCGCTAGTGTGATGCATTACTTAGAAAAACTACAACTGCATCATCTAAATTTTGACATATTCATAGATTGCATCCTTTAAACTTATAGAAAAACTTATTTAATTTAACGCGCCAATTTTGACGTACATAATGGTTTCCAAGATACTAAATCAAATTCCATCATACAATTGAATGTTATGACGACGACATCATCTAAAAAAAAAAAAAAAAAAAAAAAACTAATCCTCAAACAAAGTGGTAGAACTTGTTGCATGAATTTTATTATGCTTTCCTGCTAAGCTCAATTAATGCATGATGCGGATGCCCAAATTAGTAAGCATGGTATTCTTGCACTGCGACTCGCATGAAACCAACAAAGCGCCCGATAATTGATGTCCAAAGTTCCAATCAACTCACACAACACAACCTACACTCCACAACCTACACTCTTTAACTTTATCAATGACTCTAGGCTCTATACACTCTACAACTACAACGAAGAAAAAGAAGGCACCATAAATATGGATCGGAGTTGGAAAACTGGAGCCTTGCACCAACTCACGAACTTAAGGACTACTGCAAGGAATCCTTATGTTTAGTTTGCACTAATTCTAAGTGCAAAGCACCTTTCAGTTCATGTCTTAATGATCGTATCAAAATCACCCCAACAATGCCCCATCAACGGTAAATGTCGGACGTGGGCATGTTATAGCCAGCCTTAAATGGCAAAAAATCCGTTGTCGACAAAAACGCAGTGTAATTTTTTTTGGGCATGGCTATAACATGTCAAAGACACGGATATACCATGGATATGCCCGTGGCTATAGCATGACGGCGTCCGATATATATGGCGCTCCAACAATGCCATGTGCTCGTCAATAATGAAAATCTTTAGTAACATGGATTGATAATGTCATCACATAGCCCTATCACATAGCATTTGAATTTACAATACCTTCTAAATGCCATTGTATAATCCCATCACATAGCACTAAAATTCACGCCCTTTCCCTATCGCATCTCTAAATGTATAGCTTGCACTAATTCCAAGGACTAATCAACTTTTTGTTCATATCTTAACAAACAAACTCCAAAAGACAATCATGTCAAAATAAGTCTCGTCAAATGCAACTACTCTATCCCTGCCTTAACCTTCACCCCAACCCTGCATTTCTGCTAGTTAATTTTTCTTGATCCTTTAATATGTCTACATGGATTTATTTTTGTTTTACGTGTGGACAGTGGACCGTTACTTAAATTAGGGAACTTTGATGCCACGTATTCAAAGAACATCCACCATACCCTAAGTTAAAAGCCACTTTCTTGGAGCTTCGAAAATTGTCGAAATACATATATACGGTCACCGTTTGTCAGGTCTTCATTGGAATACACCTTTGTCGAAACCGTAAGGATGGAAAAGCTCCACAAACCCTAAACCCAATTCTATGGGTCGCGATCCTAGCGGAAGCTCAAAAGATCGTCACGCCTCGGCATCAAGGGCACGAGATGCAAAGCATAAAAGAAGTAGAAAGCGGAAGGACTACTCCTCAAGTGATTTGAAAAGCGAAGTTTCTTCAGATACAAACCACAGTCCCCGCAGATGGGAGCCCACTGAAGAAGAGATTAATGAATACATGGCTAAAAAAGCTCAACGCAAGGCAATGAAAGTGGCAAGGAAAATGAAGACACAAACTGTTTCAGGTTATTCCAATGACAGCAACCCATTTGGTGACTCAAATTTGACAGAAAAGTGAGTATCTATACATGAATGAAAAATAGATACTAATGTAGGCATGTTTCTGCTTTGCTTTGTAACTCTCGCATGTGTCCTTCGGAAGAACCATTTCGCAAATCATATACAGTCATTTACACAGTACATATTAGTAGATATTTGTTACTGTGGCTTATAACATAACAACTGTCATGTCAAAATTACTAATTCAAAATTTCTGAAGGTTTGTTTGGCGGAAGAAAATAGAACGAGATGTTTCAAGAGGCATCTCTTTAAAAGATTTATCTGTGAAAGCTGAAAAACAACGTCAGAAAAGACGAATGGGTGAAATTGAGAAGGTGAAGAAGCGAAGAGAAGAACGTGCAATGGAGAAAGCCAGACGTGAAGAGGAGATGGCAATGTTGGCAAGGGAAAGGGCACGGGCCGAATTTCAAGATTGGGAACAAAAGGAAGAGGAGTTCCATTTTGGACAAAGCAAAGCACGAGCTGAGATTCGATTGAAAGAGGGGCGTGCGAAACCCATTGATGTGCTTTCAAAGAATCTTAATCTTTCAACAGAATTTGATGTTGAAATTACAGAGCCGTACAAAATATATAAGGTATATGCTTGAGCTTAATTTTTCGCGTGCCAAGTAAAAAAAAGAGGAATGGTTTCAGTTGATGGCTTCTTTTTTTATGTGAATAGTGGCAACAAAGGTCTTGCAAGAGGACATAAAATCTGCACACAATATGTAGTTGTCTAAATGGTATGATGGCTTATAAGCATTTCTGTTGGTTGCAGGGTCTTACTGTCAAGGAATTGGAAGAGCTTCGTCAAGATATTAAGATGCATCTCGAGCTTGACCGAGCGACACCGACTCATATTGAGTTCTGGGAGGCAATGATGATTGTCTGTGAGTGGGAGATATCAGAAGCACGTAAAAGGGATGCACTTGATCGTGCCCGTGTTCGTGGAGAAGCACCACCACCTGAGCTTGTAGCTGAAGATATGGGCCTGCATGATAGTGTTGCTGTTGATGTCACAAATAAGCTGGAAAGAATGAGCTTCATTAACTTAGAAAAGTGGCAAGAAAAGATCGAATCAGACATGCGTTCAGGCACTGCTAAGGTGGTTGAGTTTTGGGAAGTTTTATTAAAGCGACTACATATTTACAAGGCAAAGGCACACTTGAGGGAAATTCATGCTGATCTGCTGCATCAGCATTTGCTGCGGCAACACTCATCTGGTGAGATGAAGGTCTCAGAACAGAAGGTTGAACATGTTGAGAGTTCACATGAAGATCCTGACTTATATTCTCCAGCGGTTGAAGCTGAAGATAAGGAAGAACATAATGAGGCAGGATCTTTTTCTCCTGAATTACTTCATGCGTATGATGGAGATGAGGTGGTTGATCCTGAAGCTGATAAGGAAGAATTGCAACGAAGACGAGCTGAGGTGTTGGAGGAGCAACGGCGAAGGTTACAAGGGGCAGCTTCTGGTGCTGAAGATGATATGGAACTTACTGGCCAAGAAAGGGCTCTGGTTTTGAAAGCAATGGGAGGTATGGAAGAAGGTGATGCAATACTTGGTTCTAATGCTGAAGTCAATATCGAGTCCCAGGTATATTGGTGGCATGATAAATATCGTCCACGGAAGCCTAAGTACTTCAATCGGGTCCATACAGGATATGAATGGAATAAATATAATCAGACACATTATGATCACGATAATCCACCACCAAAGATTGTCCAAGGATATAAGTTCAACATCTTTTATCCAGATCTTGTAGACAAGTCAAAAACTCCAAAATATGTTATTGAAGCAGATGGGAGTAATGGAGAGACCTGTGTAATTCGGTTTCATGCAGGCCCTCCATACGAAGATGTTGCATTTCGCATTGTCAACAAAGAATGGGAATATTCTCACAAAAAGGGATTTAAATGCACCTTCGAAAGGGGAATTCTTCACGTGTATATTAATTTCCAACGATATCGCTATAGGCGATAATTGTGTTGGTGTAAGTGCCACTCCTGAAAACAGAATAAGGAAAATAACAAAGAACACAGCAAAATTGTTGATGGGTTACGTTTTTTATGTGGATGATGTCCACTGAAAGTGACTGAAACCAGGATTGGAGCTGCTATAAATTGATGAAACTGCTTGATTATAGACATTAAACGACCAGTTTATTCATTTCCAGTTTTTTATTTCTTGCAATGGGTCTTGCATAGATGTAGATCTTGTTCGTTTCTTGCATTTGTTGCTCTAGTCATGCTCTTCTACTGCTGAAGATGTTTTCTTTTTTTTAGTAGAAAGAACGAAAATAAGAGAATTCTCCAATGCAATCTTTGCCATGATGCTGGAATAAGCATAATGGTGGGGTGTGAGCCGGACAGATTGTTGATAGTGCAGATTTCAGGCATATAGAAATCTTTTGATTGTTCCTCAAGGTGTGTATTTCGTCATATTGACAATATGTGTTTATACAGGCTGTGAGCATACAGACATACTACTGTTATTATGGCCATTGCATCATTTGAAGATGATCCATATCACTTTACAGGTATCTGTGCTATCTGTTTTGCGAATAGATGGTTTTGCCATGATATTGTTGTAGTCTTTTGAATGATGAAGTTATTGTTCAGGAATATTGCTTCTAATTTGTTTTATCTTACAGTTCATGTACCTTTTATGACATTTGATAGTACATTTGTGTTCGTCAAAGTTCATCTCTACGCCCACTGTTTATTTGTTTAATTTATAGTTCATGCAGGACCTTTGCAAACTTTTTTTTTTTCATGTTTAAGTTAACCCTTTGGTTTTTGGTGGTGCTAATTTTTCGAGTTTAAGTTAATTTTATTCAACCTGGCTTTTGGTGGTGCTAGTTTAAGTCTACTTTAATGCTTTAAGTTATTTTTTGTTGTACGTTATCTCATTGCTTGGTATGTTTTTGTAAATGACAGGTTTGAGTTTGAGGCTGGAACCATGTAATAGTGGAATTTGTTCAAAGACTTCTGAAGCATTTAGTGAAAATGGATTATCTATTAGACGAGCAGCTGTAAGAACCCATGCCATTACCGTAGTTCATCAGGTTTGCCTCTCTCTGGCATGCTTATCTTGCAATGCATGCAATGGTTATTGCATGCGTGGAGTATATGCATGATATTGGGGCTCAGTTTCTTTCTGCATATCTTGCTTAGAATTAGTTGTCCGTGCTCTTTTAAATCTTTTTCTACAAGTTGGATAGGGAATAATTCCTATGTGTAACATTATTGTCATAGTATCATGCTTGATCTTAAATTAAAATACGAAATTGCGCAGAATAAAATGCAAATACAAACTTTGCTCGAGAAGGCTGGAAATGCAACAGAGTCAACAAGTATGCTCAAAGGAGAATACATTAATGTATGAGTGTGGTGGCTGAACCCCTAGTATTAATGGTTTTAACATTCATCAGCTAGCTGGATCTTTGTTGAACAGTATTTCATATCCAAAGTGGAGATTCCAACTGTTCGTTGATAAAACCAACCTGGGTATCCAAATGCTTTGTTGCAGGTGTCACTTTTGGTCCTTTGATGAATCAATTGCACCAGATTTATCCACAAAACAAAACTGTTGTGAGTATCGTCTCTTGCAAATCCTGACAATGAGTAACAGTTTTAAGCCGCAACACTACTGAGGCTTACAGTAGGCTGCTTTTTTGAGGCCCAAGTAATAGCATTTCCTTCATAAAAGGAAACATGGCCTGTTGTTTTTGGAATTATCATTTTTAGTCAAATTTCCATTGAGAAAGGCTTAAATTGTAGTTGCCAAAAAGGTCAAATTGCTGGTTGCCAATGCCACCACAACTCATACAGTTGGTATTCTAGCAACTGCACATTTGTGTAATCCACTCCAAATTGTCGTACAGTAATCATGAACTATCTGCTCGTTTTTCCTTTTCAAGGTTAAATCTTCATGTGCTATGTTTTTGCCAGCATCGACTGTTAGAGAAGATCGGAAGGGGTAGTATTCCTTTTTAGCCTGCATAGACAAATCTAAGAAAATTTGTTAATGGTTAGAGTTAGGATACATGCATGTAGAATAGCTGACATGTATACTGTTGTATTTGCAGTCATTGACTGGGGAGGTGGTCTGCAGTGAGGTCTCATAGTTGGGGCTTGGGCTTCTATGGTTTTGCTTGGAAAAGATGGTAATGAAATTTGAGAAAGATGGGAGATTGTTCTGATATATGTCCTTTTTCAAGTTACAATTATCTCTGATTGGTAATGCAGGATATGTAGATGCAGTAGTGAAAGTCTCCTAGGAGATAAAGGGTATGTTGCTAATAATTTCTTTGTTGTCCATTTAAATTCCAAAGCAGTTCCGTAAATCACCATCACACTCTATATACTCAAAATCAATGATGTCATTCTTGGTTTGTCCTTGTAAACACTGAACCTTGCCGTTTCTGTTCTTAGAAGCTATAGATAAGATAATTTATTCAATTTATTCAGAATATCATATAGACTCTGGATAAGGCTGCGATAATTCTATTGACTGCGATAAGGAGGAAGCAATAAGGCTGGATAAGGCTGCGATAATTCTATTGACTGGATAAGGCTGCGATAATTCTATAATTCAAGTGTCAATTGACTCTGGATAAGGAGGAGCAATATCAATTGACTGCGATAAGGAGGAAGCAAGTTAGATCTGTCGATTTGATGGCATTCCCTAACTGCCTAAGGTGATGTTCGCCTTCTATTTGAGATCCACGTGCTTGGCAAGTTCATCGCAATGACCACACTTCATGTGAAGGATGCTTAGATGACATCGATATTGGTTATTTCGTGCCTGTATTTCCTTACGGATTCATCCATATTTTTCCATGTCAGTTGCTTGTCGGGTTGTGATTCCAATGTTTTGATTTGACAATATTTCTGGTTTCTATATTTTGTGAAGTTAACTTAATGAGGATCATTACGCCTTGTAAAGGCTCTAGCGGCTCCGCCAGATGAGGCAGTGCACGAGCGGCGTAATATATGACCAGTGGAAATTATCGGACGTAATAACCTGGAGCTTTAAATTTCCTCCGCCCTTCAGAGCTTGCCAAAGTTTTCTGAGACAATTTGAAGCATTCTATAGTTTTATCCTTTGTGGGTCATTCAAAAAACAAAATAAATTGCTTGAAATCCAATGTCGGAAAGGGACTAGACCCTCTGGCAGAGCAATTTGCATGTGGGCGCTTCATTTGCTTCTCCTCCTTTCTCTTGCTTCTATGTTGATTTACGAATCTAAACAAAAAACGAGAAATCAAAGCCTCGTGATGAATTACAAAAAACAGTGGTTGGATATAAAATAAAATACTAAGATACATGTTCTGGTTGAATAGGTCCAATATTCACAAAGAATCAAGTACTGGGCGCTTCCGTTTCTATGATCTGGGTTAAAAAACATGGTACTTACAGTTAACGTAGAGCTTAGATTTGTGTGGTTTTAATTTGTGTGGTTTTAATTTTGTGTTTAATTCAAACACAGGGTGCTAAGCCAATGAAAAGGAGATCTGCACCTCAGGCCTGTCCTCTGCTCGAATGAAGGTAAACTTGCGACATCTTCATCTGCCAAAAAAAAAATCTTAAAACAAGGCAAGCAGAGGAAGTCTCAAAAGCGGCATTGCTCTAACCGGGGGCAAAATTACGTCGTATAATTTAAAGAGAATAATGCCATAATTCAAAGCTCCTGGTCATTACGGAAGGAGAAATTTCACTCACCTTGAAATTTCAGAAGGAAATTTCGAGATAACTTGGTGGGTTGTGATTCCTTCTAAAATTTCAAGGTGAGTGAAATTCTTCGACAAAATTTTAACCCACCTTAAAATTTCAGTACGTTTTTTTAGAACCTCCTGAACTCTGCTACAGCCAGATTTAGGAAAAAAAATTCAGAAAAACAAGCAAAAGTAACCTTGATACAACCCGGTTTTGTCTAGTAGCTTGGGCGGCGTCGGCCGAATTTGTGGTATGAATTCGACACTAAAAGTGAAGCCAAGATCGCTGTCGGATGTCTTGAAGAAATTGAAAATTAGATTTTTGTTGATGTTTGTGCATGATAGTATTTAAATCAAATTGTCACTTGATAGCTTATTTTGCGAATCAAATCCGAAGAGTAAAATCTAACAAAGCTATGCCGCACTCTGAACTCAAATGTCGGAGCCACTCTATTCACAAAATCCGTCATAGCCAACCAAATCCATTTTCTTTTAACACGGAGAGCAAAGACCTCATTTTCTTAAGCTGAAGCCTATCTTACCTTTTGAATAGATGGTCTTTTGGGACCATAGAACAAATGGAAGCACAGAAGAAGAAAATTTGAGCAACATGCGTCAATTTTGTGTAAGGCCGCCGGTTTTGTCTAGGGCATGAAAGCTTGAGATCGGTTGCGTCTTAAGAAATAGAGTGCGAAATGGGCTGGGGTAGAATTAGACTGGGCAGGCGGCACTGCCCAGTTCCATGACGTCAACAGAAAATTTCGCACTAATTCATCTTCAATATCCTACATTGACAAACATTCACATGTTCCTTGTTCTGGCGTTTTGTTTTGCACGTTTTCTAAGGCCATTTTATGACCTAATATCTTTCGTCTCCTATGAAATTTTAATCACCATAGTCCTCTTTCAAGTTTTTTGTTTTATGATGAGGCCCCCTTCTTTACTTGATCAACAAAACCACGCCCATGGGCCATATTGCACAATGGGTTCCCATTCTCCAGGAATTTGCCCCTTTCGAGATCATACATAAGTCCCGGAGGTCTCACACTATCCCAGACCATCTCTCCTACATTCATACGGATGATCCATCCTCAGGTGTTTTAGGTACGTTCCCAGATGCCCAATTAATGCCTCACTGGTTCCATGATTATCAGCAGTATTTATTGACTGGAGCGCTCCAGCCCATGGATGGCGGAAGCGTTAAACACAAAAGATAAGACCAAGAGCTTCATGCTCTGTGGCAGAATAATTCCGTCCTGCAGGGTTTAGCTTCCAACTGACAAAACGAATGGGCTTATGCTTATGAGGTTCATATTCTTGAGAGAAAACAACACCAATTGTAAAGGCTGAGTAAAACTCTTAATTGTTGAAAAGTCATGTCTGCGTGAGGGTTCCACACCCAATTGGCCTCATCTCATGTGAGTTTATGGATGGGGTCCGCTTTCTCTGCGAGGCCAGGAATGAAGGTAGCATAATAATTCACCTTGCCTAGGAAAGACCGAGTCTCCTTGATGTTGGCTGGAGATTTTGCCGGGAGGACACAACTGATTTTGGCGGGATCCATGGTGATGCCTTGCTTGCTGACCACACAGTGACGTAGAAAGTGCATTTTTTTGGATTGAGATTTATGCCAGACTTGTCACATTTTTGAAAGACAAGCTCTAGTTTGGAAAGGTGGTTATCTTCTGTGCTATAAGCGGAGAAGTCATCTCAAAAAACTTGAAGAAAGATATTTTCCTTCATGAAATCTTGGAAAACTAAGAGTATGATCTGTTGAAAGGAGGAGGGCAAATTTGAAAGACCAAAGGGAACGACCTTGTACGCAAAGATGCCCCATGGCGTCGTGAACGTGGTTTTGATTTGACCTTCAGAGCGAATGGATATCCGATTGTACCCTGAGAAGCCACCCATAAAGGAATACATGTCATGGTCTGCAACTTCTTCCAGGACTTGATCTGTGAAAGGTAATAGAAAATGATCCCGCTCCATAGCTTGATTTAATTTTCCATAGTTCACGCAAACACGAATTTTGCCATCATGTTGTAGAGCAACAACGATAGGGCTCACCCACTCAGAGTGTTTTACTTCATAGTTCAGAAGTTTATTTCTGCTTTGACACAATCTCTGTAATTTGGGTTGAGCCTGTATTGTCATTGCTAGATAGGGCGGGAATTGTGAGTTCTCCCAAATCTTTCTTAATTCTTTGGAGATCCTTATAACTCCAGGCAAAGATGTGTTTGAACCTCTTGAAAAGTTTCATAGCTTTCTCACGGAAGGGAGGAGAAAGTCCACTCGTCAATCTAATAGGTTGATTTGTGCCCAGGTCAACGATCTCAACCTCAGAAGTTTGGATGTGGGGAATGACCTCAGCATATGTGACCTAACATGCCGGAGCTTGCAGCAGAACTGGAGGTGCTGCACTGGCCGTGGTAAAAAATAGAGGAGTTGGGGGCGAATCCCCCTGGGTGTTGGAAGTTCTGAACCCATATTATCATCATCATCATCATCATCAAGAGAGGGTACCACGGTAACTTGATTGCAAGGTGCTAAGTATGGATCTACCAGAGTGGCAATAGTTTGATCTTGATTCAGAGTCTTGTCGCCCCATGGGTCTGCATATTCGGGATAGGCAGTGAGAAGCAGCGCAGGTGGGGGAGTTTGAACGTGATATATATTTTGAACATCCTCCACATCACTATCAGAGAGCGAAGGTTCCACCTGTTCTACAACAATAAGTTGGCATATTTCAAGATCCATGGCGGCAGTGAGACTACCATCTATGATGACTAGTCCATCAATGGTCCAATAATGAATATTCTTAGCTTGGTGAAGAAAGGGGCGACCAACAAGCATTTCGTAATCACCGGGATCTTCACCTGCTCACCAGACATCAAATTCAAGTGGAAACTTAAGATCGCCTATATTGATAGTAAACTGAGGCATGATGCCTTGTAGGTATGTAATGTAGCCATTGGCAAACGTGATATCACACGGCACTTGTTATAGTTGTTTAATGCCTAATTGATGGCATAGTTTGTCCATAATGAGATTTATCATGCTACCTCCATCGATTTGGACTGGATTGACTTGCTAAGCACATACCGTGGCGTGGACCGTTGGTGTCAAAGTTGCCACAGCTCCAACAAGAACTGTGGGCAAGGGCAATTGTTCACGGAGTGCAGGACAAAGTTTAAGAATAGTAGACAAACTCAGGGGAATTTTTATTTTGGCCAGCTCTTCTTGTAGCTCCAAAGGGATACTGGTGGACGCACTGGAGGTATCCACGGAAAGCTGTCTTGAGGTAAGAAGGCAGTTACCTCTTTCAGGAGTTCAACTTCTGCAACAATATATAGATATGTATGTTTTGGGGTGGGGTGGGGAGGGGGTAGAAGGTTCAGCTCCCTTGGGTTGAGATAGAGTAGTGGCATGGACACCGCCAAGGTTCGGTCTTCCGCTGGTTGTATGAGGTGGAGAATACTTTGCCGGAGTTTAGATGTGACAATCGTCATCAGATGATCAAGATCAGGCGTGAAATGAACAGATTTAAAAGGAGCATCGGCTGGAATAGTTTCCACCGCATAAGTAGACCTGGTGTCCTGAGGTGGAAGAAGGTAAGGGCAACTACCTTGAGTTTGATGGGAAACCAATCAAACCCAGTTGGAATGTTGAACCAGAGGATTCATGGCTTGATAAATTTCTTCTTGAGCTTGTTGATCCAAGGTGGCTTGAGAAGGAGATGGGGCTCATGGTTGTTAGGGCTGAGGTGCGGGGTTTCTTCAGCATGGGCGGGGGCCTTGTTTATCATTGGCGACCCATAGTTGGTAGGCCGCGAGGTAGACCAAAGTAGTTTGATTTGTGCCAGGTAGTTGGACTTGGACTTGTGGAAGCTGAGGGTGCATTTTCTCTTAAAAGTTCAAGTCAAGGAGATACTCACTTCATTATTCAGGAAAGGTTTTGATTCCTGATTCACAAACATTTTAAATCTTTATTTGTGGGTTTGCTTTGGAAATGTCATATTCCCTGTGTTTTGCCTACTAAGATATGTTACGAAACCAAAATAGTCGCATTCAAAAAGAAAAAAGAAAGGAAAAGCATGCGTGCATTGTGCATTGAATATGTCCTTCACTCATAAAGTTGGATCAATTATGTGGATCGAATGTCATAGATTAAAAAAATTAGATACCAGTGTCCTTCCCAAATTTTCAGGCTGGAAACTTTCCTAGGCTTTATGAGAAAGTTGGGGAGGTTTATTGATAAAAAATTGGAGTGTTTTACAACTCTTGGAAGGTTAACTAGATTTGGACGAAGATAGTTTGAGCGGTCTCAACATCCTTATAAAAGAAACAAACACCCATGTTGTCAAACAAAATACCTCTCACAAAATCACATTATGTTCTAGCTTCATGTAAAGAATCAGTCCCTACATTTGCCACAACAAGCAACCATCTACACATGGATTTCATAACCTGCAGACTGATGTCACAAAGAAAATGCAAACAACAGGTTGTGAATCTGAAAGAAGAAGAAGCTTTGTAAGCAAGAAAACTAGATTTCTACATCTCTAGTGAGAAAGATAAAGAAGAATCGGTTCTATGTACAAGAAAATTGACATGCCGAACCAACTAAGAAATCTTTCATTCATTTAGCTTTCAAATATTCACCCTCAATAGCTCCATTCTATTGCCCTCTTCCATCGCCATGCCTTCAGCCTCTCACATAAAAAAGAACCATCAAATTGTATCCGCTAGAAATGCCCATGCCGCAACTATATATCTATTTTTGTTGTCTTTTGTTTCCCAAGATCATGGGTTCAACGTCTCGTTGTGAAAGTGGCCATGATCATTGTAATATTAGTGGGAGAAAGAGCCACTTCATCCATAGCAACCATGTTCGAAAATGTATTAGGGCTAACATTCTTGTATGCTATTGAGATGTTGCCTTTAAGGTGTCGTCATGCTTATTTGTGATACGGTCTTTTACAGAAATGGATCTATTTCCATGTCACCAACTCGTAACAATCCTGAGATACATCTATAATGGAATGTAAGTATTTGATCCATGTGTTTTCTTCAAGGTAGTTATTTTACATTAACAACGCCTCCGATATGTTGCCCCTGTTAGTCCCCTGCCCCAAAACACGGGACTATTCCTAAGGTACGGAAAAGAGCCAAAGAGCAAAGGATAAGCATCCAAGTCAGCAGCTAAGGCCACGCCAATGAGGAAGAAGAGACCAAGAGACTCCACAACATAAGGGAATCCACGGCCCGGCAATTTTTAGTGCCACTCATTATAGCAATAATGATTCCATGAGTCATGATAGAGATCATGGGATTAGGTAACCAAAGATCCAAAAATGGTAGATCCTTTGCTATTTTGGGCAGAGGCCATTGTACTATATATATACCAGAAGATTAGACTTAGATCTTTAGACAAGTTCAGGCATTTTTGTGGTCTCAACTCCTTTTAGAGTTTTTTTCATGTATTCTCATTGATCCTTTAAGATCCTTATTTTGATGTCTGTGTTGCCTTATTTTCTTTTCTCAATTGGTATTGCAAAACCCACGTGATATTTGTTCTCTGTTGAGGAGTTGTTTGTAGGACGCAAGGGTTCTCATAGAGGGTTGTCCCCAAACTCTCTCGAATTTGGACCCTAAATAATATCGCCAATTGCTGGGTTCTGGTCCTCTTTCTTTTCGCCAATGTCTTTTCATACTTTCACTCAAGAAAAACTATTTAGCCAAATTGCCGCCCATCTCGCTCGTCAGCAACGGCGAGATACGATCCGTGACTCCTACTATGGAGATTATGATATTGAAGGTGGCCTTACACGATCCCGTGCTCATTCAGCTCCATACACCCCGCGGATCTCTTCACGTTCAGGATCACTCAACCGTGGTCACAATTGTTCTCAACCCCATTTGCCTCGTCCAACTCTTGTTCATCACACTCCACTATACTTTCAGATCCCTGAAAGCACTTATGTCCACATTCCTCCAATGCCGACTCTTGCACCCTCCCAACCAACTTCACCACAACATGGGATGGCCTATTCTCACGTCTTTTTTGGTCCCGCTTATGTCAATGAGTTCCCATCCTCACCAACTCTTCAGCCTCCTGTGAATGTTTACAACATTGAAGATCTCACGCTCGATCAAGATGGATGCCCAGTCATCCCAACATCCGACAATAAGACCGCTACGACAATGGTCCCTATGTTAATTGTGAGTTCTTGGCATGCACCCTGCAGCAGCAGTCTATGACTGCCGGATGCTACAAAGCTGCCATGCTCAAGATCACAAAACAAGAACAAGACAAACAAATATGTACAAAGAATGAAGGGAACGTGGCCAAATGAGGCTCTCCAAATTTGAGATAAACCTGAGTACATCTGAAGCGGCTCCGGTCTAATATAGTGTAGACTGCAAATCTGAGCCCTACATCTAGCTAAATCTAATCCCTACACTTATATTAACCTAATCATGCCAAGTGTCAGTCTGCCACCACTGGCACCTAACATGTGTACAATATTAACCACTAGGTGGTTAACACTGCCTCCCCCTAAAAGTTTTTAGCACAAAAACATGTACAGACTTTTATAAGACAAGTCCGACAATAACAACAAGGTGCCAAAAAATTTAGGGTTGTAAATGATGGTAATGGTTGGGTTGTGTCGCCATAAAAGATCTTCATGAATGCGTTGAGGACGAATAAGATCCGAAGGAATGTCGATGGAGAACATGGATCATAGGAACTTGGGCAAAAAAAACATAAAGACCATCCCCTTATATTATGGGTAAGTCCATTTTAACAAATCGTGCCCAAAAGTGCATTTAAAAACAATTAGGGGGTCTTCAAAAATGTAAGCACCAAGAAAGCTTCCCCCGTGATCAGCCATAGAAGAGCGTGGCTATGCGTGACAATATTTTTGCAGAGCGTGGATCTTGAGCAAGAAGCGTGGCCATAAGCAAAGTGTGAGCGTGGGAACAAAGGAGCGTGGCCGCAGCATGAAAAGCGTGAGTGAGGGATGACCATGGAGCGTGAACATGCGTGACTATCATAAGAGGAGCGTGGGCAAATTCAAAATGCAAGGCGTGGATAAAAAAAAGCACGGCGTGAGGAAAGCATGGACCTGGGTGGGCGTGGACTGAGCCCGTGGGAATAGGCGTGGACCATGTGTGGGCCCCTAAAGCGTGACCCCTGAGAGCCCCTTGAACGTGAGCAGTAGTTGACCCACGGCGTGACCCGTGATCAGCCTGCAAAAGGAGGGCTTGAACCCTAAGAAGATCGAACCCTAATTAGAATGGTTTTGCGGCGGCGGCATGGCGGTGATCTGAACCTGGGCCGCTTATGTTGCCGGAAGATACGGTTGCTTCTATTTCCAGAGAAAATGATGGCGAATGGGGCTGAAGATGGGGCTTGAAATGTGCAGGCTAAAGATAGATGTGGCAGGAGATAAAGCCGGAGAGAATGCCGAAATGGAACAGATAAGAACTGGCCGGATATGAACGGCGAGATGTCTGCTGCCAGAAGAAGTTACTATTTCATCCCATCGATTTTGCAATAGGTCTGTGAAGGGCCGGGCTGAAGTCTGAAACGTAATGCAGAATCTGAAAATAGAAAGTGAAGATTTGCAGCTGAAAGGCCATGTATGGTGGCCGGATTTGCTCTGAAGATTGAAGAGAAGAACTTGAAGCTTGCGGGAATTGGTGGCCAAAATCGCTGCAACAGAGGAATCGGTGCCCACAAGTTTTCTGTCAAAAACAGGTAAAATGGCGTCTGAAAACATGTTGATGCAGTTGAGGCTCCAATCCCTGACTGAAAGCTTGAGATGCTAACAGTACTTGTTTGCAGATGATGAAGACCAGAGAGACTTGAGAAATTGTTGAGGCCTCAAGAATCTGTAGAAATATGCTGGCCGGAATGGTGCTCTGCAGCTGTGAGATGCGTGAGGCAGATGGATGGGGGCTAGTAGGGATGCTGGCCCTCTTAAGAACTCAATAAGAAAGACATGATTGCTCTGTGCAGATGCCAGATTGATGGAAAGTATTGGAGGAAGAGTTGCACAAAGACTCAAATTCGTCTAGAGCCTGAAATGCTTGAATGATTTCGTTGTATCCAAAATAAACTGATAAACTTTGATGCAGGTACTGATAGCACTGGAGAAACATTCTGCATACGATTTGAAGAAAAACTCTGATGCTTGCTGTTTTGAATATACAGGGGCTAGTCTTTTGCAGATGAAGAACATGAAGAAGCAAAGAAGTTGCCCTTGAGAAATCTGTCTGATTGTGAATCATAAGAGAGGGCTAGCCAAAGTGCTGGCCCTCTATAAATAAACTGAAGAAGAAATGATAGAGAATATTTTTGGTGTGCAAGAGCACGATTTTTGATAAAACTGAGAGAAAAACAGAGGATAATGAAAAAGATCATGATATTTTGACAATTTTTCAGCAAATAGAAGAGAAAAGAGGATCAAACTGTTGATTTTTCTGAAGATCTTGCAGAGAGGAGGCCTTTGTCACCACTCCGAAAAATCCCCATCAGAAAAATTGTGCTTTGTCGCGGCAGATGAAAAAGTAGTTTTTGAAAACGATTTTCATAACCAAACTAAATGCTAAGGAATTGATTGACAAAGGGGCCTCCAGCCGGACCATTTCAACAACTGGTTGGGCCAAATAAAGGAATTGAAGGGTTGAGAGTAATGTACAAGAAGTATTCAAGAACTGATTAGGATAAGAGCAAAAAGACAACAAAGAAAAAAAGAAGGCTCAAGAAAGTGATCACGAGCTTAACCCGGATAATTGGCGCCAATGTTAATTGTGAGTTCTTGGCATGCACCCTGCACCAGCAGTCTATGACTGCCGGATGCTACAAAGCTGCCATGCTCATGATCACAAAACAAGAACAAGACAAACAAATATGTACAAAGAATGAAGGGAACGTGGCCAAATGAGGCTCTCCAAATTTGAGATAAACCTGAGTACATCTGAAGAGGCTCCGGTCTAATATAGCGTAGACTGCAAATCTGAGCCCTACATCTAGCTAAATCTAATCCCTACACTTATGTTAACCTAATCATGCCAAGTGTCAGTCTGCCACCACTGACACCTAACATGTGTACAATGTTAACCACTAGGTGGTTACCTCCCTCCAGGATTTTCAATAATGCCTTCTACTGCTGTTATGGGAGGCCCCTCCACTTCTCATGCTCCATGGCCATCTTAGGTTCCTATGCCATCCCCTGCGTGTGTTTCTCCACCGGTCGTCCCATCTATTTTTTCTTTTGGCCTAAATTTGAAGCTCCAGTATCCAATCTTTGGCAACACCAAAGGCAAATCCATCATGGATCAAAGGGCACAAGCTCACATGGAGGAGTTTGGGGCCCTCATGGTTCTCAATGATCATTCTCAACCCCAGATCAAGTTTCACATTTTCTCTACCATGATGTGTGGTGCACCACCAATGGACGATGGCCAACAAAAGCCATTGGAATCAAAATTGGGAATACATGAAAACTGCTTTTCTCGCTCACTATGGGTCTCTAGGTGATGATCAACAACTGTTATAACAGTTGAATGAACTCCACCTAGTGAACGAATGTATTTCTACTAATGGACCTCTACATTGCAAAAGATGCAACATGCAACCATACCATGGAAGAATGTACGCATGCTAACCCTATGCCCTTCATACAAAAATGGTCTTTCCAGTGCAACTACACCACAACAATAGCTGCAGCATGGCCAGTCTTGAGCTTTTTGCTCTTGAAATTTAGATATATAAACATGTGATTAGTTGTGGATCTACCACTTGCTTGGGCTCTTTCTTGAACTTTCGGCTCTTGAACTTTAGATAGACAAATATGTGATTAGTTGTAGATCTACAACTTTCTCTAATGTAGACTAACTTAAGAGCATGAGATCGCGAGCATAAAAGTTGTATTGTTAACATGCTTATGAAACAACCTGATTTGATGTGTTGTTCAGCTCTTGCGCGAACTGTTGGACATTGGAATAACAAATAAGCTCTATATTGTGCATACAAGTATTGTTTCAGATCATTCCATGACTAAAGGAGTGGCATGCAATAAAGGTAACAGTCGCATTATTCTAACATGCCTTCATGTCAAACCATTTAAAAGCATTGGCATATTATTTAAAAAAAAAATGGCATCTGAAGCATGTAACAAAGGTGGCATTTAATTCTTTATCAAAATTTAAAGCTATTTGGACAACATATTTCACCATTCAATGGTTGTATCATACATCTTTTCCTAGACCATCTTTTAAGTTGAAAATGCTTGATATATGACTTTTGTCTAGTGAATAAGGACATATCATAGGCATTTTTTGAATATTTTCATTCTGGAATTCCCGAAGACAATGATCTACATCAACATTTTAAATTAATATTTTATAGAAGACATTGTTATCACAAATTATTTGAACTTGCCGTCAATGCATAGAATTGTAGCCTAGAATCAAAAAATTATTTGGCCATTTGGAATTTCTTTACATTTCATTCTAGAATCCCGCACCGCTGATAGTTCGAGAGAACATGAATTAGCCAAAGACGTTTGGTATTCAGACATTGTCTCCTGATCTAGAAAATGAAAATATTAATCTAGGTTCTTGCATTTTAACAATACAATTTGAACATTTTGCGGAATATCCGCAATGTAGAAAAGCAAGCTTCTTTGGCTTCAAAAAAAGCTTTTCTCAAATACATCTTTGTTCTATGCATAAGCTGCATGCACCAACATCAAGTCATGCTTGGAAATACAACATGCCAGAGGGCTAACTTCGTAATCATTTGAACACCACAAAAAGTTCATTTAATGCTATTGTAAAGCAAGATCATGTCAACCAAAAGCTGAGAACCTAGTCTAAAAACTCACTTAGAGCTAAGTCATGCTGACCTGTTTGAAAGAATATGATAATCCTTATGTAAATTGGGCTGCAACTAATTTTACATCACTTCACCTGCTCTGAACTTAGATACACAAACCAAGAATATACCCAGAAGAGAAGAAAAGTGCAACTAGAATTGTCCAATGATGCCTGGAGTATGCTCATCAACATGTTGACTTTGTTCGGGCCTGCACTTAAACGAATATTGCATCTTAGAAATATACTTTATTGCTGTACATTTGGATGCTTCAATCATAATCAATGATAACTCTTATCCACATGCCTTTGACTGTCTCATTGGACTTCTGTTACGAGCTATATGAAGATGAATCAATGAATGCAAAATGAAAATGCATATTGAATTATTCGTTCTGAATGTCCAAATCCACATGCACAATCACACAATGACATCTAAGAGTAATTTCAATAATGACTGTAAGAGCATTTTCAATATGAATATAATCCTTTTTTGAAACAATCTAAAACAACCATATTAAAATTTGCATATGTACCAAAGATATGTAGATAATTACTCCCAAGTCATAGACGACTCTAGAATGTCAAAACATATCTAAACTCGTAATCTAAACATCCCTAGACATCTCTAGATGTTTAGATTCTAGAATCACTTCGATGCTAGAGATGTTTAGATTACCTCTGTTTAGACTCTTCGATGCTAGAGATTTTTAGATTACGAGCCAGCGACTTTTGATCCATGGACTCCACTGAAATCTTTTCCTGGTGCATGCATCTCCATTGTGAGCTTGGTAGTATCTCAATACGCTCTGCCAATTTTACCTCTAGATTTGCAATGACATTCTGTAAATTCACATCATGAATGGTCTCCTCTCGTCTAGACAGAGCTTCCTTTAGTTTCGCATTCTGGGTAATCAAGGCTTTGTTCTGTGCAACAACCTCTTCTACTAGTTTTTACAAATGACCAATTTCGGCCGTCAAATCCTGCATCAAATGCACTAAACATACTCAATCCTCTTCGTATTCAATAGGATCCCCTTTGATAGGGGTCCCAACTGCTTTTTTCTTCCCCATTCAGGGTATACGCATTTGGAAAATCCCTCTTATCTTCTTGAAAATACAGAACCAAAATGTCTCAAGTTTGTTATGGTTGGAAAGCTTTCGAGATAAGCTTTTCAAGGATTTCAAGCTCACTGAAAACATAGAAAGTTTGACTTTATTGTATCATATAGTAAGTTTAATTGTTCGGTCGAATGTCATATGGCAAGTCCTTTGACTACTAATAAGAGAAAGATGCACCTCGCAAGCCTCACCAATGGAGCCCTAATTCAATGGAGTTTGGTTTCTTTTGTCTTTGGTGCTTCTTTGGCTCGGTTTCTTATGTTGGCTGCAGCTATGATGTCTTATATGTTCCTTTCGGCTATCACTAACATCAAGTTCTACGTCGCATTCTCAAGATGCACTAAAGTCACTCCAATATAATACAATGATATCCACAATAATGCATTTCCTTATAAAAACCAATACATTCTTCGATCACAACCAAATGGATTCTTAGAACAAAATCAACCATATTGTCATGGGCACTTTGCTGGACAATATAAGCAAAACTTTAAAGTCTTTATTGGAAATATGGCACAACATCCACTAAACACCTGGGTATCAATTGAGGCCTTATCATTTACAAGTCCCAACCTATGCCAAGAGGCTGGGCATATTTCAATACTTTTTTAAATCAAGCAAAAACCATATATACGAAGATGTTAATTGGGCAACGTTATAGGGCATGCCAGCATGGCAAAGAAAACAACATCAGCACTACGTGGAACCCATATGGTAGGAGAATCAATTAAAAAAACCCTAAAATGTGCCACGTGGGCCAAAATATCGGAAGTGCTTTAGCACCACAAACGCCTCGGTCTAAAACTACCATTCTATCCACTTCCCATGAAGCTTTGATGGGATTCTGGCTATGGCGATAGTTGCAGCAGCGTCTATTCTGGAAACGAAGCCCAAGATCTCGACCACTTTCATGCCAATGCATGCTACTGTAAGTTCCAATTTCGTGGGTTCAATCTCAGGAATGGTAAGCAGAGCGTCTATTCAACGTTGCATATTTTGTACTGGGTTACCCGAAAATGGAAATCTTCGTGGTCTTGGGCCTCCAGAAAGTATAAAATCTAGAGCAGGGACAAATGTTGGACTTATTGATGCAGCTTCATCATCCAATGCAGTAGATTTTTATCCAATTCCTGAGTTAGATCGTTTGATTCTTGAAGCTCAATGGGCGAGTACTTTTTTTGGAATTGACGATGGACAACATGATCCAAAAGTTAGTGATTCAGGTAAAGATTCTGATACAATCGGATTGGGAAACATTTTAAGGCCTGGCATTGTACAAATTGGTGTGAAAAAGAATAAGAAAGAAAGGTTGGGGTTGAAGCCTCAAAAAAGTCTAGCGAGTTTAGATAAGGGAGTTGTGATCAGATCTGGAAGGCCATCTGCAAGACAAAGACGTTTGGCCTCTAGAAGAGAGGCACTGGGAGTTGCACAGGTTAGCTCTCCATGTCTCGAAAATCTTGCGCATGTACCTATAAAGAAAGCTACTAGGAAAAGAAAGCTAAAACTCGTGGGGGAAGATGATGATGATGCAGAATCAGATAAAAATCCCAAGAATTCAAAAGATTTTGTGACGTTCTACTTGAAACAAGCATCTAAACAGCTTGATGATGTGGAAATGCGGAGACTGTGTTTGACAATGAGGGATGCAGACCATCTGATTGACTATAAAAAGAGGTAATTCAATTTGTTTATTTAATAAGGCAATTTCAGTCTTATGCTGTAGTTACAGTACTTCTTAGATGGAAGTTTCAAGATGTAGATGCTTGTGCGGGCAAGAATATGTTGCATTATATATTCTAAGCAACATTCTGAATCTATACCTCCCTAATAACTTTACAGATTCGCATTAATGCAGATTGGAAGAGGAGATTGGATATGAAGTGTCTAACAAAGAGTGGGCTGCTTCATTGTCAATATCTATCAAAGAACTATCTACAAGGTTAAAGGATGGCAATGCTGCCAAGAAAAGGATAATATCAGCGAATTTGAAACTTGTACTTAAAGTTGCTATACGTTTCCGTAAGCTCGGGATGGAATTGCCAGACTTGATTCAGGTCAGCACTAAATTTCAATGTAAAGCAGTTTAGCTTGGCACATTGTAATGGCTTTTATCAAATAGCAGTTTGTGTCGATTGCATGCTTAACCATATGAGGCCGCCTTGTTATTTGAAATAGGAAGGCACAATGGGCCTTGTTCGTGGAGTAGAGAAATACGATGTTACAAAGGGATATAAGTTCTCTACTTACGCGTACTGGTGGATACTTCAGGTAAGATAAGGTAATCTTTGTTTTAGAACAGGATTGGTTTAAAGTATGTTCTTTGCAGGGTATCACAAGATCGATTGCAAGATTTTCTAGAATTGTCAGGGTGCCATTCCATCTTAGTGAGACAATCTGTCAAGTCAACAGAATGAAACAAGAGAGCACTTCTCCGCTTACTGAAGAGGTTTAGAATCATATTCTCGTTGCTACTTTCTACATTTCAACCAATGCATGATCACTTTTTCTAAAGATTGCAGCCTCTTTCTACCTCCCATGCCTTTGAACAAACCCTTAATGGTTGTTTTAAATTTCTGTCGTTTTTATAGTCAGCATCCTCAGATATAGTTAGTAACTTCTCTGATGGTTCGTTGATGTAAAGCTCAATGTTCTGCAGGAGGTTGCTAGTGCTCTTAAAATTACGAATAAGCGTGCAAGGCGTGCCCTTCAGGTAACCAACATCTCTTGCAGCTTTTAGAGAGCTCAGAATTCCATGTGTTGCTTTGTATTTTTCAGGCAAGTAAGTATAGAGTAAAATCAACAGAAGCTCCAGTCTATCGAAACAGCTGTAAGAAAAATGGCGATTTAAATGAGGGAGATAATTTACACCATGTAAGACGATTATCTTTCTGTCTTAAATGGAACTCGGATTCCTTTGCTTATGGAGGGCTAATACAATCTTGTCAATTTTTTTTTCTCTCACAGTTTCTTGCAGATCCAAATATTGAAATGCAGCCCTGGATAATGGCTGAGAAAGGCTTTGTGGAGGTATGAGCTTCATCAATATCCAAAATTGCAGACATTTCATATTGTCTTTTCCCAGGAGGAGCTGAAGAGGCTTATGAAGACAAAACTAGAGCCAAGGGAGCAGGAAATACTCGAGCTGAGATATGGGATTAACAAAAGTTATGATGTGCCTCTTTCACGAAGTTTCATTGGTGAGAAGTAGGTGTTCTACTTTAGCAATTGTCATGGTCGATGTTTAAATTTAGTTTGCAACCATTTTGAGAAGAAACATTTTAATGATCCAGATGTGGCCTCTCAAGGGAGCGTGTCAGACAGTTGGAGAAAGCAGCCTTACACAAGCTATGGTTATGTAGGCAAAAACTAAGTATCAGTCACTTACTATACTCGCCAGAGCAGCCTTTTTAATACCAAGGCCCATATTCCTTGTCTATACAATCAAACAAATCTTGCATTATCTCAAACCTTTGTTTACAAAGGCCTAGATTCTCTGTATACTATCAAGACAATTCTAACAAATCTCAATACTTTAGTTGCCTTCTCTTCTATTCTGTTTTTCTGTATACAATCATGAGTACTAATGCTCAGCACATATACATGCGTTTGAAAGAATGAATGTTCCATAAATCGTGGGAAGGATAGGTGGGCCCACACACATAGATGCACCCCTTGTAATTGTAAGTGCGACTCCCACTGCATGCGGGTTGCACAAACACTCGTCTTGCTTGCTGGTTGGAAAGCAGTAGAAAAAAAAGAAAAAGGGTCTGGGGTTCCTTAGTGACTGATTCACTCTGCCTAGATTGACTTAATGCAGAATTCCCTGGAACTTTTGGCCGTCGTGTTTTCCACATGATTTTTTGTTACTCATGTTAGCATTCCCAGGGCTTTAATCAAACTTGAACTTTGACTTTAAGAAAATAAGCGGATGGGGATGTGCCTTGACACGCCCAGAAGGTTGCTTAAAAGGTGGTTTAGTGGCCAGATGTCAGCAGCAGCTTATGCATGCATAGAATTGGTCTTAAGAAAATGAGAATGTGAATGTAAAGTGGAATGTAAAGTAAAAGTTGTCCATCGCGGTGGTGGTTTAGTGGTAAGGCCTTAGATTGGGATGACCCCACCAGGGTTCAAAACCCACTAGCTACCATCAGGTGGGAGACGTGGGTGGGTGCAAATCCCACCAACCTTGCCTTCAAAAAAAAAAAAAAAAAAAAAAGAAGTAAAAGTAGAGGTTGATTTAGATAAATAAAGTAGAGGCTGATTCAGATAAAGAAAAATGGAAATGAGCACGTGGCGATATCTGATTATCATAGGGCTGAATTGCACCTAGTCCTCCTTTAGGGTCGACCATTTGCCGTATTGTTTAACATATGCTTCATCCAGGAATAAGGTTGGCAAATTATCCGAGGCATAAGGTTTTGGCAAAAAAAAAGAAAAAAGAAAAGTAAAAGCTGAATGTAAAGTAGAGGTTGATTCAGATAAAGAAAAATGGAAATGAGCACGTGGCGATATCTGATTATCATAGGGCTGAATTGCACCTAACCCTCCTTTAGGTATTAGTAATGAAAGGTAGTACAAGGGTTTTCGACCATTTGCCGTATTGTTTAACATATGCTTCATCTAGGAATAAGGTTGGCAAATTATCCGAGGCATAAGGTTTTGGCAATGGTTAGGCGGAAGGGGGAATTTTTCTTTTTTTTTTTTTTCCTTTTTTTTTCTTTTTTTAAGAAAGCCATGGTTTTAGAATGGACTAGATCGCCATGTGTTGCTGAGCATGGCGGCCAGACCAGTGCCACTCGTTCTTTATTGGAAGGAAGTCGGAGCATGTCTGGTGGCTAGATCCTACTAGATAGGTCGGAATTGTAGGATCATTTAGGGGATCAGGGAGTGAGTCAACCAGAAGAACAAAGTTGGGGTCTCTGGCAGAGTCGGGATCGTGGAGTGAAGGTGATCTGAAGACTGACTATTCTGCTACTGATATTAGGCCTTTCAATAGAGTCCTTAAGGGATTAGAACTCTGCTGCAACAGATCCTCTTTGGTGTCAATGGGATTGTTTGCATGGGCTCTATGTAGGGCAAAATTTTAGTGCCCAATTTCTCATATGGTTTTCCATTTCACAGGCAAAGAGTGTGGTGATACAAAGTAGGAGATGGTGTTCTAATTTTGTATGAAATGGTCTATGTTCTTGCTTTGAAGGCGCACTGTGGACTGTGTGATGCGGCAAACTTATTTCTGAAGCTTGTGCTTTTCATGCCTCTGTCATTCACTTTTGTTGTGTAGCCTAATATGAAGTGTAGAAAGTTTCTACATGCGGTTCGTACATGTCTAATTGCACCCATAGTGTATCAAACCCCCTCACTTGAAGATTAGGTCAAGAATTTTAAGGCAATCCAACTAAATGGTGGACATCCATTCCTTTTATAGCCCATACGATAGAAGGTTTGCTGCATTACATGTGATTTTCCTATCTTATCAACAGTTGCCATCCTACCAGAAAAAGGTAGGGGATCACAAAATGGACGACGACAAAGAAAGGAAGAGGTAGTTATCCGACGTTTTAGTACCATGCAATAAAAACAAGGTACTCATGCACGATGGGTTGCCCTCGGATCTTCAGAATTAGCTAATGTATGCCTTTTGGCATAGTCCTAGGCATTTTCCACACGCAAATGTATTATTCGCAAATGCCTCAAAATGCATTGAATACCTTCCAAACTAAAATTCAAAGGGGTAGAGGCAAGCACAATATAATTTACTATGCGAGCAAGGTGTTGTGCACGGAGGGTTGCCCTCTGGGCCTGAGGGTATAATTTGCATGATTTTTGTTTCGATCTCGTTTCATTAGGGCAGTGGGCTCACTAGGCCTAAACTAGGCATAATGGCCTTAGTCATTGAGCTCAACCTATTTTGTTTGTTCCATTTCTGTTTGCGATAGAATAACATATAACAAGAAATTTATTATCAACACACTTACTAGCAATAAGTGTTGTGGGGGTATTTCAATCTCCTAATAAGTTCTTTTTGAATCGTTAAGCTGTGTAAATAGATATCCAAATATGAATTTCTATCTTCAAACTATAAAATAAACCAAATACCTACTCATGTTATGTTGCGAGTTAAATGTATTTAAAACCATGCAGATGTGGATTGCAATGACAATTAAAAGATTTTATTGACTTGGCCATAGAGTTTTGCAACAATGGGCTCATTAGAGAGACACCCCAACTGTTCATGCAAGAATGGGCTCATTATGGAGATACCCTAACCATTCATGTTTCTAGAGTTACAATATGGTGGTGCCATTTCGAACAGGTCAACAAATAGTTTAAAAAAAAGAAATATTGCTGCATTTTGAATCCCACTGATACTGGAAGACATTTAATACTTCTATCTTGTGCCTAATCTTGTTCTACGATAACATCATGAATAGGAATTGAGTGTATTCCTTCTGTTGTAGAAAAATCAACTCACATGACACGAAAATTTTGTTAACAGTAGAGGTACGTAATAGAACTGACATTCCTTGGATGGGTCGCCCTACTTGCATGTCCTATTTATGCCGCCTTCTTCCTCATTTCTAGTTATCCGCATTCTCTTGAGCTCTTTTCCATTTTGCTCATTTTTTGCTCCACAAAGTCTTTCTCTATCCTGCTACCTTCTAGTTCACCTCCTCATCTCTATCCAAATTTGTCGCACAAGAGGATGTCTGGCAGCTCTTCACAATACTAGTACTAGCTTAGGTATTGGACAAAATCCATAGCAGAAGGTATTAAAGTTGAATTTTCATATTTTTGTAGCGTGCCATAACATATGATTCTAATTGCATTCTTATGAATTGTGTATGTTATTCTATACAAGAAATACAAAGAGTGCTCTATAAATACTACTAACATATGCACACACGAATACAACAACACAATCATATGAAAACCATAACAAAATAGCCGTATAACTATACATTTTGCGCAAGAACCATTTTTTGGATATTAATTTTGATAGATATCAGAAGGGACCTTATTAATTGAGTGCTGAGCATGTGCCACTCCATACATAGCCATCCTGCAATTTAGATGCAATTAGTACAACACCTTCACCTGCAAAAGGCTAAATTAATTTTCAACAACGTGAAGAGTATATTTTTATGGAGTCTGCCAAAGATACTATTAACCAAAGAATACCATGAGCGAGACGAGCACAACTTGTGAGTATACCTATCTAATAGCTCTCACTGGTCCAAGTCACCTCTCGTGTGAATATGCACCCAGACAAAATAAGGTCTTAGGGAGAGTATAATTCTAGATATTTGAAGTTTGTGTTGTTACATGGTTGTATCATATTGAAAAGAAAAGAAAAATTGCCCCTTCCGGGCCAAAAAGAGTTCACAATCTTAAAACATTCCATGAACTATTGAGAATACTAATTGTCATGAATCTACTCGATAAATAAGAAAACACACGTAAAAAATACGCAAGGAATGCATGAAAATCTGACATATAATCAAGAATAAAGAATAGAATGGCTCGAAGGCAAGCAAGAATATGAGACAGATGCTTAGAAGCATCAAGACTGGTGTTGAACTGGAATGGTGCGACAAGAATGAGTGTCTTTTATATATACCTAGACCAATGGTCAAGATTGTGCCACTCCAATGGATGAGATCGTGCAAAGTTTCACGCACACATAGGTTCTGGAATGTTTAGAGTCATTTGCATATAATACCATAGCAAGATCATACTATTAAGAAGTATAGGTAGGCTTACAACTAGGTGCAACTATTTGCATATGCATGACAATCATCTTTGTACGTACGAGTAAAATATTCATGTGGTGGTCACACCGTCCCCCTCGTAGCCTTTAAGTTAGATGCCAGATTATTCGAACTTGGCTTATTTGGTTAACAGTTATAGAACTCTGCAATTTTGTCAGGAGCATTAAACAGATTCTCGGCAAGTTTCCAAATTCGATCACTTGAAGAATATCCTCACAACCATTCAAATAGTAAAAATGACACCACGGGAACTTAGAGTCCAAAAAATTTCGAACTTCAAATTCTTCATGATCATCAATTTCGACTTGTAATGGGAGGTAGAGATACTCGATTTAGAAATGGATTTGCCGTATATGGTCCCAACAAAGAGACATGAAATTTCGAGTGAAGTCGAATCGATGGTGGAAGATTCAACAACATGTAGCATTACCAATTCAATCAATGATCTAATAGGGCCCTAGCACCAATAGTCGAGCTTGTTACAGGAACAAGCTGTCGGCAGGTCTAAGCACAAAAACCAAACAAGATCACCAACTGCAAATGGAAGAAGGGGGAGGGGGGGTAGGGGGAGTGGGAGGGGAGGGAGAGGGCGGGAGGATGCCGGGTCAAGATGATGATGATAATGTGATTGGGCCTGGAGAAGATGGCGGGGAAGATCATCATAGAGCATGTGGAGATTCTTGAGCCGGGCCTCGGCACTGGAATTGACTGAGCCATATTCGGGGGGCAATGAGGGACCATCAAGAATGAGTGCTAGAATTAACAAAGAACGGTGCCTTAGCCATAGAAGTATGGATAGAATTATTGTAAGAAAATTCTGCCAAAGATAGCCAATCAACCCAATCATCCTATTGATAATCGATAATGAAGGACCATCAAGAATGGGTGCTAGAATTAACAAAGAACGATGCCTTAGCCATAAAAGTATGGACAAAATTATTGTAAGAAAATTCTACCAAAGGTAGCCAATCAACCCAATCATCCTGTTGATAATCGATGTAGCATCATAAATACTACTCAAGAGTCTCATTAGTGCATTCCACTTACCCATTGGTCTCTAGATAATGTCCAAAAAAGGATGAACATTTCACCGGTCACTGACCATGGTATCTGGTAAGCCATAGAGTTGGACGATTTCTCTGGAGATGGAGGTTATTCGTGGCTTCACTAGAGATGGAGGTGTTGCAAGGAACGAAATGCCTCATCTTGGAGAAGTAGTCAATGACCGCAAGGATGGCATCATGGTCCTCGACAGATGGGGGCTCAACAATGAAATCCACTAAAATGCTTTTCCAAGGACCGATTGGAACTGGTAAAGTGTAAAGTAGGCCATTCCAAGATGCTTGAGAGCTTTTGCATGACAACAAGTGTGACATGAGCATACAGAAATTTCGATAGTGTGGCGAAGACCTGTCCACCAATCATCTCGAGCAATGAGTTCTAGGGTTTTGGCAATACTAAAGTGGCCAACGAGAGGAGAATCATGACATAAATTGAAGTCGAGGAGTATCATCAGGAACATATAGAATATTGTGCCAGCATTGAGGTGGAGCATCCAAGGAAGAGCCCGAACCAAGGTGAAAAAGAATATCCTGAGCCAAGGAATCCGTTGTAAGTGTCATCCGAATTGCATCTAGCATAGTGCTATCATGAAGGATCTCGAACAATGAAGTGGATAAAAGCTACAATCGATTAGGACCAAGATGACCTAGAACTACTGATCAAATGTTGGTTCCCCTCTCTTAGGTTCTAAATAAGATCTACGAGAAAGAGCATCTGGTTTCAATGGAGTGCATCAGGCCAAAATTTGATGATGGGATAATACTTGTGTATGCCATCGATTCTGGGAATGATTAAGAATTTGAGCAGACTGAAAATACTTCAAGTTTTGATGATCAGCGTACACAGTCATTTTATGAGGAGAGCCTTCAAGAAGTCATTGCTACTCTTGAAAAGAGTCAACAATCACCGAAAGTTCCTTATTATAAATACGATAGTTGATTTCAGCAGCATTGAGATAACACACCTAGGAGGTTATTGGGTAAGAAATTAACATAAGTATTGACCTTAGGATAGAATAGTAAATTAGACCTTAGGAAGGAATAATACCATGGAAATTATAGTTGTAGATATCAATTTCCTATATAGTGAGTGGTGGAGCAAGTATGGCTTCTCTCCAAAGATAGTGAAGATACTTGAGTAGAAAATAGCTAGGATATTAATCCTAGAATAGAGAAGATGTTCTAACCATCCTGGACCTTTAAATTTGAAATAGATTTAATATCTAGATATGTTCTAATTTAGAAAAGACAGATAGTATTAAAAAGGGCAAACTTGAAATGTCGTAACTTGACGAGCAATCATCAGAATGGAGCGATCTTGAGCATTCTAGAAAGCTCTCGGAGTCTAGTTTCAGAATTGAGTTGCATCGCTCGTAACTTCTTATTGTTAAGGAGATATCACAGAAAGAGTGGGCAGGGGTCAAACAAGACTGCATATGGAAGATTCTTAGGTGGGTATCCAGAGCCGGATCTGTGGAGTTTCTCTTGGAGTCATCTTTTTTTTTTTTTTTGGTTGATCATTTGTTGAAAAGCTTGCATGTTTATATTGTTATGTCCGTTGTGCATGTTTACTTTGTTATTGGTTCGTTACGATTGCATTTGCAAATATAATGAGACGTTAAAGAATGAATATATATGAAAGAACTCGCCCCTTTGTCGATGCTGAAGGATCTAAGCCATAGAGCAACGTGCATACCAGATGATTGGTATATAAGCGTATATCATGTCGCGAACGATATATGGGTGGACCGGGTGAGGGATTGATCATGCTTGGATCATTAATAAATAATACATGTGTGTTACTTGTGATGTTTCCCAGATTCTCAAATTAAGGTGATGGTTTACCCACTTAGTCCTCCCTAGGACTAACCTCATCTTTCTCTTATTTCTCCTTATAGATAAGGATGGTAGCTACGTGAGTTTTGCGCAACGGGAAACGTGGGATAATAGCAGAGATGTCACGGGATAGATTTTATATGGACTATGAGTAGTTGGAAACTTGGATTTTTGAGTGTCAAGGACCATTGTTACTAAAGTTCTCATAACCAAAGAAAGTCATGTATTACTCTAGTCTCAATTATTTCTCTATGTTTATTTTCAAGTGTTAAATGCCCTAGGAGCATTTTATTTGGTATCAGAGATAGAGTTCATGATCATTAACCATTGTTAGTTATAGGCCAAAGAAAGTTGGTTATGGAGCCATGACAATGAGAAAAATATTCGAGTTATGGAAAACCAAGAAAGAAGAAACTTCTTGGTGGAATAATTCTGGCCGAGGGAGAGTTTTAGAATTAGTTTTATGTCCCAAACCTAATACCTAAACTTGAGTTTCTACACATTAGAAATAGTCCAAATTAATCTTAATCTTTGTAGTGGTAAGGGTAGTCAACCCCGAAGGGCATATGGAGTAGAAAATAGTTTTAGATATGTCTTGTACCTTGGACATCTTGGTCTGCCTATAGAAATTTAATGACCTTGCCTAAAGGAAAATACACAGATTATCATGGAGGGTGATGATGGTATTGTTGCCATTGAAATGGTGTGCCAAACATTGCAAAGAGTCCAGCAACAGTTGAGTCTGCACCAAAAATCAGATTCTAATCCAAAGAAGCACAAGAGGAACGAAAGACTTTCAAGAGAAAACTACAAGAGATAGAAAAGACTTTCAAGAGGAAAGTACAAGAGATAGAAAATATAAGATGTGTGTAATTTACAAATTGCTCCTATAATTTTATGAAAGAGTTTTCTTGGACGTGGCCAACCCAAGTTACAACACTCATAACTCCTTACGGTTAGGGAGATATCACATAAAAAGTGGGCATGGCTCAAACAAGACTTCACATGGAAGATTCTTTGGTGGTTAGCTGGAGCCGGATCTTTGGAGTTTCTGTTGGAGTCATTTTTTCTTTTGGTTGATCATTTGTTGAAAAGCTTGCATCTTTACATTGTTATTTTCGTTGTGCATGTTTACTTTGTTACTGATTCTTTACGGTTGTATTTGCAAATATAATGAGATGTTAAAGAATGAATGTGTATGAAATAATCCGTCCTTTTGTCAAAGCTGAAGGGATCTAGGCGGTAGAGCAATGTGCATATCAGGTGATTGGTATATAAGCGTATATCGTGTCGCGAACGATATACAGGTGGACCCGAGTGAGGGACTAATCATTAATAACTAATACATATGTGTTACTTGTAATGTTTCCCAGATTCTCAGGTTACGATGATGGTTAACCCACTTAGTCCTCTCTAGGACTAATGCCGCCTTTCTCTTATTTCTCCTTACAGATAGGGTTGGTGGCTAAGTGAGTTTTGCGCAGCGGGAAGCGTGGGATAATAGCAGAGATGTCAATGGATAGATTTTCTATGGACTATGAGTAATTGAAAACTCGAATTTCGAGTGTCAAGGACCATCGTTACTGAAGTTCTCATAACTAAAGAAGGTTATTTATAATTTTAGTCTCAATTATTTCTCTATGTTGATTTTCAAGTGTTAAACACCCTATGAGCATTTCAACTGAACTTTTGAAAATGATATGCGATCACATGAAGCTCATGATCACCTCCCTCATTTGACAAGATGCTACGAAGAGCAAAATCTGAGGTGTCAGCTTCGAGAATATAGGGATGCAAAGGATCTGAATGTGCAAGGATAGGTGCCGCTGTGAAGGCATGCTTCAGAGTGATAAAAATTGATTCTTCTTCAACTGTCCACTCAAATAGAGCATCCTTCCTGGTAAGACATGTGGCAAGACAATCTTCGAATAATTCTTGATGAAGTGCAATAAACATTGGCAAACCCCAAAAAGCACTGCACATTCTTTTTTTTTTTTTTTTTTTTTTTTGAAGGTAAGAAATTTTTGTATTAATAGATAGGAAGAATTACAACATATGGCCCCTTATGGACCAGATAGAAATTAAGCACATGGATCCCAAATGGATCAGATTTCATATTCACAACTACAGTACTAATATGCATTTCTCAACCTCTTCTTCTATCCAACTAGTACTACATGATCAGAACCAATCTTCCCAGCTAGATGGAGTACTACAGGAGCCAAGTACACACTTTCCTTTAGCTGCAAATAAGTCTTGATAGCACCATAAAAACCACCTCTTGTAAGAGTAGAGATGAACAGAGAAAGGCATGAAGAAATCATGAGCAATCTCCCGCATTGCTCAAGGAAGCTAACACAGCTCCAAATAACCCATTCTGCAGATTAATCAATACGGATTGTTCCAGGAGAGATGTTGCATTGTCAGGAGAAGTCTACATGAAATGGCTAGACACAAAGCCCTGCCACTAAAAGTATGGCAATCTCAAGCATGAACTTGAATAAGCAGCATGCCATTCAAACATATCAGTATTTGAAGACATGTGGTTCCTGGCATAACAGTACCAGTGGCAATCAAGCATCAGTACTTGAAAAACCGCTCAGGCATAGCACTACACATTCTTAACCGAAGAAAGTGTTTTTTAATCAAGAACTATATTGACCTTCTCTGGATCTATGGAGGCACCCTGAGATGTGATTCAGTAGCAAAGAAACTTGACATTGTTCTACTCGAACTGATACTTCTCCAGCTTGGCATAAAATCCATGTTCTCGCAGCTGCTTGAGGGCCTTCTGGACATGTATCTCATGCTCCTCTAGAGTCCTAGAGTAAATCAAAACATCATCCAAGTAGATGATAACAAAGATTCAAAACTTCTCGAAAGACATCATTAGCCATGTGTTGAAAGACTACTACAGCATTGGTCAAGCCGAAGGGCATGACAGTGATTGTACCAAGTTCAGAAGGCTTTCTTTCACTCATCACCTTGATCTAAATAAGATCGTAGGTGCTACAAAGATCAATCTTATGAAGTACCTTGCGCGTTCTTGCAGCTACTCAAGAAATCCTGGAACCAAAGGAAGAGGATACCAGTTGTGCATTGTGATCTAGTTGAGATTGCGGTAATCTACAACCGACTGCAAAGAGTTGTCCTTCTTGGAGACAAAGAAGATGGCAGCCCCGCAAGTGACTAAGAATGTCAGGTAAACCCAGTCGCAAGATTCTCCTCGATATAAGTCGCAAAGCCTCCAACTCTGTTGGTGATAAGCCATAGATAAGGCCAATGGTGGGATCCTCCTAGCTAGAGATTAATGGGGTAGTCATGTGGATGATAATCTAGAAGTTTACTGGCTTTGACCTCGTCGAAAACATCGACAAATTCATTGGGACATCACTTAAGCGGAGCTAGTCGACGGATGAACTTGAATTGCAAATATTGAACTATGATATTGCCTTCCAGATTTGATAAACTTGTGAAGAGAAATCTTCGAGATACAGAGTTGAGGGCGTAATTCCGATGATGAACCTTCCACAAAAACATGAACTTGGACAAGACCAGGAGCATGAGCAAAAGTAGGAACTGGAGCAAGAACATGAACTCGAACATCATCTAGAACATTTCAGAATTTGGGACATGAACTGAAACAGAGACAAGAATAGGATTGGGGACATGGAACAGAAACATCAACTGGAACGAGCAAGAACGGAATCAGGGGCCCACGATACTGCCTTGATTGGAGTGGGTGTTGGCATAGAGGTAAGAACTGCGGAAGAACTAGGGAGCATAAGCATGATGCACCCTACCACTTTTGAAACCTGCCAAAGTGCCTACACTAGGTACTTCTATGATGTTTATTGTTTCCTTGTTCTTTTCATGAAAACTAGTCCAAAATTTCAAAATTAAAAGTTAAAAGCATGTTAATGTTCAAGGTAAGATAAAATGATACCATTGGATAAAAGAAATGAGTCCAATTTAATGCTTATTAATTATTGAGACATTATAATACCCCGTACCCAGCATTAGGGTACTCTTTTAGGTATTTTTATGGTCCCTTAGTAGTATCTTTTTGAGGTAGTGTGCAGCATGCTTATGCCTTTGGATTAGGCCTACAACCAACAAAGAGGAATGATCTAGAGCACTAATTAATCTGTGGATTATGCAACTCGAGCTAGGGAAGATCCACAACTACTGGCACATGTGGGCTAGCAATGAGATTGAAGGAAATTCTACAAGAATCTCCCTCGAACAGAAGCCTAAGAGGTGCAATACATCCCGTGACTACACCCGAGGAAATCTCACGTCTATCAATTACACCAACATAACTGGTGTACTCGGCCCTTCTTCTAGGGTGTTGTGCTTAAAAACAAATGCATTATTCATAAAGCAAGCATTTGCATCACAGGTTGCGCCAATACATCCAACCTCCCAACCCTCGACTCCAATAAAAAATTTCTTATTGACCGTATCTGATGGAATAAACCCTTCACTACGTATGGAAGGAGTATGAGAAATGGCAGCTAGCCGTCGAGAGACTCCTACTACTCGGACTGGCCTTTGGAGTTTTTCGACTGATTTGGGCAATTAACAGAACATCCGCGAGCAATATGGCCAGCTCCTCCATAGTAGAGGCAAAGATTAATCTCTCTCTTCTGCTACTTCTGGCAGCAGTCAAGGGCCCTCAAACCGCACGATAATTTTTCATAGGTATAGACCCAGGGCGTGGGCATTGTAGAAGCTGATGTAAACACTCGTGCTTGTGGAATTGGAGAAGCAAGCTGATTCCGTCTTCTTGCATACTCTCAAAAAGACGGTTGTCACAATGAACCATAAACTTTATAGCTTCATCTAAAGTCTTGGGATTCTCCATGGTCAACAACATATCCTTTACACCCCGCGAAGCCCTCTTTGAAAAAAATCTCGAAGGACCGCATCATTCCAGGCCGTGGCTATGGCAATCTGGCAAAATTCTGAAGCATAAACCGAAGCCCGAAAGAGAACCTTGCCTAAGGTTGTCAAACTTGGTGACTATTGTATGCTCTACATCACTGTCTCCAAAACATGTCTTAAGTTCAGCAGTAAATGCTGCAAAACCTTACAACTCGGGATCTCCTCTCTAGCAAGGGGGCAAACTAACTCAGAGGTAGCCCAAAAAGAAGAGAGCTGATTAGTCCAACATGTTCTCAATCAATGGAATGCTTGTGAGGGTGGAGCCAAATAACAAACCAAATATGATTCAAAAAGCCCCAGAGCTTAAATCTAGTGTGGTTAAATTTCTCTGGCAAATCAAGCTTAGGCTCTGGTGACCTCCTTTTGGAGCTAGAGGTTGATTCATGAGATGCCACCCATTCTTTGAACTCCTCATTATCTAGCTGCAATTGCTGGTATACTTGAACAAGCTGTTGCACTTATTGTAACAAGGATGTTAGGGGGACAATGGAAAAATTGATGTAGCCGGACCCCTTCTCAGTGAAGCTTGCTCTAGAGCCGTAGACATAACGTAATACTTAGGATCAGAGCAGACAAGAACTAGTAAGGCATTTTGGTTCAAACTATCATGAACCTACTCAAAAACAAGGAAAAATACTTGAAATATATGCAAGGAATACGTGGAAATCTAACATATAAAAGACACATTTAAAGTGGGTCTCATGCGATTCCCATCTTTTTTTTGGAACCCTCTTATTTGTAATGAAAAGGGCATGCGAAGGTATTCGGTCTTATTAGTCATTGGAGAGAGGAGTTTTTTCATGTGAGGTTGAATCCCTTTATCAAGACATTTCAACTCTTTTATTCTCGGATGACAAGTCGAGAAAAGCAAAAACGCCCGTATTTAATCAAAATGAAGTGCTAATATTGAAATAATTTATCATTCATATATAAAGCAGAGTCCTTTTTTCATACTTTTCCTATTTATTTGATGCTATTTGTTTGAGACAAGCTCCTGCTGACACGTGGTGGGCAATTACTTTAACCTCCAACCCAACCGAACTAGATCCAATCCAATCCTGTTATAATCCAGCCCAATCCTGTTATAAAAACCGGATTGATTGTTATTCTGAATTTCTAGATAAGGCTTCCACATCATTTTCCATAGCTGTGCTCCGGCCATTTTCCTCCAGATTGTCTTTAAGGCTTTTGAGCCTTAAGCTGCTTAGAGCCTTGGACTTTTTCAGCTTTTTGGATCTTCTCAGCCCTAAAAGCTTCACGATTGAAAAAATCAGCCAGATCGAAGCCGGAGTAGAAAACATCCATCTGATGGACAAAAAATACGGGGTTGCCAGAATGATTGGGAGAAGCGGGCAGATAGAAATGCCCAAAAATGGGGATCAAAATGGGCGCACTGTTGAGAGCAGAGGCAGCAATCTCTACTGCTTGATCGATATTTTTGGGTCTGGGTCCCCAAGTTCTGCACCAAAATTTCTGAGCCTGAACAGCCCTGCAAAGCCCGGCAATGGGAAGATTAAGCATCGCCATTACAGGCCGCAAATCTTTGCTTCTCTATTCCGGAAATCCGGTGCCCACAGGAAGCCCCTGCTGAAGAACAGCCCTCAAATCCGGCGGAAAAACAAAACCCAGGTCAGATTGGATCTTAGAAAATTCCTTGCTAGACAATCCTTTCGAAATTGGAACTTGGCAGGATTTAAGATGGTCGATTGTGTCTCGAGAAAAAGAGGAGGAAAGCTTGGGAGCCATGGCCGGGGCAAGATTGAGCGGGAAATACAGTTATGGGGGCATGTCGAACCCAATGATGGTAGGACAAAGTCTGGAGCCCCAAATATGCTATGCTAAAAACCCCAAACCAAACATCAGGAGAGCGTGTCTATTAGACCTGTACTCTCCTCTAATAATTGGCTCTGCGGCCTTGGGAACTTCAAAGGCAGGAGATAGACAAGCAAAACGAGCCCTCTTCTTGATTCTGATGTGTTCTTGCTCTGAATAATTCTTTGCTGGACAAAATAGAGCAAAATCCTCCGTGTTTTTGGAGATGGATCACAAACAGGTTTAGAAATCCGTCCACAATACTTTACGGTAATCAATCCGTCCATATCAAAATGCTAGGGAGATTACTGTATTACAGTACACAAATCATGATAATATAATTCCTATTGAGGATTTGATCCTCCTATAACAACAGATTCTTTGGAAAGATGTGCTAGCCTCCTGACCTCTATTGTATATGGCTATGTATATGTGGGTCAAACGTGGACTGATATGATTGGGTGCTGCAAAAGAAGTATTTTAGGTTGTGACGAATTATGTATACGTGTGTATATATGGGTCACACGTGGATTGATATGACTGGGGGTTGCAAAAGAAGTATTTCTTAGGTCGTGAAGAATTGTTAATTTTCTTCAATTGGACACAAAGTGTAGCCTCAAAAGAACATTATGTTTTATAGCATGAAAAGGCTAAGTTGATACTAAGGATTAAAACAAGAAATGCTTGGGGCATAAAGATTATTGCACCTTGCATAAAATAATAAGGAATACAGCTAAAAAGAGGGAAAATACTCCTGGTAGGCATCCGAGAAAAAAGGGGGAAAATGCTTCTGGTAGGCATCCGAGAAGCATTGCTCTGCTTAAGGAATTTACTATTCATAGCATGCAATTGGGTTTCTTCATTGCTCCACCTAAGAAATTTACTATTAAGAGCATGCAATTGGATTTCTTTGACATGTGACTAGTTAGTCTTCTCTAAAGGAGCTAAAAGCATCTGTCTGTGAATCTCAAATTTTGTATCCCACTTTGAGAGCACTTTGACCATCTCATGGTTTGAGATCCAGTTGGAGATGGTTTTCACCCCAATTCCAAGTTGACACAAACTCCCTCATAGTGCATTTAAGAAAGAGAAACATTCGCGGCGGCCTTGGCCGCCGCGATAAGTTTCTTGTATTTATAAATGAGATCACTACAATATATATTACAATGAACGAAGAGACCATAGCGACCTTGTTGTCACAACAGTTACATCCTCTTCACACATAGACCACCTAGGGAAACAACACTTGGAGCACCCTCCGATGTTTTCCAAACTTTGGGAGCAACTGGAAGACGATAGTGTGACGACCATAAGGATATTCGTATCATGCCGATCTTGGCATATTTCTTCCGTATTTATTGCGTATTCTCCATGTATTCTCCCTGTTTTCGCGTAGGTTCATGATAGATAGAAAGCCTCTGGAGGAGGTGCTTCATGGTGGAAAATGATCTTCTTTTTCTCATCATCCATTGCAGTTCTGTGATACCTGCGAAGACGAGCAAGTATACCTCAAAGCCCCGGTAAAAGTATGTTTTGATCGGAACTGTGTGATCCCTGCGACCTAGAAGAGAGGAATTTTATAATTAGTCATTACAGTGCTATTAGCCAGAAATAATCAGCAAAAGTTACAAAGTTGAAACAATTGGGAGATTCTTCATTTTATTTAGGTGCTTCACATTATACGTAAAGGACGGTTGGGCCCAATCCAGCCTTTTTGTCTAATCAAATCATGACACATGTACCACTTTCAAATCGGGAAAATGAGATAGCACGTCTCCTTTAATTTTACTAAATGTTCCATCTTTTTACGAGTCTTTCTATCTTTTTTACCCGCCGTTTTGTTTTTCTTACTTGCTTTTATTAAGGCTGACCACTGCTTGCTTGACACGTGGGGGCTGGATTGGGCCCAACCATCCTTTACGTTGAGGCAAAGCCCCAGCAGGCTTGATTCCAGAGGACATTCATATAATATAAGCACAACATTTATTGATTCTAGTGGATGAGTCAATAATCCTTAGAGTTTGTCTCAGCATCTTTGACAATCAAGAAACACACATCGCTAGTTATGTGCGGCAACGCCGCACCTTCACTAGTCTAGATTAAGAGTTGCTTTTTTATGCTTGTGGTCTCTGAAATTGTTACAACCACTAATGCAGCCAAAATCACAAACCGTATCTTTATAACCTAAGATTTCTGAAGGTTATTTTTTGTATTTGTATCGGAATACCGTATAAGCTGACGGTGGCACCCTGGATTCCAAACACGTGCATCTAGGGTTTCAGATGTTTTCTATTGTCAGCATGGTATTCTTGTAGGAAGGCGGCGACGGGTCTTGTGGAGGCGGACAAGCCTTTGCCGCAGTTGGATGTTCGGCCATATCATAGCCAGGTTTCTGGTGTTCTGCTGTAGGCTTAAGCCACGCTCCTTAGGGCATACCATAGCAGGATCAGCAACCACAGGGCTCTAACCGCTTCTTCTGCAGTGTTTCAGTAAGAAATGAGGTTTCCATAGAGGAAAACCTTATTAGGACCCGGCCTTATTAATTCCGGCAGGCTTGTCGCTGGGCAATGGAGCAAGGTCGATTTGTGGCCAAGCCTGGACTGATTCTTCTGTTTCTTGTGTGTTTGTTTAGGGTATGTTTGCTCTGCTGTCGGTGTTGCTCTGTTTTCTGTTGTGCATGTATTTCTTTTGCTCTATCTTCTGGTGAAACACAGAGGTTCAATTCCTCTAAAGAAATAGAAGCGAGAAACGTTTGCTATGAGAAGTTCAGTTTGCTATATTGCATGCTTGCTGTGCTATACATTTGATGTGAGAATGATAACCATTGGATTTGTATTTTTAATTGGCCCCTTACAAATTGGGTCAACATGGGGCTGCTGTTTGACCCCATCTTGACTTTGAGCGGACGGATCATATGGATGCATAGAGAATATTCCCCAAATTGTGCTATGATCTAATGGCCACGAAAAATAAAAACACACCCCAAACGATAATACATTTATATTTGTTACAGGAAAGAGGCGTCCATGTGTACCACAATAGGTTTTTGTTTTTCATGTGCCTTGGGCAGAGGAGTGGCTATGGAAGGCGGACGTGGGCGCTATGATTCCTGGACGAAAGCAACATATTTTTCTCGGATTTTTAACCCAGAACTTCATGCTCGTCCCAATCTTGCAGTGGGAACATTAGGAACTGCTGTTTTTGTGCTGGTGATGGTCGGCCTTTGGTCACAGCGGCCAAACGGAAGGCAGTCTGATAGCACTCCCTAGAGGGCACTCTGCAATCTTCGTACTTTGACGATATATTTCGTAGTTAGTTATTTAAGATGTTAAGCAAGTTTGAGTCTTTGATCTTTCTTCTGTACATTTTGGTTTTGGGTGCGGTTAGATGCGATTATTTCCTCAATGAAGAAAAGTGTCCTTTGAAAGGTATGCTTTTGCACCATATTGTTGGCTTCTTACTGGCAAGCTATTGGAACTTGGAGCTGGTTTTATTGTAGATGTTCCAGTGGTTAGGAAATTGCAGGATATTCCCCAAGATGACTATGGAAGGTCTGGATTGGCGCACATGACAGTTGTAGGAGCACTTCTTCATGGTATGAAAGAGGTAATATTTGTTACTCCATGTTTAAAAGTTGTCTCCTCGGACATCGTTTGTACTGAAGAAAGTACTATATTCTTGGATTCATGGGGATGATGCATCTATAAAATAGATACCCATGGTTTAAACTAGCATCAGAAAAATGCACTGCACAACTCTAGGTATATCTATGATCCTTATATAAGGAATCGTTTTTCTCTTGAATGTTGTAACTTTAGAAAACACTGATTTGAAGTGCATGTTTTTTATAATGCTAGTTTCAGTTGATTATGGTAATTGATAATGCTAGTGTGAACAGATAAGTCATGATATATTTATATTCGAAATTGCTGTTTTTCAGTGCCCATTTGTTTTCTGTTGGGGATTGAATTCACATGACTGCTGAGTATCATGATATAAGCTAAAAGTTTGTGTATCAGTTTTGGCATACTAGTCATTTTGTCGGATGGTTATTTGGTTTTCTTCTGATTTGTTGATGTTACAATTACTTACAATTTTTTTCTTAATAGTTAGAAGTATGGCTGCAAACATTTGCGCCAGGATCTGGAACTCCAATCCATAGGCATGATTGTGAGGAGATATTTCTGACATTAAAGGGCAGGGGAACATTGTACTTGGCACAAAATTCAGGGAATAAAACAACTCCTGAAGAGCCTTCAGAGTTTTCAATTTTTCAAAACTCCACTTTTGCTGTACCTGTCAATTTAGTTCACCAGGTAATTGGACTTGAACTTCTACATAATATAATATTGTATTTAATTTTTTAATGAATATGTTGCCTTGTTTCATCTGCATTTCGTATTTGTAATAACGCCCCTTTATGAATTAATCAATTTTAGATTATTTTCTTGCATTTTAAAGGTACGAAACACAGCATTGGATGAAGATTTGCAACTCTTGGTTATCATTTCGAGACCTCCAGCAAAGATGTGAGTAACTTCACCCCTCCCTCTCGGATCATATCAAGGTAATTAATTCGGCATTTTGTTTAATGTTTACAGATACACTTACAATGACTGGTTTGTCCCACATGCCAGTGCAAAATTAACATTCCCTTATCCATGGGACAGAGAGTGTCTAAGCACAAAGAGTGTCTCGTGTGGAACTCATGAAGGTGGATATTCAACAGCGGCACTTACCAAGTAAAAAGTGCTACTGCTACGATCTCAATTTATTTTGGCTATCTATATTTTTCAAAATGAGTCAGGATGTAGATATTTGGGTGTTATTTGCAAAATGCACATCAAATATCAGCACCTGGATGCTGTATATATTTGAATTGGTATAGAGCATTATGTCAAACAAAACCAGGATGTTCTATATATTTGAATTGGCATATAATTATGTGAAACAAAACTAAACTGTTAACAGAAAGAGGGAGCCAAATTGCATGGCAAGACGCTGAGAAGCATTTTCATCTCTTAAGCCATGTGGTAGAGTTGTCGTGATAAACTAACATTTTTGGGCTTTTACTGATATAAATAAATGAATAGAAGTTCTAAACAATAGCTGTGATTATGGTTGCCCAAGTTCATTGGTTAGGACTTTAAGCTATCCATCATCGTGCATTGCAGGAACGAAGAAGCCACCATTTAAGTACATTGTAGGAATGAAGAAGCGAGCATTTGTATATGATGCTTCCTTGCATCCAGTCCAATATTGAGAAATCTTTATGAATATGTCAAGATGAGGTTTTCAAGTATAAAATCCAGGGGAAAAACTGAAAAAAAAAAACCATTTTAAGTTTTGTCAAAGTTGTCAAAAGGCCCCTGGTTTAGGGGGTATTTTTATGAAAATGACAATTTCTTTGTGGTGACCCAAATGAGAATGTGTTCTTCAGATCCATTCTAGAGGGGGGGATTTTTCAATTAAAGCTAGATCACCTGATTTGGAGTTCGAAATTACAAGTTTATGTTCTATTTAATACACAAAAAATTTACAACCATTTAGGAGATCATAATTTATATAAGGATTTTGAAGGCATTTAGGAGATCATAATTTAAGTTTCTAAACTCTTGATTCTTGTGATCTTAGCTTTGATGAAAAGATTTTAGATAAAATCCAGGGGAAAAACTGAAAAAAAAAAAGTTTTAAGTTTTCTCGAAGTTGCCAAAATGCCCCTAGTTTAGGGAGTATTTTATGAAAATGACAATTTCTTTGTGGTGGCCCAAATGAGAATGTGTTCTTCAGATCCATTGTAGAGGAGGAGATTTTTCAATTAAAGCTCAGATCACCTGATTTGAGGTTCGAAATTACAAGCTTATGTTCTATTTAATACACAAAAAGTTATAAGGATTTTGAAGGGATTTAGGAGATCATAATTTAAGTTTTCAAACCCTTGATTCATGTGATCTTAGCTTTGATGAAAAGATCTTAGATCTTATTATCGATATATGAAGGATTTTCTTATTTAGATAGTTATCAAAAAATTACAGTAAATTCCGTAAAAAGTGTTCATAAAACCAAGGACAATTTGGCAATTTTAACAAAACATAAGGGTATTTTGGAGTTTTTTCCTGAGCTAAATGCTAAGTCAGAGGTTGTCCTTCTACAAGCACTCCAATTTTGGCTAACCACATTTGATTCATTCTACATTCTCCCTTGGATTATCAGATTTGTGCATGTTCAGATTGTGTTGGAAGTGCATTTTACCTTGTTGCATGCTATAAGACAGGCCTCAAATTTGTCTTATGCTCGCCCCATGTTCTAAGGAATTCAGTTACTTTACGTTGTGCACCACATCGATTTGGTAGTTGGTTTTAGTATGTCGGTTCCTTACTGTTGGAAATTTGGCCATGGCATTCAAGCTGCCTCCCCGGCGATCCATTGCGTGAAGGTTGCCAAAGTCTTTTTGAGAACGTGATGATGGTTTAGGCTTAGCTCAATTGGATCCTCCCTCTCAGTCCTGGACCATGTATGGTGGGCTGTGGAGGTTCCTTGCTCTTGTTTCGCACCGCATTGTGTCCCATAGTGTCAACACCCACAAAGAGTAAGGTTCAGTTGGGCCACCACGAACTCTCAGAGTTCCCCGCTCCACGAGTTCCCTGAACTCCCCCACGTTCAACTGATACTTACTTCAACAAGTTCTATCTCGAGAACTTAGTACTGCAAGTAGTAGTATTGCTCAAGAAGAGCACAAACGCTCCAACAATGGAACAAACTCCAAAAGTAAACACTAGACTTCCGAATAACTCAAAAAAACCTGAATTGATCCCTGGTCAATTCAAAATAGGTTCAAACAGCAGGATATGGAACATCAAGCAGTATGGATTAGCAAAGACTTCCAACAACTTGGCTCCAGGAACAAATCGTGGTTTTCTAACACACTGTCAAATCCTTAAATACTATCACTAGGGCTAAATTTAGCTAGTCACAAGGTGACCGTATGGATGTTCAATTGCCTCCTGAGGGTGCATTCTATGAGGCACATCAGTGTTCAAATGCTTTTACACAAGCCGGCCTACCAATTGTTGAAATTGATCATAATGCTCATTTGCAGTGTGTTCAGAACCTTGTGTCTCATGCAGTTGTTTGCCATTTCACTAGACAGTTTTCAGGAGAGTTGGATTCTGGCTAAAACATCACCTTTAGAGACTGGGGCTTCCTCATTATGCGTCTCTAAAAGTTTTGGATAAAGATAATAATTTCTTCGTGGTCATGTTTGACTCTTCACTTGCAGTTGACAGGCTTGTGGAGCGTGGTATTGATCCTCTTTGGGGACATTATCTTCTATATCAGGTTTATTCTCCTGAATTCTTGCCAAGTAAGTCTGGTGCATTGCGCATGCCTTGCTGGCTTGCCTTAGAGGATTTTCCACTAGAGTTGCAAGTGTCTGATTTTATGATTGCTATTGCCAATGGATTGGGTATGCATCTTGCCCATTCTATTGTTAATGGTCCTCGAGTTTGTGTATCTCTTCCTACTTGTGTTTCTATTCCTCAATCAGTAGTGGTCAAAAGTGGCCCACTTTTTTTCAAGTACAAACTACTGCTTAATGGACCTGAGCTTGCCAAAATGTTTCCCAATGTTGAGGCTTTCGCTACTTACAGGTCTAGGCATACTTTTGTCTCTACCTCCCCAACTTCAACTATCCCATGTCACATAGCATCCACTTCACTTGAATGTCATGTTGTATCATCTTCTTCCTCATCTGCCTCTGCACTAGTTAATCTGCCAGTATTACCAGCTATTGTGCCTTCTTCTCAAGCTATTTCTGCACCATCACCTTCTTCTAGTGCATCTCCATCTCAATCTATATCAGTAGACCCTCTTAATGAGGATCAACACTCTCGTCTTCAGGACATTGCTCACAAGCAAGAACTATTGGAAGAAGGTTGGTCTACTCCACGCCTGAAGAAGCTTGCATGTCGCAAAAATAGCTCGGCTCCTCAATCTGTGTAGTTCAATCGGTAGCCCCAATATCTGCTACGATTGTTACAGTAGATGTCCCTAATTCAGTGGCATTGAGACACCAGGGAGCAGATCAAGTTGACGTTAATGATTCTATGAATGTGGAAGTTAGACTTGGTTAAAGTAACTTTTCTAAAAATATGAATATATATTATTCTTCTCTTTGTAGGAGAGGAAAATATAGAGGAAAAATGAGATCACATTTTGTCCCATTAATGGATGCTTAAAATGCCATGTCAGCTTTTTAAACTGTCCAATAAGAGAAGCGCTCCAGTATATCTCATTCCAGTATTATGTGGCAGCCTGTAATTAATGCAGCTGCAACTAACTTCTGTAGAATCATTTTTTCATTATAACTTTTGATCCAGAACTCTGATTCAAAATTTTTTTGTAGCAATGGGTTCGTCTTCACAAGACTATCTAGTGATAACTCATTCATGCATCTTTTACGATATAAATATATAAGAAATAAGCAAAAAATCATATTTTTTTAAGGTTAACGCATATGACCATATTGAAATACATCATAACCATATATCATTGGAAAGATCTTTTCATTCCGCATCTAATGCAACAAACGCCGCAACATTTTGACAAGTGGATCAAAAGTTATGGGGGAAAAACAACAGCAATGAAGTTGTTGGTGCTGCATTAATTGCAGTTAATAGAGGGTAGCCATTCCATTGGAGGATTCTTATGGGGATGAAATGAGATCTCAAATTTCCTCTAATGTAATTATCCACTGGGTTTTTTTATTCCTGTCTCTGCATTGTATTATGTATTATGATGGAGTGTTATTAATAAAGTCTGACGTCCTTTCAAAAAAAAAGGGGGGATTAGCTAGTAAAAGGCCGTGGGCCTTCATTCCAGCTGAATTCGAGCTCTCTATGAATAGATCCATGTCTTTTTCTGGATCCGGCCGACCTGATACAGGTCACGATGTTCTTGAATCAATTTCCCTTTAAAAACATTAGGGTCAATCGGGTGTTGCCACCTGAGCCTCCCTCAAACCCAATGGTTAAGTGTTTTATAAAGGTCCTTTAACAATTTAATTAATTGTTCATTCAACATATGAATGTTGTGCTATTATAAATAAACCAAGTCTGCCCCTAGGCAATTTCTAACCTCTGGAATGTTCCCAGCCCACCCGATAGCACTTCCAGGGTCAACTCATCGTCCAAGGCCTGCAGCGCGACTTGCCCTTGGATCGTAAGATGTGGTTAGTTCCACTTTATTGTGGGACCTTAATGGCCTTCTGCCAGTGCCTCGGCCTTGTTATAGTTGGTGGCTCTTGCCCCCTCTGCAATATATAGGCCTTGGGTTATTGGAAATGTGCTAGGCCTCTTTGTATGGAGAACGAGGGTGGAACCTCTTCCACCTAAAATGTTGGAGTTCAGGTGAACACACCAACTCGAGGCGTTCAATGTTCAGCTTGATTTAGTCCTCATCACGTGTATTCCCTGGGTTCTAGTATCATTTGGTGGTGTGATTTGAGTTCCGTTCCTTCACTTTCTACTAGTCTTGGTGCTTGGCCTTCTCTCATTTGTCTTCGTTAGTGGTTGAAGTGTGGGTATCCTTTTATTTAAGTGGCACTGTCCACACGACCACACCTTGGTCGTCCGCCTAAAGAGAATGCATAGCTACCACATCCAAGAAATGTAGCAAATGCACAATTACCCAATTTTGATACAGGGAGGTAGTGACAATAAATAACAATACTGGGCTTCTACAATAATTTACTGGCTCATGAATCCTTCGTTGTTGTTGTTTGCTGTAGATTTAGTGCGTTCCTTTACGTGTTACTGCTTAATAATGCACATGCCACATAGTTCAAACTGCTAGCTCCGCCCGCATGGATGTAACTACTGATCTGTGAGATTGGAACTGTATCAAAGCTAGAGGGAGCACATAATTCTAGTGGATGATCATATAGTGCAAGATATGATCTCAACATCATTTTCCCGTGCGGTGTGTATCATATCCTAGATACTTGTACTCAACTGCTTCCTCCAGTTCGTGCCCATATACTTGAATGGTTTGTGTCTGACTTTGGTACCGAATGTGACCATTTTCATCTTGGTCAGATTTACCATGAAGCCTGTATTCCCACAGAAAGCCTCTAGAATCTCTAGCATTCTATATATTGATGGCCATCATATTCAGGTCATCGGTGTATAACATCATAAGTACTCTCGTTTCACCTGCGACTGGTGCATCCACATCTCCCTATTTTTCGTCCATGAATTCCTGTAATGTATCCATGTAAATCCCAAATAATGTTGGCAAAAGCAGACACCCTTGCTTTACCCCTATGTCGCAATCAATTGTCTGTCCTCCCTGTTCCATCTTAGCATAAACTCTCTGGTATAATCGTAGAATTGATCCTACCATGTCTTGGGGCGCTCTCAAGTCTATTAGTCTCTGTAAGAATTTTTCCCTCGAGATGGTATCAAATGCCTTTGAAAAATCAACAAAACAACACATGATTTTCTTGTTCAGTGCTTTTGCCTATTTTATCAAGATCCAAAATGTGACTAGGTGATCCATTGTTGAATGATCTGGCCTGAAGCCTATTTGTCCTTGAGCTCTTAGGTTTCCTGCTTCTGCCCAGTGCTTTAGTTTATTATCGAGGACCTTTCCGAACCATTTTGCAAATATAGGCCATAGGCCATGATCGTCCTATAGTTCCTTGGCTCTTCCCTGCTACCCTCTTTGGGTAGATGTATAACCTTGTTGTACGTCCATCTTTCTGTTATGCTAGTATGGATTATATTGTTGAAGATATCTGTGATTTGTTCTTCTATAGCGTTGCATAATCTGGATCATACTTGCTCAACTATCATAGTACAATATTTAAACCGCCCAACCGGATCCACCTCCGAAAGGCTATACTAACAAAGCTACAAACATACATTGGTAACTGACAATAGATCATCACCACCTAACTATAGTCTCCAACCCGAGGAATTTATACCCACATAGGAATGGCTTAGGAATAGGAATATGAAAACTGGCTTTTGGCAGAGGATCATTAGCTTGATTCTTAGGAAGGTTTGAAGTCCTTGGCAAATGGCAGTGGGTCCTCTGGCTAGACAACCAACTTTCTTAATCCTCCAATATGTAGCATAATAACAGGGGGTTTTCTTTGTGTTTTTGTACGCTTTTCACAAAGGTTTTCTTAAGATTTCATGGCGTATTCGAATGGATGTACTAATGCGTACATCTAGAGTGCACCATTTCTTAGTCATTGATTTAGCTTTTTTTTTTCAATGGTCCAACATCCAAGGGCTCACAACAAAAGCCCTCTTTTTATTTTAGGGGCTGAACATGCAAGCCTCGTGGATAGCATTTTAGGGCACGAAATAGGGCTTGCAAATCTGCAACAACAGGGATTAGCAAGATAAGATTACAGGCTGTGAATATGCTAGCTATCATTTAAAGAGATCCTCGTTGCAGGAGAGAAGCTTCTTCATAAAAAATGGTGGCAGATCTTATAACAGGGGGCGTGGTTTTGTGGGTCGGATTCAAGCCAGAAATCCAGAGACTTTGCCTCAGAGCCTCAGCCTCAGAAATCCGGAGATGTTGAGGGATGTTGTTATGGTGCAACAGATTCGGCCAAGGTCCGTGTGTTTTCAGAATGAAACATTTGTTTTAGGGTTGTAAAAGAGGAAGATGCTACTTATTCTTTCGGCAGCCTTCTCGTCGGCCTTTCACCATAGTTGCACCCTTGGCCATGGCGCCACCATCTTCCACACTCACCCCGGTTTTTGGTCCACTGTGGAAAACATCAGTTTTGGTAGGTCTACATGTCCTGTTTTCAAAGAATCCTACATGTGGATTTGTGGAGGTATGGTTTTGTTCAATAATGGTGTTCTTTTTTCAGTGGACTAAAACATCCACTGTTGTTTTGTAGTTTCCTCTATTGTGACATGTCATTTTATAATACAATCCACCGTAGGAAAGAATACTTGAATTTCTACATGTCTAATAATTCTGTTGTCACATGTCTTTATAGATGTAGGAAAGAATATTTGATTCTCTACATGTCCTATGCTTCCATTCACATGTCTTTATAGTAGTAGGACAGAGTACTTTATTTACTAAAGCATTGTAGGAAAGAATACATGAATTACAACATGTGTAATACTTCTATTGTCACATGTCTTTATAGAAGTAGGAAAGAATACTTGATTCTCTACATGTCGTATGCTTCCATGTCACATGTAAAACAATTCTATTCTTTATAGTAGTAGGGATCTGAGTACTTTTATTTGCTAAGGCATTGTAGGAAAGAATACATGAATTACGACATGTGTAATACTTCTATTGTCATATGTCTTTATAGAAGTAGGAAAAGAATACTTGATTCTCTACATGTCCTATCCTTCCATATCACTGGTCTTTATAGTGGTAGGACCAGTACTTGATTTGCTACATGTGATGCACGTGCCATCACATGTCCTTATACTAGTATTCCATGTAAGACAAGTTACTTCAACTACTTCAATTACTTAACCTATTTTTGCATAACAAAACCATCAAGAATTTGATTTGTATTCCTTTGAGGGGGTGCAGGGACCACAACAACAAATCCCTAAGCATTAATGTCATAGGACCATCATAAAAATTCTAACAATATCCTAACATTTTGGATATTGTTAGAGAAAGACCATTAAACCATGCCTACATTTTTGCATAACAAACCATTAAGAATTGTGAGATGTATTTCTTTATGGAGGAAAGGACCATTGCAACAAATCCCCAAGCATTAAAATGGCAAGACCATGCAATATCCTAACATTATTCCCCATTTTGGATATCGCTAGTGGAACACCATTAAACCGCTCCTACATCTTGGTATAATTTAGACCATTAAGAATTTGAGATGTAATTGTTTATGGGGAATAGGACCATTGCAACAAATCCCCAAGCATTATAAAATGGCAAGACTACGCAATATCCTAACATTATCCCCCCATTTTGGATATCATTAGTGGAACACCATTAAACCATGCCTATATCTAGTTGGTACTAAGGTTAAGCTATAGACGATCCAATAGTTATCCACGCCATCCAATGGTTTTAATTGTATCTAATTTATCTTATCCAATGGTTCTTTCTAACGATTTGCACTAAGAATCCAATGGTTCTTTGAAAACAAGATAACTTATTGCACTTAGACGATTTGCATTAAGAATTAGAGATGTAAATGTTGGAGCCATCAAGCAAAATACCACGCCTAACACCTTAAACCTAAACACAAACTCTGAAAACCTTGCTCTCGGGGAAAACCTTGCTTCCGAGTCATGAGGGACCAAGTTACGCGGTCATTTTTGCAGCAAAGAAACACGAACCCTCTACATGGCAAAGATTCTCGCACCCTTCGCTAAGGCCAATTCACTACTTAACGTCTTTGGACATGAGCTACTTTGGCACGTCCCGGAGCGGGGTGGTCTTACGCCTAAAACTTGGTCTCGAGGGGTAATGTCGATGTTTCGAAATCCGTTGAGTCGCATCACGCCCGGTGGGAGAGTTGCCCGTCGGTAGCCAAGGACCTTCCGAGGACCTTTGGGGCCGAACTTCTTCGAAGGTTTTAGGGCTCGCCTTTTGGGACGCCAACGCCTCCTACTACTCATGACATTGTGCAAGATCCTAGTCCAATCGACCGGGTATGGCCTCCAAAGCGCCAAACCCCGTGGGTTCCTAGGTTATTGTAGGGTTTACGTTATGGAGGTCGAAGTTTTATTCGCTTTTTGCACTTGAGACATGGTCGAAGTTGCAGCTTGAAAACCGAAGCAATAGAAACCCACGAAATGGGGTTTGGATTTACCGAGGCAGGCTTTCCTACCGTGCTCCTCCGGGAGGGCAAATGCCAATGCCTCCCTTCCCGAAACCGGTTTCCCTATCCCAATCGCTGAATTTTCCATTCAAGTAACTTGCTTCGAAAGCGTGCTCAAAAAATTCAAGATCCGTCCGGAGAACATATAAAACCGCAAAGTGTCCCGCAATCGACCTGCAGTAGAAAACCAAGTGTTTTGTCGTCGGGCAAAGACAAAGGCCCCTGAATGGAGATTTGACTTAGCCATGTCGTCCGAAACAAATAAATTACCTTAAAGGGACCAAGTTACTTTGGTCATTTTTGTAGCAAAAGAAACACGAACCCTCTACATGGCGGTATTCTGCACCATTCGCTAAGGCCAATTCACTACGAACGTGTTGGACATGAGGTACTTTGGCGCGTCCGGGAGCAGGGGTGGTCTTCTACCCACGAGACTTGGTCTCCAGGGTAATGTCAATGTTTCGAGTCCGTTGGCATAGTCAGATCATAGTTTCGGGGTGGGAGAGTTGCCCGTCCGTGGCCAGGGACCCTCCAGAGAGGACCTTTGGGTCGAACTTCTTCTGGAAGGTTTTAGGGCTTCGTCATCTGGCTTCAACGCCCTCCCACTACCCCATGACATTGTGCAAGATCCTGGTCCAATCTGACCAGGGTATGGCCTCCAAAACGCAAACCCTGTGCCTTGCCAGGTTATTGTAGGGTTTACGTTTGCCAGCCAAAATGTGGTCGGGCTTGCACTTGGGACCCGGTATACCTTTTTTCAACATGCATGCGAGCCATGGCAACTGAAATAACGGCACTTTGGATCTATTGGCGATCGCGAATCATTCCAAAAATATTTGCTACTACAAAATGTGTTTTTATGACACCGGGAGCTTTCGGTAAAATCCAAACCCCATTTCGCCGGGCTTATTGCTTCGGTTTTCAATGCAGCTTCTCGACCATGTCTCAAGTGCAATCAATAAAACTCGACCTCCATAACGTAAAACCGTATTAATAACCTAGCAACCCACGTGGGTTTGCGCTTTTGGAGGCCATACCCGGTCGATTGGACCGGGATCTTGCACAATGTCATGAGGTAGTGGGAGGGCATTGACGCCGAAGATCTAGAGCCCTAAAACCTTCCGTAAGAAGTTCGTCCCAAAGGTCCTCTCTGAAGGTCCTTGGCCACCTGACGGGCCACTCTCCCACCTCCGAAATCGCGGATCCGACTCGCCAACCGGACTCGAAACATCGACATTACCCCTCGAGACCAAGTTTCGCGGGGCGTAAGACCACCCTGCTCCCGGACACGCCAAAGTAGCTCATGTCCAACACGTTCGTAGTGAATTGGCCTTAGCGGAGGGTGCAGAATACTGCCATGTAGACGGTTCGTGTTTCTTTTGCTGCAAAAAATGACCGTGTAACTTGGTCCCTAGGGTAATTTCATTTGTTTGGACGACATGGCTAAGTCAAATCTCCATTCCTGGCCTTTGTACTGCCTCGAACGACAAAACACTTGGTTTTCTACACCGTCGACTGCAGGACACTTTGCGGTTTTATATGTTCTCCCGGACAGATCTTGAATTTTTTTGAGCCTACTCGAAGCAAGTTACTTGAATGGAGAATTCAACGGTTGGATAGGGAAACCGGGTTCCGGGAAGGGAGGCATTGGCATTTGCCCTCCCGGAGGAGCACTGGTAGGAAAGCCTGCCTCGGTAAATCCAAACCCCATTTTGTCAGTTTCTATTGCTTCTGGTTTTCAACTGCAGCTTCTCGACCATGTCTCAAGTGCAACTGAATAAAACTCGACCTCCATAACGTAAACCCTACAATAACCTAGCAACCCACAGGGTTTGCGTTTTGGAGGCCATACCCGGGTCAGATTGGACCAGGATCTTGCACAATGTCATGAGGTAGTGGGAGGGCATTGAGGCCAGAAGACGGAGCCCTAAAACCTTCCAGAAGAAGTTCGTCCCAAAGGTCCTTTCTGGAAGGTCCTTGGCCACGGACGGGCAACTCTCCCACCCCTGAATCGGGGATCCGACTACGCTAACGGACTCGAAACATCGACATTACCACGAGACCAAGTTTCGTGGGCGTAAGACCACCCCGCCCCGGAACGCCAAAGTAGCTCATGTCCAACACGTTAAGTAGTGAATTGGCCTTAGCGGAGGGTGCGAGAATCTTGCCATGTAGAGGGTTCGTGTTTCTTTTCTTTGCAAAAATGACCGTGTAACTTGGTCCCTAGGGTAATTTTGTTGTTTGGACGACATGGCTAAGTCAAATCTCCATTCCTGGCCTTTGTAATCGCCTCGAACGACAAAACACTTGGTTTTCTACACCGCCGACCGCGGGACACTTTGCGGTTTTATATGTTCTCCTACAGATCTTGAATTTTTGAGCCTACTCCGTGCAAGTTACTTGAATGGAGAATTCAACTATCGGATAGGGAAATCGTGTTCCCGAAGGGAGGCATTGGCATTTGCCCTCCTGAGGAGCACCGGTAGGAAAGCCCCCCTCGGAAATCCAAACCCCATTTCGCCGGGTTTCTATTGCTTTGGTTTTCAATGCGCAGCTTCGACCATGTCTCAAGTGCAACTCAATAAAACTTCGACCTCCATAACGTAAACCCTACAATAACCTAGCAACCCATAGGGTTTGCGTTTTGGATGCCATACCCTGGTCAGATTGGAGCAGGATCTTGCACAATGTCATGAGGTAGTGGGAGGGCGTTGACGCCAGAAGACGGAGCCCTAAAACCTTCCAGAAGAAGTTCGTCCCAAAGGTCCTCTTTGGAAGGTCCTGGCCACGACGGGCAATTCTCCCACCCCTAACCGCGTGATCCGACCGCCAACGGACTCAAACATCGACATTACCCCGAGACCATCGACATTACCCTCGAGACCAAGTTTCAGGGGCGTAAGGCCACCTACGCCCAACATGCCACCACATATGGCTTCAACATCCCACGAGGCTCCATGGGTCAAACATGCCACCTAGGCCCAACATGCCACGTGGGCTCCTACATGCCAACGTGGCTCCAACATGCCACGTGAGCTCCAACATGCCAAGTTGGCTCCAACGTGCCACCTAGGCTCAAGCATGCCAAGGTGGCTCAAATATGCCACCTAGGCTCCAACATGCCACCGGGCTTCAACATGCCAATGGGGCTCCAACATGCCAACTAGGCTCCAACATGCCTCGTGGAGCTCTAGCATGCCACCTAGGCTCCAACGTACCACCTAGGCTCCAACATGCCACCTAGGTTCAACATGCCAAGGTGGCTCTAACATGCCACCTAGGCTCAAGCGTGCCAAGGTGGCTCAAACATGCCACCTAGGCTCCAACATGCCACGTAGGCTCCAACATGCCGCCTAGGCTCCAACATGCCACCCACGCCCAACATGCCACCCAGCATGCCACCTAGGCTCCAACATGCCACCCGGCCGAAAGCCCAACATGCCAAGTTGGCTCCAATGTGCCACCTAGGCTCAAGCATGCCAAGGTGGCTCAAATATGCCACCTAGGCTACAACATGCCACCGCTTCAACATGCCACGTAGGCTCCAACATGCCAACCAGGCTCCAACATGCCTCGTGGAGCTCTAGCATGCCACCTAGGCTCAACGTGCCACCTTGGCTCCAACATGCCACGTGGGCTCCAACATGCCACCTAGCATGCCACCTAGGCTCCAACATGCCACCTGGGCTCCAACATGCCACGTGAGCTCCAACATGCCAAGTTGGTTTCCAACGTGCCACCTAGGCTCAAGCATGCCAAGGTGGCTCAGATATGCCACCATCAGCTTTAACATGCCACGTAGGCAAACATGCCACACAGGCTCCAACATGCCACGTGAGCTCCAACATGCCACCTAGGCTCTAACATGCCACCGTGCCTAGGTGGCATGCTTGAACCTAGGTGGCATGCCTGAGCCACCTTTGCATGTTGGAACCTAGGTGGCATGTTGGAGCCTGCGTGGCATATTGGAGCCACCTTGGCATGTTTGAGCCTAGGTGGCATGTTAGAGCTTAGGTGGCATGTTTGAGCCACCTTGGCATGTTGGAGTCCACGTGGCATGTTGGAGTCCATGTGGCATGTTTGAGCCACCTTGGCATGTTGGAGCCTAGGTGGCATGTTAGAGCCTAGGTGGCATGTTGGAGCCACCTTGGCATGTTAGAGCCTAGGTGGCATGTTGGAGCCACCTTGGCATGTTAGAGCCTAGGTGGCATGTTGGAGCCCACGTGGCATGTTTGAGCCACCTTGGCATGTTAGAGCATAGGTGGCACTTTGGAGCACACGTGGCATGTTTGAGCCTAGGTGGCACATTGGAGCACACGTGGCATGTTTGAGCCTAGGTGGCATGTTGGAGACCACATGGCATGTTGGAGACCACATGGCATGTTTGAGCCACCTTGGCATGTTAGAGCCTGGGTGGCATGTTGGAGCCACCTTGGCATGTTAGGCCCTAGGTGGCATGTTGAAGCCCACGGCATGTTTGAGCCACCTTGGCATGTTGGAGCCTAGGTGGCATGTGAGCCCCCTAAACCTTCCAAGACGGAGTTCTAAAAGTTCGGCCCCAAAGGTCCTCTCCGAAGGTCCTTGGCCACCTGACGGGCAACTCTCCCACCCCCGAATCTGTGATCCGACTCGCCAACCGGACTCAAACATCGACATTACTCGGAGACCAAGTTTCGTGGGCGTAAGACCACCCCCTCGCCCCGGACGCGCAAAAGTAGCTCATGTCCAACACGCTCAGAGTGAATTGGCCTTAGCGGAGGGTGCGTAATCCGCCATGTAGAGGGTTCGTGTTTCTTTTGCCGCAAAAAATGACCGTGTAACTTAGTCCCTAGGGTAATTTCAATCGCTTCTGGACGACATGGCGGTCAAATCTCCATTCCGGGGCCTTTGTACCGCCTTAACGACAAAACACTTGGTTTTCTACATCACCGACCGGGGACACTTTGCGGTTTTATATGTTCTCCGGACGGATCTTGAATTTTTTTGAGCCCCGCCCGGGCAAGTTACTTGAATGGAGAATTCAACTGGCCGGATAGGGAAATCGGGTTCCTGAAGGGGAGGCATTGGCATTTGCCCTCCCTGAGGAGCACCGGTAGGAAAGCCGCCTCGGTAAATCCAAACCCCATTTCGTCAGTTTCTATTGCTTCTGGTTTTCAACTGCAGCTTCTCGACCATGTCTCAAGTGCAATTGAATAAAACTCGACCTACCCTACAATAACCTAGCAATTTTTTTGGATGCCATACCCTGGTCAGATTGGACCAGGATCTTGCACAATGTCATGAGGTAGTGGGAGGCGTTGGCGCTTTAAGATCGGAGCCCTAAAACCTTCCAAGAAAGTTCGGCCCCAAAGGTCCTCTTTGGAAGGTCCTTGGCCACGGACGGGCAACTCTCCCACCCCGAAATCGGATCCGACCGCCAACGGACTCGAAACATCGACATTACCCTAGAGACCAAGTTTCGTGGGTAGAAGGCCACCTACGCTCCAACATGCCACCACATATGGCTTCAACATGCCACGTAGGCTCCATGGGTCAAACATGCCACCTAGGCCCAACATGCCACGTGGGCTCCTACATGCCAACGTGGCTCCAACATGCCACGTGAGCTCCAACATGCCACGTGAGCTCCACATGCCAAGTTGGCTCCAACGTGCCACCTAGGCTCAAGCATGCCAAGGTGGCTCAAATATGCCACCTAGGCTCCAACATGCCACCGGGCTTCAACATGCCACGTTGGCTCCAACATGCCAACTAGGCTCCAACATGCCTCGTGAGCTCTAGCATGCCACCTAGGCTCCAACGTGCCACCTAGGCTCCAACATGCCAAGGTGGCTCTAACATGCCACCTAGGCTCAAGCGTGCCAAGGTGGCTCAAACATGCCACCTAGGCTCCAACATGCCACGTAGGCTCCAACATGCCGCTAGGCTCCAACATGCCACCTCACGCCCAACATGCCACCTAGCATGCCACCTGAAGCTCCAACATGCCACCGGGCTCAAAGCACCAATGTGAGCTCCAACATGCCAAGTTGGCTCCAACGTGCCACCTAGGCTCAAGCATGCCAAGGTGGCTCAAATATGCCACCTGGGCTCCAACATGCCACCAAGGCTTCAACATGCCACGTAGGCCCAACATGCCAACTAGGCTCCAACATGCCTCGTGAGGCTCTGGCATGCCACCTAGGCTCCAACGTGCCACCTTGGCTCCAACATGCCCGCGTGGGCTCAACATGCCACTGGCTCCAACATGCCACGGGCCCAACATGCCACGTGAGCTCCAACATGCCAAGTTGGCTCCAACGTGCCACCTAGGCTCAAGCATGCCAAGGTGGCTCCGGATATGCCACCATCGGCTTTAACATGCCATCGTGAACGCAACATGCCACACGGCTCCAACATGCCACGTGAGCTCTAACATGCTACCTAGGCTCCACATGCCACCTAGGCTCTAACATGCCACTGGTGCCTGGGTGGCATGCTTGAACCTAGGTGGCATGCCTGAGCCACCTTTGCATGTTGGAACCTAGGTGGCATGTTGGAGCTGCGTGGCATATTGAACCACCTTGGCATGTTTGAGCCTAGGTGGCATGTTAGAGCATAGGTGGCATGTTTGAGCCACCTTGGCATGTTGGAGTCCACGGGCATGTTGGAGTCCATGTGGCATGTTTGAGCCACCTTGGCATGTTGGAGCCTAGGTGGCATGTTAGAGCCTAGGTGGCATGTTGGAGCCACCTTGGCATGTTAGAGCCCTGGTGGCATGTTGGAGCCACCTTGGCATGTTAGAGCCCAGGGTGGCATGTTGGAGCCCACGGCATGTTTGGAGCCACCTTGGCATGTTAGAGCATAGGTGGCACATTGGAGCACACGTGGCATGTTTGAGCCTAGGTGGCACATTGGAGCACACGTGGCATGTTTGAGCCTAGGTGGCATGTTGGAGACCACATGGCATGTTTGAGCCACCTTGGCATGTTAGAGCCTGGGTGGCATGTTGGAGCCACCTTGGCATGTTAGGCCCTAGGGTGGCATGTTGAAGCCCACCGTGGCATGTTTGAGCCACCTTGGCATGTTGGAGCCTAGGTGGCATGTCGGAGCCACCTTGGCATGTTAGAGCCTAGGTGGCATGTTGGAGCCAAAGATGGCATGTTTGAGCCACCTTGGCATGTTAGGAGCCTAGGTGGCATGTTGGAGCCCACGTGGTATGGTTGAGTCACCTTGGCATGTTTGAGCCACCTTGGCATCTTAGAGCCTCGGGTGGCATGTTGGAGTCACCTTGGCATGTTAGGGCCCTAGGTGGCATGTTGGAGCCCATGTGGCATGTCTGTGCCACCTTGGCATGTTAGATCTTAGGTGGCATGTTGGAGCCACCTTGGCATGTTCGAGCCTAGCTGGCATGTTGGAGCCCATGTGGCATGTTTGAGCCACCTTGGCATGTTGGAGCCTCGGTGGCATGTTGGAGCCACCTTGCCATGTCGGGCCTTATAATTGGCATGTTGGAGTCCATGTGGAATGTTTGAGCCACCTTTGCAAATACTTAGGTTGCAAATCTTCTCTAAACAACCCACCATATGTTCATCCTCCATAATATTCATTCCACGAGAACTTTCGAGAAGCCTTGTTATAGAAAGTATTCAATATCTTGCATTGCTATACACGAGTAATCGCCGGTAGTCTCGAAAGTGGAAGTTAAGAATGCCCTCCTCCTCACAATAGTAATACATGTTCCATATTCAATTTAGAAGAATGTTTGTGTGAAAACAACTATGTGATACACTTGCTTAAAAATTATCAGATATTTACGTACATTTTACAACGAATAATATGCCCTCGCTATCTATAGCCGCCGCCACGCATAGGGTTTCTTTTGGATGGCTGAGTGATCGAGATGGAGGCCACTATGATGAAGTGTCTAGAATAGCCATGCAATCCTTGAGTCCATCATTCAAATGCTCGCAGCTTGATTCGAGCCCCGCATTCGAATGCCCACTTCAAACCATCGCTTGGGAAGAAACGAGTAGTCCCCTGTCTTTCCCCTTTGTCAATTTCTTTTTGCTTGCAAAGGCAAATCCAAATTGGATTATTGGGCCACAGCCGGGCGAGTTCATCCTATAGCTGAATAGGGAAGTACTACCCCGCCATAGCCGAACTCTATTTTTTAAATATGTGCGGTATGGATTGGGATGACAAAAGGACGATTGTTTTTCTCATAGCCCTATTTTCTGGAAAGTATGAGAAGGCATGGCTCCACCGCCAACTTGACGCTTCCTTCTCTGAAAAGAAAAGAATCGACGAGCCATATCCATAGCCATAGCCGCCCTCGCCTCCTTCGTTCGTAATTTCAGCAAGTGTATATAGCGTGGGGAATATTCCCTCGGCGATCTTTGCGGCCGCGGCTTAGGTGCCACCCGCCTTGTGGCGCCGTGAAATTCGGCTGGTGGATTTTCTAGAATTGGAACTTTCCCTAGTACATTGGATTTGTGGGAAAAAGCCACAACTATATTATATTTTTATAAAAATGCTCTTATCAACGACCGGATGGGCCAAGATGAGCGGCACGGATTTCGATCCGTGTCCTCTCCTCCTATTGGCCTGTGTTTCCCGCTTTGAATTGACAAATACCATTACGCCTTTGACGGCTCTGCTATGGCGCTCCGGCTATGGCGCACGGCGTCTGCTTCCACTTCAGCTATGGCGCTCCGGCTATCCAGGCTCCTTCCATGCATGCCCATGGCATCTGCTTCCATGCATGCCCACTGGCTAGTAAGCAATCCTAGTGTTTTAATTTAATATGGAAAATATGTAGGCCATATGGCCATGGCCAATATAGCAAGGGTATACACGTAGCGCACGTCCTGGCCATTTTATATGGCGTGAATATAGCAGGACCCATGGTGTCACATGTTGAAATGAAAATAATAATTAAACTATCTAAATGAAAAATTAGCCCACATGGATGGCCCAGATCTCGGCAGAGGTGGACGGCCGAGATTGCAATCTTCATGGTGTTATCCTATTGGTTGGACTAAAGGAATGGACGGTCCAGATTTTGAAAAAATAGACGGCTAAGATGGCGATCCTCTTGGTTTCATTCTATTGGTTAACTTTTCCCCCTTACAGATCGATTTTCATTCTGCGCAGCCTATTGGTTAACTTTTCCGCCCCTCTATCGGGGTTTTCATTGCCCAGCGCTTGCATGCACACAACCATGGCGGATCCGGCGAAGGCGGTGGCGGAGCAAACATCCATGGCGGTAGAAGCGGTGAAGCACACATTCGGCGGCTTTGGCAAAATCAAACTGACTATGGCAATGGCAAATCTTTGGTAGCTATGGCGATGGCAAATCTTTGGCGGTTGTGGCAATGGCAAATCGTCGAGGTTTTGTTATGTTCTTAGAGGCTTGTTTTTCGTTTATTTTCTAAGCTTTGTTTCTCCTCAATCCAACTCGAAAGCATAACATTTTCCAGACTAGGAAGCTTGATCGAGCCGGAAGCGATTATTTTGCTTGGGCTTGAAGGGTTGCGGACTTCTTGGATGCAATCTGATGGAGCAATTAATGGTAGTGTTAGAACAGCCGATTCATTTACGTGTTGCTATGCGAGACAAATGTGCTAAAAATTTACCGGCTTCCTTAGAATGATCTGCTTTTGGATGTTGCTTATCATATCCTATTCTCAATGCCACTTCATTCCTATTATTGGTCCCGAAATCACTTCTTATCTTTGATCTTGTCCCCAAAAGCATTTCGAGCATTTGATCATCTAAGAGCCATGCTTTTTGCAACCGTCACACCTATTTGCCTTATGATTTGTTCCTCTAGGAATCATTTCGACCCTTTACCTCTAAGATCGGAGATAACTAATGGCAAAAAGCTGATATTTTTTTGGCAAGAACAAGCAAAGACGCATATCCCTCGAAAGCTCAACTTGTGGAAGAGGGCAACTTTGCTTGATGAAGGACATATAATCCTTGGGACATGGTGGTGGTCTGCCTCATCTTATCATTTTTATCCTTTGCAATCTTTCTCATCATGACTGTAAGGATCACAAGAGCAGTGATTATTGATTCGTATGACGTTTTTACGAGATTATCCTGCAGCGTTATCCATATGGGCAGCTTCTTGTTTTTTCAGTACAATTCAGCTTGGAGTGTTCGATCATATTGGTTATTTTCTAATATAGAAGAAGGACTGAGCATCTTATATGCAGTAAGTTGTGCGATGTTCTAAATTCTATGAAAATGAACTTGGCAAGCTTATTGCAAAATTACTTGACTTCTCAAAGAGCCTCATAGGTTTATAATCACGTTCTATTTTATTTCAGGGTCAAGACAAAAAGATATGAGGGTTTCTTGATCCTTTCCCATAATGCTTCTTAGTTGTCCGTGAAACATGCTTATAGTCTGATCTGTTCCATGATGAAGCTTATAGTCTGATCTGTTCCATGATGAAGATGAAGTTGTGGAAGAAGAAAAGGAGAGTTGAGATGACGTTAGTCATTGTTTTTAACCACAACCATTAATTCAATTGTTTTAAACCTTAACCATTGAATGTTAATTGAATGTTATAATCTGACGTTAAAATTTAAAATTTAGATTGCAATCCATCAGTATCAGTATATATAAATGAGAATGGAGATAACATGAATATTATGTCTTATGGACTTGTTTGGGTTCGATTCCCAAAAGGCTTTTTTTTTTAACAATTAAAAAAATCAATGCAAAATTCATAATATATTAGCTTTTAAATTGTGGTTTATAGTAATTTTTTATTTTAATGTGTGCCATGTGTCAACATTTGATTTGATAGAAGACATATTAAAAACAATACCTTCTTTTTCTACATGTAATAATAATGCTTTTTTTATTTCAAAAGTATGCCACGTGTCCATATTTGATTAGCTAGAATAATATTTTTTTATTTAAAAAGTATGCCACGTGTCAATATCTCATTAGTTAAACAACCACATTAAAAACATACATTTTTTCTACACGTTATAATATTATTTTTTACATGTCCTTATTTCAGGAAAACTATAGCTAGATTCCAATAACACATGTGTTTCGTAAATAAAAAAAAGGCCATACGTGATTTTTTTTTTTAGTTTTGCAAAAACAACACTTGAAACAACATGTCCATATTGCGAAAAAGAACACTTTTTTTTTTTTTTTTGAAGGATAAAGAATTTTCCATTTATAGGTAAACTATTACACAGCCTTATAGCAGATAGACACCCTCCTGAACAAGTTTGAAGAGGGGGTAGCTACAAAGCCTTTTTAGAATGAATGTAGATGCCTTCTTCTTAAGGTGGTAGCTTGATGAAAGTCTCCCAAACAAGGGAAACATCACCTTCGACCACACACTTGAACTTTCTAAGCTTCTCTATGAGCATGTGCAGTATTTGTGTGGCTGTAGTATATGCCTCTTTTCCTTTCGACCATTTTTCATATTCCTTGCTAGAAGGACTTGGAATGGCTTTGAAGTTCTTGCTACATATAGAGATTGGCTGCCCTCTATTGTGGATTATGCAGAACGTAGTGGTTGTTCATGAACACCTCAACCATGAAGGGCTTGGATGTCAGTGTGTTGTCTGCAAAAGTCTTGTGTGTTGTCTGGAAACAGTATGTAATGAATGCTGCCTTAAGATTACTGTAAAATGCTATGTGTTTTATAAGGCAGAAAATCTTCTGGATTTGTAGCGGCGCCGCTAAATTTGCCGCCAGACAATTTTCCCCTGGTCTTATAGAAACGTCGGAACTCCGCCAAGTGAGAAATCCTTGAGAAAACTATGCTTGCCAAGAGACAACTTCATTGGCTTGAAAAAGGACTTTCCTTTTCAGGTATTTAAGCCACCCACATATGCCATATGCTTACGAATGCTTGCCATGGCAAAACAGGCTTGCATTGACACCAGCACATATTATCATATGCACTAGCATATGCATGACAATGTGCAGTTTACAATAGTTTACATGATTCTTGTATTGCAATATTCAGATTACAGATAATGAATACAATGATTACATAAAATGTACTCATAGTTGTTTGCAATAGAAATAATTTGTTTGTCTTGATGTTATTGTGCTTTTAAGTAATTAATATTTAGGCCCATAAACTTTACTTATATTTGCTTTGGTTAGGGCCCGAAGGGCCCAAATTTTTTTTTTTATATAACAATCAACACACAACTACCATTAACATTATTAACACAAACCATTGCATTTAACACATATAAATTAAAATCCCCCTTAAGCCCCCTTTGGTTTGGGTGCATATTCACACGGGGGGTTATGTAGGGCAGCGAGAGCCCCAAAAATATATTTATAATACATGTACAAAATTAACACCATTAAGTATTCTCTCAAACCTTATAGTATTTTGTAAACTTTAATATACAGTATACAAAAACTTGTACATGCATACCCCACAAACGAGGATAGCTATGTACGGTCCAGATTTTGGAATAAAGGGCAAATATGCCCATCCGACAGCTCTCGTTGCCCGGAGTAACCCCGTGTGAATATGCACCCAAACCAAAACTAGCCTATGCTGCTGGAAATCGTTGAAATTATAGTATATTATGTGGGTTCTCATCCTAACAGGTTGCAACTATTCAGTCGATGTTGTTCTGCTATAGTAGATTTTGAATGCAGCTATGGTGATTTTTGGTCGGCTACTTCGGAGCCGCTGCTCTTATATAGTTTCGATGGCCGCCTTTTAAAAAGGTAAAGGCCTCTATAATATGCCCTTTTAATAAAGTAATTCCTTCCCTTGATTATTGCCACGACCCCAACTATTGCTTCTTCATTTGTATGAATATCATGACCCCTTCCAATAAAAGTTAGCTTCTTGCATGGATATTTTGGTAATGGTCTCCCTTAAAAATATTATTATATTTTGCCCTTATTACTAGGCTACATTGGAATATTTATATAGCTTTACCAATTCCCTATAGCTCTTTCCCCGTGGACCACCCCGTACTATAATGATCCTTCTCTTCTCACGATCGATCGTCCTCAATTGCCATTAACCTGGAAGAAAACCATCAACCTTCCTCTTCATAGTTGATCAATGACCAGCTTCTGAGAAGTGCATTAGTCCTTTCCTTCTTGAGATTAATCTTATCCCCCTGAGAACATTCTCTTTCTTGATCCTCCAAGACAATTCCAGCGCCTGGACAAGAATAATCCTCATCTTGATCCATCAAGTAGGCATCCTCACTTGAACGAATGGCATTCTCAGATATTTCCTGTTTTGTTCATCTAAGTAGATTATTCAATCTAACTTGGGGAAGAAAGAACCCCTTTTTGACTTAAACGAGAAAGATAATTTTCCCTTCCTTTAGGAAGTAGTTTTTTTTTTTTTTAGCACACCAGCCCTACCGGGCCTACGGCCTTTCCTCAAATTCTAGCCTATCCACGTGTAATTTCCATCTCATCAAAATCTGATGTGCCTTATTTTTTGTTTTTTTTTTAAGGTAAGGGGGATTTTTATATTATATAATGAAGGTACAATGCTACAAAACAAGAACAGAATTACTACAGGAGAATCTCAACTTCTTCATCCTGTTCTTGCCGAGACTTATTAGATGCTCTAATAGCAAGATATCATAACTGCAATTTCTGTATTTGTAAGCCTCACTCAACTTCTTCTTATGCCCAGCTGATACTATAGGATTGAATCAACATCTTCTCAACTACCATAATACTATAGAAGTAAGAACAGACTTTCCAAAAGCTGCAGTTAAATCCTTGAATGCTCACAAAATCCTGTTGCAAAAATAAAGATGAAGAGAAAAGGAAATACATAGTAAAATGAGCAATCTGTAACACTGCTCAAACTGCCACAGCTCCTGAAATTTGACCAAACCTGCAAATTAATCGGCCAGTACACATAATGGTATATGTAACCCCAAAAATGCTGCATTGTTGGAATAGATAGTAGTCACCCTGAATTGATTAGACAATTAGCCCAACCACCAGATACAACCTCAAGAATGGAATTCAGGCATCAGTACCTGATCTTAGCACACAGCTCAAATGTAACAGTATTTGAGCAAACCAAATCCATACAGTGGATTGGTATGAAAGAAAAATTTGGCATCAGCACCAAATTATCTTCAAGCTTCAGAGCTTGAATGGCTTCTTCAATCATAGCAGTAATTGAAGAAGCAAAGGAAGTGCTAAGAAATTCCAAGATCACAAGCATCTGGCTCAAAATATATTCCTAGCTCGGCTGTTTCTGAAAATTCCATATACCATCATATATGTGGTTGAGGAATCTGTAGATTAGAATCAAATCAGACTACTATGTTCCTATCAAGGAGACATCCCTATGTCTTTCTGCTAGCAAGAAAGAGCAATAGGGAGGGAATCAAACATCTGTTTAAAGAACCTGGAGTAAATTATGACTGTAGAAAACCAACAAAACTGAAACTTCCTTTTCTCAAAGGCTGTGCAGAGATCCACTCCACCTTATAGACCATGTGCCTTTTCGATGCATTCTTACTCAGATTGCAAGAATCATAATGCTTAAAGCATTAGAGCAGAGAGACCACGTTAGTGGATTACCTGCAAGCCCTAAAGAATGCCGCCCTGAAGAAAGCTTCAAGAAATAGATAACCTGGCAGTCTTGAATGAGCAGATCCAATAAACTATGGCAAGAGACCCTCGCTAGCCTCTGTATGGGGTTCGATTTGATGCAAAAACCTCAGCAGCAGTGCCGAATCAGAGAGAAAGGAGGGCGGCCTCCCTTCTCCTGTGTCGCCCTAGCTGCAGGCGGTGTCGTCAGCGCTAAGAACCATTTCCCTTAATTCTCATATATGGAAGTAGTTTTTCTACAATTATTTGAACATTAAGATCTCAAAAATATACGATCGTGTAAACAAAAAAGAACTTTACTCCCTTCAAATAATTAAACACACATCTTAAGCAACATGCACATCAAACAAAGGCATTAACTAAATTTTAAATCTCAAATACGGCGCGACAAATACTTAGGAATTCCGTTAGCAGTTGATAACATGGCAATGGTAGTTGTTGAAGCAAGGATCCAGTTAAAGAAAGAGAATTAGAGACATTCACGCAAGGCTTTGATTTTAGCAGCAACAGTTTCTTTTGGCTAGTCGATGTAAAGGATGAGGTTTTAGCTTTGGAATTCTGATTCCAGTCAACACTAACTTTCACAAGCTTAGTCTTTGGCTGCATCACTAGAAGTATTCTTCATGCTTAAGATCACCATTGCATCCATCACTGGCTATCTTCGATCATGCACAGGTCTCCACTAGGTAAAGTGTTCTTCAGTATCTGCAGCTTCATGTAAGTAACTCTTAGGTGTCTTATAGGATTTTCAAATTTAATTCCAAATTAGTTTCTTAATTCTACAATTTTCGCTTCCATATTGTTAAAGAAATCACATGTTCAAAGTGTCGTTCTAATTTTTGATTTGTATCTTCAGTAGTGTTGCTTCAGTAATGGAATAATCTCATGACCAGGAAACAAAAATCTTCTTCAACTGCATTGAAATATAGTGTTAGGGATAGGTAAATTTCTGCTTTGCCATTACACATCTATTTACGTTGTAATGCGAAGTCCAGACCACCTATAGCACATACAACTTCGTTTGTAAAGACCAAAATTGAGCTCTGATACCAATTGTATGATTGAGGGAATTTGGGCACTTACAATAACAAAATGCTGGATAATCTGGATCATATTTGGATAATTGTCATGGTATAATACGTAACCGCTCAACTGGCTCCACCTCCAAAAGGCTATACTAGCAAAACTATAACCGATAACTGGCAATAGGCACTTAACCATAGTCTTTGATAAGGGGAATTTACATTGGCTTACGACTGGCTTAGGAAGAGGATCATTAGCTTGATTCTTTGGAACGTCCAAAGTCTTTAGCAATGGTTGCGGGTCCTCTGGTTGGATAGCCGACTTGCCTTCTTCCTCTGAAATTGGTCGACACTGCCGAAAATGGTCAGAACAACTCTTCCTAAGATGATCCTCTTATACAATAGATTTTGGACGTAGCTACAGTGATTGTTGGTCGACTACTCTGGAACAGTTGGTCGCTGCCCTTGTATAGTTTCAATGGTTTCTTTTTCAAATGGTAAAGGCCTTTATAATGTGTCCTTTTGATAGTGTATGTCCTTCCCTTAATTATTGCCATGATCCAACTAAATATATCTGTTGCTCCTTCATTTGAATGAATGTCACAGCCCCCTTTAAATAAAACCTAGCTTCTTGGTAGATATTTCGGTAATGGTCTCCTTTAGAAATATTATTTTCCCTTGCCCTATATTATTGGGCTACATTGGAATATTTACATAGCTTTGCCAATAGCTCTTTTACTGTGGACCACTCCCCAGTACTTCTTGTTTTTCTCATCAATGATCCAAACCTTTTTAAACCTCCAAAACATATTACAAGAATTCTTCAGTTAAATTAAGGTCTCACACTCATTAAACCATCTAGAGATGCTACGATTCCACAAATCTAACTCTTAACAAAAAGTACGAAATCTCTAATTGCAGGGTAACAAATAAATGAGCACAGATTACAGCAATAATCTGAGTTCTTAACTAGTTCGCCAAAACCAATTTAAGATCCATTTGATAGAAGTTACATCCGTAACTTCCACTAATCAGATTCCAGTTCTCCAAAACCGGAGAATGATTCAACTTAATAGAATAGATAAACTAGTTCACTGCCAAACTGGGTCAATCGATGCTAAGAATATGGCAAATTAAACAAAGCTTACAGCAACAGATCAATTTCTCAAGCTCAAGCTATAGATCTCGTAACTGTATAGGATGAGCAAATATAGGACAATCTTCAAGCAGAAGGCAATCGCTAGTTATGTCACCAGTTCTGCGGAAGGCCGACACCTGCAACTATCTGTTTGTCCGATATCTCATGTAGCAACTCGTCCAAACGCAAGCTTGTGGCCTCTCCTCCTAAAGGGGTCGTTATTATTAATTTTGTTCCCTTTTTCCTTCGGCTAATTTAATTCTGATCCGTGAAAAACATCTTTCCGTATAGAAGTTTAACTATTAGAAAAACCTTGGATATTAAGAAATTTTTTCTATTGCCATCTAATTGCCTTACCTTGCCTTGCCTATAATTTGTCAAACTTAAGCACTCATGCTAGTCCACCAAGTCTAGCATCCAAGACCACACCCCCGAGCTACCCTATTTATATAACTTGTACCATAACAATGCCTCTAGGGTATATCATGCCCAAAAAAAATTATTATCTTGCTTAAGATGACCTTGTGTCATATTGGTATACGTTGGCAACATTGGCATGTTGGCTATCAATCTTGTATACCTTCAATTATGAGAAATAATATCTTATCACAACAAAATACCTGGCTATAGAAAATATCATTTTGCATCCACCATGTATTGCAATCCCGTTGAATGTATGATGTGTCATTTTGGTATATGTTTATAGCATTGGTATGTTGACAACTAAATTCATACTCTCTCAAGTACGAACATTTCAATGTCACAGTAAGCTATAACACTTTAGCCTTTAAGAGTTTTATTTTCCTCGAAAATCATGATTTCATGCCTCATCAAGTTTAACTAGAATGAGAAACCATAACGTGACTAGCATAATTTATTATCATAATTCAAATCCAAGCCCTCTTTGACGTTCAATAATCAATTCCTTTGCTTGCAAACAACACCCGTTGTAGGTTTTGGTTTGGAGCTTGTTAGAATACGTCGAGGAGGAGATTTAGAAGATTGTTGGATTCATTCTGATATAAAATCTAGCTTGTCATGTTTATGATCCTAGGTGCTTGCTTCTTTCCTATATCTCCACATGAAATAAAGTTTTGCTAAAAGTTAAACAAAGTCATGGTGCTAAAGAATTGAAAACCAACATTACGAATTTAGGGCAAATTGAGCACAAGCCAATTGGAATGCAACATGCATGTTGTATTCAATAACACACCAACAACTGTGTTCGTATTCATTCGAGAACAATGTCTATAGATAGATGGATGGATGGATGGATCCATCGATAGATAGATAGATAGATAGATAGATAGATAGATAGATAGATAGATAGATAGATAGATAGATAGATAGATAGATAGATAGATAGATAGTTCAAGAGCATTTGCAACATGTAGAGCCTAGAGATCAGTAAGATTCATAGAAACTGAAATAGCTTTTGAAAAGGTTGCAAACTTGTGTGTTGGAAATGCTTGTCTAAAGACATAACCTTTCTAGCTCTTGGCTTGCATGGTAGCATCAAAGAGTGAGCAGATGGGGTAATCCAAGAAGCATAGAGACAATCTAGCAATTGCAACTCAAATATCAAATGCCAAATGAATATGTGCACACTAGTCAGTTAGCCTCAAGGAGTGTTTTGAAATGCTTTAAAAAAATGTATGAATAAAAGAAACAAGCTTTGATTAGATGCTCCATAGGATTTACGACCTGATTGTGATATAGAATCTATGAAGGACATCATCCCTCATATGGATGTTGAACACAAGTTCCGTAGGCTAGAGGAAACCTATACAGTAAGAATTAAAACGAATTTATATTCCATGCCAGCATTTGTTATATATGTTTAAAAGGTGTTAAATCATGTCCTAGGTTTTCTTGGACATTTACGAGAGGTAATTCAACTTATAGTACTTCTATTTTTGCATACTAATTTGTATTAGTTACTAGGGTGACTCCAGGTGGCTTGCGAGCTACAATACGTCAAGGTAATCAGTTTCTTGAATCATTCTTTTGCAGAATGACAAATCACCAAAACCTGCAGAATTCGATCAAGCTTACCTTGACGTAGTCCAATGGAAAGGGGTCAGGCATTCTTGTCAGCCCCTTGACCTGCAGAATCCGGTCGCGTCTCAACGGCACTCCCAAATTCTGCAGGTCAGGGGGCTGGCAAGAATGCCTTCCCCCTTTCCATTCCACCTAACTTCATGAATGCATTCTACCAACCCTAGATTGTCCATTATTTTTTGTCCAGCTCTTGCTTTACGTTGGAAAAGGGATAATTTAAGAATATTCTTTTTAAAAAAAACTATATGCCGTCTTCGGAAAAGCCCTCCCAAAAATTCCACGCTTGGGAATGAACCTTTTCGGAGTTCCACTTACGAATGATTCACAGGCTTTGAAGGGATATGAAGAGGATCCCAAAACTTAAATCCGCCTCATCGGACGATTTTGTAAGGTATAATTAGCTTCCTTGAACGTTTTGATCTTTGGGTTTCCTGCTGTCAAGTTCTGATCGACTTGTCTCACTAGACCAGATTTGGGAAAATTTTGGGAGGGAATGCTGGATGGTGCACTTGAATCTATGAAAGTTATGGAGCAACCAGGCGTTTCCATTACCAGAAACAATGCCTATCGTCTATTGCAGGAGTGTGAAAAAACAAAGGACTTGGAGTGTGGCAAGCGGATTCAGTCTCTCATGATACAAAGTGGGCTTGATTCAATCACTGTACTGAGCGACCATCTTATTCGGCTATTCACTTATCATGGAGACTTGCTTGAAGCGAATCAGGTATTTCACAAAACTAAAAAACCTGGTCTACACACATGGGCTGCAATAATTTTTGCAAATGCTAAGCTTGGCCAATCCGAAGTGGCCATTTCTTTGTATCACGAAATGCAGCTTGTAGAAATCCGCATTAGACAATTGATTTATGTTACAATTCTTAGAGCTTGTACAACAATAGCAGCCACCCACGAGGGGAGGATTATCCATGCACAAATCCTTTTAAATGAACTGCAACCAGAGATAGTCTTATGGAATGCTGTGATAGACATGTATGCAAAATGTGGAAGCCTTGATGAAGCATCCAAAGTGTTGCAGGATATGCCACTTAGAGATGTTGTATCTTGGAATACTATGATTGCAGGATATGCCAAGCAGGGACAAAATATTTCAGCCGAAGAATGCTTACAGCAGATGCAAAAGGAAGATATAGAGCCCAATGTCATGTCCTGGGGTGCGCTAATTGGGGGTTATGCGCAGCAAGGTGAAGGTCTCCTAGCCCTGGAATGCTTTAAAAAGATGGAACAGGAAGGAATACAGCCAAATGACGTCATATTTTTAAGTGCCCTTAAGGCATGTGCCGCTATAGAACAAGTCGATCAGGGAAAGCTGATTCATGACAAGATTCTTAAGGGTGGATTTCAGTCGAATGTTGTCTTAGGGAGCACCTTGATTGACATGTATGCGAAATGTGGAAGCCTAGAGGAGGCATATAAAGTATTTGACAACCTGCAAGGTCGAGATATAGTTTCTTGGAATGCAATGATTACTGGTTATGCTCAATGTGGAGAAGGTTTTCTGGCACTGGAGTACTTCCATGAGATGTTAAAGGAAAGGATAGAACCAAGCCAAGTCACATTTCTAGGCATCCTAAAAGCATGTGCTATCTTGAGAGCAACAGAGTGTGGAAGACTCATCCATGATAGGATCATTAAGAGCAAGTTGCAATCAGATGTAGTTGTTGGGAGCACGCTAGTTGATATGTATGCCAAATGTGGGAGCCTACAGGAAGCATGCAGTGTGTTTCATAAGTTGCCAAATAGAAATGTCGTCTCATGGGGTGCAATGATTGCTGGGTATTCCCAATGGGAGGAGGGCTTCTTAGCTCTGGACACTTTTCAAAAGATGCAACTTGAAGGCATCAGGGCAAATGATGTTGTATTTTTGGGAACTCTGCAAGCATGTGCATGTATAGGTAATATAGAGCAGGCCAGATTTATGCATCATGAGGTCATTGTCAGCGGTTTGCAATCTGACATTGTTGTGGGAAATACATTGGTTGATATGTATGCTAAATGTGGAAGCTTAGAGGAGGCGCAAAGTGCTTTCAAAAATTTGCCTTATCGAGATGTGGTGTCATGGGGTGCAATTATTGCAGGCTATGCTCAACATGGCGAATGCTTTATAGCACTCCAGTGGTTTGAGAGAATGCAGGAGGATGGGATATTGCCAGATGAAGTCACATTTCTGAGTCTCTTGAAAGCATGTGCCATTGTAGGAGCAATTGAGAAGGGAAAATTCATTCATGATGAAATAATTAAGAGAGGACTTCATTTTGATGTTGTTGTTGGAAATACTCTGGTTGATATGTATGCCAAATGTGGTAGCTTGGAAGAAGCATGCAAAGTCTTTAACAAATTGCAGGACAGAGATTTAGTCTCATGGAATGCAATGGTTTCAGGATATTCTCATTATGGTAAAGGTCTTCTGGCTCTAGAATGCTTTGAAAACATGCTCAAGGAAGGTATTGTTCCAAATGATGTGTCATTTCATGTTATTTTGGTCACATGCAGTTATTCAGGTCTAGTGGATGAGGGCCATTGGTACTTCAATTTAATGAGAAAATATCAAGGGCTTAGACCTGGGATATCCCATTGTACCTCTATGATTGATCTTTTAGGCCGTGCTGGGTGCCTTTATGAGGCAGAATATTTTCTTCATTCTACTAAGCAGGCTGATGTTACATGTTGGACATCTTTGCTTAGTGCTTGCAAGTTGCATCAGAATCTTGAGCTTGGGCAGCACTGCTTTGATCGAATGATTTCGTTAGATACTGATTGTTCTGCTGGTTATGTACTCATATCGAACATTTATGCAGATGTGCATATGCATTGGGAAACATGTGACGTAGAGATCTTAGGTTCTTGGGAGAGTGAGAGTCTAAAAGCCGCTTTGTAGATTGCTACATGCAGGCTGTCAAGTGTTCCAGCAATCTACCTATCTAATCTGGGTCTCCCACTTTCCCAAGGGACTTCTCTCAACACCAAAACTGCTCCAATGGGCCTGAGACGTAATCTTGACAGAGCCGAGATCATGGGACAGGTCACAAAATCCCAAAATTGCTCAATTTGTTCTTCCCTTGGGAGTGTAATCGAAGAGTGCTTCCAAACAAGCATCGGAGCCTTTTGCAGCCCTCCCCAGAAAACAGATATTCCATTACCTTCTCTCTTGGCCAAAAATCTCAATTAATTGTTTTCTTTGGCAGATTCCACAAGAACCTGAGGACCTGGGAGGAAAATAAAGCATATATTTCCTTTCAATTCCCACAGAAAGGCAGCGGAAATATATGGCCTTTGTCACCTTGCATCAGGCAAACAATATGTAAATGGTTATGGTTCAAGTATGGAACCACAACCTCTTTAGGCCAGTCACTATCCAATATGTGTTTGAAACGGCATGCAGTAAATATGTATGTATATGTGGCAGACAAAAGGTCCACCCAGGAGGAGATAACTACAATGATTTGCTGATCATATGGTTTAGATGATCAGGACTTTAGACATCCATCTCCTATGTAATTAAAAAGGATACTCTGGGGCAGTTCCTTGAACAAGAGGTATGGCATGAGAGCAAAGACACTGTCAACGGTGCAACTTAGGAGTGGTAAAACACACTCTCTTCTTTAGTCCTGTATGCAATAAGTAGGACACATCCTAGCAGCTCATGAACTTGTAAGACCAAAAATGTCCTGCTATGCTTGTATATGAGCCCACCCAACTCGGACAGTGCATTATCAAACCAAAAGAAATATCCACATAAAGAGAACTAGCCTAGGACAAACAGTGTCAACCCCTTTCTTTGCATCTCATTTTGGTGTTATCTTGATAATACTAACATGAAGAAAAGATCGAATTTTTTTGAAGAGGTGACTTTATATAAGGCCAAACTGACTAAGAAAGAGGCAAGGCAGCTTCATGAGGAATCTTTTCATGGGGGTAAACAGGACATCAGATCATTTTTAGGCCCACCATTGGTATGCCACAGGCCAATTGTGTGAGTGCAGTCGCTATAAAACTGTAATTTGTATTTACTTACTAGGTTTGCCTAGCACTTTTAAAGCTAAGAGGATGCTCTTAGATGATAGAGAGCTAATGTGCTCATTGGGTCTCATAGGCTGTGTCTCCAGTAGATGTTAATTTACTCTTTGTTTCTGTCTTGCATTCTTTCTTTATGGTGTACACATTGGACTACAAGGTCTCATCTTCTTAAAATGATCGGTCATCTGCAAGTCAGGACTGATATTAAGAGGCCAGAAGTCATGTAGCTATAAGGCAAATTTATCAAACCTAGAAATGATGGGTTTCTAAAGCTGCATTATATTTAAATGGGGATGGAAGTTATTCTTAAGACGAATAGATGAGGTCACAAGGACACCCAATATTTTCATCGCTTTCCCAAGACGTGCAACTAGTTTAATTGACATTAAAATGCCAACATGTTTTGTATTGCTGCTGCCTTATTTTCTTACTTTACAGTAACTGCTTGCTCCCATGTTTATTTGATGTCTCATTCCAGCAAGAATTTCTTTGCGCCTGCTCTGATCTATCATACATAAGAACCCTAGATAATCCTTGTTGGATGACCGTTGATATTCAACCCAAGTGCCAGTTCAATCTGAAAATGTCATCTTTGCATATTTTTCAGGCTGGAGCTTAAAGTAAGGGAGGGAATCTTGGAAAGTGGAAAGGCACTTTGACGCAAGAGCAACAAGAAGCTAAATATACTAACCATGACTAAAGGCTGAAATACTAGCTAAATATGAATCCAGCAAGGTGGCAAGACGATAAGACAGATACGTCTAATTTAAGAGCAACAAGACCAAACGCAGCAGGGGAAAGTCTTAGTAGAAACCTACAAATGGTCATACAAATTCAGTATTTGACAGATATCTGCAGTTTTGCTTATGTTCTTGAGACTGTATATTTGAAAGTACCTCTAGCACCTCGCTGAGCAAAATATGAATTCCTAAAACTAACCAAAGATATACTGGCGAGAGGCTGTTGCAGTATTTATGTTACAGCAATACTTTCTGCAAACAGGTCTGCTAGTGAATTTGATAGGGGCAAGGAAATGTTTGTGGTTAGTATAATATATTATGTATCTCCTGTATTCTCTCTCTGGGAATGCACTTCACATAAATAGCGAAACATGATATGATACATCTTACAGAATTGGCATAGGCTGGAAGTCATATTACCTATAGGGTAAGAAAACAAGAGTAACTAAACACAGCAAGAATCTTCCTAAAAACAAAGGAAAGATGGCAAATCATTAGAAAAAAGTCGAAATTGACATAACAGCTATGAGGTGAAAACTGTAAATAGGATGCCAAACATCTTCCTGTGAACATTATATAGTTTTCTTTCTTTTTCGGTTTTGGAAATCTTGGACAGACGATCTTCCACAAATACTTTGACAAGCATAACTGAATGCCAGGCATTCAAATTAGTAGCAATCATCAAGATTACCCACCTGTTGCCAAAAACTTTGCTTTACAAAATTGAAGAAATTCCAAAATTCCAATTCAACGTTTAGAGAATTGAGGGGCTTTCCGAGCTTTATGCAATCCATACTTCTTCCTCTCCACACGGCGAGGATCACGCCTTAGAAAACCTTGTTTCTTGAGGGGATCACGATTAGCTGAGTTTGCAACTACTAAAGCACGAGCAATTCCCAACAAAATAGCCTGGGCTTGAGCCGAAAGCCCTCCACCATGTGCTTTCACAATTACATCATACTTTTTATCATAACCAAGTGTAGAGAGAGGAAAGTTGACATATTGCATCCAAAGAGGGTTTCCCTGTAAATAATCTGAAGCAGTTCTCTGATTGATTATAATATGACCAGTACCTTCAACAAGAGCAACCCTTGCAACCGCCCTCTTTCGCCTGCCGGTTCCCAGAAGCTCCTGTGCAGCAATTCCACCTGGAAGCTTGGATTTTACAAACTGCTTCATATCTGGAGGGGCCGGAACTGCATCCAAACAAATGGGTTCTATGCCAATGGCCTCCGCTGCAGCTGTGGCTGCTTTAGACAAGCCAGCCATGTCTGAAGCTCTGCATTTCAAAGGCTTCCGAGTTAGAGTAAGGCCATCGGAAAGCTTCAGATTTCGCAACAAGGGTGTGAGGCCTGCAGAACAGCATGAAAATGAAGAAAGGGACTGTGGACATGGGCTTAAAAGCCTAGAATTAGTGGAGAGCGAGAGAGACGCCATCGCCATAGCCACACGCACAAATGCAAGGATAGCGCTGTTTTATGTTCCCTTGCTCCACGCTAAGCATACTTTAAAATTTATTTGTCAGCATCCAAATTACATACAGCAAATGTAAGTTGTAGGGATTTTTAGGGTTGGTTGGTGCATGGCTGGTTCGAGAAATTTTTTGGCACATTTCATTTTGTTCTAATCTTGTTCTAGAGCTACTAGTTAAAAAAAAAAACGCTGGCCAGCTGCGTTTCTTTAGGTATAGCTTCCCACCCCACAAACCTAGAGCTACTAGTTAAGGTGCCCATCGGTGCTGGCATAGGTTGGAATTTGTAACGTTGGGGACCTATAAAGGATAAGGCTGTATTATAAATAAATAAATAAATAAATAAATATATTAAATCACGCCCCTATGGGACCTTGAGGTCATGGAGCGAAAAAGGTTACATTTCATTTAAACTTTGCATAGCAAGTTTCTATAAAGTTCAACTTGTGACATAGTGGATAGTTATAAATGCTTGGGATTAGAGATATGCTCAAACTATAAATGGACTGACTGTGTTAGGAAAACAATCACAGGTGGAAAAGTGGCACTATATGGTATGCTGAGCAGATGTCACAGGGCCAGACTCACAGATTGGAATCTAAAAAAAATACTCTTTAAGACTCTTGTACAGACAGTCGTGTTATACGGCACACTAATCTGGGGGCTTCCATCTCTGTGAAATTGTGGAAACAGGTGGAAATTGTCCTTAAGCTCTTCTTATATGAGGAATTGGGAGTAAGGAAACAGGCATCATGCTAGCAGAAGCAGGACTCCTCCCATTGGAAGCAGAGGCGTCATACCAAACAATTACCTTTGTAAATAGGCTGAAGAGACAAGATGATACAAGACTTTCCAAGATTGCGATGTCTGAGTCAGCAACAAGATGGTATGAAGATGTTTTGAAATGGGCTGAGAGATGGGGGATTGAAAGAGATGTGTGGCCAGACACGGAACTAGGAACGCGAGACCTGGTGCAAGCCAAAGCAATGCAAAAAATATGGGAGACTCCAGGGACAAAAATGCAGCTCTATATCACAGAAGTTCATCCAATGCTAATCTACGGTGAACAAAACTATTTGAAGGCTTCCATCCCGAGGTACTTGAAACGTACCGTTTCCAAATACAAATGTGGCTCACATAGACTGAATATTGAGACCGGCAGATGGGCCAAAGTTCCTCGCGAACACAAGATCTGTACACTCTGTGATCTAGGAGAAGTGGAAAACGAAAGACATGTCTTTCTGACTTGTATGGAGTATGAACACATTAGGACAAAATTCGACATAAATTTCACTGATCTCATCTCATTGTGGAACACAGAGCCTATATTACTTGGTAAATATATGAAAAGTGGTTTCCTTGATACATGAAAACTGGTTGTGCCACTGTACCAAATAAGATGATTTTTGACTTGTTTAGATTCACTGTCATACTCCTTGTCGCGCAGAAATATGCAAAATTATCAAGATGCCCTTGGAGTCCTACTGGGGTGTCTGCAATAAGGACAACATCATCGGCATATAGTAGGAGCTGTATTAAGCAATCACCGAGTCTAGTTCCAGCAATCCCTCTATCTCTAAGCCAATTTTCCAGCTCGTCTATATATATACCAAACAAGGCCGGCGACAGAGGGCACCCTTGTCTTACTTCGATTGTGCTACTGACCTCCCTCATATCTGCTGTGCAACTTTGGCTATAACCTCCTCATATAGCCTTGCAACTGCGCCTCTAAGAGAGTCAGGAACACCAATCTGTTTCAACCGAATTCCCAAGCCCTTTCTGGGTACGGTATTGAAAGCTTTGGAGAAGTCTATGAATGCAATGTTTTTCTCGGCTCTTTTGCTTTTTCTATCATTGTCCGCAGCGTAAGTACATGACCTATTGTATTATGCTGTTTTCCGAAACCTGCCTGACACATTGCTCTTTTTTCATGTTCTTCAGCCATGCACTTAACTTTATTTTCAGTAGACTGCCTAGCAGCTTGGAGAAGATACTACCAACCATAATAGTCTGATAGTTTCTCACATCTGTCTTGCTTCCTGATTTATGAACTGGTATAATTTTCCCGACCTTCCATGTTTTGGGCAACCCACTAATTACTGCTTGGTTGAGAAGATGAGTAACCACTTCAATAAGTTGTTTATTCCCCCATTTTAGCAGTTCTGTACTTAGGCCTTCTAAATCTGATGCTTTACCATTTTTCATACATTTCAGTGCTGCAAGCACATCATTTGTGGTGAAGAGTTCTTCTACTATACTCATGGCCTCCATCTATCTTGAATCTGCAGAGAAGTACAATGAGTGCACCCATTGTAGCAAATCTTCTGTATCTAGATATGATTGGGTGGGCTTTGCCAGCACTGTAGACCAGAACGTTCTTGGATGTGTATCTAGCTAATTCTCGAGTTTTATCTCTCTCTGCCTTTTCTTCTGCTAGATTAGTCTTTTAAACCATTTTGGTTTAATATGGCACCCTTTGGGCAAGAACGCTCGGGCCTGGCTGCATTCTGCATCCCACCAGCTGTTGTCGGGGCGACCCTTTGGACGTGGGTTGGTGTACCCAAAGCTCCTCCCTACTGCTTCCCATATGACCTGTGTGAGAGCCTGCGACTCATGTCCTATGTCTCCAGTCCAGCCATATCGTTTCAGTAGGCCATCAAGGTCTCTCTGGTATGAATCTCGTTTCTTATAATCAAGTTTTATCTTAGGGACAAAAACTCGTCCTGGTCGGTTCACCACAGGGCTGCCAGCCATTCAAGTACCAATCCTGCGTGGTCTGAGTCTGCTAATTTTTTCTGCTATATTAAAGCTCTTAACTGTATTTGATTGTGTTTGCACAAGTAAATAATCTACTGTGCTTTCCCCCATTGGTGTCAAACAGGTGGAAGCATGTGACTCTGGGTACCTGCTTGTTCCATTTAGGATCTTTAAACCTCATACAATACCTAGTTCCAGTAAGAAATCACCCATGACATTCTTTATTGGATCAGATGATTGTCTCTTAAACTCTTCTTCTACTAGTTCTGCCAACATTATATCACCTGCCTTCTCAAAAGTTACAGCTTGGATACCTTTTGTCCGTGCATTAAAGTCCCTCACTACGATAACTTCTCCCATGTCTTTATATTTTATGATATCCTGAGTTAGTTCCTGCAGTGGATTCTCTGTGACGTCCCCTACTCATATACGGTGCACCCACCATATACAAACAGGAGTTCATCCCCCATACCAGCTCCATACTGATACAGGGCCCTCCACAATCACTGCACCCGTAACGAGTCCCAGTGGGAAGAGTGAAGGGGTCATTTTACCCCGTCTCCCTCAGGGCCTACCTAGCTGCGGAAGCGTAAACATACATGTCAGTATACAACATAAACACATATCCACCTCGAAGGGTGGGGCATCAACATCTGTATAGACAACGATCAGCATCATACATAGGGGAAATCCTACCCAAGGCTCAGACTCAAAGGGACGACTGACGGCTTGGGTCTCCAGAGTTCATTGCAGACAGAATTCATGGCAATGGATTTGGCTGGCATAAGAACATGGCTTAGGGTTGTCCACTCCATCCGCCCCTTCTGTGCACACCTTGCAGAGTAGGCTGAAAAGTGTTGGGACCCCGATCAGCCCACGGATGCATAGCCGGAAGGGGCTATATCCCCGGGTTGCATCTCCCCGGTTCGATGGGGCGGTAGGGATCACTCTCTCCAGAGGTCTACATGCTGACTCGAGGTGACTAGAGGGCCACTGCCCGTATTCGACTTGAACCCAATGGAGGGTGACGCATCACCCCACGGGTGTCGAGCCCATGCCTTACCCACACGCAGTGGCAAGGCATTAGACCTAGTCACAATGATTCCCGGTAGCACTAACACACCATAGGGATGCCTCAAGAGTTAGAAACACCTAACCTCCTTGTAAGCCGGGCCTCGCCCCTTCACCCACAACCGTGTGGGTTCTTGTACAGGCCGAATCTATAGTGTGCTAGAGAGGCTAATCTAGGAGCATCTACTACCAAGCTTTAGGTCTCTACCCCCCTTCCCAATACAAGGAGTCCATAGAGATACATCATCCATATACATCACAGAAGAACTAAAGAACAAGATCTAATCTATATCATAGAGTTAGGTTCTTTAGTTAGAGTCTGGTATCTAGAGATCTAGAGGGCTGCTATGGCCAATTTAATAGGCTAAACCTACTGATTTAATGACTAGAAGATGGTTTAGGCTATTAAATAGACGAAATACCTGATCCTTGAGTTCCTCATCCTGCCCTGAGCTCAACCATCCTGCTAAACTGCTCGAATCAAGGGGAACTAATGGGGCAATTCGCTCAGACAGAGTCTGAGAGGCGGTTTTGACCCCTGGGGCAGTCAAAACAGAGCTCTAAAACCCTAGAAACGAAAAATGGGCAAGTTAGGGTTTCCCTCCTTAAATAGACAAGGGGGTTAGCTAGGGTTTCCAATTATCCCCTTTAGGCATGTGGGATAATTGGGAATGGGCCCACTTGCCTTTAATGGCTATGTGGCAAAAATGTGCTCACATGGAAAGGTGTGCACATTTTTGGATGTGCACATTGGAAAATGTGCACATTAATTGCACCATGGGTATGGCCCACTTGGCATAAAGTGTCCACATGGGAAGATGTGCACTTAGATAAATGTGCACATGGTTAAATGTGCACATTAATAAATGCACATTCCTTGTAAGTTGCCCCCTAGGGGCTACCCGCCTGGCTACACGTCAGTCGGGGTGGCGTGTACGCGTGACGGGGCAGTACAGTATATGTCCTGGGACCGTATACTGTGCTGGAACGTCACATTCTCCCCACCTTGAAATGATGCTGTCCGCAGCATCTTGGGTCTCCCCACCTTGGGATCTTCCAAACCTGCAATCAACCTGATACATACGATATACTACTATAATACTTACACATTTACTAAGATTACCTTAAGGTAATATTTTTAAAATAACTTATCAATTCATAACATCGTCAAACAAGTTACTCAACAATTCACTTATCACAACAATTTAGTTTGTCAAAATTTTAACATTTGCTAATTATTGTTCGAGGTACTCTTCATTCCTTGCAACACATTCCAACAAAATTTGTGTTGCAAGTCTTCGTAGCTCGACCTCCTTGCCCTCCGGAGCGCTCTATTGGCCTGCAGGTCGACACTACGTTAGTACCATTTTAATTATTAATAAAATTTTGGTTATATGGTGACCACCCCACCTATCTACATGAATGCATGGCTAATCTCCCGGCGTAGGAAGAGGATGAATCTTCCATTATGGCCGCGGAGACAGCACCTAAATGCCTATATGCCGCTCATGCCTACACCTCTAGTTGCCCAGCGTGGAGGATATCCTTCCCGTATATGGGGCGTGAAGGATAAATTCCTCCTATCAAAGCATATATGGGGCTAAAGGTGCCTTTCCTATCAATGCATCTCTCAATGACCTCTTTTCTCTCGAGGTCGTCTACTTTCGTGGGACAGAAGTAGACTTTCTAATCTACCTTCCACTCGTCCACGCGGAAATGCGGTCATGCCTACATCGACATTACACCACGCCCTAGAGATCACCGTAGTGGTCCCATCATCGGTAACAACGAATGCGACCCATACCTAGCATAGGTTGCATGCGTAGATTAATCTTAACTACACATAGAATTAATCTACACAAATCGACATGCCTGAGCCGATTTCTTCGGAGATGACCTTGCCGTTCCATTGCTCCATAAACTGTGGGTACTGCTTTAATAAATCCTTCTTAAGTACCCACGTCGCGTCTTCCACTGGCAAGTGTTTCCACTTGACCAAGTATTGGAGGAACTCCGACCTCCTTGTTTTCTTGAAAGCTTTATCAAGAATCAATTCTGGAACTATTTCCAGCTCCTCCTCCGTCATTTCCAACAACGTTGGAGTGTCCAAGACTTCGTCTGGATTGGAGTATGCTTCTTCAATAAACTCACGTGGAAGACCTTATGAATCTTTAGGTGTGCTGGCAAATCTAGCTTGTAGGCTTGATTACCTACTCTCTCGACTACTCTGAAAGGTCCAGCCCACCTTGGAGCAAGCTTCTTGCAATTTCCGATCCTGAGCTTCGCCTGCTTCACCTTGATCTTCAGCCAAACATCGTCGCCAACTTGGAATTCTCTAACTGTTCGATGCTTGTCGGCGATGCTCTTTTGTCGACTCCTTGCCGCTAGGAGATATCCTCGAACCTCTTCCACCAACTGCTGCATATCGGCCAACATCTGCTGCGAAACTTCTACTTTTGACACGGAATTGTGCCAAGTGTCTGGAGTTAGGCATTGATAGCCGTAATTGATCATAAACGGCGACATTTGGGACGATTCCTGCTTGGTGCTATTGTATGCAAACTCCACCAAGTGAATAAATTCTTCCCACATACCTTGCTTATTCCAGACATAGTTTCGTAGCATGTCCTCCAAAATCCTGTTGGTCCGCTCCGTTTGGCCATCCGTCTGAGGATGATACGTCGTGCTCATGGATAACTTCGTCTGAATGGTCGCAAAGAGGTCTTGCCAAAAGGCACTCATAAACTTCGGATCCCTGTCGGAAATAATCTCCCTTGGCATACCATGAAGTCTGAAGATCTCTTTGGTGAAGAGCTTCGTTGTATCCATAGCCGTGTCTGTGGTCCTGCAAGGCACAAAATGTGCCATCTTCGACAACTTGTCGACGACTACCATCAAGGCATCCTTCCCTCTTAGCCCTGTTATAAAATCCATGCTGATTACTTCCCACTTAGCGTTTGGCACCGCTAATGGCTCTAATGCCCCAGGAATTCGAAGCTGCTCTGCCTTCGTCTGCTGGCATAGCTGACATTCTCTGATGTATCGAGCTACCTGCTTCTTCATTCCTGGCCAATAATAGCTGCTGCACACTTTAAAATATATTTTCATGAATCCCGCATGGCCAGCTATTGGGCTGTTGTGCGTGTCATGGAGGATCAATTTCCTTACACCTGATGATTCCGGCACGCACAATTTGTTCTTATGGTATAACAGGTTGCCTTCCTTCTTATAATGCTTAAAGGCCTCCCGCTCTTTATCTGTTCTAGCCTCCCTCGAGAGGCTTGCCCATACTTCCTTGAAATCCCCATCCGTTGGCAAGGACTCTTCAATCTTCTTACCAAAGTCGCTGGAGATCGTCGAGATTGCGTTGCAATGCACTCTAGTTGTCAGGGGATGCCTTGAAAGCGCATCCGCTACCACATTGAGCTTCCCTGGCTTGTAGACTATATCAAAGTCATACTCTTCAAGGAACTCCATCCATCTTCTCTGCCTCAGGTTGAGGTGTGGTTGCGTAAATACATACTGGAGGCTCTGATGATCTGTATCCAATTGGAACTTCCTTCCCAAAAGGTAATGCCTCCAAATTCTTAATGCCCTGACAACCGCAAGCAATTCCTGATCATGGGTGGGGTAGCGTGTTTCGGCGTCATTCATCTTCCTGGAATCATACGCTACCACACGCTCTTCTTGCATGAGCACTGCACCTGTAGCTATCTTACTCGCATCTGTTGCTACAAGCTTATCTTTCTCTGGGTCCGGCAGGGTTAGGACTGGGGCGGTTGTTAAAGCTTCCTTCAATAATTCAAACCCCGCTTGGGCTTTCTTGTGCCAATGCTCTGCCCAGTCTTTCACCTTTTCCGCCCTCGTCAAGTCTGTTAGCGGGGCTGCTAACTTAGCAAAGTTCTTCACGAACTTTCTGTAGTACCCTGCTAGGCCGAGAAAACTTCTGACTTCATGCACATTCTTCGGTGCCGGCTACTGAATCACTGCTTCAATCTTGGCAGGATCCGTTGAAATTCCTTCTGCTGATATCACATGCCCTAGGTATTCCACCCTCTCCGTTGCGAAGTGACACTTCGACAACTTGGCGTACAACTGGTGCCTCTTCAACTTTTCTAGCACTCTCCTTAAGTGTTGCACGTGTTCTTCAAGGGATCTGCTATACACCAAAATGTCGTCAAAGAATATAATCACAAAGGTGTCTAAAAACTCCCTGAAGATGTCGTTCATGAGCCTCATGAACGTCGCTGGGGCGTTCGATAAGCCGAAAGGCATTACCGTGAACTCATAATGCCCATACCGCATTTTGAAAGCGGTTTTATGGATATCTTCTTCCTTTATCCGGATCTGATGATAACCTGACCTTAAGTCAATTTTGGAGAAGATCTTTGCACCCTGGAGCTGGTCCATCAAGTCATCTGATCTGGGAAGCGCATACTTGTTCTTAATGGTGTGCTTATTCAACTGCCTGTAGTCTATGCACATCCTTAAACTGCCATCCTTCTTCTTAACAAACAGAATGGGCGCTCCAAACGGCGAGACGCTAGGTCTAATGAAGCCTAGGTCGAGCAATTCCTGCAATTGCTTCTTTAGCTCCGTTAACTCCTGCGTCGTCATTCTGTATGGAGCCTTACTTGCCGGCTTTGTTCCCGGTTCGAGTGCTATCTCACACTCGACTCCCCTATAAGGAGGAAGCTGCTTGATCTCATCTGGAAAGAGATCATGGAACTTCGTGATCAAGTTAGCTACCTGCTTAGGTAACTTGCTGAGCCCCTCATCCTTCTTGCCTTCTTCTGGCTCAGGCTCTTGGATCTCAAGCTTGAAGATATAAGCTACCTGCTCACTCTTTATGCATTTGAGCATCCGTTTAGAAGAGATACACTGCATGATGGGAACAACTTCCTTACCTGTGATCTCAATGATCTTGCCGTCGGGAGTTGGGAAGGTCACCTTCCGCTTCCCACAATCGATGATGGCCCCTGCTGGCCCAAGATACTCCATTCCTATGATCAGGTCATACTTGCCAATGCCCATTACTTCGCCTATCCGGATATTAATCCCGCAAGTCGATGTCGAAATTAATTCTCTCTTACCCGCCCCGCCGCTTACCGCTTCCACTTGCTAAGAGAACGGGCCTCGGCTTTGACTTCAGTGGTTTCAACTTCAACATTTCAACCATTCTGGGGGATGCAAAGTTATGGCTACTTCCTGAGTCTATCAGGACTATGAAAGATATGGCCTTGGCCTTGCCTACTGTAGAAATTACCTTGTACTGGCTCTCTGCTTGCTCTGGTCTATTGGGCGGCAAAGATATGACACTCACCACGGATGTAGTCGCGGGCTGCCTCGCCCCGTCGCCGTCGCACAATGTCCCAATCTCCCCAACTCGCTTAGCGCCAGATCATGACGAGGGGCGCTTTACATTGTCCTATGGCCCGGCTGGAAGCACCTGAAGCAAAGCCGCTTTTCTATGCACTCCCCTCTTTTCTTGGGCATAGCCCGCAAAAGGATCGCCTTTGCTTTTGAGTAGTTTGACCCTCCCCGCTTGTCCTTGAAGGACACCCGCTTCTTTTCCTCGCTGCTTCCCACGTTTGCCACCATATGGGGCTCTAGCTGGACTGGGCTGGTTGCCCTAGGGCTATAACTCCCTCGCCGCCTTTGCCTTTGTCCGAGCAATACCGCTGCCTCGCCCGCTATTCCGAGGTCCTGTTCCTTGCAAACTTATTGCCTTGGACTCGCCGATCATCGTCTTAGGGTTTATTGCCCTTACAAACTTGCGGATCTCATCATTCAGCCCCTCAATATAGCTTTCCAATCTGCATGCTTTTCGCCCAACTTTGGCACATAAAGCCTTAGCCTCATGAATTCCTCTGTATATTTTTGAACTGATTTGTTGCCTTGCTGCAATCTGTAGAACTGCTGCATCATACTGGACTTGTGCTCTCTCGGAACGTAGTGGCGCTTGAAGGCTTTAGCAAACTTCTTGAACCTGCAAGCATCCCTGCTCAAGCCATGGGCCTTTGCATACCCCTTCCACCATATCGTCTTTGCTCCTTTTCCAGGTTGGCTATTGCCACCACGCCTTTATCCTTGTCCTTCATCCCATAAGCGTTGCCATATCCACTCATCTCATCGAGCCAATCCTCTGCCTCCATGCCTGACCTTGCTCGAGCTTCCTGGCCTTCCAAACATTTCCCAATGTAGAGTCTACCTTCTTCTGGTAATCAGAGGTTCTTGTGTCCCTTTGTCGTCCATCTGTGGTATCCCTCTGCCTTCCCTCTCGGTGTTCCTCGCCTTCCATCCGTTGGGTCCGGGCCTGCTCTTCCTCTTCCTCGGTCGGTCCGGATCGGAGATTGAGTCGGGAGGATTCCGGAAGGAGGACCTCATTCTCTTTGCTCCTCTTCTTGTCCTTCCTGTTTTCCGAGCTGATGCTTGCGGCAATTGAGCGTTGCCCACGACCGGCTCACCTCAAGCAGCTAGCAAAGCCTTTATCCGCCAAGGTCCGGCCCTCATCTCGTGATATTTCCTCTTCGGGGTCATGGGTCCAAATTCCTCAAACAGTTCCTTGCCGGAGGTGGCCTGGGCGGACTCTGTTCTTCCCTGAGGTCTTGGCATTGTCGTTCCCCTGAGCCTAGGCCTCTAACTGCATACACAAGTGATTCATGGCTATGTGGTTAGTTTTACTTGTTCTCTTGCATTATAAGTGGTTTGTTGGCATAGTTGTGGGACAAAATACATCAACAAAACATTTAAAGTGCAAAAGAAATTATATTCATATATTATATAATATTTTAGTACAAAAAGTCTCCGGGATCAAGAGTCTAACTAATCTTGAAATCGCCGGTAAGATGGGTTGTCCTCAAGGAACTTCTTAACTTGGGCCGTTCCTACCGAATGACCCAAGTTCCTGAAGACGCTTGCTGACGAGCCGCCGCCCTGCAAGGCTCTCGCCAACTCTTCCACCCTGCGGTCGGATGTGAGGGCCGCGGCCACCGCTAATCTCGCCTGACGTCGATGAGGTATGGCAAAGTCGAAGAGGTCAAGTGCCATTGCTCTCTTGACTAGGACAGCATAGTCGACATTTGCCGCTATTCGAGCGTGCCTCGGCCAAGCCCGAGAGTGCAATAAGCATGAACACTCCTTCTTCACCCCGGGCGAACTTGCGGTGTACTACCGCTATTCTCCCATCCAAAGAGCCAGGGGCGTGTAGTACCTTAGGGATCTCACATTGTGTGTCACGAAGCTTCTCCGCTTGTTTGGCCTCCAAAATTTTATGTCGGCTCGGCGCACTCGTCGACCTCTATCTCTCGTGAGGTCTCGGTAGTCTTCGATTGTGGCGTCGACTGCCTGAGGTCGATTCCTGCTCCTCTTTGCTGGAGGTGGTGTCGAGGGACTCGACATCGGGATCTGCCGGTGGTCTTGCCTCCGATCCCCATCCGTCCCCGGATGGCGATGAACTCTTCTTCAGATGGCGGTCTCCGGGGTTTCCATAACCTCGTCTTATCTTCTGTAGGCCTGGATATCAGAAGTCGACTCCCCTGTGTAGGTGTCGCCTTCGCGCACTTGAAGCGGAAAGTCCGAGACTCCCCCACGATGAAGTCGCCCAAGTCGACCGCCGTAGTTGGTGGAGCAGATTCATCCACCTGAGCTCCTCTCCCCGATTCGGGAGGTTCTCAGATGTCGCTGAGGAGTAAATACTCCTCTCCGTCGATGATGATAGGGGCTAGGCTTGTAATGCCTAGCCCAAGTGGGGGAGCAACTCTGAGGTTCTCGGCTCGCTCGCGGTTAACCAAATCCTCTTACGCTTTGTCGCCGTTCCTCGCCCTCGAGTCTAGCTCGATACTCTTCGCCGTCCGACTCCTCTTCTTCCTCTCTTCCTTCTTGCTCTTGCTGGTACTGCGAAAGCATCTGCTCTTCTGCTCGGGCTGCTATGGGGTCCACCTCCATGGGAGAAATAGAGGTTGCCCCCAATGGGTTTTCGGCACGGTGGGATAGGAAGATAGCTAGGGTGGCGGTGTAGGAGAAGTACTTGGTCCTGTTAGCTGTCAGGACCATGTAGTCTGGCAGCCTCTGCGCCTTGTTAGTTAAGTACTTGGCGATGTTGGGGACATCACCCAAGGCTGTTTGAAGGGATGGGCGAGGAACAAAGTATCTTATGCAAGGGGGGAGCTGGATGAGGGAGGGTCCTACCCTAGCTTGGAACTCTGCTAAGACTTGTCTCAGATCTTGGTGTTGCATTCAATATGGGCTTGACATCAATTTCTTTCCGAAGACTCTAAGATGTCATTGGCGTCCGCCCTGGCGATGGGCAATCGGGCGCTGTACCATCGCCTGAAGTCAGCAGTGGCCATTGATCTAGCGAGGAAGAGAGTGTCAAACAGATGCAGAAGCGCCTCAGGGAGCTGGAAGATCGCCTAAGCAGTGGAGAGCAGACTTGTAGGGTGCTAATTGAGAAAAGGGAGACCTATTTATAGGAAAAGGGAAAACCCTAATTTTGGATGACCTCGAATTTTCTGGAATTGGGCGATTCTAACCTATTAAGAGGTGCAATTGAGAGTTTGAAGACTACTTTTAGGGTTTGAGCATGCTAAGATCGACTAATGAACCTATTGGAACAAAAATCATTGGGATGTGGCATGGTGACAAAATGCTGAGAGGTAGACCGATAATGAAAAGCTCATTTTCTGCCCTAGCGCGACGTGTGAGACATGGGCTCTAAATGGGCTAAACTTGGTCAATTTGAATGATCTAAGGCTGTAATTCTACTGAACTCGTCGAGTTAGGCAGAATTGACTCCTTATTTGGTCGATTTGGAGCAGTTTTGGACATTTTTGGGCATGGTCTCACACGTTGCGCCCAGCCCGAAAATGAGATTCTCATTTTCTGTCCTGGCGCGACGTGTGAGACATCGTCTCAATTTTGCTCAAAAACTCCAATTTGGCCAAAACAAAAGCTAGAATTCAATATCCTAACCTAATTAAGCAAGATTTAGACACATTATTTACACAAAAATTCTTTATATTAACAAAAAATTTCGTTATTTACAAAAAGGTTCAAGGGCGTTCTCCCTTGATGTGTCTAGCTAAGTACATATCCTGCCTCATGAGCGTGACCCTCTTCGGCGTGGAACTGCGGGCCGTGGAATCTTCAAAATGCTGCACTATTTTTAAGCCTCTGCCGCCTCCCCCCCGTAAGCACAAGATTTCATCGTCCACGCGCATGTCCGTGTTGTACTCTGCATGACTTCTGGACCAAGCATTGAAATGGTGCCCTGGGGATCAAGAGTCCATAACCCATTTGAAGTGCCGGATTTCCTTGAGGGCCCTCTTCGCTCCTTCTCTTGCTTGCTCTTGGTCCGCTTCTTTCCCGGGTGCTCTCGGGAGGCTTGGGCTTGGGTGGCGGGCTTCGCCGGTCCGGCTTTTTGTTGGGCCCGCCTTCAATCGTTCTCACCACCGCGGCTCCCCGGTAGTAAGCGTTTATGCGCCTCCCACTTAGCCATGTAGGCGTTGTGCTCCTTGATCTTCTTCTCGATAGACCTTGGCGGGGTCTATCACGTCATTCCCCGTTGTGGCCGCGGGGCTTTAACTCTATCCCACGTCGGGAAAGGTGGGGGCTTTGGCGCTTGCCCGGGCTGCTCCTCTTCCGGTGCCACCTGCTGGGGTACTTCCTTCTCCACGGCCGGGGGTTTCGAAGAGCTTACCCCCTCTGTGTTGGGGACGTAATACTCGTCTGAGTCGTCGGTCGAAGGCGGGGTCTGCTCGCCTGATGGCTCGTTGATGACGGGACCCATTGCTCGCTTACCAACCTTTACAATGCCTTAATGCCTTTGGCCTTCCTCTTCTTTGGCCCGCCGGCTGTGGTTGGGTCGTCTTCCCGGCTCTTCGTCCTCCTCTCTCGGCAGTGCTCTTTGGCTTCATATTTGCTGATGAACGCCGCGAGGTCTGCTTCTTCAGCAGGGCTAAGCCTTGGCTGCCGCTGCTCCTCTCTCTCTTCCTCCTCCTGTAGACGGGCCCAAGCCTCGAGTTGCTCCTCGACGGTCGGCTGCCCCATCTGCTCTCGTTCCTCCCTGCTCCTTCTTTCCTCCTCGGCGATTTCTTCGAGGATCTGGTGCATTATGTCTGGGCGCTCGTCGTCTAGGACCTCCGTCTGCGTAAACCCCGATCCATCCACGCCTCTGGGTGGAAGAAGATTAAGCCTTTGCCTGAAAAGGCGTTCTTGGAGTATCCTCCGAATGAGGGCGGGTCGCCGGGCGCTGACGATTCGCCTCGGCGGGGCTTCCTAGCGGTCTGTTTTGTCCGGGCCATGTTCGACGGTTCGCCGATCCGAGTTATGCGCCAGAAGATCGCCTTGGCAAGGAGAGCAGACTTTCTAAGCAGGGTACGCGAAAATGAGGGGGTCTAGGTCTATTTATAGGGGTCGATTTTTTAGGTCAAATTCCAAACTACCTTTTTGGGTTGCTTAAAACACCTAAAATACCTAAATTTAAGCAAGGTCTCACACGTTGCGCCCAGACCGATAATGAAAAGCTCATTTTCTGTCCTGGCGCGACGTGTGAGACATGGTGGGTCCCGCTACTAAATGTTATACTTTCTAAGCATATAACATGTCAATTTTACTATTTCTTAGCTCAAAATTAGAATTATCAAGTTATTTTTCTGTAATTTATAACTTTTTAGTGTGTTCAAAATTTAATGTTCTCACGCTATGCCCGGTAAAATGAGATTCTCATTATCCGTCTCCGGCGCGACGACGTGAGACCACCCTACTTTTTGAAGGTTGGCTCACCAATTTTAGTCTTTTATGTTTTCATTATGTTTTCAAATATTTCTAACCTGCTAGCTTAGCATAAACTACAAAAATGAGAAAAAATTTTCCCATGTTTCGAGGTTTAAGGATCCTATCAAGTTAGTGCTATCGAGCATGGTCGCTTTGCTCTTGGTCACCAAGAACATTGCTCGATACCACCGTGGACGCCCCCTACTCATATACGGTGCACCCTTTGTATACAAACAGGAGTTCATCCCCCATACCAGCTCCATACTGATACAGGGCCCTCCACAATCACTGCACCCGTAACGAGTCCCAGTGGGAAAGAGTGAAAGGGGTCATTTTACCCCGTCTCTCAGGGCCTACCTAGCTCCTAAGCCGTAAACATACATGTCGGTATACAAACATAAACACATATCCACCTCGGGTGGGGGCATCAACATCCGCATAGACAACGATCAAAGATCATACATAGGGGAAATCCTACCCAAGGCTCGGACTCAAAGGGACGACCGACGGCTTTGGGTCTCCGTGAGTTCATTGCGCATGCAATTCATGGCAATGGATTTGGCTGGCATAAGAACATGGCTTAGGGTTGTCCACTCCATCCGCCCCTCCTGTGCACACCTTGCAGAGTAGGCTGAAAAGTGTTGGGACATGGTTAAATGTGCACATTAATAAATGCACATTCCTTGCAAGTTGCCCCCTAGGGGCTACCCGCCAAGTTACTACGCTACGCATACCGCCGGTCGGGTGGCGTGTACGCTGATGATGGGGCGACAAGATTACGCCCCGGACCGTGATATCGTGGCTTTGAACGTCACATTCTCTCTGCTCAAGTTTCCATGTTTGTATATCTGCGCAGATAGCGGGGCAAAGTAGCATGATGCCAGATATATGGTCCTGCTTAGTTCCAGTTTAACCCACATACATACTGGTTGAGCTCATGTGCTTCCATCCATGTGACTTTTTTTGTTAATTCATTTCTGACATACACTACTAGTCCACCATAGCCACGTCCTACTCCTGGTTCCTTCTTATTCCAAGCAGAACCAATAAGTGAGAACCCATGAACCAATAAGTGAGAACCCATTCAACTGTGGCAAACCTCGGGCTTGATGTTCCTAGGTTTCTAAAAATAACAGCAAGTCTGTCTTATTCCATTCCTCTACTGTAGCATCTGTCTTTGCCTGATCTAGACCTTGCATATTCCATGTTACAGGATTGTTGACAGGTCCTGTAACAAGTCAGAATATTCCATGTCACCCCAAAGGGCATGACGGTTAATTATAGACATATGATATTTGTTCAGTATTCTCTATTTTGGTTATCTGATCATTTCTTCTCTTTAAGCTACGGCAAGCGCGGAGATGGGTTTTAGGAAGCAGAAAAAGGATTTGACAGAAGCTCTTACAGTTCAGAGGGCTATTATCAGAGTAAATCAAAGGCTGGACCAACGAAATCTTAGGAAGAAGAAAAGGCAGAGAATCAGGAGAAAATCCGTATTTGAAAGACTAAGATTCAATTAAAAGATCAAGTTCTAGAAGATCAGGATGGAATCAATCTCAAGAGGAAAGTATGTGATTGAGAAATTTAATGGGAAGAACTTCCATACCTGGCAGGTAAAATTGAAGTTTCACCTGATTGAGAAAGATCTTTTTGGTATGGTAGATGAATCTGAGAAAAATCCCACAGATACAACGGAATTGGTGAAATGGAAGTTGAAGAACAAACGAGCCATGGCAATGATTGGACTGTGCCAGAAACATTTGGAAGACATTAGAGAGTATTTTTTATGCTCAAGCCAAGAATTCCAAAGTGTTATTGAAAAGGCAGCTCTTTGATTTGCGCATGAATGAAGGGGAGAATTTGGCTGATCATGTCAATCAGCTAAGGTCGCTCATGCACCAACTTGCTGGGATTAATGCTTTGGTAGATGATGAAGATGCCAAGGTAGTGTCGTATCATAGTCTTTCTCCATCTTATAGCAATGTAGTGACAACTCTACAGATTGTACAGGGCCTAAGTTTGGATCAGATCATTGCTTCTTTGCTTGAAGAAGAACGAAGGCAAGGTGGAGGGGATTCCTCCTCATTGGCAATGTTTGTCAAGCAAAAGTCTCAAGATTCCAAATGCAGCAGTGAAGGAGTTGAGTTAAAGGCTAAAAAAGTTTTAACTGCAAGGATCGAGCCACAAGTAGTAAGTCCTCTAGAAAAACATCTTTTCGATTTCGCAAGAAAAAGGGATTATATAATTCTTGTAAGCAGTCGGGGCATTATGCTCGGGACTGCCCAACTCGCCTTAAAAAAGGTAAGGAAAAGACATTTAGTGCAGAAATGGATGAAGAGAGAAGCTTTATGGCTAGATGTGGGAATTAGATTGTCAAAGATGAGCAGCATGTCATATGGATGGATTCTGGAGCAACCCAACACATGTGTCCAGTAGAGAGTTATTTCTTAGCCTGCACAAGGAACAAGAAATGTTATGCTGGAGATGATTTTGGACACTTTATTTTAGGAGTTGGAAGAATCAGAATCTCATTAGCAGACGGCATCAAGAGGATTATACAAAATGTCCTCTATGTACCAGGAGTACAAAGATTTTACTATCCATTGGAGCGCTTGCAGATCTTGGATACTCAGTATGATTTGATCAGATTGTCAAGTCTTGACAAAAGACATGCAAGTGGTGGCTTCTGGCGTGCGGCATGCATCTCCATATCGTTTGGATGCACATGTAGAAGAGAATGTACAGCCTGGAGCAGAATGTATGATGATGGTTCAGGGAGAGAATCAGCAGTTGGCACTTTGGCATAGAAGACTTGGACACTTTGACCCCAAAGCTATAGTGGAGATGCATAAACAGAATATAGTTGATGGGCTGAATATTGCAACATACAGGCCTCACAATGTGACGCATGCATCTTAGGGAAGCTTAGGAGGAAGCCATTTCAAAGAGACAAGTGTGAGCATGCTGCAGTACCGTTGGAGATTGTACACGGTGATATTTGTGGCCCCATGACTCCAGACACTCTTAGACACAAAAGATACTTCATCACATTTATCGATGACTATTCTAGGAGAGTATGTATGTGCTTGATTGCCCGTAAATCTGAAACTCTTTCTATATTTCAGATTTATGTAGCCCGAGTTCAGGTGGAGACAAATAGAAAAATTCAAACACTTCGGACTGATAAGGGCGGTGAGTACACATCTCGTGCTTTTATGTCCTATTGTCAGATGCAAGGAATTCAACGGCAATTTACAACCCCATATACACCTGAGCAGAATGGGTTAGCTGAGTTGAGCATATGAATAAGACATTAGTGGTGGCAACAAGATGTATGTTGGCATATTCAGGTCTTCCAAAGACATTTTGGGGAGAATCTTTAGCAACAACAGCATACATAAGGAATCGAGTGATGGCGTACAGTCATGGGAAGTCTCCTGAGGAAGTTTGGACAAACAAGAAGCCAAATATTGAGAAGATGGGGATATTTGGATGTCTAACCTATGCGCATATATTTCAAAAGAGAAATGGAAGAAATTGGATTTTAAAGCACAAACTGCAATCTTTGTGGGATATGGAGAAGCTGAAAGAGGTTACAGATTATATTCAATGGAAGATCATCGGTTCTTCTATTGTAGAGATGTAAATTTTCGAGAACACCTCATCTACAAAGATCTTCTTCAAGCGGCAGTAGTTCCTTCTTCTATTGGTACTAGTGCAGTGATATTAGAAGAAATGGATGATGAGGACGCATATCTTGAAGCTAACGATCAGCACGTGGTCCATTGATGAGCAGGAAGTTAGTCCAGATTTTAGGCCTCAACGTCCATTCTTAACAGGTCCAAATCCAGCACCCAGTTCCATCAAGTGGGACCACATGTCGGCGGGAGCACATCCAAACAAAGTGGCTCATCCAAAACTGGAGTACGTGTCGAACCATATGTTACAAGAGCTGGTTGTGTGACGAAGCGAACTGTAGCAGCAAAATCATCCATTTTCCAATCCAAGAGGAAGCGGTTGTACATGGCACATGCTGATCCTGTTGTTCTTGAACCTAATTCTTTTGCAGAAGCTATGTCAGGAATGTATGCCGATGAATGGAGAGCTGCTGCTAGTGCAGAATTTGACTCCTTGCAAAAGAATAACACTTGGCGCCTCGTTCCATTGCCTCAAGGATGCAAACCTGTAAGTTGTAAATGGCTCTTTAAGGCTAAATATAAATTTGGTGGCACAATTGGACAGTTTAAGGCGCGTTTAGTAGCCCGGTGGTTTACACAAGTTGAGGGTTTAGACTTTACTGAAACTTTTTCTCCAGTTGTTAAAATGGTTTCCATTCGAGTATTATTGAATTTAGCAACAACACTTGATCTTGAAGCCCATCAGATGGACATCAAGACCGCATTCTTGGATGGAGAACTAGATGAAGACATCTATATGAACCAACCAGAGGGATATGTGCAATCAGGATCTGCCAAGCTTGTATGTAAACTGAATCGTGCTATCTATGGCCTAAAACAGTCTCCATGACTATGGTACCAGCTTATGGATAGGTATTTTGCATCATTGGGCTTTGAAAGAAATGGGCTAGATTCTAATGTTTATGTGCGTCAGCAAGGCACACGATGTTTTGTCATTGTTGCTCTATATGTCAATGATTGTATTCTAGTAAGCAACAATTTGGCATCATTGGAGAACTTGAAGAAGTAGCTCAGCTCCAGATTTGACATGACAGATTTAGGTGAGATCCATTATTATCTTGGAATACAGGTGCTTTGAGACAGGGGGAGAAAGCAACTTATTATGTCTCAAAGCCGTTATATCCAAGACATGCTTGTACGCTTTGGCATGCATAGTTGTAAGCCTGTTAGTAAACCCATGGAAACAGGTCTGAAATTGTCTAGAGATGATTTGCCAAAGAGTTCAGAAGAGTAGGAGAATATGAGATCAGTCCCTTATCGTCAGGTGGTTGGCAGCCTTATTTATGCAATGGTTTGTACAAGACCAGATCTTTCATATGCAGTGGGAGTCACTTCACAATAATCCAGGAGCATTACATTGGCAAAGTGTGAAACGAATTATGAGGTATTTGAAAGGAATAGTAGTGATTATGCTTTGATGGAAGAGAGAAGCCGTGGCTTGTAGGATATACTGACGCTGATTGGGCGGGGGATTCTGATACTAGGAAGTCCACGTCTGGGTATTGTTTCAGCCTTGGAAGCAAAGCGTGGTAGCACTATCAAGTATAGAAGCTGAGTATGTGGCAGCCACACATGCAGCCAAAGAAGGAGTATGGTTGAGAAGACTTTTAGAAGGATTGTATCATGAAAGACTTTTAGAAGGATTGTATCAACTATGTTATGGAGTGATAATCAGGGGTCCATTGCACTTACAAGGAATCCAAAATGTCATGCTCTAACTAAACATATACAGACTCAATATTATTTTATCAGAGAGCAGGTTAATGGAGTTCTTGGACTTATGTTTGTTGGCACGGAGCAGATGGTAGCAGATGTATTCACAAAGCCTCTTGCCAGAGACAAGTTTGAGATGCACATGACTGCTCTTGGAGTAATAGAGATACATGAAGACAAAGAAGACACGGCTGGACCTTCAACAAGTGGGAGTGTTACAGGATTGTTGACAAGTCTTATAGCAAGTCAGAATATTCCACGTTACCCCAAAGGGCATGACGGTTAATTATAGACGCATCTTATATTTGTTCAGTATTCTCTGTTTTGTTTATCAGATCATTCCTTCTCTGTAAGCTATGGCAAGGGCTATTCTTGTCTAATCCATAATATATCATCCTTTTATTCTGTAATAAGACCTTCAAGGTCCAAAGGCCCTAGTCTTTCCTTTTCTTTATGAATGCAACAAAGCCCTCATTTCTTGCTTCTTTGACTTTTGTCCATTCTTTCTTTCGAATTTCTAGTTGTGCAGGTGTAAGATCTTGGTCCAGCCAGATCTTGTGGCCTTTTAGTGCCCCTCGATTCTGGAGAACCCTTTCACGAGCTTCCACACTTCTAAACTTTATCAAGATAGGTCTGTTGTAGCTATTTGCTTTGCCTAATCTTCTGCAGTGTATCACCTGTGGTTCATGTAAATGCATGATGTCTTGAAAGAAATGTGCTACTACGGCATTGACATCTTCTTCTGCAGTTTCTGCTATACCTGAGACTTTCAAAGTCCAGGCTCTTAATTCTAGTTCTATATTCTGCTCTCTAATTTTTTCCTGGTGTGAGATCATTTGTTCGTTTGTGACATCTGCTACCACATTTGCCAGTTCAGATTGGAAATTCAGAATTAGCTGTCCCTGGTCTGGAAAACTCTGTGGCAAGCGTGCCCGTAATATGTGTTCTGTGCCTTGAGTACCAGTTCCTCCATCGCCTTTCTGATTTGTAGCATCTCATTTTTTATTTCAAGAACTAGTTGTAGCAGATCTGTGTCTACTTCTGATTCTCCCCGTGAAGGGGAACCAGCCTTCCTTCGAGTCATACGAATCCGAAGGCGCTAACCCTAGGCGGATGCGACAACACAAAATTTAGTGATGTAAAATAACACTAACTAGCATAGCATTGTAAAATCACACTACCTAGCATTTAGTATTGTAAAATCACATTACCTAGCATAGCATTGTTGGGGAGAGGCAAAACTTGTAAATAATAAGGGAGCTTAAAAATTCCAAAGTTTAAATCAATATTGTTCTAATATTTAATATTTGAGCTCAATAGTAAACATGTACCCGCCATTGCCATGCATTTATAGGCACGTGTATATATGGAGTTGATACCTATACAGGATTTTTGACTAATTAGTTTTGGCATGTCTCTCCACGCAACCTCTCTCTGTGTGTATGGTTCTAACATGAAACATAACTTTGTTACTATGTTCTCCTCCGTGTCCTCGCACGGGCGCGAGATATGGGACCCAAACAGGGGGCGCAACAAGCGTATTACTGTCCGGATTAACCACCCCTCCCCCCTCCCGAAGGGTTGGTTGGGGAAAAACCGTGACAGGAATAGGTTTGCTGTCAAACTGCACACAAATACAAATATATATACATCATGCGGGATATCTGACATATATATATTATTATAGAGGGCTGCCTAACACTGATAATTGGGGCGATCTGGAGCGTCTAAACTGCCACGTGGCATATTGGACGGCTGTGATTGAGTGTGTGGATGACGTCGGGCATAGAGCATTTTGGAGATGGTGTCGGGGACGAGCCTTGCAATTGCTGGTGAGCGCCTGGCGTTTTCGAGCTTGTTGGTGCGTTGTTAAGATTTGAATTGCAGATTGCTTCTGAGAATTCCGGAGTATGGCACTTGCATAGCGGCCGAGCTTGGTTTCAGGATGGGCTTTAGGTGAACAAAGAAGGGGTTACCTATGATACGAATTTTTGAGAGCCACTCTAGGCTCAATGGCTCTGCCTATCGATTTTGCTTGCCTCTGGAAGCCGTCATGCCTGGAGCATGTAATATATGAGCAATTGATTTTTCAAGATTGTGAGATTGTGATTTTGTTTGGACTCTTTCCTTTACTTGGAAATGGGCTTCAGGGGCATGTTTTCCAGAAATCCGATGCCATATATCTGCCGCCAGTGGTGGATTGTATATTGGCACTGAAGTCCTGCCACGAATGGAGACAAACTGACGGATTAGGGGTTTGGAAATACGCAGCTCTTATGAAGTCTCCATGTCAGGGAAGCGTAAATGCAGCTAAAGCAGCCTTTACTTCGTCCATCAGTGGAATGAACCCTGGCGATTTGGCTACCAGGAAATGTAGCCAGCCTTGGAAGAGAAGAATGCTTACAGATGCAGGGCACTTTGATGATGTGGTGCTATCCTGCACGCCGTCATAGCCACCATTGCAGGTTAGCATCTTATTACTCTAGTTTTTGCTTTGATTTCAGTCCGGGTAACATCCTTTCGATTCATGCAGAGATTTGTTATGGTTGATAGGCGTATTCACAACCATGCAATTCATGACTGGGGTGAGCTGTAGTAATTTCTTCGTAATTGTTTCTTTATAGTGAAGAACTATTTTAGTTACTTCTGCAGAGATTGCACTATTGTTTGCAGTTGATAACTAGCTTGCAAAATTAATTACGCCTATATATACAATGTGTTCATCATTTTCTGGATAGGCTTGCATCATATTGTCATTTGCACATTTAACATAAAAGGAAAGAAATCATATGCATGCATACTAATTTGAATGTTGTAGTGGCAGATCTGGGAATGGATACCAGATATTGCATGGGGCAATTAAAAGGATGTTGAGATGGAGCTTTGCACCACAAACTTCAAAGATTGCCTCGCTAAAGTGGACAAATGGTTCTGCACATTACAATGAAGATATAAAGCCGAATAACAAGAAGCCACACACAGAGGTAAAATTTATAGTCCGTGAGCTTATGCACTTAGAAATCTTTTTGCTAGTGCAAAGGCGATAGATTTTAGTTGCAATGTTTAACTTTCAAATAGTGCCAAGAAGAAACCAAGTGTGTAAAATCTTGAAACATTGTAGACGGATCCTTAGAAGGATTCAATTTCAACGAAATTTTGCATTGCCGATCCTCGCCCAGCTTTGTATTATTAATTGCAAAGCTCACCGGATGATTGCCGCATTATGAATTATTTTGCAATGATTACATGTTCGCTTTCCCGTCACCGCATGTCCGAAAGTACATGTTTATTTTTGTGTCCCCTTTTTCATTTTGTCTCAATAATATTAATTATTCACTATTGCTTGCTAGACATTCGCGGCACCGAAAGCAAAAAATGCACGGTATTTTCGTAACATGTTTGACAAGAGAAGTCACGTTGGGAAACGATTTTTGCAAACCGTTGACCTTAAAATCCCATCCTTTTTCTAGTGTTTAGCTTTGAGCCTTTTGAAGCCATCAATTTGCGTTGGCATGGGGAAGATCAAGAGAAAGCTTGTGATATTTGCATGCAGACATGTGAGCATGGCCAAGACAGTGTGTGTAGCAGGTGCTTCATTGCTAAGACCACTCGTTATGGACGTTGTGAAGCATTTTTTTTCTGAGGAGTTATCTTAGGAGAGAAGCCATTTGCTAGGTGTTTGACTATAATATGGGATTGGGTGGCCATGGCGTTATTTTCACTGTTTGACTGGACTCTGAATATGCTGCTGGTAATGGGTAGATGCAATTCCGGCTGAGCGGAACGTCCTTTGGCGCCTTGCAGTGGTGTGTGGTGGTTTCGTAGGTGCAGGTGTGTATATCATGGTATTAGGTTGTAGTCTGGCTACCTGGCAAACCTGCACAATCCGAGTCTGTTGGTATTTTGGCTGCCAGCTATACATGCATAGGATTAAACTAGACAATTTCGAGCTATGCAAGGGACATTCTTGGAAGAATGGGAAATATTTCTGTGCTTGGATCATAAAGTGATAAATTATTACGCTCATAAGGCGATTGGTACATATATTTGTTTGAAGATACCAAAAATATCCCTGTGGAAGCCTTTTGCAATATAAATATGGTAAATTACTGCATATACAAGTAGGTTTGAATGATTTTTAGTTGTGATTGTAGATCTGTGCTTCTATTTTCCAGCTTTGCATGAAGTGCACATTTATGCAAGCCTGAAGCAGGGGGATGATGTTGGAGGAAAAGGAATCTGAAAAGCGAACAAGGACCAAGAACCATGTCTTTTTATTGCTAAAATGCGTGGTATGTGCACAGAGATATTGCTAGATTGGGCTAAAATGTTTGGCATCCTTACTTTCAGTTATGTTTATAGATGGAAATGATACGAAAGATATTGCTAGATTAGAGTAGAATCTTTAGCATCTTTACTTTCAGTTATGTTTATAGATGGAAATGATCTAACCAATTTAGACATGTGTTAGAAGTATAAGAAACTTTTCCTCTGTGGGAAATACTACTGATAGAGTGCAAACCAGAACATTTGCTGGCAAAACAAAAATGAGTACTCGAAATCTAAGTTCAGTAGTCCAACACTAGTGATCCAAGGCACGTTTCTTCAAGAATGGACATATTTTTGTGCCTGGATACAATCTGAGCATGGGGAGCATTGACGTGTATCTGTGTAGATTGATTTGTTTGGCATGTCAAATTATTATAAACCGCAATGCCGTGCTTCTATTTTCCAGATTTGTTGCTTGTGCACCTTTGCATCCGCGGGTAGAGGTTAATGACTTACCTGAATGTTAATAATTAGAGTCAATCTTTTTCTAATTTAATCTATTTCAGGTTTTCGTATTTAACATTGCTTGCATCTGCTGGGGGATACCATTCTTTGGAACTTATTCAGGGTTTGGCATCAAATTGAAATGCGCCTAAGCTAGTGTGCTTAATCTAGCATTTTACATTTGTAGTACCACTCTTGAAGCATAGTTGTATTCAATAGTTCAGGTCATTGCATCATCCTTCCAATTTTATCTGTTTCAAATATTATACTTTTATCTTTTTCCATCAGACAACATCGTTGTATACGACATCACTGTATAAAATCTTCATTTGGAGATGGCTTTACTGAGCACATTCATAACAATATACAGATAACTTTACAACATTGGACTAGGCGTTGCTGCTAAGTGTGAAATCAATGCCCCTATATTTGCCGTTATCTAGAGGAATAGCAGTTGACAAAATTCAGAAAGGGAAATAGCTGTTGAGAGGCATATTTTCCTGCACATTTTTCAAGCAAGTGCCATGAACACCAAAACATGCAATGCACATTTTTCAAGCAAGTGCCATGAACATCAAAACATGCAATGACGTAAGATTTCAGAGTTACACCTTGATCACAATCTTGATTTAGCATTTAAAATGTTGTTGATGCCAAGGGCTAACTATAAGCAAATCTATAAGCTAATCCTAAGAGGTTGTCAAACAATTGCTACCACGTTTCTTATCATTGCAATATTAACACAAAGCGAAAGAGCTATTGCAATGAGCCCTCTTTTTATTTTCAACTATTATCAACTTAGAACATTTTAACTACAATCCACTGTAGCAAAATGTGAAAAGCAAAATCATAAGAAAAAAAACCTCTGTTAAGAAACACGAAAACACGAAATCACAACATTTCACCAAAAGTTGCAGTTGCCACTTTTAAATTATAAATGCATAAACACCATTCTTCATTACAATTTTACACTCAATTGCACCCTCTACACCACCCATAAGCACCAAACATGGCATAATTCAAGTAAGAACTACAAATTAAATGATGGCTTCCTAGAAAATAATCAATAAAAACAAAATAGCTCTCACTCATTTCCGCCCTCTCCCCCACCCCACCCTCTCCAGATTTAGTGAAACAACAGACAAAATCAATTACAAATCTATGAGAAGCTTCACAAAAAAACAATGGAACAATGTCCACGTTCAAACAACAGAAATTGGATACCATTAAAATGTTACCCCCCCTCCCCAAAAAAAGGTCTTTTAAATTAGCAACATTTCGCCTAAAGTCGAGGTTGCCAACGAAATCTCACAAGATGTAAGGGAATCTAAAAGAATCTAATGGATTAAGAGAACTTAAATGCTAAAACTGGAACATAAAGAAACCGGAACATGCACATGTCACCCGAACACACACCGTAGGATCGATTAAAAAACTTGTATATATATATATATATATATATATATATATATATATATATATATATATATATATATATATATATATATATATATATATATATATATATATATATATATATATATAAGTTTTTGTACTTTAAATGGGTCTATGAACTATGGTTTACGAAATCTGGGAACAAAATCCAAGATTAAGAGTGACAGGAATGGTAGCATGCATCCAGTCCAAAGTCATGAAGTTTTAAGCTAAACCCCTTTGCTTTATTCGAGGTGTCTTTTTGGCTCAAATGAATTAAATTGCATCTCCTCTAACAATGAGCATAGATATTTGGTAAAAAAGGTCTACATGCATCCACACACGTCATTGATAAACAAACTCTGATAAATATTTTGTTCCCTGCTTATGAACTTCATTTATTGTCTTATTCTTGATGCGTATCCAATTTTATTCGAGGCAAATTCAATAATCGTACCAAATGTACGAACAAAAAGCTTGTCCTTGACTCCTGGGTCACTCGATGATAGACATTTCTGTATAGTTATACACTATTTGTAGTTGGAAGGTGCATTTTGTACTATAAATGTGTCCATGAACTATACGAACATCTGGGAATAAAATCCTCTACCTATATTAACATGCGTTGTAAGGCCCCAGAATATCATGCCTTACAATTTTGACAATGCTCTAATCCTTGCTTTATGATTACTCTACCACTGGGTCTTCTCAACCAAGTCCCTTCGCCATTATGCTTTTGATACCTCAAGCTCTTCCATATACCGACAATTCAATCCTCCCATCATCTACCATGTCATGTTCATCTTAAGATGGTGGTCCCATTATACATGCTCTTAATACACTCTTAGCCCCAATGAACTGTGGGGTCAGAACTATAACGGTCCTAAGGTAACGAACTGTCTATCAACTATAGTTTATAAACACCTGGGAGTAAACTTCGAGAGTATTACGATCAGCATATATGCCTAGACATTTGTTTGTACTATCAATGATCTATCAACTATGGTTTATGAACATCTGGGAGAAGTCCAAGATTAAGAAGACTAGCATCTACCGACATTTGATTTAGTAATAACACACTAGTCTTAGAACAAATCGAGGCCACCCACATTCACATTCAATGTAAGGTGGTTGGGGCCAAGACCCAACAATCACACAATAATGCAATGTTAGAGTGGCGGGGTCATACATCCTATGGGATGGTGCCAAGTGGCATGACGTAAACGAACAACTCTTGGTTGCAAAAGTTATCATCTTCCTGATTTGACCTAAGGAAAGAGGGAATTGTCCAGATCATTTCAAATTTAGTAGTCTAAATAAGCAAAACAGAGATCAACAAAGCCTTTGTTGAGATAACAAAGACCTAAGAATGATCTAACAAAACTAGGGAATTAAGGTGCTAGAGAGCACCATACACCACAATTTTCAACAAATATCACAACCTTGCCTAGCGTTTGCCCTTCGGGCAACCCCAAAAGTACAATTTTATGGTCTAGCAATAGGGTGCAAGCGGTACTTTTCATATTAAGTGTGGGGATTCTATGACTTTCTCTTATAATTAATTAAAACTTTGTTCAAATATTACTTAAGCTTTGTGTAAACATTGCCTCAACAATTTCTTAGAGTAAGATTCTTAAATATTCTATTCCTGCAAATAGAAAAATCTTTGATGATTTTTCATAGTCGATCGATTATATAAGCCATCATTTTTAAGGCCAATAACATTGCGTGGAAAGATTCATTAGATTCTCAACAATTTACTTCTCTATTTCACTATATTCCACAGAGGTTTGTTGAAGATTGATCAAAAGTCATTATATTGTATAGGATTGTATCAAGTTTTAGAGAAAAGAAGAAAGAGGCAATTGGTGTTGCACAATGCAAAGGCTTAAGTTACTCGAAACTATGTTCTAAAGGGTTGTATGAAACTATAACAAAAAGAAGAAATAAACATGAGACACTGCAAAATGCAAAGGCATAACTTACTCGAAATCATGTTTTGAATGCACATCACCAAGTATGGATTCTTGCAATGAAAATGCCATCTTGGTGTTGCACAATGCGAAGGCTTAACTTACTCGAAACCACGTTCCAATGACTATATGAAGCTATAGCGAAAGAAGAAAGAAAAATCAACACACAAAATGCAAATGCATAACTTACTCGAAATCATGTTCTAAATGCACACAAATTATCGGTTCTTGCAATGAAAATGCCGACGAACAACTCATGCTATTGAATGATAATTATCTCAAATAGACCTCGACAAATGCTTGGTGAACTTTAAGTGCACTTTTAGTAAAACAAATATCTCAAAGAATTCAATTGCTAGCATTCTAGTTTACATTTTCTTTTTAGGACATATTCCTTTTAAGAGTTCTCTTTCTCAACTCGCAACCAAACAATAATGTAGTATAACCGCAAATTTTTTCATGAATGGAACATGCTCGATCTTACTTATCTTCCCGGTATATACCCCAACATAGATTATCTCCATGTTACCTTTTACTATATCCTATGGTGTGCGTTTGCCACTAGTGTTACAGAAAAAATTATATAAGTTCATCTCTTCAATGTGCTAAAGTGTTATATCCCAATACGGGATTATCTCCATGTTACCCTATGGCGTGCGGTTTGCCACTAGTGTTAAAACGCTTTGCCACTAGTGTTCATACAACCTCCTCTTAGCGTGCTAAGTGTGTGCATGTTAGGATTATAGCTGGTTGACACACTCCCATCTAAGTTCAAAAATACAATACTTTTTTTAACCTAGACCTTATCATAAAACGACCACCACACTACACGATCACAATAAGTGTGCTCTCTTTTTTCTGAATGTTCCTTTTACAACACCTTGGGCAGACTCATAGATAGTAAAAGATACTTCTATCTTATCTTAAAGAATGACTATCTATAAAGGAGACACATTCACCAAAGGCAATTGGCATGGCCCGTCCTGTGGGCCAGGAGTGCTTCCTTAATGGCAAAACTAACGTTCTGTTATCTTACTAATTTTGTCAAATATCTACATTACTGACCCTGCAATTCCTGCAACTTGAAATGGCACTTAGCTGAAATTAGGGCACATCATGGAACACTGAAGGAGCTCCATTAGCTTGTGTTTGTGCCTCATATCTGCCTTCATTATCTTTTTAACATTGTGTGCAGCAAACATGTTGAAGATTGGATACATGTATTGTGAAGGTAATTCTTCCCCATCAAATAACATATGGATGTTGCCATCAATCCCAACTTTCAAACTTCTTCCAAACTAAGGAGAATTATGACCAAAACGTAATTGAGCAAACTGCATAGGCAGAAAGTGGAATTCATGGTGCACATATGATGGATGGGTTGAACACCCATTTTTTCATGTAAAATCCACTGTTCTATAAGATATGAAGCTTGTTCATTTGCCAATATGGCACATCATTATCTCAACTAGTCAGGTCAAACCACAAATGTGTAAAATTATAGATCCAGAAAATAGATTGGAAGTTGATAAAAAAAAAAAGACAACTACAAAGAAAATTGTCTAGGAGCAAAGTGTGAAACAAAAGATGGCAAAAGTCCCATATGTTCTCTATGCAGTCCCCAACAAATATAAGTAGTGTCTTCCTTTTCTCCAAATGATACCCCTATGAGCAAAGGCATAAGCCACCTAGAGAATCTTACCTGCCCATTTGCTGGCTGTCCATGCATTTGTGCCCTACTTCAGATTGGTTCAAGTTTCTTCTGAGCTGCCTGGATGAATGCAATCTATTAATATTATCCATATAAAATTTCCCTAAAATAATCTACCTACATGCTCTGTTTAACAACACTGTTTGTTGGCTCCAGCTCCAATGCTGCAAAAAAACAAAAGTCTTTCGCTTCCATTATGAGAGCAGCTGCAACTGCTTCCACCATATTTGGAGGCCATTAAAAACCACAGCTACAATATACCCAAGAAATCTTGCCTATTCTGCTTACAGATAACATATTGCACAGCCACGAAATAATCAGATATTAAAATCTTATAACCTGACATTTTTTCGCAGATGTGCAGTCTATAAAAGGTTGTGCTTTCTTACAATCCCCAATTGTTGCATAATAGTTCCTGGCGTTATGAAAGAAAAAGGATTGAAAGCTGCTTGCCATGGGACTTCTAAACCTCATGGGACTTCTAAACCTGTATGAATGGGATATTTCTAAAATTCAGAATGCAAGTCGATGTTGCAAGGCAAATTTTAATTTTGATTGAATGCAAACCTTTGCCATAGCACGTTTTATCGTCCCCTGTGACCTTGGCCATCTGGGATGTTGTGCGACTCCATTGGAATCCAAGTTCATTTGTCAATTGACTGCCCCTTAAGATAAATAGTTTCTTCTGGTGCTAAACCAGAGTGACACACATGTTAAGATCAGCTTCCAGCTCTGATAATACTTGCTGCAAATTATCAAAGAAATAACTTAGCATAAAGTATAGCTTAAATACAATGAGAACATGGAAGAGCAGTACAAACTAAACGAAATCTCACTACACAAAATAACTGCAAGAACAATCGGAGCAAACACGGCGCCTGGCTAAAGGAGCAAGAATAAAAAGCAGGTTTCTGAGATATTCATCAGAAGACAGAGACCGCTCTAATACCCTCTTCTCTGCTCGATCCGAACTGGTGGAACAGCCACCACCAAAGGAAAAAATCGTGGTAAAAAATTTGGAGGGTTTTTTGGTGTTTTTTTCTCTCCATCAACCATTGCACGACACCTACCTCATGTGTGACATTTAAGAAATTAAATGATTAGGCTTATTGCCACCGTTATCATTAAATAAAATTAGATATGACACCTTAGAGATCTCCTTTTGGAATTGTGCAATTCCCTGCATCAAATACAATACTGATTTATTACCAAATGCAGAACTATCGACACACAGGAAAATACACAGTGATAAATACCTTTAAAATAGTTCTGCCAAAGCTGGCCTCCTCTTCTGCTATTATCTCGCTTATTTTCTTTTCGTTCTTTGGTAGCTCGGGAAATACTTCGCCCATTATGGATACAACCACTCCAACTAGCCTATTTAAAATAGCAATTAACATATAGTTCCATCCGACATAGTGTCTATCTATATTCGTATTGTATGTTTGCTTTGGGTTTTGCTTGGGCCAATAAATAATAGAAATCACGTCACAATGCCATAATAGCAACATTTTTGCCTTAAATACTTCCATGGGCAAGGGCAAATGAACAACCCATTCTCTGCGAAGTCAAAACAGTGCACATGAACTGAATCATCTGATAAAAACTCGAATATGCTAGAAAATATGCATCCTCTGCTGGAAAATAGCTTCACGTCAGCTTATTCTCTATTTTCAAAGGAGGTTCATCCTCAAACATGAAAGGATGAAGCGCAGACATGAAGCATAGGCAGATTCAATCACTTCTAACTGATGGTCACAGATCGGCGGTCTACATGTCAGCATGGCCTTAAGTCAGCAAGGTTTAGCATGGCCTTAAGTCAGCAAGGTTTGATATAAGTATTTATTCATTCCATTTCGTGTCATAACAGAAGCAAGTGCGTTTGAAAACGTGGAAAGAGCCAACCCAGACTTTGTGATTCTTTGTTTCACGGAAATGCCATGGAGCACTGATTTAAATACTCAAGTCCAGTAGGCTTCCAATCGCCATTGTACACAGTTTGCAAACAAGTTTTAAAATAACAACGATATTTTGACAGAACAAATTACTATGGAAAAAACGAAAATTACCTGGCTGGCACAGAAAGCCACCATTTTCTGATGCGTCTGCAACAATATTATAATCCGTGAGGCTGGCCTTACTAGCAATGCATATCCTATACCAGCGGGAAGAGCTTTTTAGCTGAATTTCCAAGGGAAAATTTGATAGCCGGAAGAATGTTGTTTATAAAGAATAGAAGTTGCAGACCTGAAATGGCAAGCATTAATATAGCCATTCTTCCTTTCAAGGATGCCAATACTGTATTTTCTGTCATAAGATGAACGCAACTGAAATCACCAAGCATGTGGTAGATATTTGACGATGAACTAGACATGTCACTTGTTTGCACTATTGACCGCTTGGGCCTCATCAAGAACCATATATTGCCACGTCCCTGCCTTCAACAAAAAAGAGGCATTTAAATTTTAACATTTACATCTCCTATTCCTCCCAATGCAATCTTTACTTTGCTTGATGAGAAGGTTACAGCGGTGGTTTTGGCTGGTGGATTTGGCTGGGCATACCACATCTGATCATATGGATCGTCTGAGTATCTGGAAAAACAGGGAAAAAATTTCAAGTTCCATAAAAGAGATTATATATTGAACATTCAGAGCTTGTTAGAACTGAAAAAAAAACGTACACAGAACGTTACCAGATGAAAACCCAAATCAGAAACGCACAAATCTATATATGTGTACCATGCGAAAAACCCAAAACAGAGAACTAATAAAATGAGAAATGCAGAAATTCTTTCTTAGGTAGAAAACCTTTACCTCACATTAGATTTTGCACAAAATCCTGCCGGTATTTCAAATATAAAGGATTGTTTCCAATCTCATTATAGGAATAATTCCCTGCAGGAAGGAGCCTTGATTCTAGAGCAGAAATGAAGGGCACATTAGACGGATTAGAGCTGCTTAGACATACGCTAATATTGCTTCCTTGAGAACTGACAATTGCTTCATAAACAGAGTAGCTGCTACTATTCTCCTGCAGACTGCCAGACACATTTTGCCAAAAAACCCCATCGATTTGGAGCTGGAAAGAGGCCAGAAAGATTTGTTATCATAATTGCCGTAGTAAAAGGATGCCCTCAATAGATGCCTTCTGTTTATCATAGCATTTAGTGTGAAATATCGCAGAGTTTTTAAATATTTAGGAAGGGATGAATCCTTGAGAGTTGCATTCGTTCCTGATGATATTAATCCCTCATCTGATATCCAAGAACTGCCCTTTTCTTTGTAGCTGCTACTCCCGCCACAATCAAGGCTTGTGAATCCTAAAATCGGCCAAAAAAATGTTGAAAAGAAATCTCGGATCACATATTGAAGATCATTTTAGGATAGCCTAATGCAGCAGAGTTGAAACTTTTTAACATATTTAGCTACATTGCAAAGGAAAAAAGGAAGACAGAAACAGAGACATACCTTCCTGCGAGAAAACTAAGAGAAAGAAGGCGCAGAGAGTGAGGAGGAGGAGTTGCTGGGATGCCGCCATAGCCAGAGCTTCAAGAAATGCTCTGTTTTTGCATTATTCAAGAGTCGAGTTTGACAGCCTTCTGCCGTGCTTGCTTAACATTAGTTTGATATTCTTCTGGAATACCATCGCCAAACCATATTTGGGACTACTGTAAGGGAAAATCCGGCTATTGGGAACAACAGTAAGCGGCCACAGCATTTGATCCGGGTGCATTTGCACACTGGCAGCATGCCGATTCATAGCCAAACTCGTTTCTATCTCCAGATATACCCAGCCTGAGATGAATCGATGTGCAAAGAACTGACCAGGGATTGCTGGTTGCTCAAGATATATGCAAAGAAGATATTTAGCTGGAGATCAATCTCTGGAATCGAAAGCCCTGTCCGGAATCTGAAGCCCTGTCTGATTGCATAGCCAGCCAAGCGCCAAAACAAGAAAAGAAAAAGAAATCGTGAAAAAAAAATGTGAGATTCTCTCCTTTCCTCAATGTGTGACACGTACTCACATGGCAATAATAGGCTTGTTAGAATTTTATTAGGAGTGACCATTGCCACCTCACACAAGACATAAATTATCCATTATTTTGGATGGCTATGCATTAAATGCTTTCCCATCATAGTTTGCACTATAAAATTAATAATGGCCAGACTTTTTAAACGGTCTAGATTAAATCCCTTAGTTTGAAGGGCATAGATTAAATGCCCCAAAAATTGCATCTTCTAGGCAATTTCCCTAAAACAATTGACGGCTCAGATTTCTCCTTCCCCCCTTGATCCGAGGGTCCAGAGGAATGGTGCATGCCCTATGCATGCCCATGCATGCCCCCCATGAAGATCCAATGGCTATAAGTTTGCCACCTCATCTTCTTTCAAATAAACGGACCGTCTGGATTAAAAGCCCCAAATCAGGGGGATGCTTGGGGTAAAACCCTAAATCCGATGGTCCAGATTAAAAGCCCCAAATCAGGGGGATGCTTGGGGTGTTACGAGGTGGCACCGTTTGGACCGTCCATCTCACAGATGGACGGCCGAGATCAATCTCTACCAACATTTTGTGGCATAATCTCTACACCATTTGAGACATCTACATCATTTGTGGCACCCAATATAATTGTATATATATAAGGATAAGGATATATCCTAAGCCTTTTCTGTTCCCAGAACATAGAGGCCATTCCAATATTCCTTAAGCATTTGCCTAAGTCTTATCAGAACTTATCAGTCCCTAGCAAAGCTAGGGGAGCCTTAGGGATCAAATTACTGCTGCCTTGGCCTCAAAAAAGTTTCCTAAAACAATGTCCATTTTAACTGCATCATCTTATCTTTTTCCTAAAAGGAATGACATCCTTTATTTAATCCTATATGTTTCAGCCAGATTATTCATAGAACAATGGTCTACCAATGAAAGCTTTATTTCCTTTGAAGTATACAAGCTAAATTATACTGTTATGCTTTCTTATTCTCCAAAAAAATTGTTAAGGCAGTATCCCTTATCATTAGCAGTATACAGTTCCACAATGTACAACATACTTTATTTTGTATTTCTTTTCCAATTATAACCTGTTTAGCATATCACGGATATATTTCCGAGTATATTCATGCTACCCTTTATTGTTAGTTTGCTTAAACTAATGTATCAACCTTTCTGTTTATTGAAAACCAGATATAATGTTTTCTTTATTGGGTCTTTTACCCAGATCCTACGGGTTATCAACAACTTCTTACCACTTATATCCTTTTTATTTTAAAAGGAAATTTAAGAGGGACCACTATAAAAATAAAATACCTTAGTGAAACGATAAAGCTTCCATTCAAAGAAATAAGTCTGAAAGAAACATTTGACAGTCATAATATCCAGATTTGTCAAATCACCTTAGTCTTGTGCCTTATCCATTTGAAATCATCAGCACAACTACGAAATCTGCTTATACTACTAGTTTTCAAAAGCTTCAAATGCTTACCATAATGTTTTAAACACAAACATAAAACATTAAAGACATGCAATCTGATCTTGAATCAGCAACGTTCTTATCCATTTGCCAGACGTTCACTTCTCCAAAATAGAGCATATTTGGAAGAGTAAAGTTGGTTACCTGCAGTCAATCAGTCTAGAGTTAGCCTGAGAAGGGTAAACTAGAAAGGAACTGACAGGTAAGCTATAACTTCACTCGGCTTATCGCCCTTTACCAAATAATTATAAGAGCTCAAAAAACATTAATCAGAATATAAATAAGTCATCAAAACCTTTACGTTTATTGTGCTCCATTTGAGCTTATCTGCATAGATATATCATACCAAATATTTGATATGTACCAATCTCTCTATTTATTTACAGGTTATACTGCCTCGGGTTTAAGCTCATAGCCCGAGTGGTCCACATTTCATATCTCAGCTACAAATAGATTTAAAGATGTCTGTCAGTACTCTGTCACCAGACCGACTTATAGGCAGTGTTCTTTTCTTGGACAGACTTAGACCTGTGCCATAACTATGTCAACAGTTAGTCATCTAAAACAACATAAAATACTGTTTATTGAAGCCGAATCCGCTCGCCAACATATGCAGACCGGTGTTTAGAAACCCATGTACAGCAACACCTCTCCTGAATTTTGCTTAGATTCCTTAAGTTTAAGGAATATGTTTGACATCCCGTGTTAAATCCATTAAGGCACCCTTGAGTCTTAACTTAATAGGTCCTAACTGTTTAAATCAGCATAGTACCACTGCCTTATTGTACACATTTAAACACCGCTCCCTTTCCTTTGTAGTGTTATGCTACAGCAAAGATAGCATGAGACTGCGTAAATATGTACATTAAGCTTTGAGAAATATGCAGGCTCAAGTTTATTTCCAGAGGCCTACAACAGATAGTGAATGGATTAGAGGCCTAAAGCATTAGTAGACCTGGGTAGTCACATATGGTAGCATGCTAAATTTCTATCAAAGGTTTTAACTACCGCCACAGGATTAAGGGTTTAAAGAAAGATAAATTCAGATTTACAAACTCTGATACAACACTATTAGACTCTTGAGGCTTAGAATTCCAGTATCCATTATAGAAAAAATCATAAAGAACCTGGTTAGGCTGGATGTGCTCAATCTCCTCCTCAGACTCATTGTTGTCCACGTTTTGCTCTTCAGTTGCTTGTGAGTCAGCTAGGCTGGTAATGCTAGGGCATGGTGCAATCCTGGTGGGCATCTCACCACTTTTAGCCAAGAATTTCTTCAGTCCAGACGGCTTGCTTGGTGTTGCCATTGAAGCAGGAGGCTCTAAGTTATACTTGGTCACGATTTTCTCAAGAAACTGCTTAGATGGTTGGGCAATAGACTCCCCTCCGCTTCTGCATAACGCCTTAAGATCAAGGCCGGCACTATCTATCAGATCTAATAGCTTGGCTCTGGTGTTGCCCTTATTTAACGCTCCTTCAGTCTTTCCCATTGCAGATGCAGCAGGCGGATTCCACCTTGAGCTTAAAATGGCTGCCAAATATAAAGCTAAAAAGCCAACTATCCAAAAAATGGATCGAACTTTCTAGAATTGCATTCCAGGGAGCAGAATATTTACCATTTTCATATCCGCCTGTCTTATTTGCCGTCTTTTTTTGCCATGGCCAGGCCGTAACTAACCATGCCCTGGCCCAATCTTTGTAATCATGATCCAGCAGGGTGAAATTCTCCATTATCGCCATCCGGCCGAGATTCTCTACTATCACCTTTTAGGGTTCGAATGCTGCTGTCGCTGCTTGCCCTAAAAATTTTTTCCGGTAAGACCATTGCATTTTTCCTATCCTGTCTCCATAAAGCGTCCACGTCACTATTTTTGTCCCTTAGAGCCATAATAATTGCATGCCCTGTTCCTTAGGATTTTCACAATTGCATGTCATGTATTAACATCCCATCAGAACGTGCCAAACCATATCAAAGATGTTGCTCAACCTACAGCCCCTTGAAAAGCCCATGTAGACCATAATCTTTTAATCTTGCACAAGTTAGTATTGCTAAAGAAAATTCACCATTCATTCCATGAATGACCTAATGACCTTATATTTTTCTTTGTAAAAATAATTGAATCTAGTACCCAACCATTACCATTTTACAGAGAGCATCAGCATGCCCCATTGCCCCCATATGATTTTCCGCTACATGTCTTATCATTGTTATACGTGCTTTTGGAGTTCTTGCACACTAATGCACTTATTGTTCGCCCGATACATGTGCATGCCAAGTACCGTCCACGATCCTGCAACAACAATTGTTCCTCCATTTGCCCTGCTATTGGGCCTGCAAGGCTAACCATAGATTGTGCAACCACGATCTCTTCGAGCTAAATTCAGGTGATATGGCAAGCTATGCTTTTGTAGCCAGATTTTCAAAGGTCAAAATTTGTCAGAACTTAACACATATGTCGGTAGCCAATTAATGCAACGTACCTCCATGAAGTGCACATGTAGACCTTTAATGTGGTATGTATGCCAATTGAAGAATCCAAAGGGATTTCAACTCATGTTAACTGCTGCATGGCCAGTGTTTGCAAATACTTCATATGCCCAAGACTCGCCACTAATTACCTTAGTGTTTTTCCATCATCTCGCCCTGGTGCTTTTACATTATCACAAAGCGTTTGGATATATATATATATATATATATATATATATATATATATATATATATATATATATATATATATATATATATATATATATATATATATATATATATATATATATATATATATATATATATATATATATATATATACAAGTCTTTGTACTATGAGGAGTGTATCAAGTCGACTGGTAGCTTGCTAAGAACTCAAAGTCAAGGTTGTACAAAGTCGACTAATTATTATGAAGGTTTTAAGTTAAAGTGAAATTGATAGTTATGGTAAACTCTCTGTCAACACCTAGTCAAAGGTTGCTGCGTCAATCTGTTACTTTACATCTTCTACACTCTAGATCAAACCTATTACATGAATTTGACATGCAAGAAGCCTCCAAAGTCAAACCTCTAGTCAAACTCTCACCTAGAATGTCAGCCAAAGACCGATCAAAGACTACATAATGTTCAATTAGACACGATATTTATTCACAACAGGATATGTATTATGAAAGGTTCTGCAAAGTTAACCTTGCAAGGTTCTTTAATAGTCCCCTAGATTCTTTAGGATTCCCATAGATTCCTTGAATTCTCCTAGATCTGCTAAAGATCCCTTTAGATTCCTCAAAATTCCACAATGATTTGCCTAGATTCCACAAAGATTCCCTCCAATCTCCAAGGCCAAGTGAAGATTCCATTTGTTCTTCAAGATTTTGTTAAGATTCTCCTGAAGATCCTTTTAAATTCCCTAAGACTCCATATAAGTTCTCCTAGATACCCTTATCCAGATACACTTTGATGGCGAGTTAAAAATTCTAATAGGTTTCTATGCATGTGAGTAAATGTATAAATATTGGTCTCAAAAAGAATGTCACAATAAATATAGATGCAGTTCATATAGATCAAGCTCTAAATTTGGGACACGCATGGTGAATTTTAAAAGTTAGGACACAAGGGAATTTAATGTTTTAGATTGCACATGGCAAAGTTTGCGTAATTTATCTATATCTGAGTTTTGTTATTTTGAAAAAACTTAAATATAAGGAAGAAATTTCTGGATATCGGACAGCTGTAGTAATATTCCCCAACATTTATGATACAATATTTTGCTAGATAGAGCATAGTCGTGAATGTGTTGCATGTTCAACATATAGAACCTAACACTATGGCATTCCCTAAGAAAACCCTTGATAGAACCTAGCACTATGGCATTCCCTAAGAAAACCCTTGGTTATGGTTAACCCACAATGTGGCGAGTGTCTTCACATGTTAAGCAGAGTAGGTATTGAAAGGCGAGTGTCAGCATTTGGCTATATGCAAATTCTCCACAAATCCAATCGTCCTCTTCATTGTTGGTGGACCTTTGCTATCGCATCAGGGGGTTTCCGAAGAAATCCATCAATTTGCATTCAGAATTTGCAGTATTCAAGGTTTAAATGCAGTATTGAAGACCTAAAGTAAATAAGTGGTAAATAATTGGAACAGAAAACTCAAGAGGTGCCTGTTTGGATCCATTGATACAAAAATCCCTCCACATCTTCTATATTGTAGGGGAATGAAGAAGGGAGTACGTCTAGAGATGCTTGTTTGAATCCACTATGCGAAAATCCCTCCACGTCTTCTATATTGTAGGGGAATGAAAAAGGGAGCTCTTTATCCGGAACAATGGCGACGCGTTCTCTCTCGTCGTCATTGCGGGCCCTTTATCATTCCCCTATACATTTTCGTAAAGCCCTAATATATACGTAAACTTTATGCATTCTTTACCATGCCTAACATTTTGACATTAAACAATGTGGCACCATCAGAAGGTAACAACCTTTTATTAACCATTGCTATTATTGTTGGTTTTCGGGCATATGGAGAGTTGAAAAGGCTATTTTCAAAAAATCTAAATCATGCGTCCTTGATATTGTGATGAAGGAAAAGAAACCTGTCATCTTTACAAAGGGCAAAAGCCCTATTACTGCGTGCTGCAATTACCGTGGCCACAAAACGCAAGTTGAAGGGCAAAAAATCATTGATTTGTCTATTGTCAATAGTCGCTTCCCAACTTCCTTGCAAATGGCGGGCATGTTACTTGTACAGATGCAGCAGGTCTTTGGATGCAATAGAAAAGTTCCATTTAATGAATAACCAACCACTCAATATGATTTCGAATTTGGAGAGTGGCCTGCAATATGCTAAGCATATCAGGACTTCTTCAACAGCAACACATATGCATAGATTATGGTGGCAGCGTGTTTGATAAGCGATGCTATACGATTGTTCAAGCAATTTGTTGATCCAAAGAATATAGTGAATATGATTTTAAGGGCAAATTGGGGCAGATTCCCGCCAGACATGAATAACCACAAGATACAAGAAGATGCATGTGGCGGCCAGGGTCAGCACATTCTATCCTTTGTCAATTCCTTTGAATTCCTTTGTAAGAACCTCCATGAACGTAAAAAGATTCTACAAGTGTAATTATAGCGGTTCATGGCTTCATTCTCATAGAGATGTGTGAATTTCGTGAGACTTTCCATATGAAACTCCCGCTAGTGCTTGCTTAGTTCCCGCAATTGATCTCAACTTGCAAAAAAATCGATATTTACAACATTGTTGTTTATATCTTCCCAAGATACTTGAATTTGCTTTCATAATCACGGCGATAATGCAATGAAATTAGATCGCATCGGCCCTTCCGCAAGATACATAAATTAGTGGATAAAGAGTAAGTAGGGCTTCAAACCTGTTTGAAAAACAAACCTCGTACCACCAATAGAAGCATGTAGCTGCTGTAGTTCGGATGGCGAACATGCATCAACTAGCATGCATCAACTAGCGTGAAAGCCCCTGGCTGCAATTCCCTTTCAACTTCCCTGGTAAAAATAAGATCGAATATGCACAATTAACACGATTGTTTTTCCTTAAAAATGTAAACCATATGAAGAGACAAAAAAGTCTCATTTAAATCGTAAATACCTTTTCAAGCACGCAAGTAAACAACCGTAAACCACGAAGGTAGTCCGAAAAGTAAATGGTTACTGATTACTTTCCAAACGATATCTACGTGTTCCGATACTGCATACGACAAAAACCATGGGTTAAATTATAACTATTTACATCAAATAACTTGCCAGTTATAAATAAAGGCAAGACTCAAAAATTGCCAAGTCTCAAAATGAAAAATCCAAATAGTTACAAACGCATACCTGATTTCTCATGCCTAACGAGGGATTTTATCGCCACGACCAGGGCCTATGTTTTATTTTTTTACAGATGGGTTTTGCCAGAGATTTGTTCCTGAATTTCAAACTAACTTATCTCCGTTGTTATGGTAAGCCATGTTAACACACAACTGCATCCGAGTAAAATAGTACGTCGGATATCAGTGCAAGAGTTCCTATTGTTTGGCATACATTCTAAGACCATATTCTGCTACTGGATACATCTGTCATTCACTGCAAATCCGTGGAAGTATTTATTCATTCCATTTCGTGTTATAACAGAAGCAAGTGCATTTGAAAACATGGAAAGAGCCAACCCGGACTTTGTGATTCTTTGTTTCCGCGAAATGCCATGGAGCACCGGGTTTAAATACTCAAGTCCGATGAGGGCTTCCAATCGCCATTGTACCACGGTTGCAAACAAATTTTAAAATGACAATGATATTTCGTCCGCACTTCGAAAAACTCATGCGATTATGTGTTTTTCTATTGAAACGACAGAGGGATAAACAAAGATAGAGAAATGGTAAGATATTTACTCGCTTCTTTGCCGCTTTACAAATCCTACAAAGGAATAAGCTCCATTGAATACACGAGAAAAACTCCCTTAGAAAAAAAAAGAAGGAAGGTTTAAATGGCAAAGCAAGTAAATACTTGGGCGCCTTCTACCTAAGGTCGGATTTGCGCAGAGGAAAGCCCACAACAACCTCGATTATCCCCGGATCTTGAGTGGTTCGCTATGCCCCCATCAGACGTTTGGTGCAACCAAAGGACCCAAATCTAAAACCAATAAATATGCACAATCTGAAAAACACAAGAAGAAACGGCATGAAAATAAAACAAAATAGATTGTGATGATGGACCTTGTTTTAGCAAACCACATACGAGAAAATGCAAGACATGCCCTTAAGCCAACCAAAAGGATCTGAGCCTCCTACAAACTGCAAAATAGTTCTGCTTGCAATAAGAACTATTGTGATGCGGACAACTTCTGTCAAAATACCTGCAGATTACAACACAAATCTTTTTACTCGTCAGCATCAAAAGTGCAGAAGGTTGTTCCGCCCTTAGCAATAACAAAATTAACCTTCACACCTGTTTCGACTTTTAGCAGATTACATCGATGGAGTAAATTAAACAATCTTTGTTTTCAGTCCACAATTTCCTTCTTATGGTCGTGCACACAAAAAGTAGCAAAGGAAATCGTACTCCAGTTCTTTGCTAGCATTTGTATCCATACAGGAGCATGGCCGTGCACACAAAAAGTAGCAAAGAAAATCGTAATCCAGTTCTTTGCAAGCATTCGTAATCTAGTTCTTTGCCATGCGACCACCTCTCGTCTCTACTCTTCACCCTTTTTCGCAAGAGCCATCAGTCGAAATTAGACTCAGAGTAATCCACTCGTGTAGCCAACGGCCAAGGATAACCCAGGTAGCTTTCTACCCTGCCGATCTGTTTAGGAAAACGACTGCCAAGAGAGAAGAAGAACATCATAAGAAACATATCAAAATCTCAGAGAAAAAGCTTGAAGCAAGACCTCCCAACACTTTACCTTTAAAGAAGAAGCTTGAACGAATTTGACCATAGTGGCGAGGTGGATGCATAGCAAAACCCCTATAGTCCTATAATCGTTTATGCAAAATAGACTCTTTGGTTCCCAGCTATGGAATGCAAAGGAAAACAGTTTTTTGAGCTACCATAACAGGCCGGCCAAACACGGAACGCAAGCACCCAAATCTTTAGCGCCTTAATTGGCTACTAAGGCCTTCGATACGGCGTTCACTGCCTCTGTAATGGAGTTGCCAATAGCTCTCATTCAAGAAGCTGAAGGAAATCGGTGCAACCAAGCAAAGGTGTGCAACCAAAGCAGAAGAAGAAACCGGTTGTTTTTTTTCTCACGTTGCCACGTCACAATGTGGCATTAAATGCAATTAATATTTGCGAATGCCACCTCATCACATATCATTGTTTGCAATTAATATACGCAATGTCACCTCATCACATACATTAATACATTTCCCCTACATTAAATTGTATTAAATACAATCAATATAGACATATAAGGTTGCATTTAATTTGACTTTTTATCGACGGTCGAGATCAAATCCTAAAATTTGACGGCCCAAATCAAAAGCCCCAAAATAAGGGGGCTTTTATTTGGACCGTCGATCTTGCACGTTCGACGGCCAGGATCAATCTCTACATAACAAGGTCAGGACGAGGTGGCTGCATTAGAACCATCGATTTCATAATCAACGGTTGTGATCAATCTCTATATAACAAGGGGGGTGCTTAAGTAATTGTATATATATAACAGATATATATATATATATATATATATACAAGTATTTGTACCATGAGGGAGTGTATGAAGTCGAATGTACGCACATTAGAAAGTATAACCCAAGTTTTGCCAACATTCTATTAAGACTGTCCAATATTCTAAAAACATCCCTAGATCCCTGTGCATTTCTCGTAGATTCCCTAAAATTCTACAAAGTTTCTCTTGGATTTCCTAAGATCCTACAAAGATTCCACATTATTCTACAAGGATTCACATGAATTTGTTTAAGAATCCCTAGATTCCCTTAAGATTCCCCTATATCCCCTTAGATTCCCTAAGGTTCCTTAAGAATACCCCAGGATTCTCATAAGATTCCCCTATGTTCCCAAAGATTCTCCCAAGGTTCCTTAGATTCGCTTAGACTCTATGAAGATTCCAATAGTGCGAGAGTTTTAGCGGACGCTCATGGAGTCTGGCTAGAACCATTAGAGAAGAAGGAGAGGAATAATTTTCCAAAGATTCTAGGCCCTTAGTTTAGAAAAAAAAAAGGTGTTGGAAGGAAAACCAAATAGGTTGCCACGTAGTTCACATGACATCAAGCTCGTCCCTCATGGTTAAAGATCGAAAGAAAACATGAAAAGAAAGCAAAATATAGCTTTGGCACGTTCCACATTAAGGTTTTTCTATAATAAAAGGCAAAAAATGTTGCCATGTAGTTACATCAAGCTCGTCCTCATGGTTAAAGTTTGAAAGAAAACTTGAAAAGAAAGCAAGATATGGCTTGCCACGTTTCACATTAAGATTTTTATATTCTATATTAAAAGGCAAAAATGCATAAATTAATTACAATGCCACCTCAAAATCTATATATTAAATATAGATAAGATATGGTGGCAAATAAATGCACATGCCACCTCAACTAACACCTCATGATTACAATAAATGCTTGCATGCACATGTATGCCACCTAACCACATGCATAGGAACTTCTTGTCACCTTCCTCTCTTATAGTTTGAACGATCCGAGTTTCACCTTCCCCCATCTAACGGCCCATGTGCATGGTGCATGGCCCATGCATGTATGTGCATATGTATGCATGTGCACATCGTGCCCATCCATGCATCACATGAGGTGGAATTATAACAACCCTTGATTTTGTCATTTTGACTGGCTAGGATCAATCTCTATGAATATGACCCATGGGATGACAAAATCACACATCGATCACATGCTGGCCCAATGCGACAAAATAGTGCCAAAGCACCACTCCTTAGAAAGGTCTCGACGAGAGAAATCCAATGGCGTAGGCCCCACCTTCATCCGACCCCTCTTTTGCAAGCTACGGGCCTTCAAGACGATTAAAAGTAAGGAAGCCTTCCTAGAAAGTCCATTCATAAATACTTTGCCACCTCACTACCTTTTTATTAATGAGGGTGCCTTTTTATTAATGAGGGTGCCACCTCACCTCCTTTAAAAAAAAAAAATCAATTTAATATTAAAAAGTTAATGGCTAGGATTTATGCTCACCTTTTAATCTAACGGTTGAGATCTGCTGCACCAACTTTTTTTTTTTGGCACCTTCCTTGCACCTTCTTCACAAAAATCAAGGGCTAGGATTTATTCTCCCCTTTTGATCCAACGGTTTGGGGATGTGGTGCATGCCCCCATGCATGCCCATGCATGCCCATCATGGCCATCCATGCACCTCAATGAGGTGGCATTATCCTGGCCTTTCATTTCGTGATTGGACGGCTGGGATGAATCTCTATGAACATGGGCATGGGATGACAAAACACACATCTAATACGTGTATATATATTAGTGATATATATATATATCTGATATATATATATGTTCTTATGTTTGTCCTCCTAAATCCGACCGTTGATCCGAGATCCTACGGCTCACGTGGCTTTGGGACGTATCCTACGGCCCAGATGGCTTGGGAGTTTGTGTATAGACTATATATGTAAGCGATCCTACGGTCCAGGTTGATTTGATCCTGATCGTCGGTCCGAGATCCTACGGCTCATATTGCTTTGGGACACATCCTACGGTGCACATGGCTTTGGGAAATTATATGTAATCGATCCTATGGTCCAGGTTGTTCTTGATCTTGATCGTCGATCTAGGATCCTACGGCTCATGTTGCTTTAGATTTTTGCCACATGGCACGATCTCGGCCCTTGATCGGGTCCAAGATCCTACGGCCCACGTTGAATGCTCATCCTTTAAGGAAAGGCTTTTAAAATTTTTATGTTGTGTGGGGGATTTGAACCCTGGTCATTGACCCCCCAGCCCCCCATTCTAACCACTAGACCAAGCATTAATTCTATGAACAAATTATGTTTCAAATATACTTAAGGGTAACAATCCAGTTAAGATAAAATGGAGTATAACATTCTAACTAGTTCAAAAGAGTTCTAGAATGTTCTGGAAGGCTCTAGAAAGTTCCGAATCTTCTAGAAAGTTCCAAAATATTCTAGAAAGTTCTAGAACATAATCTGGAGGGAATCTATGAAAATTCTTCCAGAAAGTTTCAAATTGTTCTAATAGGTTCTAGAATGTTCGAGAATGTAGGAATCCATGGGAAGGTAAGAGAATCTAGGGAAATACTTCCAGAAAGTTCTAGGATATTTTGAAAGTCTTAGAATGTTCCAGAAAGTCTTAGAATGTTCGAGAAAAGTCTTAGAATGTTCGAAAAAAGCCTTAGAATGTTCTAAAAAAGTTCTAGAATGTAAAGGAATCCGGGAGAATCTAACGGAATCTAAGAAAATCTCATAAAATGTGAGAGAATCTAGGAAAATGTTGATGTAAGGGAATCTCTTAAAATCTAGGGATCTAAGGAATCTTCATAAAATCTAAGGCAATCTAGGAAAATGTTGATGAAATCTTAGAGTATCTAAGGGAATCTTTATAAAATCTCTTTGAATCTCATATAATGTAAGGGAACCTAAGGCAATCTCATAAAATCTAAAGGGATCTAAGGGAATTTAAGGGGATCGTCATAGAATCTTGGAGAATCTACGGAAATCTAATGGAATCTAGAGGGAATCTTATAAAATTTAGAGGAATCTCCACGAAACCTCCAAGAGAACCTTGGTAGAATCTTAGAGAATCTATGAATTTAGAGTATTCTCAAGACATTCTTTTAGAATGTAGGGCACGACAAGAACTTGCAGCATAGGAACATGCTAAAACTCGAACATGCACCGTAGGACGCATTAAATTTCTTGTATATATATATATATATATATATATATATATATATATATATATATATATATATATATATATATATATATATATATATATATATATATATATATATCCAAACGGTGTTTGTAAGGTTTGCTGGAGTGCATTGTACAGGAATAAAAGCAGCTGACAACCAACAAAGAGATGGAAAGGACCGCCTTGGAAATGGTTTGGAACCCCCAAATTTCGAATGGAGGTAAGTATAATTAGCAGAATAGGCAAAGCCCAAAGCTGATATAGACATCCCAGGGAATGGGAGAGGAAAATTAAGCCCAATGCGCATCAAAGTGCATGGTACAGATATTAAAAAGAAAAGCCTATAAAAGCAACGTTAGAAGTTTAGGAATTTAACATTGGCATAGGTGGTACAGCCTTAATGATAGTTTAACATCTTTAAGTTTTCGCTCCATACTATAGGTGTAAGGAGACCACATGGGACAGGATGATACCCCAGGAACACATACAAGCATATGGGGAATACCCCAAAGGGAAGAGCTGTTTATAAAAAAGTCAAATAGATTGGATCCCCTAGGGCAGACATGAAGCACAACCCAAGAGAAGCACAGTTCCTGAAAAAATCTATTGAGAAAACATGAGGGCATTGTGGATAAAAAAATAGGCACTATTATAACGTAGGTGACCAACATTAATAAGGTAGGGATGCCGCCTAAGGAAGGTAAGAACCATACCCCAATAGGGGCATTAAAAATGTTATACATTAGAGTTTAACATGGGCAAAAGAATTTCGTAGACATTTGACATTTAACTTTTAGGTTTAACCAGCGCCAGATATTATCAGAGTTAGGGCTAACCTGGAGAACAAAGGTAAAGCGGAAAACAAGATCGATCGGAGCGCTTAATCAGACCTATAACTGCAATGAATGGATTTCAAGGGGCCGGATGCGGGCAGGACCATAACAAACTGAGTACAAGCCCAAAAGGGGACCGCAAATCAGCAAAAAGGTATGAGAAATAGTTAAGGCAGATAATAGATATGGTCGGATTTACAGAAATAAGGCAGGCCGGAACTATATTAGGCAGCATTGCGTCCAGTTACATTTGGCACTTAGTTTTGGCAAGGCGCTGCCGGCCATGGGGAAACCAGAAGGATCCCAGAACAGAGGGCCTACTAGAGCCAAGCTCCTTGATCTCATTGATAAAGCCGGCTTGGATCTGAAAGCGCTCTGCAGAACGGACGGGCGGGGAGAACATAGCACAGCCAAGCAAAGGATTTTTGGAAAAGATTGTGCAGAAATACAATCTGGCTTATGTTGCACACACTGAGGCTAGCATAGTAAAAAAGTTCTTTAAAGCCAGCAACGAAATTGGCACTTGTAACAAGGAAACAGGTTGCCCTGAAGTAACAAGCATAGCAGACACTCCTGAAGCAATGGAAGCAGAGCAAGAACAAGCAATCAATGACCATGAAACGGATGACATGGACTTCGTAGCACCCAACCAGGTTTAGCAGTAAATCTGCTGGTTTGAAAGCTTTTTTCTGTTTATTTGCATAATATTTCGAATTTATTTTGGTGAAGGGCGAAGAGCCGAGTGTAGACAACTGCTTACCTGTCATCCCTTGTTACGTTACCATGAATAATGCTAATGTTAACTTGTTTGGGTGCAGGTAACCTGTCTAACTCCTCCAAAATCGTTTGTGTGGATCCAGACAAGTGCACAAGATAGTGCAAATTTGGCAGACTTTGGACTTTGAATACTTCTTTCTTTTGCAAAGTAATAGTAGTTTAACTGCTATATGACACGGTAAGTATGTTTCAAGTTTAAATAAATAGCATCTGAGATCTGGAAATGGGTTAAGCATGTAAGCTTGGCAAGTTTAAAATCTTTTTGAGTGATGTTTTGAAAAAGATTGTTTAATGGAAGGCTTATCATTTTGGCAGAACTGTCCACTTTATATGCAGAAACATCTAAACGTAATGGTTGAGTAGAAATCTGGTTTATGTGCTTAATATACCAGGGATGGAAATGTCTGGAATAGAAGTCTTTTCGTGTTAAAAAAAATGCTGACCAGTTTGGGTCCAAAGAACATATGCTTTAGAAATACACCAACTAAAGAATAAAAGCCATTATGGAGCAGAAAAGCTGAAATATTATAGGGCAAAAACTCTGAAATAGATGATTGCATTATTTATGGGGTACTTTTGAAAACTAAGACAGGTGGTTGTTTTGAAAGTTTAACCATTAATAATGGTGGCAGGAAAAGAATCCTAGAATTAGGAGCACAAAGGAAAGAAATAGGAATTTAGTTGCATAATGCACGTTTGGACATGGATAAGGCAAAAGAATAAACTATAAACAGGGGTACTATGGGTTGCAACATGTGATACAGGAGCTTAGGAATAATCCAGGGATTGGATCATGGAAATAACAATAAGAAATGAAAAAAGAACTAGGAATTGGACAGGAATAAAAGATAAAAGAAAAAAAGAATTAGGAATTGGACAGGTCCTTAAGGCTCTCCCAAAACAAAGAAAGGGAAGGGTAAGGATGGACGCTTCGAGTAGGTTCTGGGAACCGAAAACGGCAACGGATATATATATATATATATATATATATATATATATATATATATATATATATATATATACAAGTGGTTCTACTATGAGGGACTGCACAAATTCGACCGGAAGCCAATGCAGAGTCATTCAATGAAGATTCTATAAGCATTTCCCTAGGCTCTTTATGAATCCTATGTTAACAAAGATTCTTTTTAGAATCTCCTAGATTTCCAAAGATTATGCCAAGATTCTCCAAGATTCTATAGAGATTCCCCTAGATTCTATGAAGATTTTCCTAGATTTCCCAAGATTCTATCAAGATTCTTAAAGATTTTATGAACATTCCCTTAATTCCCCTAGGTTCCCAAAGATTCTCTTGATATTCGTCTAGATTCCCAAAGATTATCCCAAGACTCCTCTAGATTCCCCAAAATTCTATGTAGTTCTATTGAATTCTCCAAGATTTGATGAAGATTCTCCTAGATTCCTTTAGATTATAGGAAAATTCTCCATGATTCTCCAAGATTCCATCATGATTTCACTAGATTCTCAAAGCTTTTAGAAAGATTCCTTTAGATTCCCAAAGATTCTCTTAAGATTCCTCTATTCTCTAAGATCCTATGAAGATTCCCTTAGACTTGACATGATTCCATCAAGATTCCTCTAGATTCTTAAAGATTCTATAAAGATTCCCTTGGATTCCCTTAAATTCTCAAAGATTCTCTCGTGATTCCTATAGATTCCCGTTGATTTTCCAAAGATTCTCTTGAGATTCCCTTTGATTTCCAAGATTCTCTTGAGATTCCCATAGATTCCCAAAGATTCTCTTTAGATTCCCATAGATTCCCTAAGATTCTCTTGAGATTCCTTTAGATTCTCTAAGATTCTATGAAGATTCACCTAGATTCTCCAAGATTGCATCAGGATTCCTCTAGATTCTCCAAGTATTTATGAAGATTCCTTTAGATTCTCTGAGATTCCTATGGATTCCCTTAGAGTTCGATCACATTGGCTCCAACTACAACGGAACTGTGCCAAACCACCACTCATTGAAAGCTCTCGATGAGAGGAGTCCAATGGCGTCGGTCCCACCTTCATCCGACCCCTCTACTGCAAGCTATGTACCTTTGAATGTGATTAAACAGAAGGAAGCTTCATAGAAAGTCCACTCATAAATGCTTTGCCACCTCATTACCTTTTTTATTAATGAGGGTGACACCTCACCTCCTTTAAAAAAAAAAATCAATTTAATATTAAAAAGTCAATGGCTAAGATTTATGCTCACCTTTTGATCTAACGGTTAAGATCTGCTACACCAAAGTCACTTTAAAGGACCTTCCTTGCACCTTCCTCATAAAAAACCAAGGGCTAGGATTTATCCTCCCCTTTTGATCCAACGGTCCAGGGATGTGGTGCATGCCCCCATGCATGACCCATGCATGCCTCCATGCATGCCCATCATATCTGAGGGCCACAATTGCGCCACCTCTTATTCCCCAAGGGTGAACGGCCGAGATGACAACTTTATATAAAATGTCCACGATGCCCATAGCATGTGATATACGTGTATATATATTAATGATATATATATATAATTGTATATATATAACAGATATATATATATATATATAAATATAAATATATATCACAGGTTGGAGACGGCTGGAACACATGAGCTGGATATATCACTGATGTAGCTTATGCTGTTGCACATGCTCAAAATACTAGAGCTGTGTATACTCCTTTAATGCTATGGTTGCCTAAATACAATGGCACCACGGGTACTAATGTGTATGGGTGGGAACCTCCCCCAGCATTAGATAGGGTTGCCTAAAATACTATGGCACCATCAGGTAGTATGGTATTTTTGAATTTTCACATCATGTTGCTACATGGTTCCTATGGCTTGGTCATGCATTTGATGGCGCCATCATACTAGTCATGATGAGTAGGTTGACCCTTGGCATAATTGGGCAAAGGTTTAAAATTGACTGCCTATTTGGTCTTCACAAAGGCTAGTTATGTAAAATGTCATGTTGTTGCATGACTCCCAGAATTGCCACATTAAGCTACACATAGCTCGTGGTAGGATATTTGGGCCATTGTTCCATTGTGCCCAATGAAATAATATATGAAAACTACCCGCCCTATGACAAGGCAAATGAAATTTGGGGATGTAAACCTTGCAATATAGTACAAAATGTGCCAAGTCAAATGTGGCAAGTTACGTGAGGGCCCATGGGTTACATGGAAACCACATGGTGGAATATGTATCTCAATTATGATATTTGTGGGACATGGCATGCTTGCCATGTGGTGCCTTTTAATAGAAAGCTTTGCATGCATGCAAAGAATTCTTTATCTTTGTTACAATTTTAAAGAAAATCAAAGTAAAAGCACACCCTTTCTTTTATTACTAAACTTTTGGTTTTGTGGTTGGAAACGTGGCCTTCAAATATGGGCAAAACATGCGTTTTGCAAAAAATTCTCTAAGGCAAACATTATTTATTTGTTTGTTTGTTAATTGCTATTATCAAATCCATTTGCATCTGGGGCTTTGCCCATCACACGTTTTTGGTGCCACACATTTACGTATTTGGCTTGAAATGCAAGGTAACCTTAGGGCAAATGATATTTTGGCTTAGGGCATCTTTCGAATTTTGCACAGAGCCAAAGTGGTCGCTGGAATGGTAGCAGCCACAGAAATACCTGTCGGGTCTCACAGATGAATCTCAGACAAAAAACAACGCATATTGAAGCTTGAGTTGGTCGGCAAAATGCCTATCGGATCTGTCTGTAACAACCGAATATGTCTAGACTTGCTGGGATGCGATTTTGGTGTGCCACAGAGGCCTTTCTGCCCTGGCAAAAAATACTATGAAGCTGGCTTGGTCATTTCGGCATGATAATGGTTTCGTGGTTTGGCATAGAACCGGATCTGGCATGCCTTTATCTGGATACATCTTCTACTATGAATTGCAAGGCCGAAAAGAACTTACTTGGGCGATGCATACAACTGTACAAAAATAGGGGTTTTCATTGTTATTAATCTTGGCTTTCCATTGAAGAAGGCCTGTTGATGTGGTTTCTACCGAGCATTAAAGTCAAGCATTGCACTTGTATTTGCCAAAAGCACTTCATCGTATTGTTTATCTATGAAACAATATGCTTTTAGGTTTTAAAGAATCTGAAACGATTGTGGCTTTGGCTATAGCCAATGTTTACTGCGTATAGAATATTTGCCATGCCGCCTTGATGCTGGCTATTATATCATTTGTCGACATTGGCAAAGGCAATTAATATTTGCCTTGTATTCTGAAGCTTATTATTTCCCATGGCAAACAGATTTTGAGTCAAGCATCAAGGGATTTGCTACTTCTAGAGTTTGAATCGGACAACGGATTCAAGCCCTCAATGTGGGTCTATTTGTAATGCTGAATGTTGCATACTGGAAATCAATCTCGGCAATGAATAAACGATGCCATTATAATCAGGTTTGATTTAAAGATTATGCTTTACTGGCTTTGAAACAATTATGTTTAATAAGCCTTGTATTTTTTTACTAATAGTTTTGGTCTACAAATGGTTGGTGCACAAACAAAGTTTGTGCTCCATGATTTCTTAAGATATATGCCTATGCTTATATAGCTAAGGCGCCTATGCTTCTTAGTGCTGCTAAAGTATGGCTATATCTAACTAAGATCATGTGGCTTTTGCTTAATATCTTGATACAATATTATAGCAAGAATGACAGGTATAAAATGGATTTAAATGCTAGAATCCGTTGTTTCTCACCTCAAGTTTTAGGTGTGAGAAAACTTCTAGTTATAATTCCATTTCTCTTTCTTGTTTATGCTAACTCAGGGCAAAAGGATACAATTGGTGATCAGTGATAAACTGAGAGACCCAATGTACCTTTTGGCCCTTGCATCATTACCGGGATTACTGCTAACGTTTGCATGATTGGCTGCAGGTACGGGTTCTCTCCTCCAATTGTCTCTGTTTTTGCTACCAGGGTTGGCGTTAACATGGAAGGTTATGGAAGTACGAAAAAAATGTAACTGTATGCTATACGTTTTACAAGTTAATGTTTAAACTATACACTTTCAAGATAAGTCTACTTTACAATTTGCTCTCTACTTTGTACGTATGCTTTAGAATTTGTCTCAACTACTTTTCATTAAGGATGCTTAGTTTTGGGGCTTGAGAAATCGGCCCTCGACTAAATATCCCTAAATGTTAATTGTTGAGTTTTACTTAAGAATTGCTTATAACAGTTTTTCATTAAGGACACATAGTTTTGGGGCTTGAGAAATCAGCCCTCTACTAGGTAGCCTGAATGTGAAAGTAAGTATTCTTGTTGGACTCATTTGGTTTAGGGCCTGGGTAGTGCCAGGACAGAATTTCTCTAGCTTCGGTTAAGTGACCAAGTTAGGAGTATGGACTTGGCTAGATTAGACCCTAGGCAAAGGAAAGTGTATATATATATATATATATATATATATATATATATATATATATATATATATATATATATATATATATATATATATATATATATATATATATACAAGTCTTTGTACTATGAGGGAGTGTATGAAATCGAATGTACATATATTGGGAAGTATAAATTTTTTAAATTTCTATAAGATTTCTACATTTACCAACATTCTATTAAGACTGCCCAATATTCCTGAGAGATTGTATAAGATTCTAAGTTAAGGGCTGTGGTCTTTTTACTACCAACAATCAAGGGAGCACATGGTCAAAGAAGTTATTGGCAGTATTGTCACCAAATTCTTAAATTATTCTACACATTGTACACTTATAAAGGATAGTTTCATGGCATCTTACTCCAAGCACACCATTACTGCACAAGCTTTAGAAAGGGTAATGGAGTATGTAGAGTTTAGGATATTAGTCATTGCTTTAAGACAATGGTAGTTTATCTATTCATAACACTTTGGCATTCTCGAAGTGTGTAACGATAATGGGTAATTAACATGAGAAGCTGGAAAAAATTTTGAGGAGTTGCCTTATTGAAAAAGCCATCGCATAGAACCCATATTCTGTGTGGTTATTTGTGGTGTATTATTCTTTGTGCATCTCTGTGAATGCATTGTATTTACAAATGCATCCTAAATGTATTCTACTATGAATACTAGAAGTTATTGGCAGTATTGTCACCAAATTCTTAAATTATTCTACACATTGTACACTTATAAAGGATAGTTTCATGGCATCTTACTCCAAGCACACCATTACTGCACAAGCTTTAGAAAGGGTAATGGAGTATGTAGAGTTTAGGATACTAGTCATTGCTTTAAGACAATGGTAGTTTATCTATTCATAACACTTTGGCATTCTCGAAGTGTGTAACGATAATGGGTAATTAACATGAGAAGCTGGAAAAAATTTTGAGTTGCCTTATTGAAAAAGCCATCGCATAGAACCCATATTTTATGTGGTTATTTGTGGTGTATTATTCTTTGTGCATCTCTGAATGCATTGTATTTACAAATGCATCCTAAACGTATTCTACTATGAATGCTGGATTGCCGGATTAATTTACAAATCAACTTCTACAAAAAAAAACCCCATATTGATATTAAGCTGGGGAAATACCCTATACTGGTGCTGCCATTTCACACACACCAAGAAATGAAAAGAAAAAAAAACACGATATAGGGGGCATTAAATGTTCCTGCCACCTCACAGTACCAAACATTAAATTTCTATTAACTTCTCGGTGCCACCTCATCACCCATATTAAATCTGATATAATTTCCTTGCACCTTCCTTAAGTTTAAAATGAACGGTGAAGATTTATTTTTCCCCATATCCGACGGTCTACATGAAGATCCAATGGCCATAAGTTCGCCACCTCACCTTCTTTCAAACAAACGGAGGAGATCGATTTGAATATATAGATATCTATTTCATGGGGGCATCCAAATAATTTCTATATAAATTTCTATAAGATCTAGGTTTACCAAATTCTATTAACATTACTTAATATTCCCTAGACATTCTATAAGATTCTAAGTGAAGGGATGTGGTCATTTCACCAATAGAGCACATGGTCAAAGAAGTTAATGGCAGTATTGTCACCAAATTTTCAAATTGTTGTCACCAAATTTTCAAATTGTTCTACACGTTGTACACTTATTGGGGATCCTTATCTTCCAATTGAATAGATTGGGCTTCCAATTAAAATGATTCAATATGCAGTTGCAATCACAATCAACTCTCTGTCAATATCTGGTCAAACTCACGGTCAATCTATACTTCCATTTCATCAAAGCTCTAGTCAAACTCCCACCCAAAATATCGATCAAATACTGATCAAATGTGCAGTCAATTTTTTGTAGAGAACTTGTGAAAATTTGTTAGTTATTTTAGGTGCTATTATCATGGTGCAAAGTAATTTGACTAATTGATGTGAATAGTGACAATAGTATGGCATGACAAATTTTATAAACCTATCCGTAGACAGTTACGCTCCACAATTTAAGTTGAGTTTCATGGCATCTTATTCCAAGCACACCATTACTGCACAAGCTTTAGAAAGGGTAATGGAGTATGTAGAGTTTAGGATATTAGTCATTGCTTTAAGACAATGGTAGTTTATCTATTCATAACACTTTGGCATTCTCGAAGTGTGTAACGATAATGGGTAATTAACATGAGAAGCTGGAAAAAATTTTGAGGAGTTGCCTTATTGAAAAAGCCATCGCATAGAACCCATATTCTGTGTGGTTATTTGTGGTGTATTATTCTTTGTGCATCTCTGTGAATGCATTGTGTTTACAAATGCATCCTAAACGTATTCTACTATGAATGCTGCATTGCCGGATTAATTTACAAATCAACTTCTACAAAAAAAACCCCATATTGATATTAAGCTAGGGAAATACCCTATACTGGTGCTAACATGGGAAAATAAGTTTTCCATCACAAAAAGATTCACATCTATTGTTTGTGGCATTAGTAGAATATTCTTTTAAATCTAAACTCTTGGTTGATAATATAAGAATTCACATTGTTTGGACAAACTGGTTTTCAAATGTAGTTGCTCCTATGTGGGAGGAGATGTAAGAAGAAACATTTCAAAAATGGTTTAGCCTAAGATGTAAGAAGAAACATTTCAAAAACCAAGTAGGTAAAGAACAGCCACCAAATCACTTGGAAACTAGAGAAGCCCACGGTGAAATCCAAAAGACTTTGAAAAACAATTCTAAGCTCATCTTTAGCTGCACTTCAATTTCTGACGCTCATGCATTTTCAATGTATCTGGTAAATTTGATCACCATTACATTCAACAACATCATCCTTTTCCACAAGGATGCTAAGAAAGAGACAACTAAAGGCCTCTTACTGATACTTTCCATGGCGCATGCAAGAAAGTCACATGCACGGTTATGTAGAGTCACATAAAATCAATTCAATATAATATTTATATCTCCGTTACATAAAAATGAATTCCCCAGTGATGATACAGACATTGATTCTCAGTCATTGGAAGTTTAATTTAATTAGCAAGACATGAATTATTGTTGCTAAAGCAAAACATGTATGTTTCCTAGTCATCAGAAAACCTGTCTCTTGCAATATAAGAGAGGCTGAGCTACCACTTTTGTGTAAAGGCAGAAACAAAACCTTACTTGAATACGGCTTGCTCCGCTGATGGAGCCTATTCTTCGGGAATAAAAATGAAACCATCGCATTACAGTGGTAAGGAAAACTCCGAGATATATAAACAAACACAAGCCACACAAATCCAAATGTACTTCCAGATTTGAAGGTAGCAAATTCAGGAGAATTGTAGCTTTGAACCAGAAGATAGAAATATAAGCCTTGATTACCAGAAAATGCATTAAATTAAAAACATTTACACTGTAACAACTAGAAAAGCATTTACAATGCAAGAAAATGAAAAAGCATTCACAGTCCTCACCTTGCTCTATGCTCCAAATCCAATGTCGGTTGTAACAACATAGTATTCAACCACCAAGTTGATAGACTGCTATGCCATTTTAGAGTCCCACTGCAAGCATCACTTGCTATGGCAAAGTGTAATATCAGTGAGATACCAGAGCAAATGCAATGATTGAAAGTAAAAAGTTGAAATTGAACCCGTTTGGAATAGAGGCCTGCAAATTTACCTGCAAACTCAAATAGAAATAGGGCTTGATTCAGGACATCAGGAAAAGGGAAACAGACACAACGGATCTACTTCAAATATGCAGCTCTTACCTTTGATTCTACATCAAATTTAGCAAAATTTACACCGATTTGAAGACGAAATCTGGCAAATGGCTTCCCTTGAAGCGATGTAGGCTGTTACAAAATACTGGCCAAGACGAGGAAACAAATTGCAGAAGCAGCATTATTCCATGCAGTGACAGCGGCAATCATGTTAATAAGTTTAAACCTGCTACTTAACCTGGACGGATGGGGTCTTCGGCGACATAGTAGAGGATGGCACTGTGGCGTTCCCTGCCTAAAACTTGCAAATTAACAGCAAAGATAAAACGTTTTAAGGCTTTTGTCAAGAAAACAATCTTGCCAAGAAAGACAAAGCCTCTATGCCCAAAACACTCAAATCCTTGCCAAGCTATTGCCGTAGAGGTCGCCAGATCTATAGCAAAACAGAGCTATGGAATAGAAACACAACAGAACAACTCTAACCGTCGTTACAGGAGAGGGCAACCTACAGATAGGTGGAGGCGGAACTCTGGCTATGGTCACGGCTCACAAATCCGCACCTATTGGAGCAACAAAAATGAAGCTTTTTGGGTTAAACTCTAGCACAAAAATAGTCTACATGGCCGTTGCACAATGGACTACAACAGCCGCCCTTTTTCTTGAAGCAGAACTGGAGTGGTGCCCAACAATAAATTTAGTACCTACGATCCTAGGCACTCAAAAAATGCCACAGGCAAAGAATCGCGTCCCGAATCCGAGAGCATCCCCGCAAAATCCATCTCCATAAGCAAAGCCATGTGTATACAGTGCCGCAAAAGTACTGGAAGAACCCATGCATATGAAAAAAAACCTCGGAAAAAAACATAAAAAATGGAACGATGCGACTGAGTTTAACAGAATTCTGGAGTACCTGAGAACCAAATCACTGCCAAAACCTAGCCATAGGTAACACTTAAAAGGCACAGAATGAAGCTTGGTCATGGCCCGAGCCAGAGAAATATGAAGCAGAAAGAAACCAAGCAGAAAGCTAAAGAAATGCGAAATTTGGCGGCAGATTATTCATCCGAGATGGCCATTAATCTCCACCGGAGTAAAAGAAAAACCCAAATCGATCCCAATCCACATTGCTTGCCCAGAGTAAAAGGAAAACCCAAATCGATCCCAATCCACATTGCTTGCAAGCCCACGGAGGAAAAAAAAAGGCGAGCCGATCGCCTCAAGCCTTCTACCGCATATCATACGGTATTTCAAAAAATGCATATGAAATCATCTGATTACTACAATAAGAAGCTCAAATCTAACAGAGCAAAAGTAAGAACAGACCTGCTTGATTTTGCCGGTTAAAGGCCTCCATTACACTGTTGGGCAAATTCCGGGGTAGAGAAGGGTTGTTCCGGTTGAAACTAAGAATTTCCGGTTGAGCTAGCGCATTGCAGGAAAAATTCCGGTGGATTTTTATGCATATATGTATAAGAGTAATACAAATTTCCGATTGGGAACTGAAAATATCCGGCTATTTGATGAAAGAGTAGGAAAATTTCCGATTGGGTTTAAAAACTTTGCCCAACACTGCTCCATTATGCAAAGGGAGCTGTCGGAAGGAAGAGCCATATCTGGCATGTCCGAAGAAGACGGACCTTGCCTCAACACCTTGAATTTGAATCTAATGGATGTCTGTTCGTAGAGGTTTAGTGGAAGCTTTGTATTTGTGTCATTAATTTTTGCTGCCCACTTATAACAAGGCATTAATTACACTAAATAAATTATTGAAGGAAAATGCCCTAATTTCAAGGATGGACGGTCTACATAAAATGCCCCAATTGAGTTCCTAGATCTAACGGGCCACATCAAAAGCCCCAAATAAAGGGGGCTGCTTGGGGTTGATTGAAGTGTCACCGTCTGGACCGTCCATCTCAAAGATGGACGGCCGAGATCAATCTTTACCAACAATTTCCTTGCACCTTCCTTAACCTAAAATCAAGGGCCACGATTTCTCACGTGCCCGATCGACGGCCCAGGGATGGGGTGCATGCCCCATCCATGCCCCATGCATGCCCCCCCCATCAAATCCAAGGGCCATTGTCGCGACACCTCAAAAAATCGACGGCCAGGATGAATCTCTACAAACTTTCACCCCCCCATAGGACCCATAATATAATTGTATATATATACAAGTGAGTGTACTATAAGGGAGTACACAAATTTTGAGCCATCCAAACTTAAGATTCTCTTAAGATTCCCCTAGATTCTCAAAGATTATCCCAAATTTTCTCTACATTTCTTAAGATTCTATATAAATTCTCTTAGATTCCTTTAGGTTCTATCAAGATTCCCCTAGAAAAACACACTTAGTGTAAAAGATTCCCTAAGATTCCCTTAGATTCTTAGGATTCTACAAAGATTCCTCGAGATTTCAAACGTTATCACAAGGATCCTCTAAATTCTTTAGAATTCTATGTAGATTCTCCTAGATTTTGTTAGATTCTATAGAGATTCCCCTAGAATCTTGAAAATTCCATCAAGATTCCCCTAGATTCTCAAAGATTTTAGCGCTTAGATTCTGCTAGATTCTGAGCCATTCAATGAAGATTCTATAAAGATTCACTTAGATTCTTGAAGATTCAGGAAAAAGTATCCTAGATTCTCAAAGATTTAAGGAAGATTCCCTTAAATACTCTTAATCCCATAAGTTACTTAAGATTCTCTTAAGATTCAACTAGATTCTCAAAGATTATCCTGATTTTCCAAGATTCTATATAGATTCTCTTAGATTCTATCGAGATTCCCCTACTAAACACACTTATTAATGAAGATTCCTTAAGATTCCACAAAGCTTCCCCTAGATTCTTAAGATTCTATAAAGATCCCTCTAGATTTTCGAACTTATCACAAGAAACCTCTAGAGTCTCCAAAATTCTATGTGGATTCTCCTAAATTTTGTTAGATTCTATATAGATTCCCTTAGATTCTATAGATTTTCAAGGATTCTCAAAGATTTTATGAAGATGCACTTCGATCCTACTAGATTCTCTATGATTCTCTTGAGATTCCCATAAATTCCCTAATTTTGTTGGGGTTCCTCTAGCCTCCTAAAGATCATCTCAAGATTCCTCTAGATTTCCCATATTTCTATGTAGATTCTCCTAGATTCCCTTAGATTCTATGAAGATTCTTCTACATTCTCAAAGGTTTTATAAAGATTCCTATAGAATCTCAAAGATTCCCTTGCGATTCTCATAGATTCCCAAAGATTCTCTTGAGCTTCCTTTAAATTCCCTAAAATCCTATGGAGATTCCCCTAGATTCTTTTAAATTCGCATAGATTCTGTAAAATTCTAAGTTTCCAAAAAGAAACTTAGTATTCGATCACATTAGCTCCAACTGCGAGGGAACGATGCCAAAGCACCACTCATTGGGAAGTTCTCGACGAGAGGAATCCAATGGTGTGGGTCTCACCTTCATCCGACCCCTCTACTGCAAGTTATCGGCCTTTGAAGCTGATTATAAAAAAGAAGCTTCCTAGAAAGTCCATCTATTAATGTTGGTGCCACCTCATTACCTTTTTATTAAATAAGGGTGCCACCTCACCTCTTTTAATAAAGAAATTGCAATTTAATAAAAAATTTAATGGTTAGGATTTTTCCTCCCCCTTTTGATCCAACGGTTAAGATTGACTGCACCAAAAAGCACCTTTTAAGGGACCTTCCTTGCATCTTCCCTTTAAAAAATCAAGGGCCAAGATTTCACACGTGCCCGATCAACGGTTCATGGATGGGGTGCATGGCCCATGCATGGCCCATGCATGCCCCCCATCAAATCCAAGGGCCATTTAAGTGCCACCTCAAAAATTAGACGGATAGGATTAATCTCTACCCACATTCAACCCCCCATAGGACCCATCAAATAATTGTATATATATAAGAGATATATCTGTTATATATATACAATTACTTGAGCACCCCCCTTCCTGTGTAGAGATTGATCACAACCGTCGATTGTGAAATCGACGGTCTTCATGCAGCCACCTCGTCATTATCTAAGCACCCCCCTGTTATGTAGAGATGAATCCTGTCCGTCCAATTGCGAAGTGGATGGCTAGGATGTTGCCACTTCATAGGGGGTGTGAGGCATGCATGGGGTTGCACCAGATATTTGGACCGTCGGATCAAAAAGGTAAAATCTCCACCGTCCAATGAAGGTGATGGGAAAGTGCAAGGTGATTGGGCTCATTAATGATATGGTGAGTTGGCAAGGCATTTAATTGCCAATATTGTGAGTTGGCAAAGCAATTGAATGCCCTATAAAATATAACACAATAAATAAGTGGTTCCCTGGGAACAAATGTAGAGCTGTGGGCCTTTTTAAAAAAGGTTAAATATTATCTATAGAAACGTGGCACGCCAAATTACTACCCAAATTAATATGGATAGATTTCTCGTGAAACCAAGACCAATTAAATATATCGTGACCATATGAGGTGGCAGAATCGAGGTCTAAGAATTGGCCAGCTCAGGTGTTTATATGCCGACCAAGCTACCCGACCAAGGCCGGAGGAATGGGGATCGAAGATGTTGGGCTTTTATCAGTGGCGGCGAACAGGTCACGAGGAGATGGGACATTTCGTGGAGGAGAGAGAGGATATTCTAGAAGAGCAGTTTCGGCTCAGGGTTAGTATAAACTGATGGTCGCTGTTGTGATCTGGTCCTTATACCATTCTCTTATACCATTCTCTGATTCTCTGTTTCATGCGACAGTGATTCTTATGGTGCAGTCATTGAAGGGGATATGGTGCTTGGCGCTTCATTGAGGTAAGAGGTGGGAAAGCCGATTTGGATTTGTTGAATTTTGGAGGTTAGATCTCTGGCTTCTTTGCTTTTGTAGCCAGCAAAGGGAACGACCATGTTGCAGCAAACTCCGTCAGTGTTTGACATGTCTTTGATGGTAGATTAGTGATGTAAGATGCTGCATATAGTAACGAGGGTCGAGTTTGCCTTAAAGACAGATGATCCGAATTTTTTTTGGATGAGAATAAAGCTAGAATAGGTGCACATGTGTTAGATTCTGTTGTTTTTTGGCTGTTATGAATGCTTTGGGTGTTTTGTTTTTCTAAAAACCGCTCGTTTAATCTTTAATTCGGTTTCTTAAATGGGCAGTTCTATCTGAGTTACGCTCCGTGAGGATTCGGCAGAAACTTTGCAGTTGGCTTTTGATCGTCAATTTAGGTGAGTTGCATGTTTTCCTTGTGGAGAGTTAGATGCATTTTGGATTTTCGCGTGCACATGGATAGAAACATGGAGCATCTTCTTGAATTCCTGAATTAAGTTACCAACGTATGCTCCGGTATGTAATATACTCACAAACTTTAGATCTGCCATGGACTGAAAACGTTGCAAAAATCTGCAATGCAGTAGGTCTGGCTCGGCAATTTTTCATATCTGATCAATTCAAATACAAATTCATAATGCTGTTGGGCCAGGATCTATGGATCAAGGCTCAAGTTTAAAACAGTGTGCATCAAAGCTTTAACAAAAACTTAAAACTTAGATGTAGATTATGGATTTGTCTTACTACAGTGTTGCTCAATATATGCACCTTCGAGCAAGGCGCTATAGCGCCGTATATTTGGCTACAGATAAGTGTTGATTGAGAAGTCTCCTCTACTGGCCCCTTTGAGAGAGCTGACTTTAATAGATCTTCAGTTAGCTGACTTTAATTGATCATCTCTGAAAGTCCTGGTTTGATTTTCGCTTATCTTATTAACAGCTTTTATGGAGGGCACCAGACATTGCTCCAGCTCAACATATATAAAGTAGATTGTTTTGAACAAAACTTTTGAAGCTCCTTCCGTGGTAGTAGAGGAGCCATTGCACACAAGAGTATCTAGCCAAATATAGACTACTTCCTTGTTGAGATAAGCATCAAGCATGCCGATAACTGTACTCAGAATCTTCACCACTGCCTAAGAAATCAGAAGAAATTCATGACAAGGGCATGCACATATGTCCCATATTAGACAAGACACTGCTCTAACACTTTGCTACAATGAGTTTCTGACTTTGCCACAATGAGTTTCTGACTTTATGCAATTTAAAATACATTGTGCACCTCTTAACATTCTTAACTAATTTCAGCTCGTCATAGTCACCTTCTAATGGTATCACTAGCACTACAAAAACCAATCATGAAATCACGTTGCCTACTATTAAAAGCTGAGTTTACAAGGAAAAATTATAATAGCATGCTGACTGGTATCATAACCGAAGTTATTGTTACGGACATGAATTGTGATATCCATCAAAGAAGCGAATCTCAAAACAGTTTTGCAGATGCAGCCTTGGACAGCCGATAGACACAAAAGTGGTGGCTAGCTACAACAGTATGTGCATGTGCATGCACGTGCTGCAGACAGCCTTGAATAAGCGCAAAACTTGGATCAATCCATAAGTCAAATTCAAACAGACTTATGCTTAGCATGGCCTAAATCGTTTGCATTATGGTTGCCTGCTTCAGAGGCACAAGCATCAAATAAAATATATGGTACAGTTGCAATCAAATGTTAACTTAAATTCCCACTCTTCAGTAAAGCTGCTAACCACATCTTGCGAAATGTGGCTTCTCAGGCAAAAATGATAATAAATGAAACATATGCGACAAATTTTACATTGGGTTCTTTGTTCTCAGACGTTTTGAAGGAAAGGAGAAAGAAATTGCTTCTATAAGAAAATTATGTCAACTGAGAAGTGCTCTATAAAATTTGCCTTTCTGCTGATATTATGCATTAGGCGGTAATTATGTGTGTTTGCAATTACGTATCTTTAGGCAATAGGAGACTTGCGGTCCCCTTCAGTCCTGTTGCTATTGTGTTGTTAGTGATAAATGTGAGGAGTCCGTATAGATGATTTATAATGGAAGGATTTGATGCAGTTATTGCAGGTGTAGAATAATAAATAGTGTGCGTTGTTGCTTCACTGCAGGCTTTGCTAAGCTGCGTACCAAACTTCAACTTTGTGTGCCATCTGATTGGGGTGAGAATGGATCAAAGGTACTGGTTACGCCACATCAATTCTATGATTGTGAATTAGTTTAGATTTTTGGTTTTGTTTGTTTCTCTTTATGGTCTTGTTAGTGCTCTTGGAGTAGGATTTTTCTTCCTTGCAAAGTGTAACATGCTTCGCATGTTTGGGTCAGATCATGTATTGATGGGCTTGGGTTAGGAAGTAAATTCTCATTGCATGCTTCCTGTTTTACTACTGGACGCGATAAGTATTGTTGTTGGTGAGAGGGTGGGGAATCTCGTGTGTTGAGATGACGAGACGAAGGATAGAGATAGATCCGAATGAGGCTCGTTCAGAGGAGGAGCGGAGGAGGTTAAAACGGAATGAATATCAGCGCAGGTGGTATGCTAGACTCTCCGAGGAGCGCAGAGCTGCGTTGAATCAAACCAAAAGGGAATATGCAAGGGAGTGGGGGAACAGGAGGCAACAAGTGAGGCAATGCCAAGGTAATGTTGGACAAATAAAGATTGGCGCAGTTGGAGATCAATCTGCCAGCCAAAGTGAACAAGTAAGCAAGGATAGTCATGAAGATACACCTGATGAGTTCATTGAAGATAGTAGAATGATAGGGAGCTCAAGAGAAGATGTTGCAGACGTTAGGGTTAGCCAAGACTTGCAAGAAGCTGGGGCAGTTGACATGGGAAGCACAACAGCAAGAGCACATTATCGTTCAGAGGAGGAGCGGAGGAGGTTAAAACGGAATGAATATCAGCGCAGGTGGTATGCTAGACTCTCCGAGGAGCGCAGAGCTGCGTTGAAGCAAACCAAAAGGGAATATGCAAGGGAGTGGGGGAACAGGAGGCAACAAGTGAGGCAACGCCAAGCTAATGTTGGACAAATAAAGATTGGCGCAGTTGGAGATCAATCTGCCTGCCAAAGTGAACAACTAAGCAAGGATAGCCATGAAGATACACGTGGTGAGTTCATTGAAGATAGTAGAATGATAGGGAGCTCAAGAGAAGATGTTGCAGACATTGGGGTTAGCCAAGACTTGCAAGAAGCTGGGGCAGTTGACATGGGAAGCACAACAGCAAGAGCACATTGGGTTCGTCAGATATCAAGAATGGAAAATCACGTGATTCCTGTTAATAGGGGATTTGAGTGGAACAAAATATGCCGGTTTTGCCAGACGGTATTGCTGCAATGTGAGAATGAGATATTTTGCTGCAACAATGGCCAGCGTATTCTTCCAAAGCTGCCTCAGCTCCCTGCTGTGCTTGAACATCTTTTTCAGGAAAGGGGTCTTAGCAAGAATAGTCGGAAGTTAAACCGTCTCTTTTGCTTCACTGCGTTATGTGTGCAAGGCCAATTTGTTTCCTTGGAAGCACCATCTTCGGTTGCTATGATGGGACGAACATATCATCAACTGTTGCCAATCACACAACCAAACCAGCCATTACATTGGTACATACATGACCAATCGGAAAGAATTGCAACCGCTGATAGAGTTTTGCTTCCAGCCGAATGGGTTATGCAAGTGGGTGGTGTATTGCAAGACATAAACCCATATTGTAGACTCATAAGGCAGGTGAGGGAGATGCGAGCAGAAACAGCGTTGCTAACATTGAATGGCACAGTTATGGAAGATGAAGTTGCTGCTATCCTACACGGGAATAATAGTGTAACCCTTAATCCAAGGGTTGGTGTTTTTTGGCTTCACAATGAGCAAAGGCAAGTTTATATCAGCATATTGGATCCGCAGTATGAACCTCTGCAGTATCCATTACTCTTTCCGCATGGCACGCATGGTTGGTTTCCTTTTAATGAGCACCACTTCTCGCAGCTTGATTGGTATAGGTCACGACTCTTGCATGAAAATAGATTTCTGCAAGTAGGGCGTCTTACTTGTGAATACCTAGTTGACATGTATTCCAGATATGAAGAAGAGAAATTAAATTTCTTAGCGACTAATGGCTACAATAGAAATAACACAGACAATAATGATGACTTTGCTGACGATGACGAACCAGGGCAATCACATGTCATGCTGCCATCATCTTTCCTTGGTTCAAAGCTATGGTGCTCAGTTCAGATGGCGGATGCACTTGCACTTGCAAGGGCTAAGGGGCGTCCTACATTGTTCATAACAATGACCACGAATCCCCAATGGTCAGAGATAGAAGCCATGCTCAGACCTGGCCAAACAGCGGCTGAAATTCCAACTATAGTTGTGCGAGTTTTCCATGCTCGTCTCCAACACTTGAAAAGGTTGCTGCGATCGTATTTTGGACCACTTGCATATATGATGCATGTAATTGAATTTCAGAAAAGAGGGCTCCCACATGCTCATATGATTGTCAAAACAAAGCATGAGATACCAATTGGAATGATAGACAGTTTGATTTCAGCTGAGATGCCTCATGATGAGGAATTGGCCCATTTAGTGCGAAAGTTCATGATCCACCGGCACTCTCCACGTTGTCAGCGAAATGGTGCATGCACCTGGAAGTATCCACGGCCCATAACTGAAGCGACTTATGTGGATTCGAGGGGGTATGTTCAGTATCGAAGGCGCAGTGAAGAAGATATATATGTTGTCTCATATTCTCCTTTCCTTTTGAGGGAGCTTGATTGTCATATCAATGTGGATATAGCAGCCACAGTTCAGGTGTTCATGTATTTGTATACGTACATCTACAAGGGTTATGACAAGGTGCAATATCGAATAGAAACTCAGTCACGTGATCGAAACGAGATGGATGATTACATAGCAGCGAGATATATATCGTCCACTGAGGCAGCTTGGCGTTTGTTTTGCTTCCACGTATCAGAAAAGTGCCCCGGTGTAAAGTGTCTCCCAGTACACCTGGAAAAAAGAGGACATGTACGATATAGAAGACAAAACACTGCATCATTGCTTGACCGATATTTCCTTCGGCCATCTGCCACGGAGTTTGCAGAACTCACGTACATAGATTATTATGAGCAGTATTCTTTTTTGCCTCTGCAGCGAGCAAGCAATGCTGCTGGCGAGTATTTGGAGATAGCGCAGCCAGGCATTGCTAGATGTGTAGTACGCAGGCGAAGTAAAGGAGAAGTAGTCTGCAGAATAAGATTGGTCATGCCACGGCACGGTGAACTGTTCTATCTGCGGCAGCTGCTCTTGCACATAACACCGAGGACATGGGAGGATCTAAAGGTATACAACGACCAAAGGTATGACACGTACCAACAGGTTGTTACTGCTATGGGTTTGTTGCAAGACACATCGGAACCCATTCTGACAATGCAAGAGGCAGTTTCGTCTCTCCGCACACCAGCACAACTCCGATTTCTATTTGTGCTTCTCATACTTGATGGTGCTCCGGCTATGGATTTGTGGAACCAGTTTCGTGTGAACTTGATACTTGATTTTTGTATAGACTCAACTGAAATTGTTGCAACACAGCGAGCACTTACGTGTATAGAAAATGTGTTGGTGCAACATGGAACAACACTAACGGCATTTGGGCTCCCTCCAATCACTATCTATTGTGACTTGGTGCTAGAAGAACTACAGAAATATCGGGATCATGCCAAATATTTAGAGGAGGCAAGTGAAATGCGCAATAAAATGAATTGTGATCAAGCCCGTGTATATGATTATGTTGCAAAGATCACACAGCAGCAAGGAATAAGGGCTCCTATATTCATTTATGGAAAAGGAGGAACGGGCAAGACCTTCCTTCTCAATGCAATATGTCTCCTTATAAGGGGGCGTCAACGAATTGTATTGACTTGTGCAACCACAGCTCTAGCAGGACTGTTATACCCTGGTGGAAAAACTGCCCATTCATTGTTTCAGATCCCTGTAAATGAGAACAATATTGCTGTCCAATCAATGATTAACACAAGCTCTAGCAAAGCAGCATTACTTAGGGAAGCTGAGGTAATCATTTGGGATGAGTTTGCTATGGCGAACAAAGCTGTCATAGAGTCTGTAGATGTTCTTCTACGACAGATTTGCAATAATGACTTTCCCTTTGGTGGAAAATGCTTTATAGCAGCTGGGGACTTCAGACAAATAGCGCCTATTGTGCAAGGATCAGGAAGGCAAGCGACAATATGTGCATCGATCAAATCGTCATGCATTTGGAGATCATTTGTTGTTCACAAACTTGATCAACCGATAAGAAATGGTGCTGACCGTGAGCTGGTAGAATGCGTGACATCGGTAGGTGAAAATTGGGAGAGTGATATTGTCAACCTCACGCTGTTCCGAACGACAAACTCAATTGACGAGGCCAAAGATTTTTTGTTTCCACCCGATGTACTAGCACTAGCTGCCATGTGTGAAAAAAGAGCATTCTTATCTCCACTCAATGTGTATGTTGATGATTTTAATAAATCCATTCTTGACCGTTTGGCCGGATCAAATAGAAGGTACTTCAGCCATGACTCGATCAAAGAAAATGATCAGGTTGTCCACACTGCTGCGTTTACCGAGAATGACTTTCTTCATAGTTATGAGCATCCAACTCTACCACGGCATGTGCTCGAGCTCAAAGAAGGAGCAATATGCCACATCATGAGGCTGTTAGATGCAGAAAAGGGGCTCGTCAGGAATGCAAGGGTCGTCATCCATTCCATGCATGAAAGATATGTCACTGTCCGGCTAGTTGGAACAGATGGCAGACTTGATGAGCACATACATCCTATATCTCGCACGGACTTCTATCACCAACCCAAAAATTGTTCATTCACTATCCATCGACGTCAATTGCCGTTGAGACTGGCATATTCGACCACGTTCCACAGTTGTCTTGGACTTACACTTGACAGGATTGTTCTGGATCTGCGGACGAATGTGTTTGCACATGGTCAACTCTATACAGCGTTAACGAGAATTCGTCGTAGAGAGGATGTGCTCATACTACATAATAGCACATCATCTACTGTCACAACTAAGAATGTGGTATTTAAGGAGCTTCTGCTATGAAAGTAATAGTTATTTCTGCAATGGAAGCAGTAGTTGTATCTTATCCATGTGTCAGTTTTTGTCCATGTATGCATTGGCCATGATAGATGTGCTTCATTTGAAAATGGAGTCCCTTGAGTTTCAAGAATAACTTCTGTTATTTGGTATAAATTGTGTATTGACAGTTGTGTGGCAGAAAGCTAAGCATGCTATTGGAGGTATAATCCATTTGTTGGATTATTGAGTACCTTTGCAAGCAGTGAACACAATATAGGTGAAGAAGAGTGAACACAATATAGGTGAAGAAGAACGTAACTGGTGATTGAAGCCCCCAAAAAATAGGTATATCTTCGAGCTGGTAAAAGGATGCACATTACATGTTACAAAAATGATTGGCACTTATTTTCGATGTACAGGCTCATATTTCTCGTTGCCACTTCTTCTGCAAAGAAGATCGAAATTCAAAATATTTAGATCTCAGAAGTAGTAGCTGTTCAACTTTAATTTACTTTCTGCAAATTTTTCTCCTTTGCAACATCTACATGCTTGTGCTTTCATGTTACACATGACACTGATAGACTTTTCCTTTTGTTTGATCCAGAACTGAAAGGACTTTATCCTATTCGGGCAGCAAAGTTGGTGGCAGAGCTCACTTCTGAGCTCACTTCTGATTGTTTGCAAGTCAACCCAGGTCATCGTCCATTCATGAGGAGAATCATGGAAGTATGCTCTAGATAGTATTGTTTGATGCTTTGAGAGGAAGTTCTGAAGTAATGAACTGATATATTCATGATCTCCTAACCGTTCTCATATTTATCTTCTGACTTTTACTTCTGCATACAGCTGGAGACATTCAAAAGGACATTAATGCAATCGTTGCAGGAAGATGATGATCCTCCCAATGTAACTGCTACTGCAGGAATATGATGATCCTGTCAATGTCATTGTTGAATATAATAGTTATCTAGGATTTTGTACATGGTTAAATCCTTTGCAGACAAGTCTTAGCCATTTCACTATTCAGACTATTGTCCTCCTTTGTCTACCATTTCTGGAAGAAAACAATGAACTCCTTTCTCAGGTCACCTAGGCCTTACTCTAATACCTTATTCTGAAACTTGGTATTAGCCTGTCTCCTTTCATTTTCTTGCAAGGATCCAAATCAGTGAAACAGCCTCCTCTTTACAAAAACTTATTTGGATACCAGATATTTAGGCTACTTTAACTCTTGTGGCCCTTATGATGTTTTGAGCAGCTATGATGTGAAATGCTGGGACAAGTTGCTGATCTCTTGTTAAATGTTCTATTTTACAACAGAAATTAGAGAACATTGAAAAGCTAGCTATGTCTCGTGCATCGGCCCTTGATACACCAGCAAGGAGTGACTATGCTTCTAATGGCGGGTTGTCTTCTTCGAGGGGTGACAATCTTTCTAATGGTGGGTCGTCTTCTTTGTAAGTAAATTATGGAATGTAAAAGAAGCAAGAAGTATAGTGTTTATTTGATAGATTTCAGTAGGCTAAGGGGAATCAACACGTAAAATTTGACAGGTTGAACAGATTTTGCTCTCACGTCAATATCCATATGGGATAAAATACTTATAATCTGAAGAAGACATCAATGATATTTCTGAATTAGTTTCTCATGAGTTTAAGATCAGGGCATAATATATAGTGCATCATACTAAAGTATTTGCATTTCAGGGACAAGATCTCAAGGCGTGTTTCCGTCAAATTCACATCTCACACCATCTGATTCACCAAAGAAATTGGGGGTGCCTGCCTCACCCAGAAGGCAATCTGCCCCTGGTTCACCAAGACGACAAAGCTTCAAGCGAGACACGATTCCGCTTACCCTTTTCACAACCAGCTAGCAATTTCCCAACGGCTCCAAATTCCCCTCCACCTGCTGATTTCTCTTCCAGGTGCAAATTTGATAGGAGTTTTTCATTTTGTAGAGTCTTGAAGTCACTCAATTCTTGAAACCACTTCTGTTTGGCAGTTCGAACTCCTAAGGTTGATGGTATAGAGTTCTTTCGTCAAGCAAGGTATTTTTTTATGGTTGGCTAATTTTAATCTGTTGATGCAGTAATCTAGTGGAGGATTAAGAAATTAGTTTGTCTTCTTGCAGGAGTAGGCTTTCTTATGAACAATTTAGTGCATTTCTGACCAACATCAAAGAACTTAATGCACACAGGCAGACTAGGGAGGTCAGTCTCAAAGCTATTATTTTTTGTCCTCCACATGGTGAAATGTTCTAATAATATCCGAGTGTTACAGAAAACAATGAAGAAAGCAAGTGAGGTATTTGGGCTTGAGAATAAAGATCTGTATGCATAATTTGAGGGGCTGCTAAGCCGTCATCTTCCTATTTGAGGTTAACCATATAAAATATATCTAAACCCTTTTCAATGTGAAGTTCTGTCTAGATCCGAAACAGCCATTATGGGGTCTAAAATGCTCCATATTTTAGTAATATTTTGCTTGAACATTCTGTGTTTATATTCATTATATTCTTCACAAATATTTCCATTTTGCTAAAGAGTTTCACAAGGAATCAAGTGATGCCACAGGAGAATTTACAAGCATTCTTTCTATTTGTTTTCCACAATTAGGTTGAAATTTTTAATTTTTTCACGTGTGGAAGCAGAAAAACTTGCTAAAGTAGGCAATGTATGTGTTTTTCTATCTTCAAACTCTTCAGAAAAGATTCCCTTCGAGTGTGTGTCCTTCTAACTACTTTTGGTACATCATAAATGTTGTTCTCTCAAAATTGATGAGGTTATCGGTTGGCAAGCTGCCTTCCCCCCCCCAAAAAAAAAAAAAAAAAAAAATTGTACTAAGGTGTAGCAACACCTACTTATCTCATCCTTGCCTTTTGAATGTCGAATTCCGGCATCAATACTTTCATAGGACATCATTTTTATATCATCTAATGTCTTTGAACATTTTCATTAAAACTGTAATGTCTTTTCTTTTTGCTTATTGAAATCTACGACATTTGATTGATCATATTGCACTTAGTTCGATTTCAATCTACTTACTATAGATAACGGAAGGGGTGTAACTTAAGGTTTATGTAAACTTCTTTATTTACACGCTATGTTTGCTCATTGTCAAACCCCAAGTTAACCTACGTAGTCTTGCATAAACCCTTTAAAAACAAATGGATGAACTACATTTGGTAATTTTGTGAAAACTATATATATTAGGAGTCAAGGCCATGCTCATGTACTGTGAATTGTATAAATCAGTCATGTGAGAAATTGAAAGCAAATAGTTCCAACCTTGAAAGCTTAGATTACGTGAGAATGAGTACTTTTGCTATTGTATAAATTTACTAGAATATTTGCAGAACCTTGGAGGTTTATGGGAAATGTAAAGAAATCTTGAAGTTTCTAGTGGAATCTTCATAGAATATTGAAGACTCTAAGGAAATCTTTATGGAATACTAGAGAGTCTAGTGGAATCTTCAAAGGATCTTTGGAAACCTAAGGGTTGATAGAATCTCAATGAATTTAGGGAAATCTTAGAAAATCTAAGGGAATTTTTTGTAGAATCTTCAGGAATCTATTGGCATCTTTCTAGAAGCTGGGATTTTTAAGAAATCTTAGGGAGATGTAAAGGAATCTTGAAGAATCTAGGGGCATCCTCATAGAATATTGGTGAATATAGGGGGCTCTGTGTGAAATCTTAAGTGGATCCAAGGGAACCTTGATAAATCTAGTGGAGTTTTTGTGGAAAGGGCATCCAAGGGAATCTTTATGGAACCTTGGAGAAACTAAGAGAATCCACAGGGGAAATTACAGGAATGTTCGACGAATCTAACGGAATATGAAAGGGAGCTTGGGGAATTTAGCTTCTTTGTGTTAATACAACGAAGAATTTGGGAAAATTAGGGAACTTTTGTACGGAATCTCGAAGTGCTTTAGATTGCAGCGCATACAAGAAATGGTGAATGATTTAACATATCTAAAGCATCACTTTCGCCAAAAGTAGTGACTAGCCAATTCCAAACAAAAAAACCACTTCTTTGCACCCAAGCACTAAGGAAGTACCGCATAGAAAATAGAAACTAGATGTAAAGCAACAGATTGAGCCATAGTTCGACCAGGTGTTTATAAAGAGTTGATCACGAGTGTAAATTTCACTTGAACTTAAAATCTTTATACTAAAATGCTCTGCAAAAACCTCGATCACAGCAAACACTCGATTTTAACACTTCTCATAGTACAAACACTTGTATATATATATATATATATATATATATATATATATATATATATATATATATATATATATATATATATATATATATATATACAAGAAATTTAATGCGTCCCACGGTGCATGTTCGAGTTTTAGCATGTTCCTATGCTGCAAGTTCTTGTCGTGCCCTACATTCTAAAAGAATGTCTTGAGAATACTCTAAATTCATAGATTCTCTAAGATTCTACCAAGGTTCTCTTGGAGGTTTCGTGGAGATTCCTCTAAATTTTATAAGATTCCCTCTAGATTCCATTAGATTTCCGTAGATTTTCCAAGATTCTATGACGATCCCCTTAGATTCCCTTAGATCCCTTTAGATTTTATGAGATTGCCTTAGGTTCCCTTACATTATATGAGATTCAAAGAGATTCTATAAAGATTCCCTTAGATACTCTAAGATTTCATCAACATTTTCCTAGATTGCCTTAGATTTTATGAAGATTCCCTTAGATCCCCTAGATTTTAAGAGATTCCCTTAGGCTTGTAAATATTTTTCTAGATTCTCTCACATTTTATGAGATTTTCTTAGATTCCGTTAGATTCTCCTAGATTCCTTTACATTCTAGAACTTTTTAGAACATTCTAAGGCTTTCTGGAACATTCTAAGACTTTCTAGAACATTCTGAGACTTTCAAAATATCCTAGAACTTTCTGGAAGTATTTCCCTAGATTCTCTTAGCTTCCCATGGATTCCTACATTCTTGAACATTCTAGAACCTATTAGAACAATTTGAAACTTTCTGGAAGAATTTTCATAGATTCCCCCCAGATTATGTTCTAGAATTTTCTAGAATATTTTGGAACTTTCTAGAAGATTCTAGAACTTTCTAGAGCCTTCCAGAACATTCTAGAACTCTTTTGAACTAGTTAGAATGTTATACTCCATTTTATCTTAACTGGATTGTTACCCTTAAGTATATTTGAAACATAAATTATTCATAGAATTAATGTTTGGTCTAGTGGTTAGAATGGGGTGCTGGGGGGTCAATGACCAGGGTTCAAATCCCCCACACAACATAAAAATTTTAAAAGCCTTTCCTTAAAGGATGAGCATTCAAGGGCCGTAGGATCTTGGACCCGATCAAGGGCTGAGATCGTGCCATGTGGCAAAAATCTAAAGCAACATGAGCCGTAGGATCCTAGATCGACGATCAAGATCAAGAACAACCTGGACCATAGGATCGATTACATATAATTTCCAAAGCCATGTGCACCGTAGGATGTGTCCTAAAGCAATGTGAGCCGTAGGATCTCGGACCGACGATTAGGATCAAATCAACCTGGACCGTAGGATCGCTTACATATATAGTCTATACACAAACTCCCAAGCCATCTGGGCCGTAGGATACGTCCCAAAGCCACGTGAGCCGTAGGATCTCGGATCAACGGTCGGATTTAGGAGGACAAACATAAGAACATATATATCTGAATATATATATAATTATTAGGAGTGGCTTCTAGAAGCTTCTTTTATATCTATACCGCCAGATCCTGACCGTCGGTTTTCTCCCTTGCAATCTCGACCGTCGGATCTGGTGGCTTCTGGAAGTTTCTTGGCGGAGATGTGGTAGCTTCCAGAGTGTCTTGGAAATTCTAGAAGATGGCAAGAAATTCTAGAACATTCTTGAATGTTCTGACTACTAGTATATATTGAGTGATCACGTGATGAAATTGTTTTAGAATTTTGTATGCTTCTTCCGCGGGCGCTCTGATTATGCATGCCATGGCTATGCTATCGGGTCCATTTTTTGGCGCTGACCCTCTCTGATATGCGTGACTAGCTTCCCTTATATGCTCCGTGGTATGTTCTTCAAGGTTGAAGCTAGCCTTGCATATTTTTCTTTTAGCGTGATCGTCCCCCCATTGTGGTGCCAATTTATTATCACTGGAGCCGTTCGAGCGCTTATGGTGAGGGGACATAGGGGCTTTTTCCCCTTCATGCTTCTGGATTTTGCCTTTATATTTTCGATTCCCTCGTAATTTTCAGCGATGGTGTTCGGCTTGCATGATTTGTGCAGCTGGTCCTTCTCTATCAGCAATTCTTTTGGGGGATTTCTTTGTTTGGAAGAGCCTTCTGATGTTTGTAGCTTAGCATTTCTATGGCAAGAACTCTGTGATTCAGAGAACTCTGTGATTCAGGGATAGAAGAGGCACAGGAGAATAGCAAATGGGCAACCTGCTTCAAGGGCCACTTCGGCTTATGCATGTCATCAAATGGCCCTCCCTTATGCTCTGTGGTTTGGATTGAAACAGGGCAATAGCTAAATGATTTCGCATATCTGTTGATATGCTGAGAAACATGAGGCATTACGGCGAGCTATTGATCGGCTGTGGGCATGTTAAGAGAGCAAAGCGTGTTCGAGAATCTTGTGCTCTTGTGCTCTGACTTATTTAGTTGATTTTTGAATGATTTAGCTTTGGCTTTGATGGATTTTATCATTTTGCAGGTTTGAGCTATTGGAAAACAAAACCCTTTCGATTCATTTGACGTCTGCAAGGTATATGATTCTTTGTTTTACATATGTCTGTGTTTAAAGAAACTCCTGTCTCTGCAAACTAGCTTCTAATTTTGATGTGATCGGGTGTGCTGCCTGTGGATTTTCACTTATTTATGCCATGAAATTGAAACCCTTGGACTCTTGGTTCATGGCATCTAACCCTGTTGCATGCTCCAATGAAATTTTTTATGCTCGCCGTTGATCCCGAACGGGTCATGCCCGGTTTATCTTTGGAAACTCGGTGGTTAGTGCTATTGGAGCTACAGATGCGGGATCTCAGGCCCATCATACCCATATGAAGACTGCTTTGTGTTTAACAAGGATTTAGGAAGGAAATCGGCTAAGATAAGATCCGTTTCAAGGTCTTCGCCGGAGAGGATCCGCCATGGCCCGATTATATGTAATAGACCAGTCTTCTCTGTTCCTTTCTATGGGCACGTTAGTTTAGGATTTTTGTGCGGGCTTTTTCACAAAGTTGGCCCCAAAAAGTTTCATTCTACAGGTGCGGATTTGAGAGCTGTGACCATAGCTGGAGTTCTGGTTCCATCTGTCTGGATGTTATCTTTTCTTGTAGGCGACTTTAGAGTTCATTATTTTTATTCCATAGCTTTGTTCTTTTCTCTGATTAGGTGATCTGTCTAGATGTTATCTTCTCTTTAGCCTGTTCTTTTCTATAGATTCGGTGATCTGTACAGCCATTTTTTTCTTGAGAACCTGCAGATGATGGTCGGATCTGTGGCCATCATACTCATATGAAATTTCGGCTTGGCAAGGATTTGGGAAAGGCAATTAGCTCGGCATTCAAAGGTAAAATTTTGATGATATTTACGTACAATCATATCAACCTGGAAAGAAACACCAACTGTTGAGTTTAAAGTCTCGAGTTGTTTTTGCTTCACCAACTTACTCTGACAGCAATCATCACAAGATAATGTATTTTTAGCAGGAAAATGAAGAGAGAACTTTTGCTTTGCCATTTCTTAAAGACGTAAAGATGTAGACTTTTTTCCCTCAGCTTTAGCCATTTGTCAAAACTCAGCAGCCATACTCTGCGGCCAAGCTTTTTTAGTGTTATTTGGGGAACAATTTTGAAGAGCTCTTGCATACTATAGAGGGATTTCGGCAGTAAAATTCATAACTTGGATGTTATAGCATATGGCCACTGTGGTCATCCATTTTCAAAGGACGAGATGGGCACCATGAAAGACAAATTTTTGCAGGATAATCTGCCTGTTCAATTTCAAAAGCAGAAGGAATTCTAAACCTGCCTAGTCTTCAAAGTAAAAAAATTCATCTTTGTAAATTTATTGTAGAAAATGAATCATTAATAAATTTGCTAGTGCTTTGAAAGCCTGTGCAAAATATAGGATTATGCACAATGTTAGGGACTATTGTGACGCTCCCTGCTAAACATACGGGCGCCCAAAACCAGATACCGGGCAGAAATCCCCATCCGCTCAAAGAACCGCGATGGGCTTTTTTCCTACCCCCGCACTCTCGAGGTAACTCTTAGTGCGGGAGGGAACACGGCTAAGGTGTTTATGCCGCCCTTCCCCTATGGGCTCCTATAACAGCGGAAGCGATAACACGTCAGAACTAGCATAAAACATACACAAATACTACCTCGGAGGGTAGTGCATCGCACATAAACCAATGCATAGATGATAATCACAAACCATAAAACAGGAGAGCTCCTACCCCGGCTCAGACTCATAAGGAGGGTGACTGACCGGCTAGGTCTCAAGATAGAGCAGACCGAGTCATGGCAATGGCGAGGGCTGGCATAGAACAATGGCTAGGGTTGACCACTCCATCCGCCCCTCCCAGGCATACTTTGCGAGATGGGCTAGATCAGGCTCGACAGACTCTAGCCTTCCCGAAATGCAATCCCATGGTATCACCCATCTAGACTACTCCAAAGTTGCATCTCCCCGGGTCCGATGAGGCAGAAGGGTTGCATCTCCCCTTCCTGTGGTCTAGAGGTGCCGTGGGCGGCTAGAGAATAAATGGCGACACACGATCCGCACCCGGACCGAACCCCCAAAACGAGAGCCAAGCCATCACTTGCAGCTCTCGAGAGGCAGGCAACACCATTGCCCCAGAGGTGTCCGGACCCATGCTCGGCCCACACGCGAAGTGACCGACCATAAGCCTAGCCCACTATGGGATCCCCCGGCCCCCCCACTTCGGCGGATCCTCCCTCCACATTCCCTCTAGCCCCAGTTATCGGGTGCTGAGTCATATCATAGCCTCCATAGCCCGGTGGGCTCCCTATGCACAAGCCGCAACTAATAGGAACTAAGGGATCTACTCTAGGAGCATACTACATATGGCCCTAGGTCTCTACCCCTTCCCAATACAAGAGGAGCAAACATGATCAACCATCATCACATAATCATCATATCATGAGAATAATCATAAGAAGAACATCTTAACCTAATCATACAACCTAACTAAGGGTTAGGGTTCATTGATTAGGGTTCAAGATGTTGAATATGGGTTCTAGGATGGCTCTACTCTAGATACAAGATACTAGCACATCTGGAATGCTAATTCCAGATGAGCTATCACAACTACTACCCTACATACCTGCTCCTGATGCTCTCCCTCCAGATCCGTGTGCCTCCATGGTCTTCGACTCACGTGATGCTGCTCTTGCTCCAAGAACGAGTCTACCTGTGCTGCTGCAGCTGCCGCCCCTATGCCATGCGAACGATGTTCGAAACGGGGTTTCGAACAAGTAGGTGAGTCTCTGGGTGCTAGGGCTGGAAAGAGGTCTAGGGTTAGGGTTTATGCCTATATAAGTTAGGTCCACCTAGGATGCTACGTGGCACCAATCGGGTGAGTCCTACGTGGCGGTGCCCCAATAGGTTAAGGCCACATGGATAATGGCTTAACCTATGGTTGGCTAAGTTATGAGAATAACTTGGCCATGCCCCCTAGTGCCACCCTTATGGTATACAAGGCTATGAATGATAGACTTGTATAGTGACGGATCCAGGAATATACGTATTTATAGCGCATATTCCCCGGACCGTCACATTCTCCCCCTTAGGACAATGTCAGTCCTCGGCATTAAGCGCTTAAGGTGACGAACCTACCTTATACCCGCAACAAAACAACATGTCATAACCTTTAATTTAGCTTAGCAATCGAGTTTTATTAGATAAAGGTCAAAATTTAGGCTATATTTGTACTTATACAAAATTATATAGCCTTAACACGGTTATTTCCTACAATAATTCAAACATTATTATAAGAGTTATTAGGGTTCATAATCTAAATTATGGCTCCCCTAGCTTCTCGTAAATCTCCTCGTTGAGGTCCTCCTTCTTCTTGCCCCGCAAAAGGAGCACATTACGTTAGTTTAGCTAATAATTTGTGGTTTTAGGGGACCACCCCTTACCTCCTTTGAGCCGAATTATGCGCCTCAAGGTTGTCCTACTACCTTGCCCAAGATCATGGCCCTTTCGGATTTGAGCTTAGGGATCATTTAAGATGCTCCCATCATTGCCCATGATCGAGTGCTACCTTTGTACACCGATCCCCCGATCGGTACACCCCTGCATCATGCCCCGGGGTTTCGGCTAGGGGAACGCCTCACGATCCCATCATCGCGATGATCACTTTAAGCTTCACCATGACCCTCCTACGGCCGGTGTAGTGCCGCATCGTGGCATAGAGATCATCCGATCGATGTCCCATCATCGCCCACCATGCCTCATTCCTCACTCACATGACCCTAATGGTCATGCGCACCTCTTGGTGCGTGTGGCCTAGAGAATGCCCTAAAGGCGTATCCCATCATCGCCCACACGATCCAAGGTTCCGCACATGCACCCTACTAACTAGAATGCATGCGCCAGGGCTTAAAACTAACTAACAACATACTAGCTAACCACACCGTAAGTCGGGGCATTACCAAGCCTGAGACGACTTCGCCCATCAAATTCCTTCATAAATTCTGGGTATTGCTTCTCCAAGTCTTGCTTCAATACCCACGTCGCGTCTTCCACGGGTAAGTGCTTCCACTTAACCAAATATTGGAGGAATTGAGACCTCCTAGTCTTCTTGAATGATTTATCAAGAAGCAACCTCGCACACTATTTCCACTTGCTCCTCCGTCATTTCCAACAAGGTTGGAGTATCCAAAACTCCTCGGGGTTAGATTGTGCCTTTTAACAAACTTACGTGGAAGACCTTGTGAACCTTAAGATGGGCTGGAAGATCCAACTTATAGGCTTGAGAGCCCACTCTCTAAAAATCTTGAACGGCCCTGCCCACCTAGGGGCAAGCTTCTTGCAGCTCCCAATCCGCGGCCTTGGCTTGCTTCACCTTGATCTTCAACCAAAACGGTATCTCCCACCTTAAACTCCCTTTACGGTCCCTGTGCTTGTCGGCTACACTCTTACGCGACTTCTTGCTGCCAATAAGTAACCCCTTACTTCCTCTACTAGTTGCTGCATATCCCCTAACATCTCTGTTGGGGACACTTCTACCTTGGACACGGGATTGTGCCGTATCCGGGTTAAGCTTAATCGTAGCCGAGTTCACCATGAAAGGCGACATCCGGGATGACTCCCCTTGTTGGCACCGTTGTAGGCAATTCCACCAAGTGAATGTACTCATCCCACTTGACCCGCTTGTTCCACACATAGCTTCAAGCATGTCTTCAATGATCCCATTGGTCCTTTCTCCGCCCGCCATCGTTTTGGGGATGATATGCCGCTCATGGAGAGCTTCGTCCGAATGGTGCTAAAGAGATCCCCGCCAAAAGGCACTCATAAACTTAGAATCTCTATCAGATATTATCTCCCGAGAGGCATGCCATGGAGTCTAAAAATCTCCCTTACAAATAACTTTGCAGTATCTAATGCGGTGTCAGTAGTTTTGCAAGGCACGAAATGCGCCATCTTTGATAACTTATCTACGACAACCATCAATGCATCCTTGCCTCGAAGAGTTTTAGGGAGTCCTGTGATGAAATCCATGCTTATGACCTCCCACTTTGCATTTGGCACCCCCAATGGCTCTAAAGCACCCGGAATCCGTAGCTGTTTGCTCGCGCTTTGGTTCATTGACATAACCGGTAATCCCGGAATATATGCAGCTATCTGCCTCTTCATTCCCCGCCAGAAGTAACTACTTCCGAATCTTGAAATAGGTCTTCATGAAGCCAAAGATGCCCCGCTATTGGGCTGTTATGTGTGTCATGAAGAATTAACTTCCTTACTCCCCTCAAGATTCTGCACACACAACTTATGCTTATGGTATAACAGTTGCCTTCCTTCTTAAAATGCTTGAAGGCTTCCCGCTCCTTATCTGTTCTGGCTTCCCTGGAGAGGCTTTCCCACACCTCCTTGAAGTCCACATCGGTTGGCAAGGACTCCTCAATCTTCTTGCCAAACTCACTCGAAAGAGTGGAAATCGCATTACAATGCGTCCTTGTCCGAAATGGTCTCCCCGAGAGGGCATCAAGCTACAACATTAAGCTTACCAGGGCTTATATATAATATCAAAATCGTATTCCTCAAGGAATTCCATCCACCTCCTTTGCCTTAAGTTGAGGAGTGGCTGGGTGAAAAGATACTGAAGGCTCTGGTGATCAGTATCTAACTGAAACTTCCTTCCCAAAGAAATAATGCCTCCATATCCTCAATGCCCCTGACAATGGCTAGGAGCTCCTGATCATGGGTTGGGTAGCGTTGCTCGCGTCGTTCATCTTCTTCGAAATCGTAGGCTTACTACCCTTCCTTCTTGCATCAAGACCACCCCCTTGCTATCTTGCTTGCATCATCTGTTGCTATCAACTTATCCTTACTGGGATCCGGAGAACAAGCACCGGTGTTGTTGTTAAGGCCTCTTTAAGCTTCTCAAAAGAAGCTTGAACTTTCTAACCAATGGCTAGCCCAGTCCTTAATCTTCTTGGCCTTAGTGAGGTCCGGCGTAGGGACGCCCACTTAGCAAAGTCCTTCACGAACTTTCTCGTAGTATCCCGCCAACCGGTAGAAAGCTTTACTGCCACATTCCTTGGAGCTGGCCAATCAACTATTGCCTCAATCTTAGATGGATCTCACAGGAGATTCCTGGGATGTTACTACATGCCCCAAGTACTCCACCCGCCTGCTCGCGGCGGCACTTAGAGAGCTTCCCATACAACCCGATGACGCCTCAACTTCTCCAACACTTTCCCCGAGGTGTCGACAATGCTCTTCAAGGGACTTGTCAGATTAGGATGTCGTCAAGAAGACAATAACAAACTCATCCAAGAAGTCTCTCAAGATATCGCTCATGAGGCGATAAACGCTATGGGAGCGCTCGACAATCCAAAGGGCATTATCAGAACTCAAAATGACCATACCGCTCGAAGCGGTCTTATGGATGTCCTCTTCCTTTATTCTTATCTGATGGTATCCCCGATCTTAAATCAATCTTAGAGAATACCTTTGCTCCTTTGTAGCTGATCCATTAGGGTCATCCGCCTTTGGCAATGCATACTTATTCTTTATCGCCTCGCTTATTGAGTCGGGCGATAGTCTATGCACATTCTTAAACTCCCATCTTTCTTCTTGACAAAGAGTATAGGTGTCTCGGAAGGAGACACACTTTGCTCTTATAAATCCAAGCTCGGTGCAATTCCTGCACTGCTTCTTGAGTCCGCCAACTCGATGCTCATTCTATATGGCTTTACCGGTCGGCCAGATCCCGAGCCAATGTGATCTCACATTCCACACCCCTATAGGTGTACCGCCGATTTCATCCGAAATACATCCCCAATTTGAAATGAGCCTTGCTATTTGCCCGGCAAATGATTTCCCTTTTGTCACTTCCATCCCCTTTTGTCGCCTCAACGATTCCATCCTCAAGATGTAATCCACCTTATTCCTTTCTATACTCTTCCTTAGCTGCTTCAAAGAAATACACCGCATAGGGGATTCTAGCTTCTTACCTTTCACTATCAACTTGTCGCTGCCCTGGGTGCCGCCATGGAGACTTCATTCCTGCCGCAATCAATCATGGCTTTGGTCGGGCTTCAAAAATTCCATTCCCACTATAAGATCATACCTTCCAATATCCATGACTTCTCTCCCCCCATCGGCCATTTGGCCCCCACTAAGGTCTATGTCAAAGGTGATCCTCCTCCCCTTAGTGTGTCAATGGCTTCGCTTGCCATAAGCTAATGGCCTTGGCTTAGACTTCAATACCTTGTTCTTCATTAGAGCAGCCAATCTAGGAGATGCAAAATTATGAGAGCTACCGTATCTATGAGGACTACATAAGATTACTATCTATGATCCCATCAGCCGCAAATGACAAGATCGATTCTCTATCTCATCTCGACTCAATGTTTGCACATATGTGACACTTCACCATCTATGAAGTCGCGGGTTCTCCTCGCTGCTCATCGCCCTTCGCCCCCTACTGGGGAGTCCCAATCCAAGAGTTCTCCGCCAAAGCCGACCGTGATGATTTAATGGACAATCATGTGTCCCAGGCCTCGGCCGGAAGCACCCGGCGCATAACTTCTTCTCAATGCATTCCCGTTTCTTTTCCTTCGGCATCGCTTTTAGGAGACGCTTAAGAGCACTTCCCCGATGCATTCTCAGGGCTTTACTGGCCCCCAAAAAGTTTTGTTTTATCCTTACCTTTGCCGCTGCTGGCCCCCGATGGTGTAGCTGCCGATTGCTTCCCCGATATTGTCCCCGGAGCACGCCTCAACTCTACCCCCGGTTGGATCGCTCATTGAGTTGCCGGTGCCTCCTCCAAACTTATAGCTTTATCTTCGCCTCTCAGAATCGACCTTGGGTTGATTGCTCTAACAAGCCTCTTGATATTGCTGTTCAACCCTCAATATAGGTGTCCACCGCTTGCCTTTCGATACTCCCGACATGAAGTCTAAGTCTCATGAATTCTTCTGTATACTTTAGCCACCGATAAGGTACCCTCGATTCAACCCAGAAATCGGCTGAACTGCTCTACTAGTATGAGACCTCCTCATTATAGTGCTTGGCGGAAAGCCTTGTCAAGGTCTTAAACCCGCAATTGTTCTTCTTGAATTGTTGGACTTAGCATATCCCTTCCACCAGATCCTTGCCGGTCCAATAAGGTTAGCTGTAGCAACTTTCCCTATGTCCTTGTCTTTCATACCGTATGAGTTGCCAAATTCTTTTCCATTTCATCCACCATGCTTCAGCCTCCATGCCCGACCGTTTTTCCTCAAACCGGCCCCAGCTTCCTTGTCTTCCACACATTGCTCATAGCACTATCCACCTTTTTCCGATAGTCATCCGCCTTTCTTGCCCTTTTTCTTGCCTTAGGTGTGTCGTGACTCACCGCCGGAGCTAGAGCCGCGCCACCGGAAGAACTATCCGATGAGCCGGAACTAGATGATGATGGACTCCCTCGGTTCTCCTTCTTCGCCTCTTTGTCCCCGACGCTGCCGTGGTTGCCCTCCCCTTCCCGCTGAGGGGCTTCGCCACCACCCTTAACACAAGGTGGAGGCGGAGGACCATCTTCCCGCATTCATGAGAGGTGTCGCCAGCTTGATGAGGTGTTGCATCCGATTCCTCATCCTGCACTAACCTTGCATTAATCGCCTCGTGACATATCCCGCCAACGCCTTCCCCGCTCTCTCACAACAAGTTCCTTGGTACCCAATTATGTGGTCGGTGCTGGTCCCGGACCCCACACTTGAGTTCCTTTGTCGCAAGTATTGGTCATTAATACGTGTTATTAAGTTAGGCAATGATCATTATTGCTTACAATTAAATTGTTGTTAGCCACAAAAGAAATCATATGAAAACTTCATTTATAGGTCAACATCATAGTAGTACATTAATTAGTCTATAGGAATACATTTAATAGACTTCATGATAATACTTAAGAAAGAATTACAATATACTTAGATCTTATGAGACAATTCTTCCATCAATGATGTCGCTTGAAGAAGTTCTTGATTTTCTTGTATGCTGTGCCCTTTCCCATGTTCTGTAGTATTCTGGCCGCCGACCCTCCCTCTAATGCTCTTGCCACCTGTGGTGCTGGTAGTTCTGGTGCAGTTGCCGCTACCACTGACAAGTGCGCATCTCTGAGGTGGCCCCTTGCGAAGTCGAGGGCGTGAAGTGCTACTGCTCTCTTAAAGAGTATAACATGGTCCATTCCGACATCTATCTTGGCGTGATGCCCCAACCCCTGATGCTTTATAAGGAGCCACCAATTCTTCTTCACCTCTTGGGCTGAACTCCTTGTGAAAGACTATCATCCGACCTTGGCTAAGGGGTCAAGATAGTACCGGCCGATTTACCCTATGTGGCCCATTGGCTCCAAAGCCTTTCCCCGCCTTTGCACCTGGGCGATATCTATTGCTTTGAAGATCTTCGCGGTCCCTCCACATTGTTTTGCGTTTTCTAGATTAATGCTACTAGATGCCTCACAAGATGCTCCCCGAGCGGACTGGTCGGCTCGAACTTGGGCCCCTTCCCCTTTGTACAACCTGCTTTGGATCTCCCAAATTCCTCCTCCGGAATGTCGGGTTGCTGTTGCTGAAACATCCGCCTTATCTGGCTGGTATGCTTGGATATCCGACATGGTTTCCCCGCATAGGAATGTCGCCGCTACCTCCCCTGATCTCCCCGGTAGGAGTAGTCGATGAAGTCGCTACCCTCGCTTTCTCGTTGCCATTAGTCCTAGGGAGCTCGCTTCTATCCCGAGGTTTCCTCTTGGCAATAGGGAAGGTTAAGGATGTGGGTGGCGAATATATACTCCTCTCCGCCAATGATCACCGGGGTGAGGGCCGTGATACCTATTGGTGGTTCGAAATCTGCCTTTAGCCCCTCGTGTTCTTTGAGCTATACCTCTCCATCCTTCTTTGCCTCGCTTATCTCCCGCGCTTGGGTTCTCTTCCTCTTCTTCCTCATAGTCCCCGCCGTCCGGGTCCTAGGTGTTTCGATGTAGACCCATGGTATTCAGATTCTTAATGCTTTCGATCTCGAGGATACCTATCTGGCGCCTTCGGTATCGAGAGGAGCTAAATCAAAGGGTTGAATGGACGGCTCCTTTGGTTGGTTGATCGCTCTATAATCGCATGAATAAGGCTAAAGCCGCCTTTGGTTTGAGACGTACCTATGCCTATGATGCTTACAGGTCATGTAGTCTGGCATGTTTCTGGTTCTATCCCACAACCTACTCTTGCCCCTAGATCCCCCACCTATGGCTTGGGCAAGGGTGTCTAAGGAGACCCATTTCCCCCCCCTAGGTGGCAAGCTGACCTCCCCCTGTAAAATGAGCTGATCATATTGACAAATGATGTCGATTAGTAGTAAGGAGTTCTGGTTAGGGTGGCATGAAGATCAAAGAGATGATCGAAGACATGAAAGGCTTGGTCAGCAGGGAGTTCACGGATGTGATTGGAATCATTGTACCATCTAACAAAGTTTGATGGTGCCATTGAGCAGAGATGGCTGTGAAAAATGGCTGATGGAAACAAGTAGGGAGCTAGAAAATCGCCAAAGGGGCCGGAGCACTTTTGATGGGAAGAAAATGACAAATGGGGCCCCTTTTATAGACTAGGTGCCTCGGGTTCCGTGCACAAAGGTTCTTGATGGGAAAGACTCCAAATCTATGGCCTTGGGTGTCCAAATGAGCTACCATGAAGTGCAATTCTAAACAAAACAAGGCAAGAAACACTACATGGCAGTTTGTTGGGTCAAATTTGGTCAAGCTAGGCAAGTTCTGGCGAATCGGTGGCGTCATGGATGGGGTCTCAAGTCACGGGCGCAGGCGCATTCGGCGCGACGGGACCCGATTTCGGGTTATTTCAACCTTTAGGAAGAATTTTAGGGTGTTAGAAGATGCTAAATTCTGACTTAATTAGCAACTTTTATTACTTAATTTGGACATGAATTAGCTAAAATTTGGCTTAAATCGGGTGGCGTCAGGGATGGGGTCTCATCACGCGCAGGCAAGATTCGGCGCGACGGGACCCGATTTCGGTTCCTTTTAAAATTTTTTTTCTAATTTCCTTTTTCCTATTTAACTACTTAAACATGTTTTTACACCTACTTTATATTTATTGCACAGTTTTACACAAAACTTTATATTTATAGGAAAATAATTACATTAGTTTGACAAAATTGCATCCTCAAGGGCGTTCCTTGCGGATGCGACGCGCCAAGTGGATGTCCTTGGGCATGAGGGTCACCCTCTTGGCGTGGATCGCTTGCAGAGGTTCCCCTTCTTTCAACAATCAGGGTGAGCTTCGGCCTCGGCCACTTGCAACACCCGAGTTGTAAGGGACGTCACCCTATAGTCGGTGACGTACTCCGCCATTACCTCCCGCATAAGCCGCTCAAACGGCGCCTTCCTAATCAGGAGATTAGTGCACTGTTGAAAGTGCTTAATCTCCCGAAAAACTCGGGCGTGCGGGGAATTAGGTCCATGGTGGACCTTTTTGGGCTTCTCGGGCTGTGGCTGTAGGGGCGGCTTGGGCTGGTTCTTTGGCGGCGGCCCCCCTCCCTTTGTCATTGGGGGCGTTACGCCGGCAATACCAATCATTATACCTCGTCCACCGACGAAGGTATTCTTGGTATGCCTTGAGGCGGCGCTGGTAAAGGCGGTCCTCCTTCAAGGCGAAGCCTCGCTCGCCCGCCTTCTGCTTCTTTACCACCTTAGGTGGCTCGGGCCACACTGGATAAGGTGGTCTTGGTTACACCCCTTCCTCCTCCTGTTCTTCTTCCTCCTCCTCCACTTCTTCCACACTGCTCCTCCTCGTGGGAGGTTCTCGATGACGACGGTTCGTGGGGACCGTCGTTCTTTCTTTTTGTCCTCCGCTCCTGCCGCCTGCAACTCCTCCTCACGCTCCCTCTTCCTCCTGGCTGCCCTCTCCTCTGGCCACTCAGTGACCTTCTCCTTGCCCTTTTTCTTGGGCACCGAAGGCCCCGCTTCGTCCACCTGCTGCTGGGCCTGCTCCTCCTCCGCTTCTTCCACTTCGTGTCCGGGCCCCGGTGGCGGTGATTCGTCGGTTCTTTGTGTGCCTGCCCGACGAAGGGCTGCTCTCAAAGATCGTGGTACGACTTCGTCACCCGCTGCTGGCTTCGGTAGGGGAAGCTCCTCTTCCCTTCTTGGGCCGTGGGTGCTCGGGTATCTTCTTCACATGGCGCCCCATTTGCTAGGTTCGCCATCGAGTGTGGGGGCCCTCCCGGCTTCCTCAGAGGTCTGTTTGGTCCTGGCCATACTTAACGGTCTAGAAAACGGGTGGGGATAGGCTGGTCAAGAGAGAGGTGGAGGTGTAGGGTTGGAGAGAGAAAATGAGGTGTCAGGGATATTTAAAGAGGAGGGTCCCTTAGAATATTCTCCTATCATCATTACCCCTATTTATTAGCCCCCCTTTATTAATTACACCCTATTTAATAGTTATTTAATTATTAAGATATATACTAAAATTCGTATTATACTTGTAATTTTTCAATTTTCCTAATGGTTTGAGGTGTTAATTATGGATTTGCGCCATTTTTCACCTGGGTCTCCGATTGGCATGATTCTTCGACCCATTTTAGGTGAAATTTGATGCAGATGCATAATTTTCACTTCAAATTTACTAGAAGATGAGTTTGACTCACTCAACCCTTCGTCTAACACTTAACCTAAATCCTGACCCACTACCTAGGAGAAAATTTTTTTTTCCCCCATTTCCGCGGTTCAGTGGTGGAAATGTTCATTTCACACCTCTATAGGCCTGTTAGACTACTTCATGGTTATGGTCAGTGCTAGTTCTTGGTCAACCAAGAACATGGCTCTCGATACCATTGTGACGCCCTCCCAAGCAAACATACGCCACCGATATGCACCAGAAATCCCCATCCCGGCCAAAGAACCGCATGGGCTTCTTTCGCCTACCCCCGCACTCTCGAGGTAACTCTTAGTGCGGGGAGGGAACACGAAGGTGTCTTGCGCGCCCTTCCCCTATGGGCTCCTATAACAGCGGAAGCGATAACACGTCAGAACTAGCATAAAACATACACAAATACTACCTCGGAGGGTAGTGCATCGCACATAAACCAATGCATAGATGATAATCACAAACCATAAAACAGAGAGCTCCTACCCCGCTCGTCGACTCATAAGGAGGGTGACCCGGCCGCTAGGTCTCAAGATAGAGCGGGCACCGAGTCATGGCAATGGCGCAGGGCTGGCATAGAACAATGGCTAGGGTTGACCACTCCATCCGCCCCTCCCCGTGCATACTTTTTGCGATGGGCTAGATCAGGCTCGACAGACTCTAGCCTTCCGGAACGCAATCCCATGGTATCACCCATCTGGACTACTCCCGTGTTGCATCTCCCCGTCCGATGAGGCAGAAGGGTTGCATCTCCCCTTCCTGTGGTCTAGAGGTGCCGGGCGGCTAGAGAATCGTGGCGACACACGATCCGCATCTCGACCAAACCCCCAAAACGAGAGCCAAGCCATCACTTGCAGCTCTCGAGAGGCAGGGCAACACCATTGCCCCAGGAGGTGTCGGACCCATGCTCGGCCCACACGAAGTGACCGACCATAAGCCTAGCCCACTATGGGATCCCCCGAAGCCCCCACTCGGCAGGGATCCTCCCTCCACATTCCCTCTAGCCCCGTTATCTGGTGCTGAGTCATATCATAGCCTCCATAGCCCGGTGGGCTCCTATGCACAGGCCGCAACTAATAGGAACTAAGGGATCTACTCTAGGAGCATACTACATATGGCCCTAGGTCTCTACCCCCCTTCCCAATACAAGAGGAGCAAACATGATCAACCATCATCACATAATCATCATATCATGAGAATAATCATAAGAAGAACATCTTAACCTAATCATACAACCTAACTAAGGGTTAGGGTTCATTGATTAGGGTTCAAGATGTTGAATATGGGTTCTAGGATGGCTCTACTCTAGATACAAGATACTAGCACATCCGAATGCTAATTCCGCATGAGCTATCACAACTACTACCCTACATACCGCTTCCCCGATGCTCTCCTCCGCATCCGTGTGCCTCCGTGGTCTTCGACTCACGCGATGCCGCTCTTGCTCCAAGAACGAAGTCCCACCCTCATTTTCTTTGCTGCACCAGCCTATGCCATTAACGAACGATGTTCAAACGGGTTTCAACAAGTAGGTGAGTCTCTGGGTGCTAGGGCTGGAAAGAGGTCTAGGGTTAGGGTTTATGCCTATATAAGTTAGGTCCACCTAGGATGCTACGTGGCACCAATCGGGTGAGTCCTACGTGGCGGTGCCCCAATAGGTTAAGGCCACATGGATAATGGCTTAACCTATGGTTGGCTAAGTTATGAGAATAACTTGGCCATGCCCCCTAGTGCCACCCTTATGGTATACAAGGCTATGAATGATAGACTTGTATAGTGACGGATCCAGGAATATACGTATTTATAGCGTATATTCCCCTGGACCGTCACAACTATAGATCTATGAATTAATAGTTTGTATAGTTCTGTGAAGAAGGAAATCAATTGCTGGGTCCTGAAGGCTTAGTCCATAGACTTTTTTAACTTAGTTGTGCACAGATCTATAAGGATATTTGCTGCATACATGGGTGGATTTTTGCTGCTTAAATGTGTTGCCACAGGCTTTGGCTTCTATAAAAACCCATCTTCCATAGCAACTTATCCTGTTTGCACTTATAAAACCAGATGTGAACACCCATTTCCTTCGTTGCAGCGGCATAGCTTGAGAAGCTCGTTGCAGTGGCATAGCTTGAGAAGCTTATGAATTGTTCTTGCCAAATTTTGACAAGGCATTCTATGGGTCTGTGCTATCTGGGTTTTACGGCCTCTCACGTGGTATCTCTTATATGAGTTTGCCTTTCTATGCCTATGTTGAAAGGCCTGTACACTTGTCATTGTGCGCACTTATTGTTGTGGGAAATATGAAACACATTTTTTCCAAAGGATTATTGGATACAAATCTTGCATGATATACTATTAAGAGGCTCTTGATATTTATATTAAAACACAACATTGAGGTTTCAACTAGTTGAAAACTTCGGCAATCAGGCTCCAATGGTTTGAAAGAATAGATAGATTAGAAAGAATATGAAGGTTGAACCTGTCCTTGGACCTTTTAAAAAGAAAGAATTAATGTATTCCACAATTTGCTGTCAATTTATGCCATTTCTGGCAACTCTATATATTAGATTAGGATTATTAGAATATAAAATATTGAATACACTCGTGGACTAGTGACATGATGTACCTTAACAATGTGGTTGAAAAGTCTAGCCAATGTCATTTATCTTTTGGTCTTAACATATCTTTTGTACCACCATTTTTCTAGTGGCTTTCTTACGCCCAACCAAAATTTAACTATGTGGACCATGGAACTAAAATTTGATTGGGCTAATTTTGAATCATATATTTAATAAATACATCAGTCAAGCAAAGAATGAAGTGTACAAAAAAAGAAAGGTTAAGTAACTTGCCAATAATATCGAGTCCTATTAATACTTTACAAAGATAGGGCCACCACATAACACTACCACAAAAGTTCTATTCTTGATAGGATTCAAGGAATCTCCAACCAAATTTAACAAGGCCAAGGGAATCTTTATGGAATACTAGGAAGTCTTCATGGAATCTCAAAACTCATAATAGAAATAACCATTCATATAACGATCCCTCATTGTACAAGGACTTGCTACAACCATACATAATACAATTCCTCATTGTACAAAAATTAATTACATCTGATAAAGTGATATCTTGGGCATGGGACACACTCAGTCATAAATAGGTGAAATATAGACTTCTCAAGCTCCCTCCTTCCTGCCAGAGTATTCAAAAGGAATTAAAATGCCATCAAGTCCTTTTATGCTACAAATTCCAAACCTCCTCTAGAAAAACACGAATAAGGAGCATACGTAAGCTTATTTGAATATGGCGACAAAGGCCTAGCAAAAATCATGTCTGGCATGTGACTATCTCTCCAGTACTTTGTTAACCAGGTTTGTGAGCTATACATTGCCAACCTACTCTCGCAAACTGAGGTTAAAAATTTAAGCCTAGAATCCAAGGAAATCTACAAAATCTAACGAAATCTCATACAACTCAAGTGAAGAACAAAGGAAGATTTTCTGTAAAGATCAATGAAATACATCCTTGCAAGGGATGAACGGAAGGTTGCCACCCTTCTCTTAGAACATTGCCACTATGCTCCTAATAGCTCCTCAAAATGTTTATACATTTTACAACGACATCCAAACTATCCAATATCCACCTCTTCGTCTAGATCATTAAAGCCACCTCTTAATCTTCGTCGTTGCATTCTTCACCATTGCCCCAAACAATAGCTAGATAAACATGATGAACCACAAGCAATCGACCCTCATACTGACACACAAGAAAATGAAAAAAATATGTGAGTTTCTAAAGTGCCTCCTAGACATTCAAAGGTTTAACATGTATTCCAACACAATGTGAGCTTTTAAGGTGTCTCCTAGGGACCAGAGTTTTGATTTAGGTGTAACTCCAACACCTTCATGGCATAAAGACCTTAAGAACCATAGCTTAAATTTAATAGAGAATCCATATCAAATAATAAGAATAATATTTTAAAAGATATAAAGAAAAGCAAAAACGCCAAAGAACTTGCAATCAGAGGAACTTAGATCATTAGGGAACACTGGAACATGCACCGTACATGATATTTTAGAACATTCTACAATGCTCGAATCTCAAAGAATCTAAAGGAATCTCATAAAATATAAGCCAATTTATCGAAACTAAAGAAATTTTCATGAGGCCTTGAAGAATCTAAGGGAATCACACAAAATTTAAGAGAATCCAAGGAATTCTTATAAAATCTAATGGAATCTTAGAAAAATATAACACAATCTAAGAGAATATCATAAAATGCAAACAAATCTAGCAAATCTACTCGAATATCATAGAACTTAAGGAGAATCTAAGAGAATCTTCATGACATCACAAAAAATCTACGAGAATCTTGATAAAATCTAAAAGAATCCCAACTAATATCCGAACTTGCACCATAGGAACATGCTAAAATTGGAATTTGCTCCGTGGGATCATGCACCGTAGGACGTGCTAATTTTCTTGTATATATATATATATATATATATATCAGATATATATATATACAAGAAAATTAATACGTCCTACGGCGCATTGTTCCAGTTTTAGCATGTCCTTATATTCCCTTTAATTCTCCTGGATTCCCTTACATTCTAGAAATTTCTAGAACATTTTAGAACTTTCTGGAACATTTTGAAACTTTCAAAACATCCTAGAATATTATAGTCTATTTTATCTTAATTAGAACATTACCCTTAAGTATATTTGAAACATAAATTATTCATAGAATTAATGCTTGGTCTAGTGGTTAGAGTGGGGGGTTTGGGGGGTAGAGGACCAGGGTTCGAATCCCCTCAATAACATAAAAATTTTTAAAAGCCTTTCCTTAAGGAACGAGCATTCAATATGAGCCTTAGGATCTTAGACTTGATCAACGATCAAGATCTCACCATATAAAAGCAATATGAGTCGTAGAATCTATTACATATAATTCCCAAAGCCACGTGGACCGTAGGATGTGTCCCCAAGCCACGTGAGTCGTCGGATCTCGGACCGACAGTTGGGATCAGATCAATCTGGACCGTAGGACCATGGTACACATATTATATGTAAACTCCCAGGCCATCTGGGCCGTAGGATATGTCCCAAACCCACGTGAGCCGTCGGATCTCGAACGCACGGTCAGATAAGCGCGAAATATAAGAACATATATAGATCAGATATACTTTCCTTTGCCTAGGGTCTAATCTAGCCAAGTCCATACTCCTAACTTGGTCACTTAACCGAAGCTAGAGAAATTCTGTCCTGGCACTACCCAGGCCCTAGACCAAATGAGTCCAACAAGAATACTAAATAAGCTCAATATTTGTCTGAAGCTGTTCATCATTTTCACATAAACAGGTTTTTCCTTTCAACGTGCAGCATTATTGAAAGTATATCTTTATAAAGCTACCTAGTAGAGGACTGATTTCCCATTAAGGCTACCTAGTAGAGGACTGATTTCTCAAGCCCCAAAACCATGTATTCTCAATGAAAAGTAGTAGCAAAATATTCATAAACGTAATTCAACACTTAACATTCAAGGCAACCTGGTAGAAGGCTGATTTCTCAAGCCCCAAAACCATGTAACCTTAATGCAAAGTTGTTGCAGAAAATTCTTAAGCAAAAACATAAAGTCATATCGAGTAAATTGCAAAAATGCACTATTATTGAATTGAAATTGAATAGTTTAGACAATAACATACAAAGTGCATAGTATACAGTTACATTTTTTGCGTCATTCCATAACCTTCCACGTTAACACCAACCCTGTTTGCAAAATAGAGACAATTGGAGGAGAGAGCCCGTACCTGCAGCCAATCATGCAAACGTTAGCAGTAATCCCGGTAACGATGCAAGGGCCAAAAGGTACATTGGGTCTCTCAGTTTATCACTGATCACCAATTGTATCCTTTTGCCCTGGGAAAACATTAACAAGAAAGAGAAATGGAATTATAACTTGAGAATTTTCCAAATCCAAACAGTTGCAGTAGGATTTGCCAAACATTAATCAAACTTATAAGTTACGCACTTTTAAGTATAGACATGGTGCATGAAGCACAAATAAATTCTAGCTTCAACTTAAGCCTAGAATCTCAATAAAGAAAACACATATTGCTTATGCATCCCGCATTGTACCACAAGTACAATTTTGGCATCACCAAATGAATGCACTAATGCACCAAGACACCCTGGATAGGCTCATAAGAGGCCCAGGCTTATAGCAAAAGCCTTCATACTAGCAAGGTTAGTTCAAAATGAGAACCTTCTCTAATCTGCACTTGCTATGTAAAATTCCGTAGAATCATAAGCAATGAATTGAAAAGCAATGGATTTCATTTCATATCTTTTCAAATACAAAGTATATGAATCCAAAAATACCATAAAATGAACTCGGGATGTAGAGCGAGCATTAATATATTTCCATGTCTATGAGCCAAAGAATGACTCTCTGTCTATGAGTAAATCAAATCATGCCTAGAAACATGAGTAAAATGAAAAAATAGATTAATATATAAGGCTTTGGAAAACCCGAGTATTAGCCGTTTCCCATCCTTTAGTAAATACTCTAGCTCAATTTTCCATTTCCTTAAGCTAGATAACGTCTCATTCGTAATTTCCATCTTGGCATCAAATCGATCTCGCCTTGCCTTCATATCGGGGATCGAAACCTAGTAGCAAGGCTTTTGGTACAGCCGAAACCTACACGTACATGGCCAGGCCGCATTGTCTTGCTAAATAGCCACAATAATCGATAAGAACAACAATAATAATGATGATAAAAGCAAACAAATGTTTTGGTTCTCTGCCATTGCTTATCAAATAGTACAGAGAATAGACAATACCTCATGGTCTATCCAAGTTGCCATTCTAACAAATTCGACCTGCCTAATGTTGGCAGTGGCAAAGAATATGAACCAATCTTCTTACATCCATCAATTTGTAACAGAGCAAGAAGTCTAAGTATAGATCCAAAGATTTTATCCCCTGCAAAGGCGGATCCGCATCTGAGGCATAAAGATACCAAACCTGTAGACATGTAAAATCTTGTTTTTGCCTGGTTGGAGTCAAGCCAGCTAAATGTCATTTTGCTTGTCCATTCTGTTCCAGAAAACTCAGCCATAGAGCTCAGACAAAATCGAATGCCCCTTTGTATCATGGTATCACCAATTTCGGCCATCTTTTTCTGATCAAACTGGCCAGTAACCGCTCCGTCATTTTTGTGTTATAGCAGGGGCTACAATCCGTCCCATTCCGGCCATGCTTTTTAAGCTGGATATGGCTTCAAAGGTCAAAGCTTGCCAAATCTGGCTATGTCATATCCGAAAACTCGGAGTTTGATATCTGCCACTTAACAGCGAACTGGCTGGCTCTGTGCAACATCCAAAAATGGAATCGCCCAGTGTCTCTGCAGACCGGCCAACACATCTGGGTCTAAGAAAAATAATTTCGCTAAGGCTCTGTAGATGCCCTTAGCAAATAAATCATTTGCCCTAAGTTTATCTGCAAATGAGGCTAAGTATGTAAATATGTAAAGGCATGCATTCCCCCCTGTTAAGGCACCACAGATAAAGCGTAATATTAAATCGATTTCGTGAAGTAGGGTTTGCTAGCCCTAAATCGATTTCCAAGGAAATACCCTAAACCATTGCGTTATTTTTTTGCTTTTCTCGAACCTAAATCCAGAGGTAAAATCCAACCGTAGGCCAATAATGCAATCTAATTGCATCTCAAGTATACTAGGTTGCCACAATTGCCAATATTGTTTTCCACAATTAAATTGTGTGCCATTTTCAAATCCTTGCCAGATTGTGCATAGGATCCACCTGAACAACCTGTATAGGGTTTAATCCTGGCATATACGGCAATATGTCATGTTTCAAGTTCCTGACATCCCGCCAAGATTAATAAGCTCTAAATCTTGGTGAAATTCACACCATAAGTTTTAGTGCAGAATTCAAGGAATGGCATAAGGAATTCAGCAATTTTAAATGTTCAATGGTAGCATTCACCATAAACAACGTTAAGGCAAGACTCCCGTATCACATATTTTTATATTCTTATATTTTTGCACATTTGCAAACTTACAACATAGGCCATATTGGCATCATAGGGTTGTATGTCCCTAAAGTCTATAGGATCATACCATTTTCACGTCCTAGTCAGATTGAGCAAAGCCCCATACACTTGCAGCCAAGGCACACTCCAATAAACAATAAACAATAAATAGTGCTTGTGTGCCTTAAAGCCAAATACACAAATTTTTAGTAGTCATGGTGCCATTGTATTATTGGCAACCAATTATGCCCTTAATTATAGGGGCACTTCAAGATATTGCTCTATTGCATCCGTACAAGAAAAGAGTACAGAGTGGTGCCATAGCAAATTGGGCCACCAATGCAATAAAGGAGACTACACCGCTCTTAGTATTTTGAGCCAGTGTTGTCAGAGTACTTGACATCTCCTACAGCGGTATGAGCTTCACAAGTGCTGTAACTAGCTCTTGTGTTGCAACCGTCTCCAACCTGTTATATATATTTATATTTATATATATATATAGCAACCTACCTCCTACCGCAGGAAGTAGGGTCCTAAAAGAAAATTCAGTATATTGCTAGGTAGCGCGGGGTACCTAACATTCTGCTAGGACCCTACGTTACCTGTAAATCGTTACAATGTTAAAAGATAAAAGATAAATCATATAGCAGATATTCATACCTTTATGTTCTTGCTCAGGTTTCAAGAAGCCCAGTTTTTTAATGTTCATAAGCCATAGAAATCCGTCATATTTCTGTGGCTAGTACTTGTCATTTTTGAAATGTCCCAATGCATCAGTAAATAGCAAACAGTAAGTAGGTAGCAAACCAGTAATAGCCAATGTAACGGTAGAGAGCAAAGGCGAATGGAAAACATAATGTTCAATAAATCACGAGAGGTGTACTGTGGTACAATTAATTCAGTGGACTCAAAAGGATAGAGTTTCATATCCTTGAATATGATAACAGATGTTTCAGCATATATACTTTCCTTTGCCTAGGGTCTAATCTAGCCAAGTCCATACTCCTAACTTGGTCACTTAACCGAAGCTAGAGAAATTCTGTCCTGGCACTACCCAGGCCCTAGACCAAATGAGTCCAACAAGAATACTAAATAAGCTCAATATTTGTCTGAAGCTGTTCATCATTTTCACATAAACAGGTTTTTCCTTTCAACGTGCAGCATTATTGAAAGTATATCTTTATAAAGCTACCTAGTAGAGGACTGATTTCCCATTAAGGCTACCTAGTAGAGGACTGATTTCTCAAGCCCCAAAACCATGTATTCTCAATGAAAAGTAGTAGCAAAATATTCATAAACGTAATTCAACACTTAACATTCAAGGCAACTTGGTAGAAGGCTGATTTCTCAAGCCCCAAAACCATGTAACCTTAATGCAAAGTTGTTGCAGAAAATTCTTAAGCAAAAACATAAAGTCATATCGAGTAAATTGCAAAAATGCACTATTATTGAATTGAAATTGAATAGTTTAGACAATAACATACAAAGTGCATAGTATACAGTTACATTTTTTGCGTCATTCCATAACCTTCCACGTTAACACCAACCCTGTTTGCAAAATAGAGACAATTGGAGGAGAGAGCCCGTACCTGCAGCCAATCATGCAAACGTTAGCAGTAATCCCGGTAACGATGCAAGGGCCAAAAGGTACATTGGGTCTCTCAGTTTATCACTGATCACCAATTGTATCCTTTTGCCCTGGGAAAACATTAACAAGAAAGAGAAATGGAATTATAACTTGAGAATTTTCCAAATCCAAACGATTCTTGAGGGATTTGCCAAACATTAATCAAACTTATAAGTTACGCACTTTTAAGTATAGACATGGTGCATGAAGCCTGTAATAAATTCTAGCTTCAACTTAAGCCTAGAATCTCAATAAAGAAAACACATATTGCTTATGCATCCCGCATTGTACCACAAGTACAATTTTGGCATCACCAAATGAATGCACTAATGCACCAAGACACCCTGGATAGGCTCATAAGAGGCCCAGGCTTATAGCAAAAGCCTTCATACTAGCAAGGTTAGTTCAAAATGAGAACCTTCTCTAATCTGCACTTGCTATGTAAAATTCCAGAGAATCATAAGCACAGAATTGAAAAGCAATGGATTTCATTTCATATCTTTTCAAATACAAAGTATATGAATCCAAAAATACCATAAAAATGAACTCAGATGTAGAGCGAGCATTAATATATTTCCATGTCTATGAGCCAAAGAATGACTCTCTGTCTATGAGTAAATCAAATCATGCCTAGAAACATGAGTAAAATGAAAAAAATAGATTAATATATAAGGCTGGAAAACCTGAGTATTAGCGCTCGTTTCCCATCCTTTAGTAAATACTCTAGCTCAATTTTCCATTTCCTTAAGCTAGATACGTCTCATTCGTAATTTCCATCTTGGCATCAAATCGATCTGCCTGCCTTCATATCAGGGATCGAAACCTAGTAGCAAGGCTTTTGGTACAGCCGAAACCTACACAGACATGGCCAGTTCTGTGTCTTGCTAAATAGCCACAATAATCTGATAAGAACAACAATAATAATGATGATAAAAGCAAACAAATGTTTTGGTTCTCTGCCATTGCTTATCAAATAGTACAGAGAATAGACAATACCTCATGGTCTATCCAAGTTGCCATTCTAACAAATTCGACCTGCCTAATGTTGGCAGTGGCAAAGAATATGAACCAATCTTCTTACATCCATCAATTTGTAACAGAGCAAGAAGTCTAAGTATAGATCCAAAGATTTTATCCGCAAGCAAAGCGGATCGGCATACAGGGCATAAAGATACCAAACCTGTAGACATGTAAAATCTTGTTTTTGCCTGGTTGGAGTCAAGCCAGCTAAATGTCATTTTGCTTGTCCATTCTGTTCCAGAAAACTCAGCCATAGAGCTCAGACAAAATCGAATGCCCCTTTGTATCATGGTATCACCAATTTCGGCCATCTTTTTTCCTACGATCAAACCGCCAAGAATCAACCGCTCTATTTTTTGTGTTATAGCGGGGGCTACAATCCGTCCCATTCCGCCATGCTTTTTAAAAGTCGGATATGGCTTCAAAGGTCAAAGCTTGCCAAATCTGGCTATGTCATATCCGAAAACTTCGAGTTTGATATCCGCCACTTAACAAATGAACCGGCCGGCTCAGCGTAAACATCCGAAAATGGAATCGCCCGATCTCTGCGCAGACCGCCAACACATCCGGGTCTAAGAAAAATAATTTCGCTAAGGCTCAGATGCCCTTAGCAAATAAATCATTTGCCCTAAGTTTATCCTTCAAATGAGGCTAAGTATGTAACTATGTAAAGGCATGCATTCCCTGCATAAACCACGATAAAGGCGAGAATATTAAATCGATTTCGAAGTAGGGTTTGCTAGCCCTAAATCGATTTCCAAGGAAATACCCTAAACCATTGCGTTATTTTTTTGCTTTTCTCGAACCTAAATCCAGAGGTAAAATCCAACCGTAGGCCAATAATGCAATCTAATTGCATCTCAAGTATACTAGGTTGCCACAATTGCCAATATTGTTTTCCACAATTAAATTGTGTGCCATTTTCAAATCCTTGCCAGATTGTGCATAGGATCCACCTGAACAACCTGTATAAGGTTTAATCCTGGCATATACGGCAATATGTCATGTTTCAAGTTCCTGACATCCCGCCAAGATTAATAAGCTCTAAATCTTGGTGAAATTCACACCATAAGTTTTAGTGCAGAATTCAAGGAATGGCATAAGGAATTCAGCAATTTTAAATGTTCAATGGTAGCATTCACCATAAACAACGTTAAGGCAAGACTCCCGTATCACATATTTTTATATTCTTATATTTTTGCACATTTGCAAACTTACAACATAGGCCATATTGGCATCATAGGGTTGTATGTCCCTAAAGTCTATAGGATCATACCATTTTCACGTCCTAGTCAGATTGAGCAAAGCCCCATACACTTTGCAGCGGTGGCACACTCCAATAAACAATAAACAATAAATAGTGCTTGTGTGCCTTAAAGCCAAATACCGACTTTAGTAGTCATGGTGCCATTGTATTATTGGCAACCAATTATGCCCTTAATTATAGGGGCACTTCAAGATATTGCTCTATTGCATCCGTTACAAGAAAAAAGAGTACGAGTGGTGCCATAGCAAATTGGGCCACCAATGCAATAAAGGAGACTACACCGCTCTTAGTATTTTGAGCCGTGTTGTCGAGTACTTGACATCTCCTACAAATGCAGTATGAGCTTCACAAGTCTTTGTAACTAGCTCTTGTGTTGCAAACGTCTCTCCAACCCTGTTATATATATTTATATTTATATTTATATATATATATATAGCAACCTACCTCCTACCGCAGGAAGTAGGGTCCTAAAAGAAAATTCAGTATATTGCTAGGTAGCGCGGGGTACCTAACATTCTGCTAGGACCCTACGTTACCTGTAAATTGTTACAATGTTAAAAGATAAAAGATAAATCATATAGCAGATATTCATACCTTTATGTTCTTGCTCAGGTTTCAAGAAGCCCAGTTTTTTAATGTTCATAAGCCATAGAAATCCGTCATATTTCTGTGGCTAGTACTTGTCATTTTTGAAATGTCCCAATGCATCAGTAAATAGCAAACAATAAGTAGGTAGCAAACCAGTAATAGCCAATGTAACGGTAGAGCAGTGCGAATGGAAAACATAATGTTCAATAAATCACGAGAGGTGTACTGTGTACAATTAATTCAGGTGGACTCAAAAGGATAGAGTTTCATATCCTTGAATATGATAACAGATGTTTCAGCATATATACTTTCCTTTGCCTAGGGTCTAATCTAGCCAAGTCCATACTCCTAACTTGGTCACTTAACCGAAGCTAGAGAAATTCTGTCCTGGCACTACCCAGGCCCTAGACCAAATGAGTCCAACAAGAATACTAAAGAAGCTCAATATTTGTCTGAAGCTGTTCATCATTTTCACATAAACAGGTTTTTCCTTTCAACGTGCAGCATTATTGAAAGTATATCTTTATAAAGCTACCTAGTAGAGGACTGATTTCCCATTAAGGCTACCTAGTAGAGGACTGATTTCTCAAGCCCCAAAACCATGTATTCTCAATGAAAAGTAGTAGCAAAATATTCATAAACGTAATTCAACACTTAACATTCAAGGCAACCTGGTAGAAGGCTGATTTCTCAAGCCCCAAAACCATGTAACCTTAATGCAAAGTTGTTGCAAAAATTCTTAAGCAAAAACATAAAGTCATATCAGAGTAAATTGCAAAATGCACTATTATTGAATTGAAATTGAATAGTTTAGACAATAACATACAAAGTGCATAGTATACAGTTACATTTTTTGCGTCATTCCATAACCTTCCACGTTAACACCAACCCTGTTTGCAAAATAGAGACAATTGGAGGAGAGAGCCCGTACCTGCAGCCAATCATGCAAACGTTAGCAGTAATCCCGGTAACGATGCAAGGGCCAAAAGGTACATTGGGTCTCTCAGTTTATCACTGATCACCAATTGTATCCTTTTGCCCTGGGAAAACATTAACAAGAAAGAGAAATGGAATTATAACTTGAGAATTTTCCAAATCCAAACAGTTGCAGTAGGATTTGCCAAACATTAATCAAACTTATAAGTTACGCACTTTTAAGTATAGACATGGTGCATGAAGCCTGTAATAAATTCTAGCTTCAACTTAAGCCTAGAATCTCAATAAAGAAAACACATATTGCTTATGCATCCCGCATTGTACCACAAGTACAATTTTGGCATCACCAAATGAATGCACTAATGCACCAAGACACCCTGGATAGGCTCATAAGAGGCCCAGGCTTATAGCAAAAGCCTTCATACTAGCAAGGTTAGTTCAAAATGAGAACCTTCTCTAATCTGCACTTGCTATGTAAAATTCCAGAGAATCATAAGCAATGTAATTGAAAAGCAATGGATTTCATTTCATATCTTTTCAAATACAAAGTATATGAATCCAAAAATACCATAAAAATGAACTCGTGATGTAGAGCGAGCATTAATATATTTCCATGTCTATGAGCCAAAGAATGACTCTCTTCCTATGAGTAAATCAAATCATGCCTAGAAACATGAGTAAAATGAAAAAATAGATTAATATATAAGGCTGGAAAACCCGAGTATTAGCGCCGTTTCCCATCCTTTAGTAAATACTCTAGCTCAATTTTCCATTTCCTTAAGCTAGATACGCCTCATTCGTAATTTCCATCTTGGCATCAAATCGACCGGGCCTTCATATCGTGGATCGAAACCTAGTAGCAAGGCTTTTGGTACAAAAAAACCTACACGTGACATGGCCGCCTTGTCTTGCTAAATAGCCACAATAATCTGATAAGAACAACAATAATAATGATGATAAAAGCAAACAAATGTTTTGGTTCTCTCGCCATTGCTTATCAAATAGTACGTAGAATAGACAATACCTCATGGTCTATCCAAGTTGCCATTCTAACAAATTCGACCGCCTAATGTTGGCGGTGGCAAAGAATATGAACCAATCTTCTTACATCCATCAATTTGTAAATGAGCAAGAAGTCTAAGTATAGATCCAAAGATTTTATCCCGCCGCAAGGCGATCCGCATCTGAGGCATAAAGATACCAAACCCGTAGACATGTAAAATCTTGTTTTTGCCCGGTTGAGTCAAGCCAGCCTAAATGTCATTTTGCTTGTCCATTCTGCTCCGTAAAAACTCAGCCATAGAGCTCGAGACAAAATCCAATGCCCCTTTGTATCATGGTATCACCAATTTCGCCATCTTTTTTCGATCAAACCGCCAAGAATCATCCGGCCATTTTTGTGTTATAGCAGGGCTACAATCCGTCCCATTCCGCCATGCTTTTAAGTCGGATATGGCTTCAAAGGTCAAAGCTTGCCAAATCTGGCTATGTCATATCCTTAAAAACTTCGAGTTTGATATCCGCCACTTAACAAATAACCGGCCGGCTCAGGCAACATCCGAAAATGGAATCGCCAAAGGTCTCTGGCAGACCGCCAACACATCCGGGTCTAAGAAAAATAATTTCGCTAAAGGCTCTGTAGATGCCCTTAGCAAATAAATCATTTGCCCTAAGTTTATCCGCAAATGAGGCTAAGTATGTAAATATGTAAAGGCATGCATTCCCCGCATTAAGGCCCACGATAAAGGCGTAATATTAAATCGATTTCGTGAAGTAGGGTTTGCTAGCCCTAAATCGATTTCCAAGGAAATACCCTAAACCATTGCGTTATTTTTTGCTTTTCTCGAACCTAAATCCAGAGGTAAAATCCAACCAGAGGCCAATAATGCAATCTAATTGCATCTCAAGTATACTAGGTTGCCACAATTGCCAATATTGTTTTCCACAATTAAATTGTGTGCCATTTTCAAATCCTTGCCGATTGTGCATAGGATCCACCAACAACCCGTATAAGGTTTAATCTCGGCATATACTAATATGTCATGTTTCAAGTTCCCGACATCCCGCCAAGATTAATAAGCTCTAAATCTTGGTGAAATTCACACCATAAGTTTTAGTGCGTAATTCAAGGAATGGCATAAGGAATTCAGCAATTTTAAATGTTCAATGGTAGCATTCACCATAAACAACGTTAAGGCAAGACTCCCGTATCACATATTTTTATATTCTTATATTTTTGCACATTTGCAAACTTACAACATAGGCCATATTGGCATCATAGGGTTGTATGTCCCTAAAGTCTATAGGATCATACCATTTTCACGCCCTAGTCGATTGAGCAAAGCCCCATACACTTGCAGCGGGCACACCCAATAAACAATAAACAATAAATAGTGCTTGTGTGCCTTAAAGCCAAATACACAAATTTTAGTAGTCATGGTGCCATTGTATTATTGGCAACCAATTATGCCCTTAATTATAGGGGCACTTCAAGATATTGCTCTATTGCATCCGTACAAGAAAAGAGTACAGAGTGGTGCCATAGCAAATTGGGCCACCAATGCAATAAAGGAGACTACACCGCTCTTAGTATTTTGAGCCAGTGTTGTCAGAGTACTTGACATCTCCTACAAATGCAGATGAGCTTCACAAGTGTTTGTAAATCCAGCTCTTGTGTTGCAAACTGCCTCCAACCTCAACTATTTATATTTATATATATATATATATATATATATATATATATATATATATATATATATATATATATATATATATATATATATATATATATATATATATATATATATATATATATATATATATATATAAATATATATCCACTGATAGGCTCTGTTCTTGTAGAATTAGAGGAACTATTCCAGATTGACATTAACTCTATGATATGGTTTGAGCACTTTCACACCCACATCCTGAGAGAATTATGACCGACATACCTAAATGCCTCAATCATACCAAATAGTATTTATTAACATCTGGATCTATATGCCATCTGGGTTTATATTAACAAGTGTAACATGGATGGGAAGATTCTATGATAGTATTGTAAAAGGTTTAAGACAGTTTTTTCTGCTTATAATGGTCAAAATGACTTGCTTAATAGCTCAGAGTTGACATAAGTTGAAGATACAGTCTGGATTGACTAAGGACTCTAAGTTAGGCAAAGAAACCTTTGTTTCCAATAATGTCCATTACATCCGCAGACATAGGAAATTATGGCAGGCTTCCATTTTAACTCCAATAACACCAAATGGATTGTCTAGGCATTTGACATCTTGAGCTTAGATAAATATCTTTGGCACTTTTTGGAAATCATATAAGATTTAATGATATTATTTTTAAAGTTATCTTTAGCATTACTTTTTGCGTGACCTAGTGAATTTGGATCTTTGGACTTCTAAGGCAAATTTTGGAATATTAAAGGAATCGTGATTTTCTATGGGTATACAGATACTGATCACATTGTCCAAGTAATAATAAAAGTTAAAAAACTAAGCGTAATGAGTGCTAACCCTTAGACGGACTTGCCACCAAATATTTTCGGTGCATTAAATAGCAGTAGCTCTAGTGACGGTTTTCGTTACACGAATGAGCTGACCATTGTACATCTAGTAAACAAGACAGTCTTGTAGCACAGACTTAGGGTTCGCACTTGAGAATACAAAAGACGGCAATGGAGGACTACGGCCTGCCACAGCACTGCAAGATTTTTTTTACAGAATCAAACAAACACATGCTTCAGCCGGATATTGGTGTACAACGGTATGATCTCCTGTAAGCCCACACATTCTATTGAACTTTTGCATGCTTGTAGAATACTGCCGCCCTTTTCTTACCTTAATTACTGGCCGATCTCCTTATACTTCAAGTCATGGGAAAAGATAAATGGGAAGATGATCTTGTCAAGGCATTTCTGAAAGATTTAAGCATTATAGATGAGAGCTCTTGGTGCATGATAGACGGTTTACAGACAACAAAAGGCAAAAGCGCCTTGTCTGAAAACAGGGCATCTTCTTCTTCACATCCCAACTCTGATGCAATGACCAGACCTGAAGGCTGTCCCAATGTTAAGCCAACTAAGGCGGATATCATTTTGATGCTCAAGGAAAAAGGAATTGACTGCAAGAATGATGGGGCTGCTATCAAAAAATCAGTTTTAGAAGGAATGGCAATTGAGGCTGGGATTGATATCTATGCTGCTAAGAAAAGCCTATTGGGAAAGCGCCCTGCTTCTAGCATTGGTGCCTGTAGACTGGTTATACAAGGAAGGAACAATGTTGGTGCAAGTTCTGGAGCAAAGAACAGCCTCATTAATCTCGGCACAAATTTGGATGCACTTGAGGAGGATGACACACCACTCAATCAGGTTTTGCTTCATTAATTTCGTTTAATAACTGAAATATGGGATGGGTAGAAATGTAAAGGCATTTTTAACTGCATGACATAACATTTTCCCTATGCTTTATCTGTGATGACTGTTTTAGTGACTAAGGTTTAGGCAACGTTTGCTGAAAGGCTTTGCTATGGTAACAGTGATTTACATTAACTACTGATGCATTTTTAACAAGTATAGAAACTCAGAAATAGCTATTGGTCTCTAGAGGGATATTTTTCGTATTCAAAACAGGTTGAACTATGGTAAGTCTAAAGAACATAAGGGACTGGAACATATGGTTCTGGAACTAGGAAATATGTTTAACAAAGGTAAGAGACTTATATATGGTAGTGCTGCTACATAAAGAGAACACAATAAAATAGGAAGTTTCTGTCTATTTGTGCTATATGTTTATGTCTTAAGCTACTCATTTTCTGAAAAGTAACTGGTATATAAGGCTTTGATGGGATCCAAGCTTAAGGTAATGCTGGTGTGACTCTAATGGGTCAGCGATTCAACCATGTAAGGTTATATGATATAAAGCTGGCAGTTCATATAAAGAAAAATCAGCAAAAGGGAGTTATTCTTGCCCCAATTACAGTTTAACATTTTGATCTGATTACTACTTGACACTATTATTGTATATGGTTGAAGGGCGTTAAGCCTTGAGAATCTTTTGCTTACCTGCTAGTAGCTTAGCATTTTACCCTTTAAAGGCTAACTTGCTTTGGTTCTACTGCAGGTAACCGGATTCTCTACTACCTCCTTTGTATTTTACAAAGTATTTGGAAGATCACTCGAAAGATATTTGGAAGATACAATTGAAGGAATGGAAAATCATAGGCAGAAACTCTGTTATTTTCTTAAAAAACTCAGGTCATGTCTCTTACTTAGTTTAAAATGACTGCAAGTGCTCTACTTTGCAAAACAGTATAATGGTTTTTGTCAAGAAGAAGCTGAAACTTTTACAGCTTCTAGAAAACATAAGGTAATATTTTACTTATGCTATTTGGCTTCCAGCAGCATGAAACATCATGGGCAGCCATATCTAACAGTAAAGGCTGCCCTTTCCACCTTTTTTAATATATTGAAATTTCTTTTTAATTATTGAAGCGTTTTCATAACTGGACAGGATAATGTATCAACTAGCTAGAATGGCAAGTTTTTCTGAAGACAAGGAATGCAAAGAATATGTTAAGTTTAACCAAATCTGTAAATGGGTGGCATTTGCAAATAGTTGAGGTTGTTCAAAATACCATATAATGGGATACATGGAACTGGAATAGCCTTAATACTTTGTTTAGCATACGATAACCTATTAGCCTGATATTAAATGGAATACGCTTGGAATATAAATACTGTAGATTGGTATTGCCTATAAGGTTCTCCTGAATTTATAAAGGGACCGATAAGTCTAAAACAGAGATAATGCGTCCTACGGTGCATGTTCGAGTTTTAGCATGTTCCTATGCTGTAAGTTCTTGTTGTGCCCTACATTCTAAAAGAATGTCTTGAGAATACTCTAAATTCATAGATTCTCTAAGATTCTACCAAGGTTCTCTTGGAAGTTTCGTGGAGATTCCTCTAAATTTTATAAGATTCCCTCTAGATTCCATTACATTTCCGTAGATTCTCCAAGATTCTATGACGATCCCCTTAGATTCCCTTAGATCCCTTTAGATTTTATGAGATTGCCTTAGGTTCTCTTACATTATATGAGATTCAAAGAGATTCTATAAAGATTCCCTTAGATACTCTAAGATTTCATCAACATTTTCCTAGATTGCCTTAGATTTTATGAAGATTCCCTTAGATCCCCTAGATTTTAAGAGATTCCCTTAGGCTTGTAAATATTTTCCTAGATTCTCTCACATTTTATGAGATTTTCTTAGATTCCGTTAGATTCTCGTGGATTCCTTTACATTCTAGAACTTTTTAGAACATTCTAAGGCTTTCTGAAACATTCTAAGACTTTCTGGAACATTCTCGAGACTTTCAAAATATCCTATCACGGAAGTATTTCCCTAGATTCTCTTACCTTCCCATGGATTCCTACATTCTCGAACATTCTAGAACTTATTAGAACAATTTGAAACTTTCTGGAAGAATTTTCATAGATTCCCCAGATTATGTTCTAGAATTTTCTAGAATATTTTGGAACTTTCTAGCAGATTCTAGAACTTTCTAGAGCCTTCCAGAACATTCTAGAACTTTTTTGAACTAGTTAGAATGTTATACTCTATTTTATCTTAACTGGATTATTACCCTTAAGTATATTTGAAACATAAATTATTCATAGAATTAATGCTTGGTCTAGTGGTTAAAATGGGGGTTGGGAGGTCAATGACCGTGGTTCAAATCCCCCACACAACATAAAAAAATTTAAAAAGTCTTTCCTTAAAGGATGAGCATTCAACGTGGGTCGTAGGATCTTGGACCCGATCAAGGGCCGAGATCGTGCCATGTGGCAAAAATCTAAAGCAACATGAGCCGTAGGATCCTAGATCGACGATCAAGATCAAGAACAACCTGGACCATAGGATCGATTACATATAATTCCCAAGCCATGTGCACCGTAGGATGTGTCCCAAAGTAATGTGAGCCGTAGGATCTCGGACCGACGATCGGGGATCAAATCAACCTCGACCGTGGGATCGCTTACATATAGTCTATACACAAACTCCCAAGCCATCTGGGCCGTAGGATACGTCCCAAAGCCACGTGAGCCGTAGGATCTCGGATCCTTGCGGTCGGATTATATATATATATATATATATATATATATATATATATATATATATATATATATATACTTTCCTTTGCCTAGGGTCTAATCTAGCCAAGTCCATACTCCTAACTTGGTCACTTAACCGAAGCTAGAGAAATTCTGTCCTGGCACTACCCAGGCCCTAAACCAAATGAGTCCAACAAGAATACTTACTTTCACATTCAGGCTACCTAGTAGAGGGCTGATTTCTCAAGCCCCAAAACTATGTGTCCTTAATGAAAAACTGTTATAAGCAATTCTTAAGTAAAACTCAACAATTAACATTTAGGGATATTTAGTCGAGGGCCGATTTCTCAAGCCCCAAAACTAAGCATCCTTAATGAAAAGTAGTTGAGACAAATTCTAAAGCATACGTACAAAGTAGAGAGCAAATTGTAAAGTAGACTTATCTTGAAAGTGTATAGTTTAAACATTAACTTGTAAAACGTATAGCATACAGTTACATTTTTTCGTACTTCCATAACCTTCCATGTTAACGCCAACCCCGGTAGCAAAAAAGAGACAATTGGAGGAGAGAACCCGGTACTGCACCAATCATGCAAACGTTAGCGATAATCCCATCTAGCGATGCAAGGGCCAAAAGGTACATTGGGTCTCTCGGTTTATCATCGATCACCAATTGTATCCTTTTTGCCCCGAGTTAGCATAAACAAGAAAGAGAAATGGAATTATAACTAGAAGTTTTCTCACACCTAAAACTTGAGGTGAGAAACAACGGATTCTAGCATTTAAATCCATTTTATACCTGTCATTCTTGCTATAATATTGTATCAAGATATTAAGCAAAAGCCACATGATCTTAGTTAGATATAGCCATACTTTAGCAGCACTAAGAAGCATAGGCGCCTTAGCTATATAAGCATAGGCATATATCTTAAGAAATCATGGAGCACAAACTTTGTTTGTGCACCAACCATTTGTAGACCAAAACTATTAGTAAAAAAATACAAGGCTTATTAAACATAATTGTTTCAAAAGCCAAGAAAGCATAATCTTTAAATCAAACCTGATTATAATGGCATCGTTTATTCATTCTTAGATTGATTTCCGAAGATGCAACATTGAAAGATTACAAATAGACCCACATTGAGGGCTTGAATCTGTTGTCCGATTCAAACTCTAGAAGTAGCAAATCCCTTGATGCTAGCTCCAAAATCACTTTTGCCATGGGAAATAATAAGCTTCAGAATACAAGGCAAATATTAATTGCCTTTGCCAATGTCGACAAATGATATAATAGCCAGCATCAAGGCGGCATGGCAAATATTCTATACGCAGTAAACATTGGCTATAGCCAAAGCCACAATCGTTTCAGATTCTTTAAAACCTAAAAGCATATTGTTTCATAGATAAACAATACCTGATGAAGTGCTTTTGGCAAATACAAGTGCAATGCTTCAGCTTTAATGCTCCAGCCGAAACCACATCAACAGGCCTTCTTCAATGGAAAGCCAAGATTAATAACAATGAAAACCCCTATTTTTGTACAGTTGTATGCATCGCCCAAGTAAGTTCTTTTCGGCCTTGCAATTCATAGTAGAAGATGTATCGAGATAAAGGCATGCCGTGATCCGTTCTATGCCAAACCACGAAACCATTATCATGCCGAAATGACCAAGCCAGCCTTCATAGTATTTTTGCGTAGCGAAAGGCCTCGTGGCACACCAAAATCGCATCCCAAAGAAGTCTAGACATATTCGGTTTGTTCTGACAGATCCGATAGGCATTTTGCCGACCAACTCAAGCTTCAATATCGTTGTTTTTGTCCGAGATTCATCCGTGAGACCCGACAGTATTTCGTAGGTCGCTACCATTCCGGCCCGACCACTTTGGCTCACGTGCAAAATTCGAAAAGATGCCCTAAGCCAAAATATCATTTGCCCTAAGGTTACCTTGCATTTCAAGCCAAATACTGTAAATGTGTGGCACCAAAAACGTGTGATGGGCAAAGCCCCAGATGCAAATGGATTTGATAATAGCAATTAACAAACAAACAAATAAATAATGTTTGCCTTAGAGAATTTTTTGCAAAACGCATGTTTTGCCCATATTTGAAGGCCACGTTTCCAACCACAAAACCAAAAGTTTAGTAATAAAAGAAAGGGTGTGCTTTTACTTTGATTTTCTTTAAAATTGTAACAAAGATAAAGAATTCTTTGCATGCATGCAAAGCTTTCTATTAAAAGGCACCACATGGCAAGCATGCCATGTCCCACAAATATCATAATTGAGATACATATTCCACCATGTGGTTTCCATGTAACCCATGGGCCCTCACGTAACTTGCCACATTTGACTTGGCACATTTTGTACTATATTGCAAGGTTTACATCCCCAAATTTCATTTGCCTTGTCATAGGGCGGGTAGTTTTCATATATTATTTCATTGGGCACAATGGAACAATGGCCCAAATATCCTACCACGAGCTATGTGTAGCTTAATGTGGCAATTCTGGGAGTCATGCAACAACATGACATTTTACATAACTAGCCTTTGTGAAGACCAAATAGGCAGTCAATTTTAGACCTTTGCCCAATTATGCCAAGGGTCAACCTACTCATCATGACTAGTATGATGGCGCCATCAAATGCATGACCAAGCCATAGGAACCATGTAGCAACATGATGTGAAAATTCAAAAATACCATACTACCTGATGGTGCCATAGTATTTTAGGCAACCCTATCTAATCTTTGGGGAGGTTCCCACCCATACACATTAGTACCCGTGGTGCCATTGTATTTAGGCAACCATAGCATTAAAGGAGTATACACTCTAGTATTTTGAGCATGTGCAAATAAAGATAAGCTACATCGTTGATATATCCGACTCATGTGTTCCGGTAGTCTCCAACTTGTGATATATATTTATATTTATATATATATAGTATCCTACCTCCTACCGCAGGAAGTAGGGTCCTAAAAGAAAATTCAGTATATTGCTAGGTAGCGCAGGGTACCTAGCATTCTATAGGGACCCTACGTTACACATAATCGTTACTTCGTTAAAAGCTAAAAGATAAATCACATAGCGGATATTCATACCTTTATGGTCCCGCTTTCGGGGTTTCAAGAAGCCCAATTTTTTAATGTTCATAAACCATAGAAATCGTCATCATTCGTGGCTAGTACTAGTCATTTTGAAATTTCCCAATGCATCAAGAAATAGCAAACGGTAAGTAAGTAGCAAGCCCGGTAATAGCCAATGTAACAATGAAGCGGTCGCGAATGAAAAACATAATGTTCAATAGATCACGAGAGGTGTCGCGTGTTCAATTAATTCTCGGTGGACTCAAAAGGATAGAGTTTCATATCCTTGAATATGATAACAGATGTTTCAAATATATACTTTCCTTTGCCTAGGGTCTAATCTAGCCAAGTCCATACTCCTAACTTGGTCACTTAACCTGCTAGAGAAATTACGTCCCGGCACTACCCAGGCCCTAAACCAAATGAGTCCAACAAGAATACTTACTTTCACATTCAGGCTACCTAGTAGAGGGCTGATTTCTCAAGCCCCAAAACTATGTGTCCTTAATGAAAAACTGTTATAAGCAATTCTTAAGTAAAACTCAACAATTAACATTTAGGGATATTTAGTCGAGGGCCGATTTCTCAAGCCCCAAAACTAAGCATCCTTAATGAAAAGTAGTTGAGACAAATTCTAAAGCATACGTACAAAGTAGAGAGCAAATTGTAAAGTAGACTTATCTTGAAAGTGTATAGTTTAAACATTAACTTGTAAAACGTATAGCATACAGTTACATTTTTTTCGTACTTCCATAACCTTCCATGTTAACGCCAACCCTGGTAGCAAAAACAGAGACAATTGGAGGAGAGAACCCGTACCTGCAGCCAATCATGCAAACGTTAGCAGTAATCCCTGTAACGATGCAAGGGCCAAAAGGTACATTGGGTCTCTCAGTTTATCACTGATCACCAATTGTATCCTTTTGCCCTGAGTTAGCATAAACAAGAAAGAGAAATGGAATTATAACTAGAAGTTTTCTCACACCTAAAACTTGAGGTGAGAAACAACGGATTCTAGCATTTAAATCCATTTTATACCTGTCATTCTTGCTATAATATTGTATCAAGATATTAAGCAAAAGCCACATGATCTTAGTTAGATATAGCCATACTTTAGCAGCACTAAGAAGCATAGGCGCCTTAGCTATATAAGCATAGGCATATATCTTAAGAAATCATGGAGCACAAACTTTGTTTGTGCACCAACCATTTGTAGACCAAAACTATTAGTAAAAAAATACAAGGCTTATTAAACATAATTGTTTCAAAGCCAGTAAAGCATAATCTTTAAATCAAACCTGATTATAATGGCATCGTTTATTCATTGCCGAGATTGATTTCCAGTATGCAACATTCAGCATTACAAATAGACCCACATTGAGGGCTTGAATCCGTTGTCCGATTCAAACTCTAGAAGTAGCAAATCCCTTCAGTAGCAGCTCCAAAATCTGTTTGCCATGGGAAATAATAAGCTTCAGAATACAAGGCAAATATTAATTGCCTTTGCCAATGTCGACAAATGATATAATAGCCAGCATCAAGGCGGCATGGCAAATATTCTATACGCAGTAAACATTGGCTATAGCCAAAGCCACAATCGTTTCAGATTCTTTAAAACCTAAAAGCATATTGTTTCATAGATAAACAATACCTGATGAAGTGCTTTTGGCAAATACAAGTGCAATGCTTCAGCTTTAATGCTCCAGCCGAAACCACATCAACAGGCCTTCTTCAATGGAAAGCCAAGATTAATAACAATGAAAACCCCTATTTTTGTACAGTTGTATGCATCGCCCAAGTAAGTTCTTTTCGGCCTTGCAATTCATAGTAGAAGATGTATCCAGATAAAGGCATGCCAGATCCGGTTCTATGCCAAACCACGAAACCATTATCATGCCGAAATGACCAAGCCAGCTTCATAGTATTTTTTGCCAGGGCAGAAAGGCCTCTGTGGCACACCAAAATCGCATCCCAGCAAGTCTAGACATATTCGGTTGTTACAGACAGATCCGATAGGCATTTTGCCGACCAACTCAAGCTTCAATATGCGTTGTTTTTTGTCTGAGATTTATCTGTGAGACCCGACGTGTATTTCTCGCGTGGTCGCTACCATTCCAAATGACCACTTTGGCTCTGTGCAAAATTCGAAAGATGCCCTAAGCCAAAATATCATTTGCCCTAAGGTTACCTTGCATTTCAAGCCAAATACGTAAATGTGTGGCACCAAAAACGTGTGATGGGCAAAGCCCCAGATGCAAATGGATTTGATAATAGCAATTAACAAACAAACAAATAAATAATGTTTGCCTTAGAGAATTTTTTGCAAAACGCATGTTTTGCCCATATTTGAAGGCCACGTTTCCAACCACAAAACCAAAAGTTTAGTAATAAAAAGAAAGGGTGTGCTTTTACTTTGATTTTCTTTAAAATTGTAACAAAGATAAAGAATTCTTTGCATGCATGCAAAGCTTTCTATTAAAGGCACCACATGGCAAGCATGCCATGTCCCACAAATATCATAATTGAGATACATATTCCACCATGTGGTTTCCATGTAACCCATGGGCCCTCACGTAACTTGCCACATTTGACTTGGCACATTTTGTACTATATTGCAAGGTTTACATCCCCAAATTTCATTTGCCTTGTCATAGGGCGGGTAGTTTTCATATATTATTTCATTGGGCACAATGGAACAATGGCCCAAATATCCTACCACGAGCTATGTGTAGCTTAATGTGGCAATTCTGGGAGTCATGCAACAACATGACATTTTACATAACTAGCCTTTGTGAAGACCAAATAGGCAGTCAATTTTAGACCTTTGCCCAATTATGCCAAGGGTCAACCTACTCATCATGACTAGTATGATGGCGCCATCAAATGCATGACCAAGCCATAGGAACCATGTAGCAACATGATGTGAAAATTCAAAAATACCATACTACCTGATGGTGCCATAGTATTTTAGGCAACCCTATCTAATGCTGGGGGAGGTTCCCACCCATACACATTAGTACCCGTGGTGCCATTGTATTTAGGCAACCATAGCATTAAAGGAGTATACACAGCTCTAGTATTTTGAGCATGTGCAACAGCATAAGCTACATCAGTGATATATCCAGCTCATGTGTTCCAGCCGTCTCCAACCTGTGATATATATTTATATTTATATATATATATATTATATAATATATATATATATAAACTTGGCCTTAGCCTTATCCACAAGACTAAGCCATTCCAGACCATGGGTCCTGGAACTTATCAGTCCCTAGACATAGTCTAGGGGAGCCTTGGAAGTCCTTTTACTAAACATTAAATGTCATTTGTTCAGTTTCATTATTGGCCAGAAAACACCACCTTACTTCCTTATTTCCTTATTTGTTCAATCTCCTTATTTGTTCAGTTTCCTTATTTCTTTTCCTTTTTCCTTTTTTATTTTTTATTGACCTCCTTAGACATCCTGCCTTAATTAAACCAGACCAAATTCGGCCTCCTATTTTAACTGCATGCATGGCCAATAATTACTTGATGCATTCCTTGCATTAATCTTTCTGCCTAGTTTAAAAATATGACCTCCACTATCTGGTCAGAACATCATTCTTATCTTAGCTGAATAAGTGTCATTACTTAATTGATGCTCAAAATACATTTACCCCACTATTTAGCCTATTATATGACCTCTCAAGTTTGGTCAGAATACTATTCTTACAAGTCAGATTCCACAAAATGAAGTAGAGCTTTTAGTAAAGGAAACTTACAGTTTATGTTTAACTTGCTCCCATATGCCAGAGAGATCTCATCCAGATATAAAGACAAATGGAGCATATAGTAGCAAAATAGCATTTAGAACATAACGTGTAATTTTAGAGATACCTTAGCTTTTGTAAAGTTTTTCACAACAAAGTCCATCAAGCATGACAGTTGCTCTATTCTGTCCATATTTTCCATAGTATCCGTGTTCCTTAGTTGTCTTTTCTTCCATAGCATCCAAAACATCAAAGAAATGTAATGAATCTGGAGATGCAGAACCGGTTACCTGCAGCCAACCAGTCCAACATTAGCACATGACATGGTAAAGAGGAAAGGGCTGACAGGTAAGCTAGAGTTCGGCATGGCTTATCGCCCTTCACCAGATTTTTTTCTTTTAAACATTCTTCCGAAATCCAATATAGTAACGGTCATTAAAAATCCAGAATCCTTATAATACAAATGTCTTACCAGATGGGCATGTCATGCATGCCTTTTGACAATACCAATCTGTTGTAATATTTACCAAATATAGTTTAGTATTTTTCAGTTCTAGAACCATTACGAAATATTGCAGACCCATATTGCATTTCTGCTTTGACAGATCTGTCCATCATGTTTGCCAGCCATGCTTTAGCAAAAAATCCATGCCTTTGATTTAAAACCAGTCATCACTTATCCAAGATCTACATTATATTTACATTTTAACAGATCAACATAGCCTGCCTGTTATTTAACTTCCGGAAAACTATTGTAATATATACTAAACCTGATTTAGTTGAGGCTGCAAGTTCAATTCGTCTCCACTGGCACTTGCCATTTGCTGCATTTCGTACTGCTCCTCATGCTTGTTAGCACTAGATTGAATTTGCTCCGCTTTGCATACCTCCTTTTGTGACAACGTTTTCCCCATAAGGCCTTTTTAGTTTGTTCTTGCCCATAAGGCAAGCAAGAACTTAGACGCTTATGCAAAGCGGCCTGTTGCTGAACGACTCTGTTTTTACTGGTCTGCCTTAGCCTTGCCTTAGTTGTATAGATGTAAGGCGGCTCATTACCCTGCATGATATTCTTCTGCTAACTTAACTTATTGCTATTTTCTACTAACAGTGAAAGCTTTAATCCAAACCAGCATTTTCTTTTTGGAGTAGCCGCTAACTGCAACTGCCTTCTGCTAACCTTGGCTACTTGTTACCACTTCTTGGCATGATGCCTTCAGCATCGAAGCGTACTTGCCCGCCTGAATGTTCCCGTTACTGTCAAAACATTGCTTTAGCCGTGTAGCAGCTAGACGGCTCTATTCCTGGCATGATTCTCTTCTCTTGACTTAGGCATGTATATGTTTGCGAACAAGGGAAGTTTTTACTCGGATCTACATTTTCTTTTTTTGTTGTTGCCGCTAGCCACGATGTTGCTCACGAACTTGGTCGTTCTACCACTCCTTGGCATGATGCATTTGGTATCGCCATGTACTGCCGCCCTTCATCGCCATGATCAGAATCGTGGAGATCTCGCTCCCGGTTTGCAAACCCTAATACAACGATTTGCTACAATGTTTCTAGATGTCCAACATGTTTTTCCTTTTTTAAATTAAGTTACAACTTTATCCAAAGGAAACACCTTACCCAAATGTTGACCCTTTGCTCCATTTTACCTTTATGTTCCTGCCCATAGGTTGACAAGGTGTTCCAACTTTGCCTTATAGTATTGCCTTTGAGTTGTTATGAAATAAACAGTTCAACATTCCTATTCTCTAGGAGATGTGAATCCTTTAGAATATTCCATAGTATCCGCCAATTTTTGTTTTCTCAAATTGCCCTATAATACATACCAGTTGTTAACAGCCCGTAATGCCCTTTCTCCAAGGGTAGTTTTATATTTGATGCCACCATTAGATAAGCCATTCAACTTTCTTACCCTATATGAGGTGAATCATATTAGGGAGAATGCCCGCTGTCACCATTACCTGTTGCCTTTTCATGCCATTGCTTTATATTTGGTTTGCTTCCCATCACCATTACTTGTTGCCATGCTCTTGTTCCCATCTTACCTTATGGTTCTGTCATTAAGCCATCATCTTTTGTTGTGTTGCCGCCGCCACATATATCTTTAACTTCCGGGTCGCCTTGCCACTCCTTGGCATGATGCCCTTGGCATCCATGTGTACTGGCCGCCCTTTACCGCCATGATCGGATTTGGGTAGATCCGCTTCCGGGTTTGCCAACCCTAGTGTGTTTTCTGCTACAGTGTTTCCCGTCCTCCAGCCCAATATTTCCTTTTAATTAACTTACTTTATTATTTACACCACTACTTACCCAAATGTTGACATTTGGTTCCCATTGTATCCTATGGTCCTCCGCAAATGCTTTGCCTTTTGCTTCCCAGTTCCATGAATTAGTTTACCATTGGAAATATCCAAAGAAGAGCATATCCGAAGTCTTTGTCAAAGCCCATCAAATTTGAGCCATCTACATTATTGTCTATTGAGTCGTTACCCTATAAACCATTTAATCCTCTTGTCTTTTAAGATGTTTGACCCATAATAGGGGATATGTTACCGTATCCAATGATTTTAATTCCTCTTAGCCACCAATTTACTATGTGGCCTTTGTTAGCAGTTCCTAATGCTTCTTCCTAAATTACATCCTCCTTTTGTGTAGTTAGCTGTCCATTGGACTCCCTAATCACGCAAAGCTTTGTTTTCATATGCATCTCGCCATTCTCTTTGCGACTTGTCCCAAGGAGCTCATATGTGATCCATGAGCAGGTCATTTCTATGTTTTTCATATCCTTGATTCTTACAATGGGATGCCCATTGGTTTTCAACACAATGCAAAGATCGTATCTCGGTGCTAATCCCCTTGAAATTTGCCATATAGACTCATATTCCTCACAGATAAAATGCATCCTTACTTAAGCCATTTTACCCATATGTTGACAACCTTTTCGAGACTTACTTTTATGGTCTTGCCATTAACCGCTGTCCTATAAACACCTTTAATATTTTTAATCCTATAAGAGGTATGTACCCACTTAGGCCGTATGTGATATCTCTCATCAATCCTAGCTTTTCTTTACCACTTGTACTCTTAGTATCCCTTGTTTGTAGTCTTTGATGCCATACATATAGTGAGAAGCCCCGTGGTTTCCCATATTGCATAAAAGCCTTGTTCTCATGTGCATCTTTGCCACTTTCTAGAGACCTGCCCAAGAGGGCTTATACATGATCCATCCGCTGGTCATTTCTATCATATGATGGGATGCCCTTGATGGATCTCAATCCGTGAAAGCATTGTTGTCATAAACATCATTGCTGCTCAATTTGAACTTGTCCCGTAGGACTCATATGTGATCCATTTGTCGTCATTTCAATTTGATATATATATATATATATATATATATGTATATATAAGCTAAATCCTACTCTCCAACCGGAAGGCAAGTGAAATACCCGGGCCGATAGGGGACGGAGGACTTCTATACTCATAGGGATCCTCGCCTAACCTGCATTCAAACTAGTTAATAAACCGGAAGCTGCGATCGCATATTAGTAGCATATGTGCTTTTCGTGTTGATGTGCCCGGTCGAGCCAATATAGGCCGTGATTTGGTAGTATAATCTTACTCAGATTGCTTTTTCTAAAAGAAATTGTTTCTATAAGTAGACATTATTATTACTCTAGAATAAGCCTCGTCTCCCTACCGGTTCGCCAGGTCTTTTTTTCCTTAACGCGGAGCCGATGGCGATATCATCCACACGCCACCCGCAGCGCAATTTGACTGCTTTCCTCATTCCAGCCCACTTTGTGGATATCCTTTTTTGATATGGTATCGCCTGCCGCCCGTTTGTCCGTTGAGGCGCCCTGACACTTTGTTAATGATGTACATCAAATCGCTTAGTTCATAAATATAGCCGCATCTTCTGGCTATTGGGCGAGTAAACAAGAGAGCTATTATACAGAATTCATTTGATCATATCCTTCTTAACCTTTTTATTGTTGGACTACGGCCCATGCCAGCTTATACCGCATCCTCAAACGCGTATATATAAACCGGCCTTAGCCTTTATCCATTAAGATTAAGCCATTCCGCACATGGGTCCTTGAACTTATCCCCCCAGACATAGTCTAGGGAGCTCGGAAGTCCTTTTACAAACATTAAATGTCATTTGTCTCGGCCATTATTGGCCGTGAAAACACCACCTTTACCTTATTTCCTTATTTGTTCAATCTCCCATTTGTTTTCCTTATTTCTTTTTCCTTTTTTTTCCTTTTTTATTTTTATTGACCTCCTTAGACATCCTGCTCTTAATTAAAACTGCACTAAATTCGCCTCCTATTTTAATCGCGATGCATGGCTAATAATTACTTGATGCATTCCTTGTGATTAATCTTTTCTCTAGTTTAAAAATATGACCTCCACTATCCGGGTCGTAACATCATTCTTATCTTAGCTGAATAAGTGTCATTTAATTGATGCTCGAAATACATTTACCCCACTATTTCCCATTATATGACCTCTCAAGTTTGGTCAGAATACCACCGTACCGGATCCCGCAAAATGAAGTAGAGCTTTTAGGCAGCGAACCGCATGCTTCAACCTGTCCAGCGTCTTGTAGACCTTCATCCCATAGCAAGATAAATGGAGTATATAGTAGTAAAAATATTCTCTCGGAACGGCATAACGTAATTTTAGAGATACCTTTAGCGAAGTTCTTTCGCACAACAAAGTCCATCAAGCATGGCAGCCAGCCTGTTCGGCGTATCGGCGGCATCCGCGTCTTGGTGAAGCGTTCTTTCCGGCGCAGCATCCAAAGCCACGAAACGCTGTCCGAGATGCGTAATCGTTACTCAAGTAGCCCAACCAAATTCAACATTAGCATTACGACATGGTAAGAGGCAAAGGGTCGATGTAAGTTGTGAGTTCGCATGGCTTATCTTCCTTCACCAAAGTCTTCCAAAACCGGCCATTAAAAACGCAAGTAGTTTAAACGTTTCCACCAGATGGCATGTCGCAAGCAATGTCCGTAATATTTACCAAATATAGTTTTAGTATTTTTCGGGCCCTAGAACCATTACTTAAATATTGCGTGACCATATTGCATTTCTGGATGATCCGCTCCATCATGTTTGCCAGCCCATGCTTTAGGCAAAAATCCATGCCTTTGATTTAAAAACCAGCCATCACTTATCCAAGATCTACATTATATTTACATTTTAATGCATCAACATAGCCTCATCATATTTAACTTCCTAAAAACTATTGTAATATATAAACCCGGGATTTAGCTGAGGCTCTAAGTTCAATTGCCTCCACCGCACTTGCCATTTGCCGCTTTCATCTCATGCTTGTTAGCACTAGATTGAATTTGTCTCCGGCATACCTCCCTTTGTGACAACGCTTTCCCCATAAGGCCTTTTTAGTTTGTTCTGCCTATAAGGCAAGCAAGAACTTAGACGCTTTTGGTACCAAGGTCGAACGCATCGCTTTTATCGGGTTCCGCTTTTTACCTTGCCTTTTAGTTGTATAGATGTATATGCCTATTACCCTCGCATGATATTCTTTTTCCGCTAACTTAACTTATTGCTATTTTCTACTAACAAAGGAAAGCTTTAATCCAAACCAAAGATTTTCTTTTTGAGTAGCCGCTAAACAGCGAACTCCGCTTCCGCTAACCTTGGCTACTTGTCACACTTTGGCATGATGCCTTCAGCATCGGCTGCATTTGCCCGCCTCAATGTTCCCCTCTATCACAAACATTGCTTTAGCCGCGGTAGCAAAATTTGTGACTTTATTCCCTGCATGATTCTCTTTCTACCGGACACTTAGTCGGGTCAGATATGTTTATGAACAAGGGAAGTTTTACCTGTGATCTACATTTTTCTTTTTTTGTTGTTGCCGCTTAGCCACGATGTTGCCCGCTGAACTTGGCCGTTTCACTACCTCTTGGCATGATGCATTTGGTATCGCATGTAATCGCCAGGCTCTTCATCGCCATGATCGACCGTGGAGGACTGCTTCCCCGTTTGCAAAACCCCTAATACAAAGATTTGCATGCTGTTTCCCGGCGTCCAACATGTTTTTCCTTTTTTAAATTAAGTTAACTTTATCCAAAGGAAACACCTTACCCAAATGTTGACCCTTTGCTCCATTTTTACCTTTATGTTCCTGCCTATAGGTTGACAAGGTGTTCCAACTTTTGCCTTATAGTATTGCCTTTGAGTTGTTATGAAATAAATAAATAACATTCCTATTCTCTAGAGATGTGAATCCTTTTAGAGAATATTCCATAGTATCCGCCAATTTTTGTTTTTCTCAAATTGCCCCATAATACATACCCAGCTTGTTAACAGCCCGTAATGCCCTTTCTCCAAGGGTAGTTTTATATTTGATGCCACCATTAGATAAGCTATCTAACTTTCTACCCTATATGAGGTGAATCATATTAGGAGAATGCCCACCGTCACCATTACCTGTTGCCTTTTCATGCCATTGTTTTATATTTGGTTTGCTTCCCATCACCATTACTTGTTGCCATGCTCTTGTTCCCATCTTACCTTATGGTTCTGGCCATTAAGCCATCATCTTTTGTTGCTGTCACGGGCCACATATGTCAGCCGCTAATCGCGGGGTCTTGTCACCTTTTGGCATGATGCCCTTGGCATCTATGTGTACGGCACCAAATCGCCATGATCGATTTGTGTAGATCCACGCATCGGGTTTGCAAACCCTAGTGTAGTTTCGCCATGCTAGAGCCTCCGGCCCTCCAAATTCTACTTTTTTTTTCTTTTTAATTAACTTTACATTATTATTTCTAACACTACCAAATGTTGACATTTGGTTCCCATTGTATCCTATGGTCCTCAAGAATTGTTTTGCCTTTTGCTTCCAGCTCCATGAATTAGTTTACCATTGGAAATATCCATCCAGCAAGATTAATATCCGGAAGTCTTTGTCAAAGCCCATCAAATTTGGAGCTATCATCTACATTTATGTCCGCTGAGTCGCTACTCCCTATAAACAATTTAATTTTCTTATCTTTTTAAGAGGTTTTGACCCATAATAGATATGTTACCGCATCCAATGATTTTATTTTTCTTGCCACCTATTTAATAAGTGGCCTTTTGTTAGCAAATTCCTAATGCATCTTCATAAATTACATCCTCCATTTATGTAGTTAATCGCCCATTGACTCCCTAATCCGCAAAGCTTTGTTTTCATATGCATCTTCACATTCTCTTTATGACTTGTCCCAGACTCATATGTGATCCATGAGCCTGGCCATTTCTGTATGTTTTTCATATATCTTGATTCTACAATGGGATGCCCATTGGTTTTTCAACCCGCGGCAAAGATCGTGATCCTCGCTAATCCCTTTGAAATTTTGCCATATAGACCTTCCATATTCTTACAGTATAAATGCATCCTTACTTAGAGCCATTTTTACCCATATGTTGACAACCTTTTCGAGACTTACTTTATGGTCTTGCCATTAAACCGGGCCCCTATAAACACCTTAATATTTTTAATCCTATAAGAGGTATAAAAATTCCTTAGGTCAGATGTGATATCTCTCATCAACTTAGCTTTTCTTTTACCACTTGTACTCTTAGTATCCCTTGTTTGTAGTCTTTGATGCCATACATATAGTGAGAAGTCCTGTGGTTCCTGTATATTGTATAAAGCCTTGTTCTCAAAATCTTTTACATTTTCTGTGAGACTCCTCGCCAAGAGGGCTTATCCGTTCAGCTCGCTTCCACAGAGCAGATGTCTATTGGATCTCTCAATCCGTAAAGCATTGTTGTCATAAACATCATTGCCGCCACTTGAACTTGTCCCCCAGAGGACTATAGATCCATTTGCTGAACGCTTCGCTATCGAATATATATATATATGTATATATATATATATATATATATATATATATATATATATATATATATGTATATATATGTATATATATATATATATATATATATATATATATATGGTATATGTTATATATCGATATATATATATGTACACGTGATCCAATAAGTGCCTCCGAGGACCGAAATGTATCTCGGCGATCCATGATCTTCCGGAAACATCCCGTCCACCGCGAAACGCCCGCCGCATCATGCCCATAGCCATCCGGTCATCATCATATGTCCACAACTCCCCATGGCATTTATCTTCCATCGCCCAATTAGCAAAGATTGGCAAAGCCTCCTACGCGTTCTTAATCCATCTCCCCGCCTCAATCCGGAGATGGTGTGCATGTGTCAAGGGGGCTTCACTTTGAACAACACGCATTCACCACCTTCGGGTGGATCGGTAGGGGTATTTTTTTATTGTTAGGGTCCGCGGTACCTACCGGCTGTTATACGCATTTTCCCACCTACCGCTTTGTTGTACCCAGTAGAGGGTGGTCGAAATGGAGATGGCGCCTCCGTATGGATCCTTAAAGTGTATGGTAGTTGGCTGCTTAACGCAGAATTTCGCCTCAAGCCCGGCACCAGTGGACAAAATCCTGCGGAATCAACCATAATGGATGAAATTTCGGAAGTTTTTAATGTGATCTTCAAGGTTTATAGACTTAATGCTCATAAATTTTGCAACATTTGGTTTATAGAATGCAGCCAATCGCCTATTCTTCCATCCATTTTCGATTTCCTTTGACTCTCTTTGTGACAATCTTGTGGAGTTTCATTTTGTTCTGTTCCAACGTTCATAAACCATAGAAATCATCATTCTTAAGTGGCTGGTACTTGTCATTTTTGAAATTTCCCAATGCATCAAGAAATAGCAAACAAGTAGTAAGTAGCAAACCAAGAATAGCCAATGTAACAAAGAAAGCGGTAATGGAAAACATAATGTTCAACAAATCACATAATAGGTGTACTTGGTTTAATTAATTGGTGGACTCAAAAGGATAGAGTTTCATATCCTTGAATATGATAACAGATGTTTCAAAGATATATACTTTCCTTTGCCTAGGGTCTAATCTAGCCAAGTCCATACTCCTAACTTGGTCACTTAACCTGGGCTAGAGAAATTCTGTGTCCTGCACTACCCGTGCCCTAAACCGAGATGAGTCCAACAAGAATACTGATAAGTTCAATATTTATGTCCGGTCGCTCTTTATATTCATAAACAAGTATTTCCTTTCAACATGCGACTTTATTGAAAGTGTATCTTTACAAAGCAAAAGTGTAGTAGAAATAAAAATAGTTTTACATTTCATTCTTTACCGTAGTATGGTATTATACTTATCCAAGCCATCATAATCCTAGTGTTCATGTTTCCAAACCATGTGCAAATATTCCATTCTTTTTTTCAACAAACCTTCCCCGAAGCAAAGGAGAGACAATTGAGGAGAGAACCCAGACCGCAGCCAAACATGCAAACGTTAGCAGCGAATCCCTTGATAGCGATGCAAGGGCCAAAAGGTACATTGGGTCTCTCACTTTATCAACATCACCAATTGTATCCTTTTGCCCTGAGAAACCATTAATCGAAAAGAGAAATGGAATTATAACGTAAATGATTTTTCCACATCCAATAAGCTGCAATCGGATATGCTACTTATACAACTAACATGGTGCATTCCAAGTATAAACATAGTGCATCCAAATCTATAATGATTTCTAGTTTCAAAGCAATTTTAAATACTGTCTAAGTTTAAGCCTTAGACAATGTCTTGAAAAGAGGGCAAATCCAACTAAGTTTTGAAGCTCCATTATGCAAATACGAGAGCCAAAGTTCCGTTCGATTATTTGCGAGGACCTCGATAATATCATTATCAATTGCAAATGTATTCTTTATTATAGAGTATACATGATAATCATATCATTATAAAAAATAGTTTTAACGAGAAAAAGCTTTCACTGGCTTTCTTGAATCACGCTTATGCAAATAAAAATAAGCTACTTTAGTAGAATGACAAAAGAGGCTTTCAAAATTTAAGATGTAAGTGTTATAATGTACAAGCGAATCATAATCACTCATACATCTTAAAAAACCATCTCCCCCTTTAAATAAATACTAAAAGGCATGGTCTTCCTTTTATAGAGAGACAAATTCGATTCTTCCTAACTCAGATGAATGCAGTAGCAGCTCAAAAGACATGGAACCTTTATGGCTAGACTATAGAAATCGAGCCAAAAAACGTATTAGGGAGACTAAATAAAGTCCAACCTGATTATGATTGCTCCTTTCAAATAAGCAACTTGTTTTCTTAGATAGTATTGGCTAAATTGTTTCACCAAATAATCGGGCCCATGCCATTCAATCCCAAGGTCTATATTAGCAATGATCCGAAGAAACCATGAAGCAAAGATCATATTTGTATGGTCCCGTATGTAAAGACCACGAGTTTGTATCGTAATAATCATAATAGAGTCACCATCCGCTGTTATAGTATGGTGGTAATAAATATGAATTACCCTTTTAGCTATTTATGCGTGAGTAAAAATATTACCCGTAAAGCTCCAACACAGAGCAAATCGATGGTAATAACCGCTCCTAAGAGCAAATCGGCCGATTCTTGACCTTCAATAAAATGTATATCTTACATCTTTTGGTCAAGTTTGATCATGAAGCGTGCTTTTAGCCCACCAAGCTCATAAGAGGGTTGTTCCCAAAAAATCCGCAATATGGATCCGTGAAATGCCTTTAAGGCTTTGTACAAGCCAAATCGCCATAGTAGCTCCACCGCCATGCAATTCGGAGTAGAAGATGTATCACGATAAAGGCATGCCAAATCCGGGTTCTATGCCTAACCATGAAACTATTATCATGCCGAAATGACTAAGCCACTATAGTATTTTGCCAGTAGAAAGGCCTGCAGGGTACACACCTGCAAATCGCATCCCAAAGAAGTCCGACTAGATTCGGGCTTGTTACATGCGCATCCGGAGTAGGTTTTTGCCGCCAACTCAAGCATCAACATGTCACGTTGTTTTTGTCCGAGATCCATCCTCGTGAGACCCGACATGTATTTCTGTGGTCGCTACCATTCCAAATGGGACCACTTTAGCTCAGGTAAAATTAAAAGATGCCCTAAGCCAAAATATCATTTGCCCTAAGGTTACCTTGCAAATCAAGCCAAATATGTAAATGTGTGGCACAAAAGTGTGATGGGCAAAGCCCCGATGCAAATGGATTTGATAATATCATTTAACAAAAAAACAAATAAATAATGTTTTGGGTAAAATATAGCATAGGCAAAACGCAAGTTTTTTCCCACACAAATGTCACCCTTATATAGGATTTTCTAATGCAATCTAATTGCATCTCAAAAATACTAGGTTGCCACAATTGCCAATATTGTTTTCCTTACAATTAAATTAGATTTTCAAATCTTTGCATTGTGCATAGATCCACCTAAACAACACATGATAAGGTTTAATCCATGTCCCCAAATAATTGTTGCAAAATATCCCCACAAAAGGTATAGTTGCACCGTGGGCCCTCACAAAACCCATGCCATATTTGGGTACAACAATTTGTACTATGATGTTTGCTTTAGAAATACCAAAAAACAATTTTTCAAGACCCTAAGGTACAAGGTTTTCATATTTTGCAATTCCCATTGTTAACATTTTCGAAGGTCTTTGCCCAAAAACATCTTTAAAAAAGCACATGTCGCTTAATGTGTAGCATAAGCATGCAACAACATATATCTACCATAATATATTTTTTTGTGGCCTTTACAAATGTGGGCCACATTTACCTAAATCCACATAGACCATAGGTAAAATCCGTCACAAGGCCTTAAAGCCAAACTCATCATTTAGTAGTCATGGTGCCATTGTATTATTGACAACCAATTATGAACCATCTTTAATTATAGGCAAATTCAAGATATTGCATACATTGCATCTGATGGTGCCAAAAGTATTTTAGTGGTGCCCTAGCAAGTTAGGGCCACCAATGCAATAAAGGAGACTACACCGTGCCATTGTATTTTTGAACCATAGCATTAAAGAGGTATTCGACATCTCCTACATTTTGAGCTTCACATAGCTGTCAGAATCAGACTCTTGTGTTCGGTACTGTCTCCAACCTGTTATATATATTTTATATTTATATATATATATATATATCCTACCTCCTGCTTGAAGTAGGGTCCTAAAAGAAAATTCAAGATATTATTGCTAGGTAGCGAGGTATTTTTCATTCGCTAGGACCCCACGTTACACGTGAATCGTTACTATGTTAAAAGCTAAAAGATAAATCACATGGCGGATATTCATACCTTTATGGTCCTGCTTTCGGGTTTCAAGAAGCCCAATTTTTTAATGTTCATAAACCATAGAAACTGGTCATCATTCGTGGCTAGTACTGGTCATTTTGAAATTTCCCAATGCATCAAGAAATAGCAAGCAAGAAGTAAGTAGCAAACCGTAAATAGCCAATGTAACAAAGAAAGCGGTCGAATGAAAAACATAATGTTCAATAGATCCGCGAGAGGTGTACCGTTTTCAATTAATTCAGTGGACTCAAAGGATAGAGTTTCATATCCTTGAATATGATAACAGATGTTTTGAAGATATATACTTTCCTTTGCCTAGGGTCTAATCTAGCCAAAGTCCATACTCCTAACTTGGTCACTTAACCTGCTAGAAAATTGTCCCCAGCACTACCACCGGCCCTAAACCAAATGAGTCCAACAAGAATACTTTCTTTTCACATTCGGGCTACCTAGTAGTAGGGCTGATTTCTCAAGCCCCAAAACTATGTGTCCTTAATGAAAAAGTATAAGCAATTCTTAAGTAAACTCAACAATTAACATTTAGGGATATTTAAAATTAGGGCCCATTTCTCAAGCCCCAAAACTAAGCATCCTTAATGAAAAGTAGTTGAGACAAATTCTAAAGCATCACGTTAAAAAGTAGAGAGCAAAATTGTAAAGTAGACTTATCTTGAAAGTGTATAGTTTAAACATTAACTTGTAAAACGTTATAGCATACGGTTACATTTTTTCTGTACTTCCATAACCTTCCATGTGCGCGCCAACCCCGGTAGCAAAAGCAGAGAACAATTGGAGGAGAGAACCTGCATGCGGCCCAATCATGCAAAGCGTTAGCGGTAATCCCCAGACCGATGCAAAATTTAAAAGGTACATTGGGTCTCTCCGGTTTATCAACGATCCCAATTGTATCCTTTTTGCCTCGAAATTAGCATAAACAAGAAAGAGAAATGGAATTATAACTAGAAGTTTTCTCACCCTAAAACTCGAGGTGAGAAATAACGTTCTAGCATTTAAATCCATTTTATACATCATTCTTGCTATAATATTGTATCAAGATATTAAGCAAAAGCCACATGATCTTAGTTAGATATATAGCCATACTTTAGCGGCTTAAAAGCATTAGCGCTTTAGCTATATAAAGCATAGGCATATATCTTTAGAAATCATGGAGCACAAACTTTGTTTGTGCACCAACCATTTGTAGACCAAAACTATTAGTAAAAAATACAAGGCTTATTAAACATAATTGTTTCAAAGCCAGTAAAGCATAATCTTTAAATCAAACCTGATTATAATGGCATCGTTTATTCATTGCCGAGATTGATTTCCAGTATGCAACATTCAGCATTACAAATAGACCCACATTGAGGGCTTGAATCCGTTGTCCGATTCAAACTCTAGAAGTAGCAAATCCCTTGAAGAGCGACTCCAAAATCTGCTTGCCATGGGAAATAATAAGCGAGAATACAAAGGCAAATATTAATTGCCTTTGCCAATGTCGACAAATGATATAATAGCCAGCATCAAGGCGGCATGGCAAATATTCTATACGCAGTAAACATTGGCTATAGCCAAAGCCACAATCGTTTCAGATTCTTTAAAACCTAAAAGCATATTGTTTCATAGATAAACAATACCTGATGAAGTGCTTTTGGCAAATACAAGTGCAATGCTTCAGCTTTAATGCTCCGGCCCGAAACCACATCAACAAAGCCTTCTTCAATGGAAAGCCAAGATTAATAACAATGAAAACCCCTATTTTTATGCGGTTGTATGCATCGCCCAAAGTTCTTTTTCACCTTGCAATTCATAGTAGAAGATGTATCCAGATAAAGGCATGCCGAATCCGTTCTATGCCAAACCACTAAACCATTATCATGCGAAATGACCAAGCCCGACATAGTATTTTTTGCGGGGCGAAGGCCTACGTGGCACACCAAAATCGCATCCCGCAAGTCTGAACATATTCTGGTTGTTCTGGCATGGATCCGGATAGGGCATTTTGCCGGCACCAACCAAACTTCAATATCGTTTTGTCCGAGATTTATCCGGAGAGACCGCAAGGGTATTTACGTGGGTCGCTACCATTCCAGGCGACCACTTTGGCTCTGTGCAAAATTCCGAAAGATGCCCTAAGCCAAAATATCATTTGCCCTAAGGTTACCTTGCATTTCAAGCCAATACGTAAAATGTGTGGCACCAAAACGTGATGGGCAAAGCCCCAGATGCAAATGGATTTGATAATAGCAATTAACAAACAAACAAATAAATAATGTTTGCCTTAAGAATTTTTGCAAAACGCATGTTTTGCCCATATTTGAAGGCCACGTTTCCAACCACAAAACCAAAAGTTTAGTAATAAAAGAAAGGGTGTGCTTTTACTTTGATTTTCTTTAAAATTGTAACAAAGATAAAGAATTCTTTGCATGCATGCAAAGCTTTCTATTAAAGGCACCACATGGCAAGCATGCCATGTCCCACAAATATCATAATTGAGATACATATTCCACCATGTGGTTTCCATGTAACCCATGGGCCCTCACGTAACTTGCCACATTTGACTTGGCACATTTTGTACTATATTGCAAGGTTTACATCCCCAAATTTCATTTGCCTTGTCATAGGGCGGGTAGTTTTCATATATTATTTCATTGGGCACAATGGAACAATGGCCCAAATATCCTACCACGAGCTATGTGTAGCTTAATGTGGCAATTCTGGGAGTCATGCAACAACATGACATTTTACATAACTAGCCTTTGTGAAGACCAAATAGGCAGTCAATTTTAGACCTTTGCCCAATTATGCCAAGGGTCAACCTACTCATCATGACTAGTATGATGAAGCCATCAAATGCATGACCAAGCCATAGGAACCATGTAGCAACATGATGTGAAAATTCAAAAATACCATACTACCACGATGGTGCCATAGTATTTTAGGCAACCCTATCTAATGCCGGGGAGGTTCCCACCCATACACATTAGTACCCGTGGTGCCATTGTATTTGAAAGCAACCATAGCATTAAAGGAGTATACCCGGCTCTAGTATTTTGAGCATGTGCAACAAAGATAAGCTACATCGATGATATATCCAAACTTCATGTGTTCCAAAAGTCTCCAACCCATGATATATATTTATATTTATATATATATATATTATATAATATATATATATATAAACTTGGCCTTAGCCTTATCCACAAGACTAAGCCATTCCAGACCATGGGTCCTGGAACTTATCAGTCCCTAGACATAGTCTAGGGGAGCCTTGGAAGTCCTTTTACTAAACATTAAATGTCATTTGTTCAGTTTCATTATTGGCCAGAAAACACCACCTTACTTCCTTATTTCCTTATTTGTTCAATCTCCTTATTTGTTCAGTTTCCTTATTTCTTTTTCCTTTTCCTTTTTATTTTTTATTGACCTCCTTAGACATCCTGCCTTAATTAAACCAGACCAAATTCGGCCTCCTATTTTAACTGCATGCATGGCCAATAATTACTTGATGCATTCCTTGCATTAATCTTTCTGCCTAGTTTAAAAATATGACCTCCACTATCTGGTCAGAACATCATTCTTATCTTAGCTGAATAAGTGTCATTACTTAATTGATGCTCAAAATACATTTACCCCACTATTTAGCCTATTATATGACCTCTCAAGTTTGGTCAGAATACTATTCTTACAAGTCAGATTCCACAAAATGAAGTAGAGCTTTTAGTAAAGGAAACTTACAGTTTATGTTTAACTTGCTCCCATATGCCAGAGAGATCTCATCCAGATATAAAGACAAATGGAGCATATAGTAGCAAAATAGCATTTAGAACATAACGTGTAATTTTAGAGATACCTTAGCTTTTGTAAAGTTTTTCACAACAAAGTCCATCAAGCATGACAGTTGCTCTATTCTGTCCATATTTTCCATAGTATCCGTGTTCCTTAGTTGTCTTTTCTTCCATAGCATCCAAAACATCAAAGAAATGTAATGAATCTGGAGATGCAGAACCGGTTACCTGCAGCCAACCAGTCCAACATTAGCACATGACATGGTAAAGAGGAAAGGGCTGACAGGTAAGCTAGAGTTCGGCATGGCTTATCGCCCTTCACCAGATTTTTTTCTTTTAAACATTCTTCCGAAATCCAATATAGTAACGGTCATTAAAAATCCAGAATCCTTATAATACAAATGTCTTACCAGATGGGCATGTCATGCATGCCTTTTGACAATACCAATCTGTTGTAATATTTACCAAATATAGTTTAGTATTTTTCAGTTCTAGAACCATTACGAAATATTGCAGACCCATATTGCATTTCTGCTTTGACAGATCTGTCCATCATGTTTGCCAGCCATGCTTTAGCAAAAAATCCATGCCTTTGATTTAAAACCAGTCATCACTTATCCAAGATCTACATTATATTTACATTTTAACAGATCAACATAGCCTGCCTGTTATTTAACTTCCGGAAAACTATTGTAATATATACTAAACCTGATTTAGTTGAGGCTGCAAGTTCAATTCGTCTCCACTGGCACTTGCCATTTGCTGCATTTCGTACTGCTCCTCATGCTTGTTAGCACTAGATTGAATTTGCTCCGCTTTGCATACCTCCTTTTGTGACAACGTTTTCCCCATAAGGCCTTTTTAGTTTGTTCTTGCCCATAAGGCAAGCAAGAACTTAGACGCTTATGCAAAGCGGCCTGTTGCTGAACGACTCTGTTTTTACTGGTCTGCCTTAGCCTTGCCTTAGTTGTATAGATGTAAGGCGGCTCATTACCCTGCATGATATTCTTCTGCTAACTTAACTTATTGCTATTTTCTACTAACAGTGAAAGCTTTAATCCAAACCAGCATTTTCTTTTTGGAGTAGCCGCTAACTGCAACTGCCTTCTGCTAACCTTGGCTACTTGTTACCACTTCTTGGCATGATGCCTTCAGCATCGAAGCGTACTTGCCCGCCTGAATGTTCCCGTTACTGTCAAAACATTGCTTTAGCCGTGTAGCAGCTAGACGGCTCTATTCCTGGCATGATTCTCTTCTACTGACTTAGCTGGCTGTATATGTTTATGAACAAGGGGAAGTTTTACTCCAGATCTACATTTTCTTTTTGTTGTTGCCGCTAGCCACAGATGTTGCCTGCTGAACTTGGCTGTTCTACCACTCCTTGGCATGATGCATTTGGTATCGCCATGTACTGCCGCCCTTCATCGCCATGATCAGAATCGTGGAGATCTGCTCCCGGGTTTGCAAACCCTAATACAGCATTTGCTACAGTGTTTCCCGATGTCCAACATGTTTTTTCCTTTTTTTTAAATTAAGTTACAACTTTATCCAAAGGAAACACCTTACCCAAATGTTGACCCTTTGCTCCATTTTTACCTTATGTTCCTGCCCATAGGTTGACAAGGTGTTCCAACTTTGCCTTATAGTATTGCCTTTGAGTTGTTATGAAATAAACAGTTCAACATTCCTATTCTCTAGGAGATGTGAATCCCTTTAGAGAATATTCCATAGTATCCGCCAATTTTTGTTTTTCAAAATTGCCCTATAATACATACCAGTTGTTAACCCCCGTAATGCCCTTTCTCCAAGGGTAGTTTTTATATTTGATGCCACCATTAGATAAAGCCATTCAACTTTCTTACCCTATATGAGGTGAATCATATTAGGGAGAATGCCCGCTGTCACCATTACCTGTTGCCTTTTCATGCCATTGCTTTATATTTGGTTTGCTTCCCATCACCATTACTTGTTGCCATGCTCTTGTTCCCATCTTACCTTATGGTTCTCGCTCATTAAGCCATCATCTTTGTTGTGTTCACCCATTACATATCTTTGCTAAGCGTGGTCGTCTTGCCACTCCTTGGCATGATGCCCTTGGCATCTATGTGTACGTGCCGCCCCTTATCGCCATGATCGGATTTGGGTAGATCCGCTACCGGGTTTGCAAACCCTAGTGTAGTTTCTGCTACAGTGTTTCCCGTCCTCCAGCCTACTTTTTTCTTTTAATTAACTTACATTATTATTTACAACACTACTTACCCAAATGTTGACATTTGGTTCCCATTGTATCCTATGGTCCTGCAATTGCTTTGCCTTTGCTTCCAGTTCCATGAATTAGTTTACCATTGGAAATATCCAGCAGTAGCATATCCGAGTCTTTGTCAAAGCCCATCAAATTTGAGCCATCTACATTTATGTCCGTTGAGTCGTTACCCTATAAACAATTTAATTTTCTTATCTTTTAAGAGGTTTGACCCATAATAGGGGATATGTTACCGTATCCAATGATTTTTATTTTTCTTTGCCACCTATTTAATAAGTGGCCTTTGTTAGCAGTCCCTAATGCATCTTCATAAATTACATCCTCCATTTATGTAGTTAACTGCCCATTGGACTCCCTAATCTGCAAAGCTTTGTTTTCATATGCATCTCTGCCATTCTCTTGCGACTTGTCCCGTAGACTCATATGTGATCCATGAGCCGGTCATTTCTATGTTTTTCATATCCTTGATTCTTACAATGGGATGCCCATTGGTTTTTCAACCTGTGCAGCATCGTATCTCAGTGCTAATCCCTTGAAATTTGCCATATAGACTCATATTCTTCTGGATAAAATGCATCCTTACTTAGAGCCATTTTTACCCATATGTTGACAACCTTTTCGAGACTTACTTTATGGTCTTGCCATTAAACTGCCGTCCTATAAACACCTTAATATTTTAATCCTATAAGAGGTATGTACCCACTTAGGCCGTATGTGATATCTCTCATCAATCCTAGCTTTTCTTTACCACTTGTACTCTTAGTATCCCTTGTTTGTAGTCTTTGATGCCATACATATAGTGAGAAGCCCTGTGGTTCCCATATTGCATAAAGCCTTGTTCTCATGTGCATCTTTGCCACTTTCTAGAGACCTGCCCAGTAGGCTTATACATGATCCATCTGCTGGTCATTTCCATTCATATGATGGGATGTCTATTGGATCTCTCAATCCGTAAAGCATTGTTGTCATAAACATCATTGCTGCTCACTTGAACTTGTCCTGTAGACTCATATGTGATCCATTTGCTGGTCATTTCCAGCGTTAATTTGATATATATATATATATATATATATATATATATGTATATATATAAGCTAAATCCTACCTCCAACCGGAAGGCAGTGAAATACCTGCTGAGTATAGGGACAGGAGGACCCCCATACTCATAGGGATCCCCCTGCCAACTGTACTAAAACTAGTTAATAAAACCTGGAAGCCAGTACTGCATATTAGTAGCATATGTGCTTTTCAGTGATGTGCCCGAGGGCTTGCTTTGTTTGGCCATAGGCCGTACTTTGGTAGTATAATCTTACTCAGATTGCTTTTTCTAAAAAGAAATTGTTTCTATAAGTAGACATTATTACCTAGAATAAGCCTGTCCCCAATGATCGTTCTTTTCTGCAATACTCCATTAGGCCTTTTTTTTCCTTAACGTGAGCCAGATGGCGGATATCATCCACATCATTGTTAACTGTGCAATTTGGACTGCTTTCCTCATTCCAGCCACTTTGTGATATCCTTTTGAGATAGGAGGAGCCAATTATTGGCTATCCATATCCATCCAATTGTTGAGTGTTACGTCCGTGACACCTTGTTAATGATGTACATCAAACAGTTAGTTCATAAATAGTTAAATATCTTCTGATACACAATATAAACAAGACAGATATACAGAATTACTTGGATCATATCCTTCTTAACCTTTTATTCTTGTTGGACTACCAAGGCCCATGCCAGTTATACTGGCATCCTGAAATCACAGAATATATAAACTTGGCCTTAGCCTTATCCACAAGACTAAGCCATTCCAGACCATGGGTCCTGGAACTTATCAGTCCCTAGACATAGTCTAGGGGAGCCTTGGAAGTCCTTTTACTAAACATTAAATGTCATTTGTTCAGTTTCATTATTGGCCAGAAAACACCACCTTACTTCCTTATTTCCTTATTTGTTCAATCTCCTTATTTGTTCAGTTTCCTTATTTCTTTTCCTTTTTCCTTTTTTATTTTTTATTGACCTCCTTAGACATCCTGCCTTAATTAAACCAGACCAAATTCGGCCTCCTATTTTAACTGCATGCATGGCCAATAATTACTTGATGCATTCCTTGCATTAATCTTTTACGCCCTAGTTTAAAAATATGACCTCCACTATCACGGTCGAAACATCATTCTTATCTTAATTTGAATAAGTGTCATTACTTAATTGATGCTCAAAATACATTTACCCCACTATTTAGCCTATTATATGACCTCTCAAGTTTGGTCAGAATACTATTCTTACAAGTCAGATTCCACAAAATGAAGTAGAGCTTTTAGTAAAGGAAACTTACAGTTTATGTTTAACTTGCTCCCATATGCCAGAGAGATCTCATCCAGATATAAAGACAAATGGAGCATATAGTAGCAAAATAGCATTTAGAACATAACGTGTAATTTTAGAGATACCTTAGCTTTTGTAAAGTTTTTCACAACAAAGTCCATCAAGCATGACAGTTGCTCTATTCTGTCCATATTTTCCATAGTATCCGTGTTCCTTAGTTGTCTTTTCTTCCATAGCATCCAAAACATCAAAGAAATGTAATGAATCTGGAGATGCAGAACCGGTTACCTGCAGCCAACCAGTCCAACATTAGCACATGACATGGTAAAGAGGAAAGGGCTGACAGGTAAGCTAGAGTTCGGCATGGCTTATCGCCCTTCACCAGATTTTTTTCTTTTAAACATTCTTCCGAAATCCAATATAGTAACGGTCATTAAAAATCCAGAATCCTTATAATACAAATGTCTTACCAGATGGGCATGTCATGCATGCCTTTTGACAATACCAATCTGTTGTAATATTTACCAAATATAGTTTAGTATTTTTCAGTTCTAGAACCATTACGAAATATTGCAGACCCATATTGCATTTACGCTTTTGACGGATCATCCATCATGTTTGCCCGACCATGCTTTAGCAAAAATCCATGCCTTTGATTTAAAACCAGTCATCACTTATCCAAGATCTACATTATATTTACATTTTAACAGATCAACATAGCACGCTTTGTTATTTAACTTCCTGGAAAACTATTGTAATATATACTAAACCTGATTTAGTTGAGTACCAAAGTTCAATTAATACTCCAATTTGGCACTTGCCATTTGCTGCATTTAAATCTTTGCTCCTCATGCTTGTTAGCACTAGATTGAATTTGCTCCGCTTTGCATACCTCCTTTTGTGACAACGTTTTTCCCCATAAGGCCTTTTAGTTTGTTCTTGCCCATAAGGCAAGCAAGAACTTAGGCGGCTTATGCAAAGCGGCTGTTCTTTGAAACGACTCTGTTTTCTTGAGTGCGCCTTAGCCTTGCCTTAGTTGTATAGATGTAAAGGCGACTCATTACCACGCATGATATTCTTACGCTAACTTAACTTATTGCTATTTTCTACTAACGATTGAAAGCTTTAATCCAAACCGGCATTTTCTTTTTTGGAGTAGCCGCTAAAGCGCAAGCGCCTTAAACCTTGGCTACTTGTTACCACTTCTTGGCATGATGCCTTCATCGAAGGCGTGCTTTGCCCTTTGAATGTTCCCGTTCTTGTCAAAACATTGCTTTAGCCCAGTGTAGCGACTAGGCGGCTCTATTCCTGGCATGATTCTCTTCTACTGACTTAGCTGGCTGTATATGTTTATGAACAAGGGGAAGTTTTACTCGGATCTACATTTTCTTTTTGTTGTTGCCGCTAGCCACAGATGTTGCCTGCTGAACTTGGCTGTTCTACCACTCCTTGGCATGATGCATTTGGTATCGCCATGTACTGCCGCCCTTCATCGCCATGATCAGAATCGTGGAGATCTGCTCCCGGGTTTGCAAACCCTAATACAGCATTTGCTACAGTGTTTCCCGATGTCCAACATGTTTTTTCCTTTTTTTTAAATTAAGTTACAACTTTATCCAAAGGAAACACCTTACCCAAATGTTGACCCTTTGCTCCATTTTTACCTTATGTTCCTGCCCATAGGTTGACAAGGTGTTCCAACTTTGCCTTATAGTATTGCCTTTGAGTTGTTATGAAATAAACAGTTCAACATTCCTATTCTCTAGGAGATGTGAATCCCTTTAGAGAATATTCCATAGTATCTGCCAATTTTTTGTTTTCTCAAATTGCCCTATAATACATACCAGTTGTTAACAGCCCGTAATGCCCTTTCTCCAAGGGTAGTTTTATATTTGATGCCACCATTAGATAAGCCATTCAACTTTCTTACCCTATATGAGGTGAATCATATTAGGGAGAATGCCCGCTGTCACCATTACCTGTTGCCTTTTCATGCCATTGCTTTATATTTGGTTTGCTTCCCATCACCATTACTTGTTGCCATGCTCTTGTTCCCATCTTACCTTATGGTTCTGTCATTAAGCCATCATCTTTGTTGTGTTGCCGCCGGCTACATATGCTGCCTGCTAACTGTGGCTGTCTTGCCACTCCTTGGCATGATGCCCTTGGCATCTATGTGTACGTGCCGCCCCTTATCGCCATGATCGGATTTGGGTAGATCCGCTACCGGGTTTGCAAACCCTAGTGTAGTTTCTGCTACAGTGTTTCCCGTCCTCCAGCCTACTTTTTTCTTTTAATTAACTTACATTATTATTTACAACACTACTTACCCAAATGTTGACATTTGGTTCCCATTGTATCCTATGGTCCTGCAATTGCTTTGCCTTTGCTTCCAGTTCCATGAATTAGTTTACCATTGGAAATATCCAGCAGTAGCATATCCGAGTCTTTGTCAAAGCCCATCAAATTTGAGCCATCTACATTTATGTCCGTTGAGTCGTTACCCTATAAACAATTTAATTTTCTTATCTTTTAAGAGGTTTGACCCATAATAGGGGATATGTTACCGTATCCAATGATTTTTATTTTTCTTTGCCACCTATTTAATAAGTGGCCTTTGTTAGCAGTCCCTAATGCATCTTCATAAATTACATCCTCCATTTATGTAGTTAACTGCCCATTGGACTCCCTAATCTGCAAAGCTTTGTTTTCATATGCATCTCTGCCATTCTCTTGCGACTTGTCCCGTAGACTCATATGTGATCCATGAGCCGGTCATTTCTATGTTTTTCATATCCTTGATTCTTACAATGGGATGCCCATTGGTTTTTCAACCTGTGCAGCATCGTATCTCAGTGCTAATCCCTTGAAATTTGCCATATAGACTCATATTCTTACAGATAAAATGCATCCTTACTTAGAGCCATTTTTACCCATATGTTGACAACCTTTTCGAGACTTACTTTATGGTCTTGCCATTAAACTGCCGTCCTATAAACACCTTAATATTTTAATCCTATAAGAGGTATGTACCCACTTAGGCCGTATGTGATATCTCTCATCAATCCTAGCTTTTCTTTACCACTTGTACTCTTAGTATCCCTTGTTTGTAGTCTTTGATGCCATACATATAGTGAGAAGCCCTGTGGTTCCCATATTGCATAAAGCCTTGTTCTCATGTGCATCTTTGCCACTTTCTAGAGACCTGCCCAGTAGGCTTATACATGATCCATCTGCTGGTCATTTCCATTCATATGATGGGATGTCTATTGGATCTCTCAATCCGTAAAGCATTGTTGTCATAAACATCATTGCTGCTCACTTGAACTTGTCCTGTAGACTCATATGTGATCCATTTGCTGGTCATTTCCAGCGTTAATTTGATATATATATATATATATATATATATATATATATATATATATATATATGTATATATATATATATGTATATATATATATATATATATATATATATATATATATATATATATATATATATATATATATATATATATATATATATATATATATATATATATATATATATATATATATATATATATATATATATATCAGATATATATATATGTACACGTATCCAATAAGTGCCCGAGGACCGAGCTGATCTCGGCGATCCATGATCTCTTGGAGGTATGATCCCAACCTTCATACCGAGCTTGTGGTGAGCAGCTCATGCAGGGGCTGGCCAGGGTAGACTAGGTCAGCATAGCGTATCCGAATATCATCATATGTCGGACAACTCTGAAGGGTATGGCATTTATCTTCCACTGCTCCAATTAGCAGCATTGGCAAAGCCTCTCCTGATGCGGCTCCCCAATCCATCTCCCCGTCTCAATCCGGAGATGGTGTGCATGTGTCAAGGGGGCTTCACCTTGAACAACACGTACGGACCACCTTCGTGACTGGTAGGGGTATTTTTTATTGGGTTAGGGGTCCGTTATATGCGGCTGGTTTGCCATCACAATTTCCCACCTACCTCCGTTTGTTGTGCGGTAGAGGTGGTCGAGCGGGAGATGGCGCCTCCCGTATGGATCCTTCTAGGGTGTATGGTGAAGACACAAGCTTAATCTTGGGCCGGGTCTTACGTTCTTGGCAATTTGGTGGGCCGAAAATTCTTAACTGTGGGCCTAATTTGTAGACATTGGATGAAATTTTAGGTGGAAGTTTTACTGAGATCTTCAAGGTTTATAGACCCTACGTTCATAAATTTTGCAACATTTGGTTTATAGAATGCAGCCAATCGTCTATTCTTCCATCCATTTTCGATTTCCTTTGACTCTCTTGAGACAATCTTGTGAGTTTCATTTTGCAGGTTAAAGCAAGTTTCTTCCTTATCTAGGCGGAACAAGAGAGCATAAAAGCAACCCCGCCGTTTGAGGTACCACTCGGTGGTTTGTTATTTCTATGTACATCTCAGATTTATTGTTTCTTAAACAAAATTCTTAACTTGTAGGTGCTTTGTAAAGCCATGTCAATGGAACGTGAAGTGGTGGTTTGTGTTGATTCTGGGAATGGCGAGTTTACTCAGATTGGTTTTGTCGTAGTGAAAAACAACTACTCATTTGCTGATTTGAGATGTGAGTTGGAGCTGGACGGTTTGGAGCAGTTAGAAGGAAAGACATTTGCTTTTCTTGGTGAAAAGAAGTTGCCACTTTCCAAGAAGCAAGAAGGGAGGCATAAGTTTGCTGAGGAGACCGAGGTTCTCATAAAAGGTAACAGTTGTGAAGATCCAAATGTGCATTTAGAAATTGAAGATCATCCCAAGAAAAGACGAAGACTAGTCATTCAGGAGGTTGAGGAAGACATTAATGACTATGATTATACAAGTGATCCAAATAGGGGCAGGCTAATCGACAAAGGCGTGATTGGTTCTAGTGCAACTTGTGAGGAGCCCGAATTTGCAAGGTTGCTATCTAAGAAGGCCTCTACTTGCAACAAATAGGTGGAAACATGCGTTTAGAAAGTATAAAATGAAGATGAAGAATCGAGGTAAAACAGATCGATTTGAGCTTATGTCCATGGATGTTAATGGAGTGGCAGTTTTCAGCTTGTGGTGTGTAGAATGTGACTTGAAGTATGGTAAAGGGGAGAAGATATGATGTATAATTTTACACGACACTTGGAAACCAAAGAGCACAAAGACAACTTCCTTAAGCATAGACAAGGTCCTCAACCTTTTCCAGATGTTGAATCAAATACTCAAACCAATGAACTTGTTGTGGCTGAAAATAGGGCAGCAAAAGAGCTTGCATGTCAACAACGGTTGCCCCTTTTATTGAGCAATATCAAGTGAGGTTTGAGCTGTTTTCGAGACAAACATAGGAGGCTATGCAAGAGGGAAGACATTTGTATTACTTGTATGACATGCAAAGGGGCTCTTCTTCTATTTCCGGAGAGGGGATGTAGTTGACAATATGAAGGAGCACATTAAAAGTAATAGACATGTTGCTGCCCAACAAAAAGAAGGAGAAACAGTCCAATGAATCAAAAAAGGGTTGGCGGGCCCAGCAAAGGAAGTTAATGGACCTGGGCAAAAAGCATGCTTTCCTATTTCATCAAAGGTAACAAAGTATTGTATAATTTAGTGTTGCACATAAATCTGCCCGTTAACATTATGCTTTACATTTTGTTGTGTGCTCCAGCTCCTACAAGCATTTGTGACCTTGAGACAAGTCGAAGTTCTTCAAGTAAGTTTATTGTAGCAACTTTAGTATTTCATAGTCTCATTTATCTTTGCATGCGAGATGTATGATTTTTTTTCTTCCTCGTTTGTTTCATTGTTGTCATAAAACAATTAAATAAAGCGGGAAATGAGTGTTTGGGTTTACTATGTTGGGGTTTCGGCAACTAGAATATAGGTATGGCACAAAGAAGAGGGACTTGAGGCCTTTTCTAGATGATTCCAAGGCAGGTCAATCTTGGTACTTTCAACCAAAGATAGCAAAAGAAAGTTCCGTTAGGTGACGAGGTGGTTGAGGTCAATGGAACATTACGGCATGTGAGGTCTTTGCAGAGTGAGTTTAGATAGTAAAAGCTTTCCAAACTTCCAATGTTCTTATTGTGCAAAGAATTCCCAAAGAGAGGGACTTCCGTGATGAGAGTATCTGACGACAAGATGAGAAAAAATAGAGAGAGGTCAATGATACAAAGACTTGTACAAGGGTAGATTTCCTCACATACACGAACGCAAAAATGGCCAAAGACAAAGAGGCTTGAAAATAGGTTATTGAAGAAAGAATTGACTTTCTCAAAGATAAAGAATGTAGCTTTGTCTCGTGAAGGTCGATCTCTCTGAGGAAGTTTGAGTGAGTCCATGAATCGAAAAAGATGTGCAAGTTTTTGCAATGATATAAGAGAGGCTCACTCACAAGGAAAATTTGATGGTAAACCAGCCCCGTGGAACTTTCTCAACGACATTGCTCAAAATGTCATAAGACCGTGACATAAGAGACGTTACAACCCGGACAAACCAAAGAGTTGTTTGAGACCATTAGAATATGGTGTGGAAGGAGGATGCATAATTTTCCTAATCCCTAAATTTCCTCGGTCCTAGTCTATCAACCACAATGCGGTCCACTAGGAAAAATTTTACTTATAGGGTTGGCATAGTGGAGGAAACATTTATTCATTTGGCAAACATATATGCGGGCACATGGCAGCCCTTGACTTGAAAGTCGGATGTGTTCCCACTCTTGTTGCGTAAGATGAGACAAATCATAAAGAGGTCTGCAGATAATGGAATGCAAAAGAAGACCGCTTAATAGGGTTTTGTGGCGCCTTGGAGAACCATGCATGTGAACCAAGCTTTTCTTGTAAAAGGTTGGAAGTGGTGATACTGAGCTACAAGAAGATAGTTGATGCTTTTGAGAAGAATATGATAGCACACTATGCTCGTGTTTTCATTGTAAATCCATTGCATGCACGTCTTCCGAAGCTTGTCCTAGCCATACAACTTACATGCAACAAGTTTGATAGTAAAGCCGTGAAAGCTCAATGGGAAGAAATTGAAGTTCTGTGGGACAAGAATTTGAGGACAGTTTTGGGGCCATTAATTGGCCATAGCTCGGATGGAGATGCACGTAGACGGTGTTGCATGATGGTAGATTACACAAAATTGAAGGATGCAGGAACAAAATTTGCAATCCAGTGGGAAGGTTGGGTTTTTTCTGCAGCAAAGAGGAATGATGGCAGCATTCAAGGCTTGCATGATCAAGATTTTATACACAACGGAAAGAAACTAATCAATCCACTAGATAATGCAGCTAGGAGGCTGTTTTTAGGAGAAGATCTTGTCACATTGAATGACATTTGGCACGTATTCCATGCATTCCAAGGAGAGCATGGCCTTCAACTTGGAGATGTAGAAAGGAAGGACAGACAAAATTGGAGGGCAGCACAACGGATTGCTTCACGGAAGGTTCAATCTTGTCTCACGCACACTCACGAGATCCATCTAATTCTCCTCCAATGCGGACTTTAGGAACTGAAACCTACATTTCTGTTGTGGCCTTATACATTGACATATTCTTATCACCGCATATGGACCTGTGGGATCGTGTCAAGGCAGCATCTACAGTCTCATTCTTCTTAAGGTAATTATTGAGTTTATGTTTGTGATGGTTTCTTGTTTCTCACAAGAGTTGTTATGTTTTTTGTTTTCTTAGGCTATGGAGGTTGTGGATAATAAGGCATCCAACGCACACTTTGAAGCAAAACTTCATCACCGTGAGACATTCCTTGATATACAATTGTCATGCCATTTTGTTTGCTTTGTTGATCAAGTTTTTCAGTGAAAATTGCATTGGCATTTCTGTTCCCTTGAGTGGCACGGGTTCAGACTGTTGTGAAAATTTCTTTAGTAAGGTGGGAGGCATGATCCAAAATGAAAGGTCCTACACAAAAAGTGACTGCTTTGAAAAGCAAAGAAATGCTTTGAATAGAGTGGCGAGTTTCAAGCTCGAAATTGTTGTTCCCTGCCACACATTTGAAGCAAGAAAACATCCGGCATGTTTTAGAGAAGAAGGCGTGGTTCTCCGATGGTATAGAGGTGACTTGTGATTTAGGAAATTATAGCACGGTTGACAATTCGCACAAAATTACGTGTGCTTTAAAAGAAGGAATGAGAGAAGCACAAGAGATGTGTTTGAAAGTTGGCATTTGTCAGTAAAGAAGGGAGTTGACACATGGTGGACTCATCCTTGGAAGCATGAGGATTATTTTGACAAGAAATACTTCCAACAGTTGGATTCGATGGAGTGTGAAGATGAGACAGACGGGCTGAAGTGGAACATGAAGAGGATGTTGTCGCTTGTGCTCTTGCATGCTCACTTCGGTATGGAAGACATTGAGGAAATAACAGCAAAGATGGAATTGAGACATACATTTGATGACATGGTGGATGAGACCGAGCAGTCAGAAATAGTGAAAGTTGAAAGATGTGTGATGATAGACAATAAAGAAGTATGCAAGTCCACTCTTGTCACCCGACAATGGAAATCCTTGGCTCTCAAGGATAGATTAACCAAAGTGAAAAATCATGTTTTGCAAATGGATGTAAGGAATAAGGAAATTAATGCGCCACTTTGCTCTTGGCATTGATCCGATTGTGCGGTTTTCTTTGAGGTGGAAGCCAAGGCATGTCAAGTTAAGGGAAAGCATGAGGTTTTGAAGGCAACTTGGTACTTGGGTAGGATAATTAGTATTCGAAAGAAGATTGGTAGAGGATGGAAAGAAAGTAGGGAGCCAATTGATCCGAGTTCCACCTTCTTATTTGGTTGAACTTAACTTGGCATGGTATAACCAAAGATAATTCGGAAAAAGAAGTTGGTACACATTTGACCTGTCGGACAAAAGAATATGATATCATTAGATTCTGTCATTGCTTTGGCTAATCTAACTTACAAGCCAAAATCTGGAACATATGTACTTGATGACCATGACGATTGCAATTTGAGAGATTTATTATTCGATCGATTGAAAGGTTAATGTTTACTTTGTATTTTATATGTGTTCACGATTCTTGGTTTAGAATTTGTTTAAATGTTTAAAGGTCCGACATATTTAATGGATTCCGGAATATTTAGGTGGTGGGAAAGGGAAGCGTAAGGTCACCAACCTTGATCCGAACGTAAACAATATGTTCTCGCTAGAGAGTGGTAAAAGGAACCCTATTTGAACTCTTGTTTGAACTTTGTTTGGAACCGCTTTGCTTTATGGACATGTAGACTTGAATGTAGGAAGGAAGTTTGAGACCGGTTTCGATATAGATGTAGAAAGAATAATTTAAATGTCTATTTTGCATGCACTTAATCTTGACTTAAGATTATCGTGTGTCATCCTTTGCGGTTTAGGTAGCGTTTGGAAGTTCCGAAGGTTCGTTTGGAAGTTCAAAGCCAGGTTTAAAGTTGTAAACATTAGATCCACCAACAGACACTGCAACAATTTTGTTTGGATGTGCAAGAGATTTTTGGCCAGCTTTCTTATTTGAAGTAAATAGAACCATAGTTTACTACGGTTCTGAGAAAAAGACAAATGCAACTACAGTTTACACAAAAAAGATACCATATTATATTATGTTGAAGATTTTTTTGTACAAGAAAACTCATGCATGCGTAAGCATTGCATGTTTTACCCCCGCATTACACACCGAAGCTACCATATTCCGACCATATTATATAATATTCGAGATCGCATTTACAAAAAACTCATGCATCATGGATTGTTTTCACCCCCGGTTTTACTGAGAAAAGATCAAAGTGTTAGATTATAAGCCGATTATCCTTGCATCCCATGCGTGATATAGCCCGGAGGGGCATCCGAAGGTAAACTTCGAAGGAGTAGGCCGGTTGCCTCAATGTTCATCCAGTAGAAGACGTGCCTCATGCGGACAAACCCGATCAAGCCGCTTCGCACTGGCGGCGTAAACATTTGCTCCTTGATCCTTCAATCGGTTCACCTCCCAACAAGTAAATGTGGCCACAAACATCATCTCCATGCCCGGATGGCTAGAAGAGGACGATTACGCAAAAGTCCTTGGCAGATCCACCTTGATCCGGCCATTCCAAAGCGAGGAGAAGGAAGGAAGGAACTTGGGGAAGGAGTAGGATCCGAAATGGATAGGTGATGGTGATGAAGAGACTACTCCCTACTACTTATAAAGCAAAAACGGAATATGCGGTTTGATGCCAATATGCCCAACCATTATGATGTCATTATGCCAATAGATTATCATCTTAAGGTTATGATTTTATTTTAAAGGTTATAGATTATCATGTTGAAGGTTGTTAGAGGTTATGATGGCAACGTCCCTTTTGAGGTGACATAGGTTATGATGTAAACCTTTTGAGGTGACATAGGTTATGATGTAAACCTTTTGAGGTGACATAGGTTGCTATGTTTGGCCATAAGTGTTGCCATAAGGGTGAGCAACTACCATAGGGGTTAGGACAACATTTCATGAACATTTCAACATCCCATATGCCAAGATTATAAATCCAACCATTGGCCAACATTCCGAAATATGTATGATAAACATCGGCCAACATTCCAAAGATATGTACCTGAAAGGGTATATGGATTGCTAGTTGGGACTATATATATGTACCTGATAAGGGGCCAAAAATTAAAAAAAATTCATATTTACGTATGGTTGGGGGTTTCGCCATAAAAAAGTCAGTATCTGAGGGGGTTTCACCCCCTTGCACGCACATGCCATATGCTCTATATAAAGAGATGAAGCCCCCGGGGCATGTGTGCAGATAGAGGCAATGGATTTGCGCTTTTTCATGGGGTAGATGAGCGCGCAGATAGCATTGCGGGCCCTGTCCCAACATAATGTGCCGTTTTGACTTGTTCAAGGGTGCTGGCATCCCATAGCTTGCTGAGGAAGCATTTGTCAAGGTACTGTCCGAGAGTGTGGCGATCTGCCTCCGTTTTCACTCTGATGCACCTGTGCTCTTGCACATTCCATCTGGCCAGTGTGTCTGTCAAGGGCCCCCCTTTGAAGAGGCAAGAAACCTATTTTCTGCAACAGTATCTGATATGGGACTGTGGACTTCACCCCCAGGGCCACACTAAGAAACCTTTCTGTACCCGCTCCAAGTCATTCCAAGTGGCGAGGGAAATCACCAGGCCCCAGACCTCGACCCCATACAGAAGCACAAGTTCTACTAGCACCTTGAATAGGTGCGATTATGGGCCCAATCATACAGCTCTGCCTTGTGGGTATTGTTCTGCATTGCATAGAGTATCTTCCAACCTACTGCGACTCGCAGCCGAATAGAATTGTCTCAGTTCATGGCCAACGAAAACTCCACCCCTAAATATTTGTAAGTGGACACCACTTCAACATTTTGGCCACGATAAGTTAGGGTCGAGGACCTTGGCTGGCGTGCGGACGATGCGAGAACCACCTTAGTCTTGGCTAAGTTGACGTGCATGTCAGTCATCAGACAAAATGTGTCAGGGGCATAGAGATGGCGTTGCATGTCTGCCTGAATGTGTGCTAGGAGGTCCACATCATCAGCATAGATCAGCTGATGATGTGGAAACTTCAGCTGAATGTGTGCTAGGGGGTCAATTCAATGTAAAACTTCAATTCTTATAGTTTTCTACTAAGGAAGATAGGTCGTTACAGTTATAGATTCATTTAAACTTATATATTTCATAGCTTTATAATACTTGGGACTTCAAATGATTCAAAAAAAAACTTGTTTAAACTTTTTACCAGGAATGCCAACAAATAATCTTTGAGATGCCAGTCATCACAGCTATTTGCCTTGAATGTATTGTGAACATCACATGTAGTCAACTTTTCAAATATCGATTCATATAAGTTATTCACTGAAGATGATATAAAGCTTACCTCCATTTATGCTGATAACTACATTTATCCTACTTCACTTAAAATGTAAGGAATGGTCGCCACATTTATCAATGCTGGTAACTATCATCCAACATATCTTGAATTAACACCTGAAAAAGCAGACTTGCACGACGAATTAATGAGGTAAAATTATTTAAAAACATAAAAAGCGAGATTTTGCTCAATAACGTAATAGAAATACTTGTATTTCGCTTGCAACTAAAAATTTATTGGAGATCACATGGAGTCTGAGATCTGTAGTTTCTTTCTTATCATCATATTCTATTTTATTCTCATGAGTGTGTGTCTCACGGTATAGAGAGGTACAACATGTACAATGAAACTATGCACTCAAATCTAATATACAATTGCTTGAGGTTTTGGATGCATGAATATGCTTTAAGGACACAAGACACAATCTCTAATAGACTTGGCAGGTTGTTATTATTTAATGTGGGATGGTTGTGACCAAGACATGTCTTGTGGTTGGCTATGCCTATGGCTATGTGCAAAGCAGGAAAACAATGCTAGAAATAAGAGTTAAAAAATAGAGAGCTGAACAGCACAGCTAGATTTTTGGGCAATCTTGTGAAACTAAAAGATTGCTCATATCTTGGGATTTCTATAAAAAATAGATTAGAAGTGGACGAGCGAAGGGAACCTGTTTGTATTTGATCAGAAGAGGAAACAGTGCAAAGAGAAGAGAGGAAACAAAACAAAGATCTGTTGCATCACTATAAAGAAAACATTACCTTGCAATAATAACGATCATTAGGAGAGGCACCCCATACTCCATCTAGGTTGAATGTGTATGATTGAGTGACCAATAGCATGAACTTTGATGCCAAGAGCAGAACCAAGAGCAAGAAACAGGTGGGTGCTTCCAGCCACAATAATTGCATAACAATGCTCAAATAATTGTGATAAACTACTCAGATGTCTAAGTGCCAAATGGTGAGGCTGAACTGTTGCAAGTGTTCAAGTTATTGCAGAAGTAGTACTTGTTGTAGATGAAACACTTCTATGGAGATGTTTCTATGATAACTTTTATTTAAAACATGTAAAAATCATTTTGCAAACTTGAAACTTGCTAAAACCATTCTGCAAGCTTGATTATGCATAATGATGAAGATGCACAACCTACTTACTAAAAAGAGACTGCATATTCAGGAGCCTTAAAGAAGCCTGAGCTGCAAGTCATGATATATCTTTCATGCTCCAAGCATCCAAGCATTATGAGCCTTGCTCTTCTTTTTTCTCTAGCCATAATTTTCTTCTTCTTTTATTAGCCTGATGCTGGAACACAGTAGCAACATAAGCACAATAAGAACATGGTATCAATCCTAGGTAAACTGCGCTGCTTCAATACTCCACAAAACATAATCATCTATGAATAAACCCCAATTTGTATACATTTATATGTATTAGGCTATCAAATCCTTTCTTTCTCTATATTCCGTGAAACTTAAATCCCTTGCGATAAAAGTTTGCTTCTGAGGTATCTTACCTTATGGCCACTCATGCAGCATTTATTTTGGAGGTAAGAGTTTAGAAGCATAGAGCAAAGTGAACTCTCTATATCAGCATTTGTGGCTCCACAATCCTTCAAGCAAGTATGCAAGGTCAATTTGAAAACCAAGGTTGTAGAAATAAGAATTTGCAAAATCCAAATTATTTAGGATGTTTCCATGGTATTCCAACTTCCATGGTATTACCATTTATACTTGTGCCATAGCTAAAGCAGAAAGTGTGAGAAGTAATTCATGTGCAAATTTATCTAGGCTAAAATTTCAGATGAGGAGATTACAATCTAGGTTATGAGGAGACTGCAAAGATTATGAGGAATTTAAATGATCTAAGGTTTTGAAGTTTAATGGTTGAAGGTTTGGAAGATATTGGAGACTAAACTAGAACAAATATGCTCGGTCGAATAACTCCACAACTCGTGGAGTATTGCCACTCAAGGAAGGTCCCAAACCGACTCCGGTCAATTAGGATCTCTGCTTAAATGAATGAGTTGTGATTGTGCTCATGAGCGCACCTTGCTAAGAGATTTGATTGGTTAACAGTCACTGCAGATCAAATGTTATTTCTGAGTCAATACATTATTTGTGCATTGACCTATTATCGTAAATGAAGGATGTTTTGCAGGCTGAAGATCTATGAGATCTTGTAGCAAAAGAAAGACTTAACGAGGAGGAAAACGGTACATCCAACTCTGGAGGAAATACTGCTAGTAAAGCTTCAACCAATGTTGGGACTGGAAGCAACATCTCAAAGAGGACACATCAAGCAAGGTGCATGATCTCTAGCAAATTGAGTTCTGGCATTATATTTAAGCTTAAGAATAAACCACCAAAGGAAGTGTGGGAGTTTTTGATAAAAAAAATTATGAAGTTAAGAACTCGTCTCAAATTGAAATGTTAGATAGAGAACTAAGAAAGTTAAAGTTCAAGGAGGATGACAATCTGATCCAGTTCTTCCAGAAATATGATAATATTGTGACTGATATGGAAGCTGCTAGAATCCTCATAAACAAAGATTTTCATGTCCTTTAATTGTCATGAGCCTTTTTAGATTTTGATCCTACCTTGGTGAGAAGTGTGGCCAGAAACAGGGATAGGACAGGGCTAATAATAAAAACAGAAATAGAACAAAGAAATATGCTTGTGCTAGGTCAATAGTTAAAACTACGGATGCTCTCAAACAAAGGAAGAAAAGAAATGGAGTTTTCGTGCAAGTGGGGGATGGAGAACTGCAGCAAGTGGAAGAGTCTGGAATTTTAAAAGTCTTTGATCTTAACAATCAAATAGTTAATTTGAGTGAAGTTTTATGTGTATCAAACAATGTAAGGAATCTGGTATCTATTAGTCAGCTAGTGAACATGGATTACAAAGTTTGTTTTGACAAACTATCTTGTAAACTCTACTTGAATGATGAGTTAAAATTTATTGCAAAATGCTTTGGCAATTTGTTTGGGCTTCATAATAACACAATAAGTGGAAGTATTAATTCTGTCCATTTTCCTACTTTAAAGTTGTGGATAAAAGATTGGGATATATACATATTGAGAATGTTAAATGCTTGGCAAAAAGGTGATTGACATTTGCTGCAGGAGATGATGAATTCATGTGTCATGGCTATATATTAGATAGATAGATAGATTTTTAACGTCCATGGAGATTAAATTGGCCATGGGATTCAAACAACAAAGGGGTATGGAAATCCAAAAATATAAAGCAAAAGATGGCTAATGCTAATGATGATTTTATGCTACTTAAATTATCTAGACATTGCCAGTCCAATGATTGGAAGGCCATTGATCTAGAATGATTGTTGCGCCTCCCCTGTACACATTCCCATTTCTTTTGCAGGTGGGCTGCCCAGACCATGCAAAGCTCTTCCTTATGCTTATACAATTGAAAAGGAGAGAGGTCCTCTTGTACTGAAAAAACTAGTTCCTTTGAGATGGTTACCATGCTGAAGAATATGTAGGCGGATGAGAGCATCATGAAACCGAACTAAAAGATGTCGAGGATGATCAGGTCTTGCCGCCACCCTAGTAGCACAGACAATTTTAGCAACCTTCACATACATGATGTCAGTGAAGAAATCGAGAGCCTCATCCGTAGCTGAATGGGCATCAGTTTCTGCCTCTGCGACCCCTATAATACACAAGGTCAAGGTACTAATAGCAGCGGGTACTGAGGCAATATGATCCTGTTTGCTAGTTTGACATCCCGGCTCCTGGTCCACTACGGATTGTGGAGATGGGTAAAAGCACGAAAGGGTGTCTAGAAATGTAGCCCTTTTTATACATATACATATGTACCCAATGCACAAATTAGGGAGTCCTATAATCATGAACCACTAGTAACTGCCATGATTAATGCTATCCACCACTCTACAACCGCACCATTTTTGGATTTTAAAATTCTTTACTAATTCTTGTCTGCTTTGCCTCGCGTTTGATATCCTGCCCGTGCATACTCTGCCTCCATTCTGATCGCCAATTCTTGATCCAACTATGGCCCCAAAATCCGTTCCTCAACTCATGCTTGCTCTTCACCACAACTGAACCAAGAAACCAGCAATTCCGGCAGTGGAAAATTACCAGCAAAGAGAAAACTTTTGGCAGTGATCCAAGCCAAAGACCTCCGTGAAAAACGTGTCGAGATCCACATATCCGGGATCGAGGAAATTATGAATGAAGTATGGGGTGCAGCTCCAAAGAATAGAAGAGGATTCAAGGAAGGCAGAGTTCAAAACGCATGGAAAGAAGAATTTTTTAAATATTATGAATTGGTTTATGGCAAGAAGCAGGTAACAAACCACTATATTTCCACATATTTTGCCCGGGCATTTGCTCTTCATTTGAAGGTACGCCTTATTGATTGGGTTGATGTTGCTAAAACGGCCAAGGATCTTGCCAAAACTTCAGATATTACAGAGGAACCTACAACAGAAAAATCGTCAAACATCAAGCAGGAGGTGGTATTGCATCAGAATGCTAGGGCTCTGGGCTATTCTAAATCTGATGTTGACATAATAAACTAGTTACCTAAGCACGGTTCAGAGGATAAAATTAACCTATTGAATGAAGTGGAAGCACTGGAAGCAAAAAGGAGGGATGCATTGAAAGTAATCAGCTGGATTGAGGGTAGAAAGGATATGCTAGAAGAAGATTTGCAGCAGATTTCCCTAAAAATAAATGACACAAAGTTGGAATTTGACAAATTGGCCAATGATCCTGCTGGAAATCAAGTTAGCTATGGAGTGTTGAAATACAAATTGGAAGACTTGGTTATGAGTAGAACAGAGAAGCAGCAGCACTGTGCTAAGCTGGAGATTGGTTTGCAGGAAGCAACTAGAGACATTGAAAAACATGAAATTTCAATTCCACAAGCAAAGGAGAAACTTAGCTGCATGGAACTTGTTCAACAAAGGCATTCACAGATTTTGAATTTCATGGGGAGAGTAGGACCTATTGCTCAGCACCCTGTGCCAAATCCTGTTGGAGCTACTTCTGTACAAGAGTTCATCTCATTCGATTCGTGTACATGCTGTAGCCAAGGCTTTGGCAAATCTGGTTTGGTGCTGCTGGCTCCTTGCAAAGATCCTTATTGCTTCTTTTACTTGTTTTATCTCGTATATGAAAAACAGAATTGCATAAGAGGCTGCATCTTGGATGAGGGCATTCAAAACCACCTTGGTTTCCCTGCTAGACAAGGTATGCATTACTCTAAATATTTAATCTTAGATTGCTCTTGATTCATATTTGTTACTTTAATCTACATAGTTTTACATGTATGTCTTATAGTTCCTTGTATGTATTTTTTTATTGTACATCTGCAAGCAGGGGTACATAGGCATATATTTACTTGTTTATTGATGCTTCTATTTTTGAGCTTGGACTGCAGATGTATGATTTGTTTTATGTATTAGTTGTACATGGATTTAATTGAGTCTACATATGTGCCACTCTCTCTCTCTCTCTGCATGCTTGAGTCCATCTATGTACATTATGTACATTAAATGTACAATAGATGTAGGTTGAATGGCCGCTTTTAAAATTACGTACATTTGATACATTCTATGTACATGAAATGTACATGTTATAGATGAATGTACCAGAATGTACCTGATATTTCTCATGCTTAAGTTCTGTTTTCATGTTTATTAACATTGAGTTTTGCTTTTATGTGTATTGACATTTACATCATTTGTTTGTTTTCAGATGAGGATGTCTATATCTAGAAGGCCACTTTTCTGAATAAGTCTGATGTTTGAGACTACATAAACTACTGATCCAAATGAGATGAATATGAAGATCATAAAGTACATCAAAACATGTGATTGGACTCCACCCAAATTTGAGTACGATGAATTATATTCATATGTGCGGTATTCTCTCATTGAATAAGACCCCCCTCCCCCCCCCCAAAAAAAAAAAAAAAAAAACCCCAAGGAAGGAACTTTCTTAGTAAAAAATAGACTGAATAATGATGCTAAGTCCTTCACATAGAATAGAGTTTGGCCAAATTTGATGACACCCCACTCCTTAGTTTTTTAGGAACTTCCCTTTTGTGGCCAACTTTGATGATACCCCACTCCTTAGTTTTCCAGGAACTTCCCTTATTGGATGCAACCTACAATGACTATTCGACTAATTCGATCATAGCAATGTCGAGGCATGATCTAAGAGGACACAATTGGATTTTAGGGAAAACATTGAAGGGGTCGTGCATGGTTGACTCGAGCTTAGCAATGGATTACTTCAACTTGACTACAAATGACTTGAGATCGTGGAAGTTGGTGCATAGTTGACTCAAGCAATGACTTACAATAAGGGCACAAGTGTAAGCTAGATGGGTCTCTACTAAAGATCAGCCTTCAATCCAGCCTTCTAAGAGCATCTCATATTTTAGGTTGACTCATCCTTCATATTAATCTCATCGTTTAGGAAATTGACATATTTTAGGTTGACTCATCCTTCATATTAAACCAAAACCCCTTTTGAAACCATCTCATTGTGACATATTTTAGGTTGACTCATCCTTCATATTAAACCAAAACCCCTTTTGAAACCATCCCATTGTTTAGGAAATTGAATCCTTCTTCCTATTTAACCAAAAGTTACGGGCACCTTACCTCCAAACTGCCACACTCCCTACTGAAGTACTTGTCTATATGAGAGTCTCCTAAATTTTGTATTTTAAATCTTAGGGTTCCTACACTTAAAAGATGGATATGAAGGTTGTTATACATCTATTATGCACAATTCAAGAGTGTCAAAACCTTTGAACATCCATAAATTAAACATAAGAAACTTGACACAAGAATGTAAGAAAGCTAGAGGCAACCTAGCAAAATTGAGATAATTTTCATGAATATTCTAAAGCCTGGATATGTTACAGAACAAACCGCTGAACGCTCAATGATGCATATTAACACTCCAGCAGAATAAGCTTCTAGCTCCATGCATCATGCTGAATTCAGCCTGGAAAACATTTCCATGCAGAGGTAAAAACATTTACTGTTTCAGCTTAACCAGGTCCTCCAAGAATCTTCTTTAGACCTGCTCTCTGCTCTGGAGTCAAACGTAAGGGGAACTTTATGTCAAACCTGATCTTTAAATTGCCCCTCTTTCCAGGCTCTTTTGCGATCGGCATTCCTTCTCGTTGAACAACCTTTTCATAAGCTGGGTTGATAACATCAGTGATTGGTATATTAAGAACCCGTCCATCTAGTGTGGTGATGGTAGCTACATAGCCTGTGAGAGCTTCTGAAAGGCTGACCTTTTTAGTAACCACCAGGTCATTTCCATCTCTTTTGAAAACCTCATGTGGTCTTTCATCAATGACAAAAACTAGATCAGCAGGAACAACATTCGGTTGTTCATTGCCCTTTTCAGGAAATGTTATTTTAGTTCCCTTTTTCCATCCAGGCTTCACATCAATTGTCAAGATCTCTTCAACCGGAGTTGTCTTGCTGCATCATGACTCAAAATATTTAACAAAAAAGTCCAAAACACAGCAAGCAATAAAGATGATTAAGAATCCATGCACGAAAGACTTACCCAGTGGCATCAGCAATGTTTCTTGAGATCTTCATCTTCCTAGTAGAACCATTATATAGTTCTTCCAATGTGCATTGTAATTTATTTTCTACAGCTGCAGCCTTTCTTACAGATGTTCCACCATCACCAAATGAACGAAAGACATTCTCAGTTCCTCCAAAGCCTCCAAACATTCCTTCAAATGGACTTTTCCGACTCCGGCCTCCCATTCCTCCCATGGATCCCATAAATGGATTGGTCCCTCCAAAGAACTCTGCAAATATGTCTTCTGCATTCCTGGGATTGAATCTAAATGAACTGCTTGTTCCATTTCCAAAGGGAGATGCTCCAGGTGGTGGGACTTGTCCTTTCAATCCTTCTTCACCATATTGATCATAAATTGCACGTTTTTGTGGATCGCTCAGCACCTAAAAATATATTTCCAATTTAAAAAACAAGAAATATAGCATGATTATTTAAAAATTTGCCCCTAATAAAGGTTTTGCACCCAATTCCTGGAAATTTAGATTACTTGCAGAAATTTATCCAAGTGTTCAAAAACACCATGAATTAGACAGGCCACTACGTGTCTGACCAACAACCCTAAAACTTCCAAAGACTACTAAGAATTATTCAATGCATGCAGGAAAATTCAACCCACCTCATAAGCCTCTGAGATCTGCTTAAATTTGGCCTCCGCATCCTTTTTATTGTTAGGATTCTTATCAGGATGCCATTTCATGGCAAGCTTTCGATATGCTTTCTTCAAATCATCGTCTGATGCATTTTTATCAACTTTTAAGACGCTGTAATAATCCAACCCCATGATTTAGGGCAGACTCCTGGCCGCAACCTGATTTGGTTGGGTCAGTTCTTCCTTCTCCAAAACGCCCAAAAGGAAGAGCAACTAAACGCAGGAGGGTTTCGCACGCTCTATCGAAGGCCAGGATGTCGTAAATAAAAGATGGAATAGTTGTGCGGTCAAGATATTGTTCGCCGGCCCATCGATGGCTTCAACGTGGATGGCTTTTAACATCTAGTAAATGTGTGCCCGGAGTTGCAGCGCATAAGATCATGCAAACCATTTAAGGGGGCTGGACCTGAATGCTCTTGTTTTTTTTGTTCCCATGAATTTAATAGACATGAAGGAAACTTTTTTTTCAAATCTGAGTAGATTGATGCACGGAGCAAACATCTGAGCCAAAAGATCATCAGGTCTAAGATCTGAGCGGTAAGAAATAGGGATATCACGTCCAGGTTTGAAACCTGAATCCATTGAAATGAAGATCGATGCCTGTTAATCCTGCTCTAGTGGAATGATGCCCAGAGGAAAGCCCTCCTAAGACTAAGTCCTTAAAGTATTGAACCTTGAAAAACTCGTATTCACATTTTGCAATAGGATGTTCAAGTCAAAGATTGCATATAGTTGTAAAAAAGGGAATCGAAGAAAAAAGTAAGATAAGATACGTCTTTACGTCCACGGGACTCAATGGGGCCATGGGACGACTACATGTAGAGGGTGAGAGCCCTAATGAAACTTGGAGACTAAGGGTCTATTTGCATCCATGGTTTAGTTAATTTATTTTTATCATTAAGCTAAGTTAACACTAACTGGATGATTGCCTTCGCATCAAAGCTAGTTAGGCTAACTTAATGTAATACCATTTCACACTCATTTAGTTAAAAAATAACTTAACTAGTTAACTAAATGCTTTCAAACATGTCTTAGGGGCCCTTTCCTTCATGGTGAAAACGCCCTTTTGCAACTTTAAGACAACTGGGCAAAACCCTATTAGGTAGGGCAGGTTGTGTGATGCGCATTTTGGATGTCTGGATTCAAAAAACGAAGACTTGACATTCTTCGCACAACTTTAGAGCAACTAAGCAAAACCCCAGTAGGCAAAACCCTTGTAGGCAAAACCCTACTGGGAAAATCCTATTGGCTGGCCTTCCTCGTGATTCTCTCATATGCGACCTACGAGACTCTAGATGAGCCTAGGCGCTACAAAGCCATAAGCAACCTCCATCCTATAGCATTGCATGAGAGTAGATAACGTTATATGTCTATATATCAACGTGCCACGTGTATATGTTTGAACTTTTCCAACTCATTATTTATAAATATTGTAAATATAATATTATGAAGCAGTTCTTGTTGTATAGTATAAAAATATAATAGTGATTCAAAGAAAAAGTTACTAATTATTGAAGGAGTTCCACTTTACTGTATGCGACCCATCTGTTGGAATGTATCCCACTTTAATGTAATGTGCTTTTCTAAAATCAGATGGGACTTCTGGGAACTCCAGTCTGCTACCTCTATCCATGTCCAGTCACTCATGGGAATCGTCAGAACTGATCCCAGCCAATTGAAGTTAGGTTTGCTCCATGAGAAAGTATCTTTAGAAGTGGTTCCAGATCCCCAAAACTTAAAACCCACATACGTATCTTTGGCGGAAAACTTAGCTCGATGGGTCACTTGCTTCCAAGGCACTGCTTAAAGAATTGAACCCTCAAAAATCCAATCAAACATATCTAACATATCTTTCACGTTCCTCAATAAGAAGCAAATGAAACAGAGTACCACCTAGGGCCAGCAAATCATGAATGGTGCATGTGGAAGAATCATTTCTAAAATGAAAAGATGGAGAGAGAACCAACCATTGGATTGGGCAAAGGGGTAGAAGAAGGGGCTAGAAAGTGCCGGTAGCGCATTGCAGGTTAGATGGCGCCCTAACAATCCTTCATAAGAATCCATGATAAACAACGCCCTTGCTCATAACATGTAATAAATGGCACCTTCAAATTATGCCTATATTCCTTGTGTTTTAAGACACGAAAAAGTGTCGCCATGGCAATCTTTGATCAGCTCTATTCTACTCTATGGGGCACTGTTATGCTCTATTTAATTTGCTCTATTGTACTCTACTGTGTAGTTATGGGGGCGAGATTTTGACACTTCTTCTTGTCTTGATCTTAGCTTTTCATGCCGCTCTCTTCTCCTTCCCTCACAAACCCTACAAAGCTTTGCTCCTTTTTTATATCTACTACTTCGACTCTCCATGATCGATTTTTCCAATGAAAAAAGGATTCTTTTTCTCAAATAAATATTGTATTCTCTAGCTACCTAGAGTTTTTTAAAACTGCTTTGTGATCTTCTAACAACCCAAGAATCTTTGCTAAGAACTATAAGAGAACTGTAAGAAGATATGATCTTAATCTATAATCTGGAGAATTGTAATGAAGCTCCGAATCTATTTAAGATGCGAAGAACATTCAAACATTTGAAATGCCCCAATCTATAAGAATATTTCAAGAAACCAAAGCATCAATCATTTTTTTTTTTTTTTGGGTTGCCTCTAGAGGGGGCAAACCCTTGTTTATGTGGGTTTTTGGCATATCCTAGGTATATGCTAGAATATCCCTAGGATAGCTGGCGACTGCTACAAACCTATTCTTCCCTGTAAATTCTCGGTCACCTGCGTTGTGGGTCAGGGATGCTTGAACCGGCTAACTGGGAAGACAGACGAAGCTCCAATCTTGCATTCCTTATTTCTGGCGGAGATTTAGGGTTTTCGGCATACTACAGAGCTGCTGGCAGCAAGAACAGTCTAGAAATAAGGCTATGATGTCGATCTTTCATGGCAGAGCATGTCAGTTACTGATAAGAGCATAGTTGGTGATCTCCAATGATGGGCTTTGATGTTGTATCTGCTCAAATATGGCCAGAGGATACATAACAGAGGAAATCGACCTGTATGGTCTTAATATTTGAGCTGAAAATATTTTTACATTATGCTCTGTTGATTGTGATGCAGTTTTGTCCTTTGTAATTGATTGAATAGTTTGAAATTTAACTATTGAAATATAGCTTGAAAGCCTTAAAAAATCTTCAAAGCATAAGAAATAGATCTAACAATATTGCATGTTTAGATTTACACTGGATATTTAGGGCTGTGAAAATCATGTTGCTGCTTTTACACAGATATGGCATAGTCCATATACCATGTGCTGTTAAATTGGCTTTAAAGGTTTAAATTTAAGGGGAAATTTGCTGAACTGATGAACTTAGGATATTAACTACATGACCATGCTAATAATGTTGATGGCCTTAAAAACTTATCGTGAGAAGTTGTAAAATGGTTTTAAATGGAAGAATCCTTTGCTTTTCACCTTTTTGCTTATGATTCTATAGAAGTCTAGATGGCAAGTGCATATCTCCTAAGAGAATCTTATATGCAGGTTTCATTTATTCACTTGGAACTAGCTAGATTCAAATAATTCCAAGGTTTTTCTACACCCTCCTTTACATTTGATATTTTTAGCTGATGGATTCCAAAAGATTAATATCTTAATCTCTCTGTTTAGTGTGCAGGAAATTGTCTCTGTTCGTAAGGACTTCCAAGTGTAGTCAAGCGGAGCATCTGCTCAAATGTCAAAGAGCTAAAATGGCTATGGCGCTGTTGTTGGTTGTTACAAAACTTTAATATGAGCAAGTGTATAAAGCCACCAGTAATGAATGCACACACGAAATTTCATCTTGCTTTGAGCATGCTGCTGGTACAATGCAACACCTGCTGTAAATGCTGCTGGTACAATGCAACACCTGCTGCAAATTTGTAGGATGCATTTTCAGCTTGGATTGATGGCATTTTTGCCATGTGCAGCTTTGATTTGGAATTAGGTTCTCAGATATGTGGCTTAAATCACCTCGTTTTGCTTGATTTCAAAGCCTGAAAGGCTGATCTTGGAAGATTGGAATAATTTTTGCAGTTTACACAGACATGGTGCATTTAAATAATCTGGGCAGAATGAGGCCTCAAATTTTGACAAAGAGTGTCCAATTGCAGCAAGAAGAAATAAATGACGGTTATGCTTTTGATTGGGCAAAGACTGTTCAAAAGGACAAATCCGACATTCTCTTCTGACGACGAGAGCAAAAAAAATGCATCTACATCTTTCAAATGGACTGTAAAATCATGGTAAAGATTGTTTGGAAAAGGATTCTTCGGTCGTGCATCTGCTTCCCCTTTTTGACACTGGTATGATGCTTAGGGCGCTTGGCTTGACCAAAATAGAGAGCAATGCATAGCGGGCAATGTATTCTGTGTGTTAATGCATTGTCGTTGGCCCCCTCGTCATAGTTTATTGAGATTAAATGAAATGGCCTCAAGAAAATGGTTCGAATGTAAGCAATATAGCTCACCATCGGGGAATGGAGCTTGCCATGGCTTAGTAGCATTCTGTGCATATATTAATTCTTGAGGTCCAGTATACCTCTAGAATATGCATTTTTCTGCTGGCTTTTTTTTGGTTAGATGGTGGATACTGTGACGTTCCAAGTATTTATACGATATACGTATAAATACTCTGACACGTCACCCAGTAAAGGTACGCCACCTTGGGGTATTGTAACCTAGGGGGTTGACCTAAAAGGGATTAAATTAGCGCTAATTTAATCATTAAGGATAATAACCTATAATTAAGGAATTAATATCTAAGTGGATTAATTAAGCTAATTAATGGTTTGGGAAGGCGCCACCTGGCCAAACTCGATTGGCCAGCATGGGGAATGCTAATTGGGGCCATCAAGGTGGATCACTACCCCCATCTCACCCAAAATCGACCCAGAAGAAGGAGCAGCTGAGCGCCCAAGTACCTAGAACTGTTGCTGATCACCCCGTGGTTGCTGAACACCCAGATTCTGAGAGATGGAGGCACCTCATGACAACGGATCAAGTCGAAACTCGGGTCAGTAGATAATCTAGTTTACATCTTTAAGGATAGGGCTTCAGTTAAGTCCTTTGAGTCTTCTCTGGTTGTTCTTACTTAGGATTAACCCTTCTTTGGTATTTAAGATTACATTTCAATTATGGATTACGTATGATGGATGGATGGATGTGTATATGAAAGTAGCTCTGTTAAACTGCCATAAAGCATGGATTAGAGGGGGGTAGAGACCTCTGTGCCATATGCTTTAGTATGCTCCTAGTAGCTCCTTTAATTCCCAATTAATGCGGCCTGTGCACAAGAGACCACCTAGTCGTGGATGCTATGGAATTGCTTAGCACCAGATAAGGGACGCAGTGGTGAAGTGGGGGTGGGGTCTTGCACGAACATAAAAGGCTCCTGAGACTTCTACAGTGGGCTAGGCCTGATAGCCGATCACGTAGAGGGCCGGGTATGGGTCTGACACTCCCTGGGCGCAGAGGTGTGACCCGTATGGGGCACCCTGTGCTTTGAGTAGTGAGTAAGTCGGGTACGGATACGGGGGTCGCTGATGCGGCACATATTCTCTAGCTCACCCATGGAACCACCGTGATCCTGGAAGGGGACGCTTCCCGGACTGCCTCATCGGACGGGCTTCATGAACCCCGAGTAGGCTCGGCGGGTAATACCTTGAGTCTCAAGGCTCCCAAGGCTATAGTGACGCCATAGCATGATTGGACCCATCCGCAAAGTGTGCACGTGAGGGCGGATGGAGTGGACAACCCTAGCCGATGTTCTATGCCGCCCAACGCCATGCCAAGATTCGGGTCGCGATCTCTTGAGACCTAGCCGCTGGTCGATCCTCACCGAGTCCGAGCCGGGTAGAACCATGGGTTTGGGGCGTTTTCCTAGTATTAAATGCATATTCTTTGTTGTTGTCACTTGATGGATGTGCCACCCTTCGTGGTGGTATTTTATGATATGATTATCTTTGTGTGCTAACCTTGTATTCACGCTTCAGCGATATAGGAGCCCCATTGAAGGCGGGGCGAATGACCCCCTCTCAGGTCCTTCACTGAGCATCTCTCTATGGATGGCCCGAAGTTATACCGGGAGGGCCACTCGCCGTGGGCGAGTTGGTCGCCATGGGAGGGGAAAGTCCCCGCATGTATACGTCCCGAAAGTGTCGATATGTTCGTGGAGCGTCCACGCAGGTATCGAGCCGTGATTTCTTTTCGAGGAAATCATAGCACTGACCAAACCCTAACTCGTTAGTTTGGTAGTTAGGAGGGAGTTTAAGCTAGTGTGATTGTTTAGCTCTTTGATGTTTGGTTTTGTGCTAGGTTAATGTAATAGATTGTAAGTTCTTAAGAGATTAGGGCGACTGGAGGACCCAAGTTTGGAAGAGCTGTAACTTTTTGTAGGTAGCTCGGATGAAGGCGAAAATGGCTCCAATGGATCGGGCACCTCCCAAATACCCTAGGGGGCACGTTTCCCGAGGGCGGAACGTCAACAGCAGGCCGAAAAGTCAAAAGGGGCGCTGCTGTCGTCCGAGGTGTTTCTTTCGGGGAGTTAGGAGCGTATAACGCCAAGTCGCGATTACCCCTGGTTCCGCGTTTTTTTTATCTATCTTGATTTTTTTTTTTTTGAAAAAAAATTAATAAAAAGTTAAAAGTTAAATTCAAATTTTGTGTACTTTTTTGAAAAGTGTGTTTCTTTGGGCGACCTTTTTCCGCCATAACCGCCGGACCTGAACTCCTTTTCCGCCATAGCCGACCTCTACCGCCACCTTGCATCTACCCTAAACCCCTAGCGCCCTCGCCTACTCCCTAGCGCCACTTGTTTAAGCTTGAGCGCCCTATTTTTTTTCCTTCCTTGTTGTCCATCGCCAGTGCCGTGATGCCGCGCTTGAAGCTGACGGTCGACCTAAAGAAGATGAACGTCTTCCAACTGTTTAGCGTCCTATTAGACTATCTTTCGAAGGAAAACCCTATGATCGACACTGTCTTAGATCTACTCGTGACTCATTTCACTGCAGGCCGTAGAATCCCCTACCCGATCTTCCACTTTAACGACCGCTTCCTCATGAAGCTCAATGCTGCAGACCAACCTTATACCCTGGTGGAGCAGCCTGACCAAGCCTGGGCCCTTGTTAAGTTCTATCCACAAGCCGGTCCCGAGGAAGATCCCGCCGAACTCACCCGGACGGAGGCCCAAAGGATTCAGCACCTTGCTAGGGTAGAAGACCTCCAACAAATAGCTAATGCCCTACCAGAAGAGCGGGCCAACAGTTTCTATTACCTTGGTAAAGGCCATGTACTTATGTACAAGGACCATTACAACCTTCCCACCTTCTTTTGGAACGAGGAACTTTATAGTTTTGTTTTTGAAAATGTTCCACCTAGCTTCACCCAGGATCGCATGGACCTTGTGCAAGCGGACATGCGGGCTCGGCCGGTCCGGTACCATACGGAGATTGCCAGGCGCATACAAGCGCGTTTGGACAAAGAGGCCCAGGCTGCTGAGAGAGAGAGGCTTCGTAAAGAAGAGGAGGATGCCCAAAACCAACAGGGCGGGGACCAGCAGATGGATCAGCAGGAGGACCAGCAAGTTGATCAGCAGGAGGACCATCAAGTTGATCAGCAGGGGGATCAGAACGTTGATCAGCAGCAGGATCAAAATGTTGATCAAAATGTTGGCCAAACGGTGAATCAAACTGTTGACCAGCAACAGGATCAACATATAGATCAGGGCGGAGCCCGGAACAGGAAGAATACGGAGTGGGCTAATAGGAAGAGGAAGAATACAAAACCCGTAAAGGGAGGTGTGGATTATAAGACCCGATTGCAAAAGGATGCCACCATTGCCAAGAAGACATCGGCTCAGCGACGCGAGCAGATCGTTCAGCGGGCAAAGCACCCGACAACCGGCGGGAAATCCATCCCAATTTTGAAGCAAACCATCAAGCCGCGGAAGCCCCATCGGTACCGAACAGTAGCTCTTCGCGAGATACGTAAGTATCAGAAGACTACTGAGCCATTAATACGTCGGCTCCCTTTTCAGCGGCTTGTTCGGGAAATTGCCCAGGACTTTAAAACCGACCTGAGGTTTCAAGCCTTTGCAATCCTCGCACTCCAGGAGGCTGCCGAGGCCAACCTCATAGAGATTTTGAGCGACGCCAACCTTTGCGCTATACATGCAAAGAGGGTTACCATAATGCCCAAGGACCTCCAGCTGGCACGAAGGATCCGGGGGGAGTTTCGATGACTAGGTGACTCTCTTTCTTTTGTTGTAAAATTATTGTGAACTTATCTATGTAAAATATTCTCATTTTGAAGTAAATATAAAAATGTTTTTTTCCGCCACATGGTGTGAATTTAAATAAATTATTAATTAAATAATAATTTTAAATAATACTTTCGGGAAACGTGCCGAAAAGTATAAAGCCCCTTTTTGGCCATTAGGGTTTCATTTCCCTTCTTGCTTTCAGCGTTTTCCTTCTCCTCTTTTGCGCCTTCGTTCTTATGGCTCGCCCAAACCTTCACCAATGGTATCTGGATGGGGAACACTGGGACCCTCCGGTCCCCTTTGATCTTCTTCACCCTTATCTCCTCCAGCAAGTAGACCTCATCTCTAACATGCAGGCGCATCCCGATTACGCCGCCTTCCTTCAGTTCTTCTACGAAGAGATTGTACCTGCATGTGTCTACAACGAGGACGATTCGCAGCTCTACCTCGACTTCTACACCCTGCTCCAGATGTTAGGGGGTGATGAGCATGCCCGGAACGTCATTAAGGGCATAAGGAGGCGAGGGACTGACCTCCCCATTGTCACAATAGATCGAGAAGCTTGTTTTGAGGCCCGATTTGCACTGGCCATTATTATGGACCAGTATATTGAGGACGAGGAGATAGCTGCTGAGCATTCTACCCCTGTACCTCCTGACCCGGAAGATGACGAAGTCGTCGACGAGCAGGATTTTGCACGGTGGAAGGAGATAGCCACCGAGGCACCTGTAGGAAGAGAGAAGGCCCTCAAACTCGAAGGGCTCAATCTCCTTCCTACCGTACTCTTGAATAACCAAGAGTACCTGATCCTAGAGGACATTATGTGGGCCTACTGTGTTATTGCTGATATGCGGGGCCGCAAAAAAATAGAGGTCCTCTATGACCTTGCCGAGTACTGCCAGGATGACTTCCTTGACTTTACAACGCCCGTTGTGCAACCGCCACAAGTCGAGGACTTGCTAGCATACCGGCCAGCAGAGTTAGAGCCCGTTGAGGCCCTTTTGTCACTTCGGCAGTTTTTATTGACTGATACACCCCAGCCTCCAGAGGAGCATTTTGCAGCTCAGATGCGGCCTCCTTCTGCAGATCAGCCATTGCAGATTACTATGGGAGGTACGGATGAAGAGGAGGAAGACCTTTGGGATACCAAGGTGAGCCTTAAGGATGACAAGGAAGAAGCGGAGCAGGAGAAGATCCCCCTTAACTTGGAAAAGGAAGCGGAGAACTCCAGGGATCCCGAAATTAGGGCAATGGGCAACCATGTGACCCGATTCTTCCTTTCAGCTTTCCAGCAAGGTGAGGTCCTATTCTTCTCTAAGAACCTAGGGCCTTCTTCTGAAGCATCTTGGTGGGCACTTCGTGCCATATCCACCTTGGCGGGCCATAAGAAGATTGACTACCACCACGCCACCACCATTACCTTGGTCCGAAGGGATTTGGCTATCGTAGCATTGGGGGACGTGGCGGGCTGTGCCAATATGCGTCTCCTTGTGGCGGCACCTTTGGCCACCTGTTTACCACCAGAGGCAGCAGCTCGAGCCGCCCTCTCTGCTAGCCCCAGTGCCACTTTGATGCGCTACCGCCCACCTCCTCAGCCTATGGACGAAGAGGAGGGACCTAGTTCTTAGACAATTTTTTTTATTTTATTTATTACGCATCTTGTACTGAGTACAGTTGTAAATTTTGATTTGGCATTATAGCCATCCTATAATATATGTGCCATTGTCTTATGACTTATGATTATTGTATCGTTGAATACAATTAAATTGTTTTGTGTTCCCATGATACTTTCTTATATCTTTTAGACCTTAGAGTATAAGAAATTGTCGCACCGTCTTGCAGACGAGGGACTCAAAGAATATGAAGAAAGAATCACCAACCAAATATGAAGGGATGATCCAGGGCCTCCCGAACAAGACTACGGCCAGCGATATGGGGAGTACCCAGAGCGGGACGATGATTACGAAGTAGGAAGGAACCCGCAGAGCAAGGAGAGCCCTATGATCCAGCTAAAGGATTGGAAGTAGTCAACATTCTCCGAGAACGGGCCTTTGAGGACTTACAGCAAACTCTTCGTCGAACATGGGATTACTGGGACATGACAAGGCATGAAGCTTTTGCTGACGCCAACGATCACTTGTGGCAGATGTTCTATGCGCTAAGAAGGCTCTTTAATCTCCTTATCATTAGCCCCACGTTGGACTACCAGCCTGTTATCATCCAGGCATGGGCGCGCTACAAGCTGGTCAGGGCCGTACGGGAGAGCGTCCGCTACTCTATCCTGTACCCTTTTGCGCAGCCCTAGGCTGGTCTCTCCAGTTTCTTCTTGTGGTTAAGTAAGAGTTGTTTAAGAATTGGCCAATGTATATTAACTACTCCTGTACTGTAAAACCTTCAGTTTTGTTAAGGATATCTCCCATGTAATAATGTACTTTGATTTGATAATCAAGATCTTTTCTGCTATTCTCTTGTATTATCTTCACTATTAATTTCTTAGCATTACTTAAAATGATTTTCTCTGTGACACGTGGTATTCCAATAATTCTCTTTATACCTTCTTATGGTCACTATAGATGGTGCACGTAACGGCCCATGGCAGACACCCTCGAATGCTAGCAGACTAACACCTGAGCAAGAACTAATGTTGATGAAGCGACAGTTAGTTGAGCTGCAAACTTATGTCTTGAATGCCAACCCACCGCAGCCTATGCAGGAGGATGGGCCGGAGTTACCCCCGTTACCGCCAAGTCCACCACCCCAGCAGCCACTTGCACCGGCGGGGCCTGTACCCGCACAAAGGAAGCACCGTTCCAAACGCCATTGAAGTTCCTCAAGGGATAGTGCCACATCATCACAACCAGCCACTTCTGAGTCCTCGGAGTCGTCCGTATCATCTGGTGATCATCCAAAGCGCCGGGACAAGGAGTACCGTAAGACCGTTGATACGGCCATAACCAGTATATGGAAAAATAGGAAATTGGCCCAGTTTGATGGGAAATCTAGAGGCGGGCTGAATGCAGAGTCCTGGTTGGACGAGATGAAGGAGTTTGGAAAATCCTATGGCATGACAGAAAAGGACACAGGAAAGGTTGCCACCACAAACCTTACAGGAGCTGCTCGTATTTGGTGGAAGGGCTATGCCAGAGCCAAGCATCTGGACAGAAGCAGATGCAAATTCAGGAAGTTTGCCAAAGCTTTTAAGTCGCATTATGTGCCCCGCGCGCACAAATGTCAACAGATTCAGACTTTCTACAGGTTAGAGCAGAAGGGTATGTCAGTTCAGGCCTACACTGATGAATTCATGCGCTTGAGGCTGTATGTGCCAGGAATGAATGAAAAGAGGGCGGTGGAGGGCTATATTGAAGGGTTGGCCCCATCAATTAAACGAATGGTTAAGGCCATAGACCCGAAATCAGTTGCTGAGGCTGAGGCTAAGGCATTGAGCCTTGAAGAGGACGCCGAAACTAGTACCAGCGCCCCGCCTCTTACTCGCAGCCACGCCCGTACACACCTTACAAGGGCCATTCACCGAGTCCGGGGCCCTCTCAGCAGAACTCAAACGGCCGCCAGGAAAAGAAAGTCACCTTCAACATGCCCGACAAACCGAATAATGTCGGTAAGGAAGTTCGGAACCTCTTACAGTCCATTCCCAAAGAGGCCCGAGAACAGCTACGCAGAGACAAAGCATGTTACAGGTGTATGCGGCCAGGGCACTTCATGCGGAATTGCCCTTATGTCACACAGACTGCCCAGCTGGCCATGGCCGACCTCGATTGGGACGATCTCGAGTCTACTCTACCTGTCGAGGAGGAGGCTCCCGAGTACATTCACGGTGCGTCTCATATCCTTGCAGCTATAGAAACTGGCAATGCTGAAAGTCAGCCTGCCGTTATTTCCACTATAGGTCAAGTAGACAGTAAGCCTTTCATAATTCTTATGGATACGGGAAGTACACATAATTTTGCTTCTCCTAGAATGGCCCATGTATTGCAGCTTGAGACTTTGAGGTCCCGACCGAAACCTGTCACGTTAGCCAGTGGTAAAATCAGACATACTCATGGCCGTCGCATTACCTTAGAATGCAGCTGCCAGGTGCACCGGTTGCATTGGGTGCCGAGTTAATGGATATTGGCAAATATGATCTGATTGTTGGTATGGAATTCTTGGCATCTGCAAAAGCCAATATCGACTGCAAAAAGCGGGAGGTTACCTTCAACGCAGCTAATGGAGCCCGCGTAACTATAAAAGGTGATCCCTTAAACCCTATTATGCAGTCTATGTCCATCAGGCAGTTAAGTAAGGCTATACGCAAGGATAAGCTACTTGGCATTTGCATCCATTGAGTCAGATGCTAAACAGAAACAAATAGTTGATGAATTGCCAGAAAGCATTGCTAATCTTCTTAGGGAATTTAGTGATCTCTTTCCACACGAGATCCAGAAACTTACTCCCTTCAGAGGGGTGGAATGTGAAATAGCTTTGGAACCAGGTACTAAGCCTACCAGTAAGGCCCCGTACCGTATGAGTCCCCCTGAATTGGCCGAGCTTAAAAAGCAACTTCAAGAGCTATTAAACCTAGGCTTCATTCGGCCTAGTGTTTCACCTTTTGGCGCTCCTATCCTCTTTGTTAAAAAGAAGGATGGCTCCTTGAGGATGTGTATTGATTATCGGCAACTGAATAAGCATACCATCAAAAATCGCTATGCTTTGCCTAGAGCAGACGATCTTATGGACCAGTTGCAAGGGGCCACATACTTCTCCAAGATTGACTTGTGCTCCGGATATCATCAGGTAAGAATTAAAGAGGAGGACATTCATAAATCTGCTTTTCGCACTAGATATGGGCACTATGAGTTTACTGTTATGCCTTTTGGACTAACTAATGCCCCCGCAACTTTCATGCGATTGATGAATGATGTCTTCCGACAATACTTGGATGATTCTGTTGTTATTTTCTTTGACGACATTCTCATCTATAGTAAGACTCTGGAGGAGCACGGGGAACATCTTCGGTTGGCCCTACAAAAGCTAAGACGTCACCAGCTCTTTGCCAAGTTCTCTAAGTGCAAGTTTGCCACTCTGAAGGTGGATTATTTGGGACATGTCATTTCAGCAGAGGGAATTGCTACAGATCCAGCAAAGATAGAGCCAGTAAGGGATTGGCCTATTCCAGGTAATGTTTCAGAGGACCGAAGTTTCTTGGGATTAGCAGGATATTATCGGAAATTTGTTAAGGATTTTACAAAGCATGAGAAGGTAAAGGATTGGATTGAGCATTGGAAGGCAAAAGTCCAGGGAAGTTTTCAGAAGCTTAAGGATGCTTTAACGTCAGCACCAGTCCTCACGTTGCCCGATCCTGAAAAGGATAAACTAGTAGCAACGGATGCCAGTAAGATTGCTACCGGTGGGGTCCTAATGCAGGAGGGGAGGGTTATTGCCTATGATTCAAAGAAAATGAACGAAACTGAGCAGCGATACCCTACCCATGACCAGGAGTTGTTAGCCGTTGTCCGTGCTCTGCGTATATGGAGACACTACCTTCTTGGTAGAAGGTTCCAGCTGGATACGGATCATCAGAGTCTCCGTTATCTAACAACCCAGCCCAATCTCAACCTTCGCCAGAGAAGATGGATGGAATTTCTGGAGGAATATGATTTTGAGATTATGTATAAGCCTGGGAAGCACAATGTGGTTGCGGATGCATTATCGCGCCATCCCTTGGTAACCCGAACCCATTGTAATGCAATTTCCACCCTCACTAGTGAGTTTGGCAAACAGATAGAAAAGACCTTGGCCACAGATCCCGAGTTCCGTGATATATGGGATAGCTTGAATGAGGCACGCACGGATAAAGAACGTGAAGCCTTCTGTTCGTATACGAAAGAGGGCAACTTGTTATATTACAAGGATAAGTTGTGTGTACCTGAGACTTCAGGAGTACGTAAGCTAATTCTCCATGACACGCACAACAGCCCTATAGCTGGACATGCAGGTTTTATGAAGACCTACTTTAAAATCCGCTCCAGTTATTTCTGGCCTTCTATGAAGAAGGACATTGCTAGGTACATTAAGCAGTGTCAGGTCTGTCAGCAAACCAAGGCTGAGCAATTAAGGATTCTAGGAGAGTTGCAACCGCTGGACGTGCCCAATGCTAAGTGGGAAGTGATAACCATGGATTTCATTGTGGGCCTTCCATGTACTCTCCGTGGATATGATGCCTTGATGGTAGTGGTCGACAAATTGTCGAAAATGGCTCATTTCTTGCCATGTCGCACCACGGACACAGCCTTTGATACCGCTCTGCTATTTGCAAAGGAGATCTTCAGATTGCACGGAATGCCACGAGCTATTGTATCTGACAGGGATCCCAAATTCGTAAGTGCATTCTGGAAAGATTTCTTTGCCACCATCCAAACCAAGCTTGCTATGAGTACGGCATATCATCCTCACACGGATGGTCAGACAGAGCGTACCAATCGCATCATAGAGGATATGCTACGAAGGTATGTGTGGAGTAAGCAATCCCAATGGGCTGACTATATTTATCTGGTCGAATTTGCCTATAACAGTATGAAGCAGGAATCTTCCAGAATGTCTCCCTTCATGATAAATTATAGTTATCAATGCCTTACTCCAGACACATGGCATAACCCCGTTTCTAAAGTGGAGGTTTCTCAACAACTCCTCTTGGAAATGCAAGCTTTGGTTGAAGAAGTTCGTGGCTACTTATTGGCTGCACGCAGTCGTCAGAAGAGTGTAGCGGATAAGCACAGAACCCCACGAGTCTTCCAGGTGGGTGAATCGGTTTGGCTTAAGATTAAGGTAAAACAAGCCAAGCTTAAGATTGGTAACTGCAAGAAGCTGGCACCCAGATGGGCTGGGCCGTTCAAAATTACTGAACGTGTTGGGAAACAGGCATATCGCCTGGAATTGCCACCCCGCTTGAAGATCCACAAGGTCTTTCATGTGAGCCTTCTAAAGCAGCACACCCCAGATCCAGATGAGATCTTGGATACACCCACCCTACTTGAAATGACAGAAGAGCATTTAGATATAGTGCCTGAAGCTCTTCTTGATCGAGCATATAAACAGACCAGAAGGACCCAAATGCTGCAATACTTGGTCAAGTGGAAACAATTGCTATTTGAGGATGCTACGTGGGTGATGGAAATAGACCTTGAGAAGCACTATCCGGACCATGCGCGAATCTCAAGGCCGCACCATCAACGATGCTATCAACCCCGCTCCCGGCGGTAAGCTTGAAGGCTTGATTCACCGAGAATCATGCAGTAGAGGGGTAGATGCATCGTACTTGATAATACTACCGATGATGGGATCACCTTCGTGTTCCGTAGGACGTGGTGTACTGTCAATGTGGACATGAGCGCGAATTGCTTGGAAAGCATGTAGTTGATAGGCCGCGTTCATCTTGGCTATAATAGGAACTTCACCATTCCTTACGCTGCAATGAATTGCGAACCATAGGCATGATAGGTTCCCTTGTAGATCGATTTTCTTTTATTCTTATAGGGGGTGGTCCCTTCAACCACAACCTAATTATTTTATCTACATAAGCTGATGTATTGACATGTGCAGGCCAGTGAGCAGTACGTGACCTGCCCATGTATAGAGGGTTGCTGATGACCCGACTTCTCCAGCTTTATTTTGTCTACACGTCTTGTCCTTTTGTTACTCTGATGTTGAGATTGGACTTCGGTCCTTGAACTTTTTGCTTATGATGAGCATGTGAAATGCACCTCGGTGCTTAAACTGTTTCAAACTTTAAAATTTTCAATGTATTACCTTCGGAAATAAGGAATTACCTTCCTTCATAATATAATTTCCTATCTTTGTATCTAACCCCAATGCTGAGGACAGCATTATTTCTAAGGAGGGGAGAATGTGACGTTCCAAGTATTTATATGATATAGGTATAAATACTCTGACACGTCACCCAGTAAAGGTACGCCACCTTGGGGTATTGTAACCTAGGGGGTTGACCTAAAAGGGATTAAATTAGCTATGCTAATTTAATTATTAAGGATAATAACCTATAATTAAGGAATTAATATCTAAGTGGATTAATTAAGCTAATTAATGGTTTGGGAAGGCGCCACCTGGCCAAACTCGATTGGCCAGCATGGGGAATGCTAATTGGGGCCATCAAGGTGGATCACTACCCCCATCTCACCCAAAATCGACCCAGAAGAAGGAGCAGCTGAGCGCCCAAGTACCTGGAACTGTTGCTGATCACCCCGTGGTTGCTGAACACCCAGATTCTGAGAGATGGAGGCGCCTCATGACAACGGATCAAGTCGAAACTCGGGTCAAAAGATAATCTAGTTGACATCTTTAAGGATAGGGCTTCAGTTAAGTCCTTTGAGTCTTCTCTGGTTGTTCTTACTTAGGATTAACCCTTCTTTGGTATTTAAGATTACATTTCAATTATGGATTACGTATGATGGATGGATGGATGTGTATATGAAAGTAGCTCTGTTAAACTTCCATAAAGCAGGGATTAGAGGGGGGTAGAGACCTCTGTGCCATATGCTTTAGTATGCTCCTAGTAGCTCCTTTAATTCGCAATTAATGCGGCCTGTGCACAAGAGACCACCGAGTCGTGGATGCTATGGAATTGCTTAGCACCAGATAAGGGACGCAGTGGTGAAGTGGGGGTGGGGTCTTGCACGAACATAAAAGGCTCCTGAGACTCCTACAGTGGGCTAGGCCTGATAGCCGGTCACGTAGAGGGCCGGGTATGGGTCTGACACTCCCTGGGCGCAGAGGTGTGACCCGTATGGGGCACCCTGTGCTTTGAGTAGATTTAGGGTGAGTAAGTCGGGTATGGATACGGGGGTCATTGATGCAGTACGTATTCTCTAGCTCACGCATGGAACCACTGTGATCCTGGAAGGGGACGCTTACCTAACCTGCCTCATCGGACGGGGCTTCATGAACCCTGGAGTAGGCTCGAAGGGTGATACCTTGAGTCTGTGTCTCCAGAAGGCTATAGTGACGCCATAGCATGATTGGACTCATCTGCAAAGTGTGCACAGGAGGGGCGGATGGAGTGGATAACCCTAGCCGATGTTCTATGCCAGCCAACGCCATGCCAAGATTCGGTCTGCTGATCTCTTGAGACCTAACCGTCAGTCGATCCTCACTGGAGTCTGAGCCGGGGTAGAACCATGGGTTTGGGGCATTTTCCCTAGTATTAAATGCATATTCTTTGTTGTTGTCACTTGGATGGATGTGCCACCCTTCGTGGTGGTATTTTATGATATGATTATGCTGTGTGCTAACCTTGTACACGCTTCTGCGACATAGGAGCCCCATTGAAGGCGTGGGCCGAATGACCCCTCTGTGTCCTTCACTCGAGCATCTCTCTATGGATGGCCCGAGTTATACGGAGGGCCCTGCTCGTGGCGAGTTGGTCGCCATGGGAGGGGAAAGTCCCCGTATGTATATGTCCGAGTGTCGTATATGTTCAGGGAGCGTCACAGATACATTGTTTTTGTATGGAGTTGAGCTTTGATACATAACATATTGGAATGGCAGCAACAAATAGTGTTGAGTCTATGTGGGCATTATCTGTAAATTCTTTGTAAATTCTTTCGTGGCATTAGTGTCTCCAACTTTCTTCCACAGATATGCTGAGGATTGTTTCTTAAGGTATTCCATTGGTTCCATTAGTTTTTTTCTTAGTTGCTCAGGTTTGAATTTTTTAATCACGAGCTTATTTACATCATATTATGTTTGCTTTAGAGCTAAACAAGCTAAAATGAGTTGATATTGTCGGCATTCATTCAAATTGTTTGGAATAGCAGTAGATTATAAAAACATGGGAAGCAATCTTCGTAACCAAACTTTGGGGTCATGCAAGAATATACCTTTTTGAATATGCAAGAGTTTGATTCAAGTCTTAATACCATCTCAAGATCTGTTAGATTCATTTGGATTTGATATTTTAGCTTTGCTATGCGTTTAGAAGGCAATGCATGCTACTATCTATTGCAATGCACATGATGAATCAAAATGCTTTAGCAAAAACACGTGGACAATGCTAGGCACACACAACATGAAAGCAATGCAATACGAAAACAACAACATGGTTGATCATACACATGCTACATACGCTAGCACTACACTATACAGAAGACACGACGACTATTATATTTCCATTTTTTGGGTTGCCCCTAGGGGGGCAAACCCTTGTTTATGTGGGTTTTTGGCATATCCTAGGTATATGCTAGAATATCCCTAGAATATGCTGGTGATTGCTACAAACCTATTTTTCCTTGTAAATTCTCGGTCACCTGCATTGTGGGTCCGGGATGCTTGAACCAGATGAGGCCATGTTCATCAGCATTCTAAATGCATGCACTACCAGAGCTTCAATGAAAGCTGCAAGAGTTTAAGTTATACATCTTTCACTGGTCTGTGTAGTACTGTTGTTGGGTTGGGTTGCTGTAGGCCTATTCTTTTGGTGGATTCAAAAGTAATTTTGGGAATTGTTGTTGGACGTATAGTTGCCATCTTTTGTCTCATATTTGTGGTGATCAGATTTAGGATGATCTTGAAGCAAGAGAGCATGTCTCTTTTGGCATAACAAAAGGCCAACCTAAATGCTCTGCCTGATTCTAGCCTCTCCATCAGCAACACTGACAAATTCAAGGAACCCTTGAGCATCAACATTGCTACCTTTGAAGTCCCTTTGTCCAGGCTCACATTTGCAGATATTCTTTTGGCCAATTTCTGTAAAACCAACATCATTGGAGATGGAGGATTTTAAACTGTTTATAAAGCAATTCCTCCTGATTCGTGCGCAGTTGTTGTGAAGAAACTTAGCTAGGCTAAAAATCAAGGTAACAGGGAGTTCCTTGCAGAGATGCAAACTCTTGGTAAAGTTAAGCACAGAAACCTTCTCTCCCTTTTTGGGTATTACTCCCTGGCAGATGAAAAGTATCTTTTTTATGAATGGCAGAGGAAGTGGATAAGAAGGTAATCTATAAATATCTTAATTCCATGTTGTACTAGGAAATTCTAGTCATGCTGTTGTCAATAAGTCTATTCATCTCCATTTATACTTTCTTAAGACGCTTCTGCCAACGTTGCAACAAAACCTAGCAACTCAAAGATTATCAGGCCTGATTTTATTGGTGTTTTGTTCTGCGGTTGACATCAATACATCTGGTAAATGGACATCTTTGCGGTGATCTAGGGAAATATGTCTCAGCATTGCTTCTATCTCTATCGTTGGTGCTGCATTTTGTACCATATATGAATGTTCCATCCAAAATTGACCTGGTTAAAGCTATGGAAAACTAGGTGTTTTTTATGTTCTACATCTTTAAACTAATGATATATCCTTGCTCTATGGTGTTGTTAGACTACGTGTTTGGACAATGTCCTTATTGCTTTATGATTTTTTGTTTATTAAAATACATTTTTTTTTGTAGAAGGCTAGCATAAGAGTAATCTCGATAATTATAGGATATAGAGCTAGGTACGAATTTGCTAGGTTCGAGATTTTACTTTAATTGTAGAAATGGTATCTAACCTTAAACAGACAATGAAAGCATTCTAGCTTCTATTTCTATGTGGTTGTATTTGCAGCATACAACTTGGAGTTCTACACGGACATACAATGACTTACATTCTAGAAAATACAACTTGGAGTTCTACAAGGACATACACTGACTTACAATCTAGAAAATACAGGCCGGTGTATGAAGTTGCGAGTTAATATTTTTCCTTATCCAGGCTTACATTTAATATTATTGGCTTCATAGAACTTACAAAGAGTTATGCGGTTATTGAAGACTATTCATTATTCTACTTTAACATGCTTAGAAATTTAATTCGCAAGGGTATTGCATCATTCCCTCTAACTATAAGCTAGAGATTGTGCAAGTGATTACATCTTGAACTTAAGCTACTGGAATCCAACAACACATCTAGGCTATAAGTTAAGGACTCGAGCATTCTTACATCATATTGATACCATTCTTACACCATATCAATGAAATTTCAAATTAGCACTCTTGGTCTTGGTCATTCACTGGTCCAAACTTAAAACATAGAAATTGCACTGCACCGCACCCCCTACATCAATGCTCATATATGGCTACGATCTCTAAAGGTGTCATATCTAGGTCTTGGAATTGTTGTTGATGCTTTAGAACATAAAAACAACAAGTAACGCCTCTTCCTACAAAGTATGTAAAGCTGCAGGCAAAAAGAATAATAAAAATCTCATGTCAGGAATCTCAAGTCATTAGCACCATGCTAGAAACGCTTGGTCCATGCACAATTCATAAACAAAGGAAAATAAGACAACACAAAACAAAATCCCCCTTTCAAACCATTAATAACCCCAAACACATCAAATGACCCAACAAGAACCATGAAACGAAACGTCAGCAAGAAACATGAAAACACACTCTCGGGCCACCGAAGGGCAACCCTCCGTGCGCAGCACCTTGTTTTTTTTTTTTATGAACGTGGGCCTTTATTACTCAAAAGAATACAAAGAGTACATGGGGAACTCAAAACCCAGTGGAGAAGATGTCCACTAGAGCAACACTACCCACCACATACATAATACAGAAAAGCAGAGAATACATATCACCATAAGCACAACTGACTATGAGTAAGTCTGAATCTGAAGATATTGCTCCCAAATAATACTCTTGACGTCATCCTTTAAGGAAGAGCACTTGTACGCCTTTACAATGCGACTACGAGCATCGCTAAGCACTTATGTATCTGAAAAGACCCGTCCCTTGAAGATGAGGAGATTTTGTCTCTTCCAGATGGACCAGATGATCCAAACAGATGCTAAGTGGAAAGCCCTCTTTGTGAACTTGTCCCAAGAACTAGGATAGACTGACAATATGACATGCTAACTATTCAAGTCACAATGGAAAAGGCTCAAAGGCCACTGTCAAGCAAGTCGAACATGGTGACACAAGAAAAAGTAGTTCTCAATTGTCTCATTCCTCTGCATGCAAAGAGGGCAGATCACTGAGACTTCTGGACAAAATCTATGAACAACAGTCTTTAGCCGCATGCATCTATAAATGATCTGCCACCATAAGATAGATAGCTTAGGATGGAGCAATTTATCCTATACCCATCGCCAGATTGCTTTCCGATGAGGCTCAGGGATAACTAAAGGCCACTTTGGCGATGGAGGCAACACTTCAGGATGAAGCATGACCACATACATCGAGTGCACCAGGTGATCCTCCTTAACACTGCCATGAACCACCCAGAGCTGGGGAGCCACGTCTTGTGGATGTGGAGGAAGAAAAGTAGCTACTTTTTCCTAAATGCCACGTCTCAACGAAGGAGGAGGAACTTCAATTTGAACTCATTCCACGTCAACAATCTTGTCTCATTATACTATGCAAATACTGTGAGCACACGACTGCTCGCCATCGACGCTGCATCAATGGATGGACAGAAGAGACCAGGGGACGATCCGCCTGGCCGTCACCCAAAGGGATTCACCAACAACTGGCTGTAGGATCTTGTGGGCCATCGGATGGAACTAAAACAAAGTGCGCACAGTCTTTCAAGCAGCTAGCAACCCCTTGAGGAAAGAAGATGCATTAGAATATGGAGAAAGTAGATAGAATAATGCCCATGGGAGGAATGGCTTAATGGATGGAGAGCCAAAGGAAATGCACATATGTAAAGACTGATGAATGAGACGTAGACCTGGGGAATTATCAGTATTATTTAAAATCCGCCATATGAACTTAGAAATCAGCATCTTGCTCTGGAGAAGAAAGTGAATCATCCCCAGTCCCCCACAAAGTTTAGGCATAATGCACCTCGCCCAACTAATTTTAACATCAGCTCCTTCTTCAGTGCCAGTTCCTGACAGTACGAACAATGAGCTGCATCTTTGTCTGTGGTGTAAGCAAGATGGATGCCATATAGACATGTGTACTACTCAGAACTGATGAAAGGTTTGAAGGCACTTGAATACAACAATTTAATGTCTAGCAAGATTGAAACTTTCAAGACTTTATTGCATCAATCAAGTTTGAGTACAAAACTTATTCTAGTGGAAAGCCAAATTGTGGTCACTAATTTCCACTAGATAAGTTACAAGCTCAATCCAAAAATGCTCTCTTCAAATTTCATAAGAGCTCTAAGTTCATAGCTATGATCAAATAAGGTGGCTAGTAGAATCAAGCAATTATCCACTTAATAATGATTTCACCTTGTACCATTGAAAATTCCTGTAGCTAATACACTGTTCCAAGGGTATTGACCCGAATACTGTTGCAAAGTTGACTGGGCCTTTGATGGTGGAATCCGGCACCGATCTTCACCTCTCTGATCGTCACCACACCAGATCAAATGCGAAGGATGTTTCTTCGGCTTCTATCTTGAATCCCCGACGGTGACGGCATGAGTTCAGCTTGCTAATCTCATACGACAAGCATTATTATTGTTTTGCAAATATCCCACAGGACAAGTTCTGAAACGATCTTCCTTTAACCATTGAATTAATTTCCCTTTCAATGTTCAACAAGATATATCAACGACCATTAAACATCATGCAATATTAATTTACATTTAACCACTTAACCATTTCCCTTTGTACCTTAGTTGTAGATCTTTAAGCAGCCTCATACTCTTCATAAGCAAAGATCTACTTTCTGGAAGCGTGTAAGAGAGTTTGGCATATCTACTGCCACTGCTTCTCATAGATAGCCCTTTTCAGAAGTAATTGAATGCAAGTAATAAATTTGAATTTATCTACTTCCACTGCTTCTCATAGGTAAGAATAGACTTATTAGCTGAATTCCCATCACTCCTCCTTCAGCTTATAAGTCTGCATTCCTGATATATTCAGCTCAGCCTTAAATCCATTGTATTTGCTTTCAGAGAGAGCTTTTGTAAAAATATCTGGAACTTGCTTGCTGGTATCCACATAGTGCATTTAAATTAACTTCTTTTCAGCCAGCTCTCGTATAAAATGTATACTTAGCTCTATGTGCTTAGTTTTGTCATGTTGCACAGGATTTTTTACTATAGCCATACAACTTTGACTATCTGTCCAAATTGTTGTAGGATCTATTTGTTCACAGTTTAGTTCCTGCAGCAGCCTCCTTAACCAAACTATTTCTCTAGCTACTAGTGATGATGCAGCATACTCTGCTTCTGCAGAGCTCATAGCTACTGCTGCTTGTTTTTTACATCTCCAGGCAATTACACCTCCTCCTAAAAATATGGCATAACCTGAGGTTGACCTTCTAGTTGAGAGATCGCCTCCCCAATCTGCATCACTATAGCATGACATTGTTAGGTCAGTTGAATCAAAGCATATTCCCTGTTCTTGAGTGCCTTTTAAGTATCTCAATACTCGTTTGGCTGCTTCCCAATGCTTTCTTGTGGCATCATGATTCCTTCTACTCAATATATTTACAGCATAAGCAATATCTGGGCGTGTGCTGTTTGCTAGATATAGTAAGCAACCAACCAAAGCTCGATAAGGAACATTTGCCATTTCAGCAACACATGCATCTGTAGATTCCTGAATGTCTGTAAGCCTGTGTCCAGGTGTCATGGGAATTTTTGCAGTTTTAGCATCCATCAAATTAAACCTTTTAAGCATATTCTCTATATGCTTGCTTTGATGTAGCTTAAGCCACTTTTGCTCTGTTTCTAATCACCTCAATTCCTAAGAATTTTCTTAGCTCCCCTAAATCTGTCATTTGAAACCTGGACTTTAGAATGTTCTTGCATTTGTTTAGAATATTCAATGAGCTGGATACCATGATACGGTCATCAACATAGAGAGCAATCATACAATATTCTTCATTCTGCTCATACCTATATAGATTACCATCATTTTGAAGCTTGTAAAATCCTTGTTCTTGCAGAAATTGGTTCATGCAAAGGTACCACTCCCTTGGGGGCTGTTTTAATCCATAAACAGCCCTATTTAACTTCCAAACCAATCCTTACCTTGCTCATACCCTGGAGCTTGCTTCATAAATGCTTCCTCCTCTAAAGTTGCATTTAGAAATGCTGACTTAACATCCATATGGTGTATTTCTAACTTCATGGCATTAGCTATGGCCAATAGTGTCCTAATACTTGTCAATTTAACTATAGGGGAATAGGTTTCATCATAATCCCTTCCATTTTTCTGTGTAAAGCCCTGGGGAACGAGTCTCGCTTTATATTTCTTTGTACCATCTGGATTTAATTTAATTTTGAAGAGCCATTTACTACCAATGACATTATGCTTACCATCCGATTTTACAAGCTCGTATGTCTTAGTTTCCTTAAATGACTTAAGTTCATCATTCATGGCTGCTGTCCACTTATCCTTGTCAGCACTTTTCTGTACATCTGCAAAGCTTTGAGGGATCACTTCATCTTCTAGAATTGCCATAACATATTCATGGCTAATTGTCTTGATCTGACCCCTCCTGCTCCTTCCCATTTCATCCCTGCCATATGGTTGATCTCCAAGCTTAGCTTCCTCTACAAGTTTTTCAGCCTGGGTTTTTCTTTTCTTCTTTTCCGGTTGAGTTTTAGTAGGTTCTAGATTCTCTTCCTCTAACTCAGGAACATTTTCAGTTTGTAGTTCAGGGGCATTTTCTGATATTGGTTTTTCTACCTCATTTGTCTCTTCTTGCATTTCTGATTCTATGTCATCTTCTTCTTCAAACCTTGGGATTTGTTCAGGTTTGTCTAGTTGAACTTTAACTCCCTTTCTGAATTTATGTTTGTACAACACTTTCTCATTAAATAGAACATCCCTGCTAATTCTGATTTCCTTAGACTCAGGCAAATAAATTCTATAGCCCTTTGATTCTTTGTCATATCCCACGAGGAAACCTTTTTCAGCTTTGCTATCTAACTTTTTCCTTACCTCTGATGGCACATGCACATAGGCCATACAACCAAATACTTTGTATTTCTCATAATTCAATTCTTTTTCTGGCTCCCATAATTGTTTGGGAATATTTCCATGCAAGCTTACAGATGGTAGCATGTTCTGGATTTCCACAGCAGTATATAATGCTTCTTCCCATAAATAGTTAGGCAACCCACTTTCCTTCAGCATTGATCTAACAGCATCCAGTATTGTTCTATTTTTCCTTTCTGAGACACCATTTTGTTGTGGAGAGTATCTACAAGTTAATTGTCTCTTGATTCCATGTGCTATGCAGAAAGTTTTAAATTGATTTGAGAGGTATTCTCCTCCACGATCTGATCTGATGCATTTTACTTTGAGTCCTGTCTCTCTTTCCATTTCTATCACATACTGCTTAAAAGCACTTAAAGCTTGGGATTTTTTCTTTAGACAATATGTGGTGCACATTCTAGTATGGTCATCAGTGAAGGTTATGAAGTATTTCTTATGAGTTCTACTTCTGACATTTAGAGGGCCACATAGGTCTGAATGTATCAATTCAAGCTTTTGTTGTGCTCGATATTTTCTTTTATGAAAGGGCAACCTGTTTAGCTTTCCTAGAGCACATCCTTCACATATAAAGTCATTTGTATCTTCTGAATTTATATGCCTTTGCTTATGTAAGTATCTCAGTTTTTTATGATTGGTGTGAGCTAGTCTATTGTGCCATATTTCCAATCCAACTTCTTGAACTGCATTGACAGAATGATGCACAGTATTTTCCAGCCCATACAAATTTCCCACACGTTTGCCATAAGATTTTATTTCATTTTCCTTCATAATATTACACTGATCAGTGTCAAACACAACCTTAAATCCCAAGTCACACAACTGACTAACTGATATCAAGTTTTTAATAATCCCTGGCACACAAAGAACATTCTGAATGTTTACAATATTTCCTGCTAAGTCTATTAGCTGCAATAAACCTTTCCCTTGAACATCTTGCAAGGCTCCATTTCCAACCTGAATTTTCCTTGAGTTTGCACATGATATGTTCTTCAGGAAATCAGCATTTTGCACTATTGATCTCTCAGCTCCACTATCAACTATTAAATGATCAGATTTGTTAGTGCACACATCCTCATTAATAATTGCAAATTCAAGCGATACCTCATCCTCATCTGCATCATTTGGTTTGGTCTTATCCTCTTGCTCTCTTGTTACATAAGCTCTCTCATGGCCTCGACCTCTGCTTGCTCTACCAGATCTTGCTGAGCTAGTCTCTCCCCTGCCTCTTGCAGATTTGCCAAAATTTTTGGGAGTGGGACATTTAGATGCCACATGTCCTCTACCTCCACATGTATAGCAGTTGAAATCTTTTCTGAGTTTTGGGCATTCATTTTTATAATGGCCTGTCTCATGGCAATTGTAGCATACAATTTTATCCCTCTTCCTGAGTAATAAAATTTCAGGAGTTTCTTCTGCTTGGCTTTGCTTTAGAATTTTCCTTTGTTCCCATTCTGTTCTTAGGATATTTTCTGCCTCCTCTCTTGACTTACTGGAATTTCTAATGAATAAGGCTAGGGTTTCATTTTCTCCAATAGCCCTGGATATTTGCAACACCTGGCTTCTTTCTGATATGACAACCCCAGCCCCATTCAAATCAGCAATAAGATTATCAAACTTATTGAAATATTCAGTTATATCCTCATCTTCCTTCAGTTTTAGCCCCCTTAGTTCATTCTCAAGCAGATCTATTTGTGAGGAGGTTTTCTCCCCATAATGTTTAAGCAAAAACTTCCACATATCTCTAGGACTTAGAGACCTCAACTTCAAGCGTATTGTAGGACTAACCTTACATGTAATGATGCCTTGTGCCTCCCTGATTTTAGCTTGCAGAGACTTTCCTCCAGTAGCAGCAATAGAGCTGCCTCCTGCTCCAGATGCTCCAGCACCTCCTCGTACACCTGCTGGTGTTGCAGTCCCTGTTGCAGACTGCCCTACAGCTCCAACAACTGAATCAGCTGAAGCTGTTCTCATTAGTACACCTGTACCTGCAACTCCTGCTGGATCAACCAGCTCCCAAAGGTCCTCCACTTCCAAGATGTGAGTAATGGCATCTTTCCAAACTTGGAAACCTGGACCTCCTTTGTAAACCTCTACCGTGTTTAACAAAGATGCACCAAATCTGCTAGACATGTTAATCAGGCTCTGATACCACTGAAAGGTTTGAAGGCACTTGAACACAACAATTTAATGTCTAGCAAGATTGAAACTTTCAAGACTTTATTGCATCAATCAAGTTTGAGTACAAAACTTATTCTAGTGGAAAGCCAAATTGTGGTCACTAATTTCCACTAGATAAGTTACAAGCTCAATCCAAAAATGCTCTATTCAAATTTCATAAGAGCTCTAAGTTCATAGCTATGATCAAATAAGGTGGCTAGTAGAATCAAGCAATTATCAACTTAATAATGATTTCACCTTGTACCATTGAAAATTCCTGTAGCTAATACACTGTTCCAAGGGTATTGACCCGAATACTGTTGCAAAGTTGACTGGGCCTTTGATGGTGGAATCCGGCACCGATCTTCACCTCTCTGATCGTCACCACACCAGATCAAATGCGAATGATGTTTCTTCGGCTTCTATATTGAATCCCCGACGGTGACGGCATGAGTTCAACTTGCTAATCTCATACGACAAGCATTATTATTGTTTTGCAAATATCCGATAGGACAAGTTCTGAAACGATCTTCCTTTAACCATTGAATTAATTTCCCTTTCAATGTTTAACAAGATATATCAACGACCATTAAACATCATGCAATATTAATTTACATTTAACCACTTAACCATTTCCCTTTGTACCTTAGTTGTAGATCTTTAAGCAGCCTCATACTCTTCATAAGCAAAGATCTACTTTCTGGAAGCGTGTAAGAGAGTTTGGCATATCTACTGCCACTGCTTCTCATAGATAGCCCTTTTCAGAAGTAATTGAATGCAAGTAATAAATTTGAATTTACCTACTGCCACTGCTTCTCATAGGTAAGAATAGACTTATTAGCTGAATTCCCATCAACTGACTTTGCCACAGTTACGCGGCCAGCCATGGATAACTTAGCCGTGGACCACCAGAACAAATGCCTTTCCAACCCCTTAATAATAGCATCCTATACCAACTAGAATGCCCAGAAGCCTAGTTGCCATCCCATGAGGAAGAACCTTCATGGAATTGCAACCACAGAAGACGGCACTGGAGAGTCTAGGGCCCACAAGGCAGTACATTTTTTTCATCCCACAAAGATACCAGAAGCCAAAGAGAAAATGTTCAACAAGGAAATGGCATTCTGCAAATTCTGCTCATCAGCCATTAAGAACAAGAAATTGTCGTCTGCATACTGATTACAAATCTCCTGTGAACCATTATTCATGGGAAGACCATACAAGATGCCTTCTTGCACTGCAAGAGAGAATACCCGAGAAAGAATCTCTGCCACAATTGTAAAAAGTGGTGGTATCAAAGGACAGCCCTGGCGAATGCCACGTCCCACCTGAAAAAATGCCGATGGTTCCGCTTGAAAAAGAACTGAAAAATGAGCAGAATAATGAAGTTTCATAATATCTATTGCGAACTGAGCATCAAAATCAAGACGTCAGAGGCACTGCTCCAGGAAACTCCAGTCAACACTGTCATATGCTTTTGCAAAGTCAAGTTTCAAGTGTACAATGGGGTAACCATGCATTCTAGCCTAATAGAGACCCTCATAAGCTGCTGCCACATTATTCAAGATACACCGACGAGGGAAGAAACCTGGCTGTGTGGAAGAGATGGACTCAGTAAGCATGCCACAAAGCTTCTGAGCAAAAGCTTTAGTAAAGATCTTGTACACTGAGGAAACAACAAAGCATCAATCGTTGGAACCTGAACTGGATCGAAAGCTTCAGATATGCCATTTTTAGGCCTTGCCTCCACGATCCAAGAATTTGCATGGGCAGATCTCTTGCTACTTCTTTTGAAGATGACAGATCTGGTAGCCATAACTAAACGGGGAGGGGGAGGGAGGGGAGGGGGCATGTGTCATATTCATGGTGGAAATTCGAAGGTGCACATTTGTTTGCCATGGCAACCTTTGATCAGCTCTATTCTGCTCTATGTGGTGCTATTATACTCTATTTAATCTGCTATGTTCTACTCTACTGTGTAGTTATGGGGGCGAGATTTTGACACTTCTTTTTGTCTTGATCCTAGCATTTCATGTCGCCCTCTTTTCCTTCCCCCACAAACTCTACAAAGCTTTGCTCCTTTTTTATATCTACAGCTTCCGACTCTCCATGATCGATTTTGCCAATGAAAAAAGGATTCTTTTTCTCAAAGATATATTGCATTCTCTAGCTACCTAGAGTTTTCTAAAACTGCTTTGTGATCTTCCAACAACCCAAGAATCTTTGCTAAGAACTATAAAAGAACTATAAGAAGATATGATTTTAATCTATAATCTGGAGAACTGTAATGAAGCTCCGAATCTATTTAAGATGCAAAGAACATTCAAACATTTGAAATGCCCCAATTTTTAAGAATATTTCAAGAAACCAAAGCATCAATCATTTTTCTTTTTTTGATGAACGTGGGTTTTTATTGCTCAAAAGAATACAAAAAGTACATGGGGGACTCAAAACCCAGTGGAGAAGATGTCCACTAGAGCAACACTACCCACCACATACATAACATAGAAAAGCAAAGAATACATATCACCATGAGCACAACTGGCTATGAATAAGTCTAAACTCAAGATATCGCTCCCAAATGATACTTTTGACGTCATCCTTTAAGGAAAAACACTTGTATGCCTTTACAAGGCGACTACGAGCATCGCTAAGCACTTGCATATCTGAAAAGACATGTCCCTTGAAGATGAGAAGATTTTGTCTCTTTCGGATGGACCAGATGATCCAAGCGGATGCTAAGTGGATAGATAGATAGATGCCCGAGAAGAAATGAACTCATTTAGGAAAGAGAGCAGTAATTAAGAATGGTTTAATCCATAGATCCTCTTTGCCAACTTGTCCCAAGAACTAGGATAGACTGACAATAGGACCTGCTGACTATTCAAGTCACAATGGAAAAGGGTCAAAAGCCACTGCCAAGCAGTCGAACATGGTGACACAAGAAAAAGTAGTGCTCAATTGTCTCATTCCTCTGCATGCAAAGAGGGCAGATCACTGAGACTTCTGGACAAAATCTATGAACAGCAGTGTTTACCCGCACGCATCTATGAATGATCTGCCACCATAAGATAGATAGCTTAGGATGGAGCAATTTATCCCATACCCATCGCCAGATTGCTTTTCGATGAGGCTCAGGGATAACTAAAGGCCACTTTGGCGATGGAAGAAACACTTCAGGATGAAGCAGAACCGCATACATCGAGTGCACTAGGTGCCCCTTCTTAACACTGCCATGAACCACCCAGAGCTGGGGAGCCACGTCTTGTGGATGTGGAGGAAGAAAAGCAGCTACTTTTTTCCAAATGCCACAGTCCCAACGAAGAAGGAGGAACTTCAATTTGAACTCATTCCACGTCAACAATCTTGTCTCATTATACCATGCAGATACTGTGAGCACATCGGATGCTCGTCATTGACGCTGCGTCAATGGATGGACAGAAGAGACCAGGGGACGATCCGCCTGGCCGTCACCCAAAGGGATTCACCAACAACTGGCTGTAGGATCTGTGTGGGCCATCGGATGGAACTGAAACAAAGTGCGCACAGTCTTCCAAGCAGCTAGCAACCCCTTGAGGAAAGAAGATGCATTAGAATATGGAGAAAGTAGATAGAATAATGCCCATGGGAGGAATGGCTTAATGGATGGAGAGCCAAAGGAAATGCACATATGTAAAGACTGATGAATGAGACGCAGACCTGGGGAATTATCAGCATTATTTAAAATCCGCCATATGGACTTAGAAATCAGCACCTTGCTCTAGAGAAGAAAGTGAATCATCCCCAGCCCTCCATAAAGTTTAGGCATAATGCACCTCTTCCAACTAATTTTAACATCAGCTCCTTCTTTAGTGCCACCCCAAATAAAGTTCCTGACAGTATGAACAATAAGCGGCATCTTTGTCTGTGGTGTAAGCAAGATGGATGCCATATAGACATGTGTACTACTCAGAACTGACTTTGCCACAGTTACACGGCCAGCCATAGATAACTTAGCCGTGAACTTAGCCATAGACGCTTCTCCAGATGAGAGGTGTATACCAACTGGAATGCCCAGAAGCCTAGTTGCCTTCCCATCAGGAAGAACCTTCCATGGAAATGCAACCACAGAAGACGGCACTGGATAGTCTAGGGCCCACAAGGCAGTACACTTTTGCCATCCCACAAAGGTACCACAAGCCAAAGAGAAAATGTTCAACAAGGAAATGGTATTCTGCATCTGCTCATCAGCCATTACGAACAAGAAAGTGTCATATGCATACTGATTATAAATCTCCTGTGAACCATTATTCATGGGAAGACCATGCAAGATGCCTTCTTGCACTGCAAGAAAGAATACCTGAGAAAGAATCTCCGCCACAATTGTAAAAAGTAGTGGTGCCAAAGGACAGCCCTGGCGAATGCCACGTTCTACCTGAAAAAATATCGATGGTTCCGCTTGAAAAAGAACTGAAGAATGAGCAGAATAATGAAGTTTCATAACGTCTGTTGTGAAATGAGCACCAAAACCAAGACGTCAGAGGCACTACTCTAGGAAACTCCAGTTAACACTGTCATATGCTTTTGCAAAGTCCAGTTTCAAGTATACAATGGGGTAACCATGCATTCTATCCCAATAGAGACCCTCATATGTTGTTGCCACATTATTCAAGATACACCGACGAGGCAAGAAACCTGACTTGTGGAAGAGATGGACTCAGTAAGCACGCCACAAAGCTTCTGAGCAAAAGCTTTAGCAAAGATCTTGTACACTGAGGACAACAACAAAGCATCAACCATTGGAACCTGAAATGGATCAAAAGCTTCACATATGCCATTTTTAGGCCTTGCCTTCAGTAGTAGGATGATAATACTACCAAAGGATTGTCTGAGGTGGATGTCTGGTCTAGGTTTAACTAGTTTAGGCCGGCTTTTTTTTTAGACACTTCATCACATTGGAGATATCCGATGTTATCCTTTACATATTTCTATTTGTCTGAGTGTTTATGTAAGATCCTAAGCTTCTACTCAGCAAAAATATAGATATCTGGCAGTCTGCTTTATACGTTATTGGATGATAAAAATCATAAATAAATGATAATATTAAACTAAAGATATTATATTTGTCAGGATACATATGATAAGGAGGAGGAATATGAAATACTATCTCCAAAATGGATAGTAGGTGTTTGATGTAGAAATCTGCAAATGCAGACAAAAATAATGTCGGCCATTAGGCCTACTATACATAATGCCAGTTGGCTATACAATTATGTCGAAACGACAGCACAATGCTTTTTGGCAGTTTGCCATATTTAATCTAGAAGTCTGGAATATCCGAGTGGATATCATCAACGCTTATCAAATTTAGAATCTCCTAACATGTTTAGTTGAGACACTAACAGGAACTTTGTACAAAAGCTGCTACAATTCCTAAATCTGAAATAAGCAAGGTATGCTTTAAATTGCTTATTCTTATGGGATGTGGTCTAACCCTTGCTCTGACAGTAGGGGTTTGCCATCCCCATGGTCACAGATTATAAATTTATGGTTGGTTAACCTGCAAGTTCATCTTTGGATAAATACTGATGTGTTTTCAAACCATGGTGGTTATATTCAAATCGAGCATGTTTTGCACATTAATAAAGAGTTTATCCTTTGGCTTTCTAAGAAATAATGGCTGTGTATAATAGTGGTGAAGATAGCCCGATGTTTGAAAATAATGGCAGATAAATTTTATATTTTATAATGGTGCTTTGAGTCTAATTTTTACTGCTCAATGATGGGCACGTTTGACAGTTTCCTTTGACTAGAGTAGGTCTTAGGGAAAAGTTGAATGATTGAATGAAAAGTGCAAGTCTAATGGTTTTTTACGGATGCCCTAATCTTGACCGGCTACATGCAGCGGCTAGTCTTGATCTCTAGCCCGGATCTCCAAGGTTTAGAAACATAAGCCCCAAATATGGGCAATGATTTTCACGGACGAGAATCCGACACAGGGTTTTTTTGGAGCAACGATTTTGGGGTTTCCTTAAGAATGGTTCTTTTTGTTATACCCAGATCTGTGAACACCTAATGATTCTGTAGCAGGGCTTTGTAGCAAGGCTAGGCATGCAATAGGGGCTGCTCGATTGGGGGCTGACCCTCTACATGTGCTTTGACCAGAAGATATGTTAGGTAAGCTTGCTAAATTGAATGCTTAAAAAGTAGAGCAGGCAATACAGATGGCTTTTGATAGATGGATTCTGCTTGGTTCCAGTTTATTTAGCCTTAATATGGTATAAGACATGCAAATAAGATTCCAAGTGGATGCCTAGATGCCTTGAAGTTTGTTTGAGATGCATTTGTTGCCCAGGAACTATATAGTCTGGTTGCACATGTCTTATATCAGATTTCAAGTGGATTCATGTTCCAGTTTTGGATGATGATACCCAATTTTTCTCTTCTATTGATTTTGTGTTTACGGCCTTCTCTTCAAATCAAGAGATATGTTCACACATGGGCAACGTTTCATCTCAGAGACCAAATGGCAGGAGGACTCCATTTTGAGGCACTTAAACAGAATGTCTACAAAGACTATGTTAAAAAACCAAATGGCAGGAGGACTCCATTTTGAGGCACTTAAACAGAATGTCTACAAAGACTATGGTAGCAAATGCCAAGAAGATGACTTCTACATAGAATGCTGGTGAAGCACAGGATGAGGATGATGCTTTGGACATCTATCAGGTTTTGTGATGTCAAAATTCTGATTTTTCTAGATTAGTATGTCTAAAGAGTAAGATCATAGATGCAGGAAGATTCTATCTAAATGCTTAACCACAGAGTTGCTTACCCCGTAAGAATGCAACATAGAGTATGATATCTATTGCTTTATCCAACACACGAAGACCCTTTGTGTCCCCAGCACCCCATCTTACATACAAATCTTTTCCCTTCTCAATCATCGTTTCAGATATATTGTGCAGGTGACAAGAGTAATGCACCTTGCCTACGTCTTTCATGCAGTATCCCAGCATGCCCTCGAAGCAGTGCAACTTGTTATTCTCGAGGGCCTTGCACACTAAGATAATGCCGGCTGGCTTAGAGAGCCAATTAAAATCCCTTTTGACAGCTTCGTTTAGGGCCGTCGGAGTCTTGTAGCGCGCTCTAAGCACGGCCTGCACATGAAGGTGATCGACCGAAGATCCCCTCTCTAGGGCAACTGCACCAGCAAGGCATCTCCTATCACAAAAGGAAGAAAGGGCATCAAAGAAGCTACGGGGAACATCCTGACCAGACAAGGCCAGTGTGACAGAAACACCTATTGCATCCCAATTATGTGCAAGGTTAGGCATCGCAGGAGCAGGCATCCAGGAAGTCTCAGTCTGCACAGAATTTGAATCCACAGGCATCGAACAAGGGATCGGCCCATGGGCAGCAGCAGCCCTGCCCTTTCTGGCTGCCCTTCTCATAGCAGACATGATCAACAAGCAACTACAAAAGAACAAACAAGGCCAAATTACCTAACCTGTTATACGTGCAAGTCACTCACCTCCTTCTGCTCCCGCCAGCCTCAAATACCACACAAAGGGATCCGCCAAATTGGAGGCACGCATCTGCAGCAACCGGAAAAGGGCACCTGCCGTCGCCCAAAAAGGCATGAAGATCGCTGTGCACCAGGTGAAGCGGCATCCGTGATGCCTTATCTGCCACTCAACCTTTACCCCAGCCAAAGAATACCTCTTCTCCCCACAAACGCGATGCCACCGTCTTCTACCAATACAACATGGAAACTGGCTCGTTGTTTTTCTCTGAATCTCATTCTTATGCTGCCACGTGGCATGCCCTTCCATCCCAGAATGGAAAAGGGGAAGCCAATTCCGTGGAGCTAAAATTTAACAGGCTACAACCTGTTACTACAATCACACTTAAATTTTCACACTTAAATTTTTATCAATACAATCATACTTGGAGTTATCAACATTAGTTTTCAATTCAAGGAAGTATTGATCCAAAAAGTTATCAATAGTTATGAACACAGCATTCTCAACACAGCATTGATCCAAAAAGTAAACACAACTGAACTTCATGAAACTAGAGTTCATCAAATGAACTTCTTCAGTGGAAACTTCAGTAGAAACTTCAATACTGAAACTTCAAGAACCAAAAACTTCACCTAACACAAAGATGAACTTCACCAACACAAAGATCAACCAAAACTCTGAATCTTTGCACAAAACACTGCTCCCACATGGCATTCCACCATACAACATGGAAACGAGACTTCCAGCATTGAAGAACACAGCCAATTGAATCATCTGAAAACCTGAAAACCTGGCAGTTGAAAACTAATGAATATAAATCATAAGAAAAAATTAACAGAATATACATGCATACTTACATCATATAGACTGCGCATTAGAGCCCTCGCCAACACCCTGTGAGTTACCAAACTGTTCGTTTCAGACCTAAAAATTCAATATTAGAAAAATAAAACATTTAACCCCAATAAAAACTGAAATACTTACAACTTCTTAGTGAAAGTTCCTGCATCAGATAAAGTACTAACTTGAATGATAAGCTTCTCAATCTTATTACCTTGAAATGTGATATTCCCACCAAAACGACGGTCGATAGTACAATCTGGAAAATATTTCTTGAGCGCCGGACTATGCTCTAAAACAGTATCCAAATCTTTACAGTACTGATCATCTATCTCGATAGGCAGATTAATACTTCCATTAACATTAGTAATATCCGTTAATGGATTCTCGAACCCCCCGATCCGGAAAAATCCAAAGAGCTTTTCCGAACTTGATCCAAAAATCCAAAGATTTAAATTTTCAATGTTTAAACGGAAAGCATCACTGTAAACCTTACCAGACTGAAGGACATCCATCGCTGATGCATTTGCGACAATGCCACTTTGATCGTAGTGCTTATATGAGTCTGCATTTCTATGACCTGTGATAGCCATTCCAACCTCAATAGGAACTCCACTTACAGACATCTGCGTTATTGCTGTTGACCTGCAACTCTTGTTAGTAAAATTCCCAACAATTCCACATACTTCTGTCATCTCTCGCAGCCATTTCGAAATGCTCTTGCTAGATGTATGTATGATTTGTATTGTACCAGACCCAAGTTCTGTACTTACAAATTGCCTGCAGAAAAATGAATCTTCCTCCAATCTTATCCTTAACTTCATAACGTGGCAAGTGGCTCTCAAGGTTCCTCCAGGTTTCGATTACATCTGGCTCATAGCATCCGGCAAAGTTGACGGAAGTCCTCAGGCCTACACTTATTAATGCCCCCATTCCAATTCTTTGACGTTGTCTCACAATACTCTATGTATTCTCTAACAAAATCCTTCCCAACATTAATCTGAAAATCCCTCACCTTACGTAACTCCCACCCACCTCGAATCAAAAACCTGGTCATACAATAAAAAGCGAATCTTTTTTGCAGACCTGACAGAGTATTCACCTGATGCATAGGATGTGCCAAAATCCTGTTCTGATCGTCCCTGCTCAGAATATCACTCTTCTTCCGCGTTGGTAGTGCACCTGCACTCGCAGACTCCTTCATAGCGATCTCCAATGCCTTTTTTGCCCGAAAAAAATTTACATCATCAGAAATATCTATCGCCTTTTCTTCCTTCCTTGTCAAGATTCTTGAATCTTGTGCTCTCCTTAATATTCTGTTAAAGGTACGGAATAGATTCTGCAAACTGCAAAATCTACTAGTTAGAAAAAACTAAAACAAATGAAATAAATAAAAGAAATAAAAAACTTACGAATCCGGAGGGTACTTCGTGCCATCCTGCCGATGCACACAGAGCATGAACTTCTCAAGCATATCAGCAAAATCATTTAATGGAATGTCCTCAATTCGAGTATCAATTGAAATATTATTGCACACCCTCCATGCATCGAAACGCCCTCTTGCCCAATCATCTTTTGCTTCTGAAGCATTAGGGCCAGCTGCATCAACCTTCTCCACTAACAGTGGATCCAATTCCTTAATTCCAGAAACATTCAATGATTTTCTTTTCTTCTTCTTCGAATCAGAATCAGCATCATTCTGCACAGCTGTAGGAGTACCAAGACTACAAAGAGTAAATGAAGGACATTCGGCCATCACATTCCTTGCGATCCCCTACCGATGCCCTAAATTCGACCCCCCAAAACACAAGAAAATGATGAGTTAAAAACTTGTACAACCTTGTCAAACATATTACAAACACAAAAAAAACATACCTTGATTTAAACTCGGATCTACAGTAACAGTAGAAAGCACACCTACAGCAATATTTTCACTAGAAAGGACAGCTGCATGCAACACATACAAATATTATAAACACAAACAGCAAAAAGATTAAAGAACATAAGATTAAAGAACATAAACAGATGCCTTTACCGCATTTCCGGACAAATCCATAGCACTGATCGACTCCACCACCACTCTGAAACAAAGAAATATTACCTGCATGCAAGTAAGGTAGAACCTAAATACTAAATACACAAAAGATACTCAAACACTCCAAGAAAATACCTGGATTCAAGCACTCCAAGGCACCAGAATGAATTGCATCCATCCTAACATCTCGATTTCCACCTGCATTTCACAAAAAATCAAGCTCTGTTAGCCAGAATGAAGAAATACAAAATAAAAACTAAAGTATTACCTATAACAACTTCATCCGAAACCATAGAAGGCCGAAGCCTTTGAAGAACTGGATAAAAGTTCAAGAAAATAAGAAAAGATCCCAGAAAACAATTGTGCAAAGCCAGAAATGGTGCACTGCCTCCATGCGCCATAATCTTCGCCTTTTGACGAGCTATAGCTTTGGCGCGACGCACACCAAAATCAATGGCGGTGAGGACGACGTTACGGGTTCCGTTAATTCCATAGCTCGCTTCGGACGTAATGAGCAAAAAAAAAAGGGGAAAAATTTTTTCCGAGCCAGCTTCCATGTTGGTGGTGGCATGCAGTGGTCGGAGTTTCCGGGATGGGACGGCCTCCCGCTCCGGCCGGCCGCCCCCACCGGGTCCACACCGGAAACTCCTCCCACCTGCCATGCCACCATACAACCGAAAACCATTGACAACCTTAAGTTATAAAAATAGGGAATTTGATCGTGGCAACACCATTGCGTTATTTGCTATCTTTATCGGTTTTATTCCAGATTTTATTCAGAGCCATTGATCTGCGGGATATCCCTGGTATTGTGCCAGATCAATGGCCATCAACATTTTGACCCAAAAATAAAAAACCACTTCCTATGGTGTCGATCGAACACATGGTTGAAGCACAAGAAAAAAAAAACTAAAGAAGCCAATGGTCGCCTCCACCTGCGGCAAACCAAAGAAATGAAACAAAGCAAGCAGAAGCAAGCGGACTGCCCCAATGAAAGACGTTGGAAACAATCCTCTTCTAGTCCCGGGCGTGAGTCCCATGAAGGTGCGAACCGATTTGGGATGGAAGAATGGATGGAGCTCGAGAATGGTGAAGCTCAAAGAATCGCCATAGCCGCGGGCTATGGAAGGCGGATCCTCTTCTAATAACTTGAAAGCTCCTCTTCCGCTGCTAGCTTAGCGTAAATATTTATGCAATCACCGTATTCTTATCCGTGAGCGGGGCCGCTGAGATGCCATAGCCGCATTCCATAGGTAGAAGCCGCCGTCGGGATCTTGAGAAAGCAAGAAAGCGCTTCTTCACGTTGCATCTCGAAGGAAGCCGAGGGGGTCGCCTCGCCGCCAAAAGGGGCTTTGCCGCCCGCTTCGCCAAAAATTGTCGATTTGCTCTTCCGCACGTACCACGCTGAATCCAATCGAGCTTTAATTTAGCAAAGAAGAACTCCGCAAGATGTTAGATTCCTTCGTCCGTTCTAGCATTCTTAACCTCAAATCCGGCACAAAACCCCCAGCTGCCGATTCTTGCAACCCGGATCCCTCGCTGCACCTCGCCCAAAAAAAGAAACCAGTGTGCAATCTTATCCGTGGCCCTAAAATTAAAAATACCCTTCCTTTCAACCATTACAAAAAATACAAAAACATCCATGAAAGAAGGGAGTTGCAAATCACCCAAAAATAGCAATAATCATTTAAGCTGCTCCCACATGGCAAATTATACCATTTTTCATACAATACGATACTGAAATCATAGTCCTAACCACTGCCAGAATACCCTTTCCCAACCCAAAACGAAATTAGCACACTATAGTGCATTGAAAACCTAAAAGGGGAGACAAAACACAAAAGCAGAATTGGAAAAACAAACAATTATTGTAGACGCTGCTGAAAAATAGGAAAAAGATAAAAGCTTCATTTCCGGCTTACTTGTAGCTCTCAAATGCCGAAATCTTGGTTCATACAATGAAGCCGTAATCAGATTTTTCCTTTTTATATGCCAAATCAAGCGCAGATAGGAGATGCAGAAGCATTCTTTTACTATAATAGAGTATCGCCCTTCTGTGGCTTTTCCTCCAATGATGTTTCCTGAATCTATTGCAACAAGCCAAATTTACCATGGCAGCTGTAGCACTATGTTGGGGATATTTTTCAAACAGCCCGTTGCCAGGATTTCTTTCGCCAGCTGGATGTTCAGAAGAGCTGAAATCATCATATTAAGGTCGGACTTGAATTTTAGGGGTATTCGAATGGCTTACAATGGAGAAACTGGAGATTTTGATGTGGGGATTAGGGATGCAAATGCTGAGAATATCAGACGTAAGGGAAGAGAAAGAGAGCCCAGTTTTCCTCAGCCACAGAGTCGAAGGTCTTTGAAGGATTCAAAGCAATGGGATTATGATTCTGGTGAGGAATCTCAGAAGAAAGAGGTTTATGGATTTGATGAAGATGGACTTGAAATTGATGACGAGCTGTCTTCAAATCCTTTTTGGCTTTTCTTGCAAAAGATCGACATGAAATCTGTATGTATTCTTTCTCCTTACTATATTCTGTTAGTGTTGACATTGCCTGGCCCGTCTTTTGTCATTGGCTAATTGGGATGTCTTTCCACAAACTTATAAGTTGCATTCATATCATATGTTAAAATAGATTAATGCAAGGAAGTCCACGATTCTATATCAGTAGGAAATACATTCTGATATCCCATTAGTGCCTGGTGCCTGCATGTACTTAGCATCTTGGTTTTTCTGTGTATGTTTGAGCTGTTATAATTAACTGTTAGCCATACTAAGTGACTCTAAGGCAGTGCACAGTAAAGGACCAATTTGTTGATGATGCAACTGTTTATTGTGTCCCATGCTACAGGCCATCGTACTCATTGCTTTTGCTGTACCAGTAATAGCAGTAATAGGCCCATGGATTATTGGCAATCCGATGGGACTCCTCACATTGGTTGGTGTATTTCTAGCTATCCAGAAAAAGTTTAATTTTTGGAAAAAGGTTTTGGAAGTTTTGAACTTTTCAAAGTTCAAGCCCAAGAAACGCAAATATTCTAGAGCAAGGAAAATGAAGTCAAAATTTCGTAGTAGTAGTAGTAGCAACAGTGAAGAAACTAGTATGAGGGAGGCCAATACGGATGATGAAAATCAAAATTATCAACTTTCTGGTAGAATCAACAAATATAGATCTGGTAAGAGTTTAAAACTTGAGGATGCTTGTACAACACGATTCAGTTCAGAAAATTGTAAATTTGTTCGCAGGTAATGCACCTATTGTTTTTGGCGGTTGGGATGAGCTAGTAGATGAGGAGATCTATAATAGAGTTCCAAAGAAACAAAGAAACACAATAACCAGACCTAGAGAAGAACGTCCACTATTTTGGAGAATTGTCTTAGCCTTGTTTCCATTTTTAAACTTCTGGGGAGGCTTTCTCTAACCAAGGAATACTGGTACAAGTTATTTCCTACCAACCAATTTTATGCAGAATTACACCTTGGTATAAAGGACCAATTATCCCAAAACGAATTTTGGATTGAATATACAATTTTTTTTCTCTAAATTGAGTTTAACCAGTGAGTCCTTTTTCCTCACCTCCTCTTTTGTATATACTAGTACGTGAAAATTGACACTGTTTGGCAGCATATGATAACGAGCCAATGCGTGGTACTTCACTTGCCATCCAAGCCATGTGGGGTTCCATCAAACACAGCTATTCTAATGGATGTTCATAGCAGCATAGGAACTTGTTATCTTGTGTGATATTCAAGTTGGACTTGTTTATGTTTGTCTTTGCTGATAAGATTAATGTAATACTTGAGATACAGAAATGCGCAAAGAGATTTGAAGGATGTTTGAATGGATTGGTACTAGTGCAGCAGAAATCACAGCAGGAAAGCCTAGATCGCTGCAAGAACCTTTGGTACTTACAACAATTTACAAGAATTGTGCTATAAGATACTAGCAGATTGCAAGTAAACTCAATGAAGACGCCTCTGCAAAATATTATTCATGAAGACGCCTCTGCAAATATTATTCATCACTAAGCATTGTTTATCCTTGGAAGAAGCAACAATTCTTATGACTATGCTGCCTGCTTGACATCAGAATCATAATTCAACATATATGGTACATAAGAGTGCAATCCATATGGAAGACGATGTCTATGGATGCTCCCACTTGCATGGAGCTAAACAGCATTTGAAGTGAAGGAAACCATTGAACAGAAAATGAAATTCGTCTTTGACATCAGAAAGACTTCTCGGTCATCATTTCTTTCAGCCAATTTTAGCAAAGCACTAAATAAGTTTTCCAAATTAAATGACTCATGGGCATTGCTTTCAATTTTTGGACCAGCAACTTCTTCTTGACATAATCCATAATCAAGAGCCATGTCTCATTTCAAATCTCATTTCGTGTACGACCTATTTGTTGCTCTGGCCTTTAACACAATTTTTATCATGTCCAATAGTTTAATCATTATCATTTTGTGCCCTTTCTCAAAATGTTCCATAGAATAAGGATGTAGAGTGATGGGGTAATGCAAACTAGTCCTCGTTACTTTGGAAGAGTTGCTAGCAAACTATATAAAGATGGTGTAGATAACGCTCTGGCTGAGGGTGTTACGAAAAAAAAAAATTGAGGGCCATCAAAATGGCGAGGGGGCGCGCGCAGTGCACAGCCGAGCCATTTTGATGTCCCGAATTTTTTTGAAGTAACACCCGAGGGCCAAGGCATTATCGCCCTTAACACACTGCCCCGAGAGTTTTGGGCCATCCGAGAAATGGCATGAGAGGGCAGAGGAGATAATTAGAAGAACATAAAGGCATTTCCGCCAATCTAGCACATATGTAGCAAATCTCACGAATGCCTTGTTTCTGGTCCGACCATTAAGATTCTTTTCTTGAAGTACGACATCCCATGAACTCCTTAGATATCTTCCCATATATCTGCCTAAACGCCAGTCCAGTAATTGCTTGATACATATTACATAGTAATCATGCCATATAAAACAGTATGAATCCCATGTTTGGCATCAGCCTGTCACGTGTAACATCATGGCAACACTTTGTTGATCTCTTGTGCATTATTTTAGGTCAAGTTTACCAGACTATGCATAGACAGAAAACTCTAAATCTGAGCCTGTCCCCACCATAATACTTCCTTCTCCCTCCTTGCCAAGGCTGCAAACAACACGTTGACATCCATAATGTTATAACGTGGCTTTAAAAGAAACCCAATTCTTTTTCCAAGGGTTTCTTTGCATTTTGGGTAAGCTCGTAACTTATCTTACAAGGAAGCTATGAGGGGAAAAGTGTTCAACAAAATATGTAGAATCAAAAGCCAAACCTGAAGCAACTTGTTAAGAGCGTGCAGGAGCAAGATTGAGGACTGAAGCCTTCCTAAACCAGAGGTAGAAACAAGTATTAGATAAGAAAATTTTATATGTAACAGCATTGTTTGTTCTGACTAATGTTACTTTTCTTTCAAAAACTAATTCTGAAAAGATAGATAGCTAGAGAATTTTTACGTTCACAAAGGCCACAAAAGGCGCTGCTTGATTGTGATGGCATGTATCTCAAATGCTTACCTTACACGACTTGCTAAGTTCAGTTTTACAGGGCTCGGATCCCTAGGTGAAGGCAGTAATTACCTGTAAATCCACTGTTTTTGTTAGAAGTCGTGAAGCAGAGTAAGAAACATGAATGAAGCGGAGGCGTCGATAGTCTTTTCATTTCTGGATCATTCACAGCAGGCGCCTTCCATTCTGAAGCAGAGGTCGATAGCCTTTTCCCGGATACTTGGAAAATATCGTGCCAAAGGGGGACCTTTGAACCTTTGGCAAAATCCAACCTATATAATAATGCTCCCGCTTCCCATTACTTCACATTCACAAGCCATGGTTCGAGATTCAACAATGTGTGTCTTGCTCGCCCTGGCTGTTCCAAGTATGGCCGCTTCTCAAACATCACAATGTCGTGATTTTACCATTCAATGTTCTCATGAGCTTGCAGGGAGTGATGCGCTTTCAGACGCCTGTAAGAAGGCAATCAACACGTTTCAAAGCGGACACGATTTCTGCCAATGTATACCACCTAGTAGCACTTGCGACCATAGTTGCTTCAATGAGTACGTGAAAGTCGTTACAAAGGCTAAAGGCAAAGATTTCACCGCAGGTTGCGGATATAGAACAATGTCGCCACCATCCTCACATCCCCCGCCTCCTAGGCATTCACCACCCCCTCCCCCTCCCCCACCTTCTGCACGCAAATATCTGCATACGCCTCCTCCCCCACCTCCAAGACATTCTCCACCAATCCCAACGCATCCACCTCCAGTGCACCCCCCACCGCCCCCACCTACTCTAAAATATGTTGCCTTCCAAACTATTGAGTATAGGTAATTAATTTGTATTTTATTTACCCAAATCATGAAATAGAAAGTTCGTATCTCTTTGAATTGTTTTTTCATGCATGTGTCATAAGATGAATAAGTGGTGTTTTGTTGTACATCTCATATACCAAATGGTCCAATTAATGCTGAAAAATTCATGCTCCTAATAAATCAATGTCATTTTCTAGAAAGGGAGTAGATGGTTTTCTATAGGTAGTAATGGGAGGGGTATTGTATAACATGGCATATAAAGAGATGGTGTGTGAAAATGGCATGGTCAGAGCACTTGCTAATTTGGTTCGATAGAAAAGCATTAAATGTCTTCCAGCCCTTTTCATACAATTTGCACTTTAAATTGCCTTTAAAAGAATATAGTAATTGTCTATTTTGATTAAAACCTTTGCTTTTGTCCAACCCGTTTTATCGTGAGCATAATGAAATGAAATAAGAAATTTTTTCCTTTCTCCCCAATGCTTCGATAGTAAGGGATATATTTTGAGACATGTTGAAACAAGCATAGCATTTAGAAAAACCTTTCCATAGGAAGATTTTACTATAAAAGTTATACCATGTTCCAAATTTGGGTCCTTGTACAAACAAACAATAGTAGGAAAAATATGGAGTGAAGATGCAAATAAGCCCTTTAAAAAATGTGAATATATATCTTGATGCAAGAACATATGTTCTTATGTGTAGCTACCTGTAATTTTTATGACGCTCCCAGAATCTATATGATGCTCCCATCGTACAAATACGGGAAATTCCCCTCCCATGGCGACTACATCACCATGGAAAGGCCCTCCGTCTAACTCGAACCACTTGGGATGGCCAAGGATCCGGGTGAAGGATATGGAGGTGTCATTTGTCCCAAGCCTTCGATAAGAATCCTATATATCAGAAGCGTACATACATGTTAGCACCTAGCAACCATACACAAAATAATATACCATCACGAAGGGTGGTCCATCCATATTCCATGTAGGCAACAACACAATGCCAACATAACATAAGAAATACACCATAAATGAGGCTCTATCCTAGGCTCAGACTCTGTGGGGTCGACTGACGGTCAAGGCCACCAGATAACAGCAGACAGGCCGGCATAGAACAATGGCTAGGGTAGTCCACTCCATCCGCCCCTCTTCTGCACACTTTGCAGAAAGGCTGAATCATGCTATGGCGTGGTTGTAGCCGTCCGAAGATGCAATCTCATGGAGTTACCCATGAAACTACTCCAGGTTACATCTTCCCGGTCCGATGAGGCACGAAAGGGATGAATCCCCTCCAGAATCACAATGGTTCCATGGATGTACTAGAGGATATGTGCCACCCGGACGTACACGCATCCGTACTCGACTTACCCCCCTAAATCTATACCGAGTCCAGGGCGTCCATATAGGCACGCACGCTTCCTGCGACCCAGGAGGTGTCAGACCCATACCTCGCCCACACGTAGTGACCGACTATAAGTCTAGCACACTGTAGGAGCTCCAGTGGCCACGCTCAGCAAGGCTCCGCCCCCACTTCACCAGTTGTGACCGTTATTTGGTGCTGAACCACATCATAGCATCCACAGCCCGGTGGGCTCTTGTGCACAGGCCACATTTAATGGGATCTAAGGGGTTCTAGCTAGGAGCATCTCTACTTTCTAGATGGCCTTTAGGTCTCTACCCCCCTTAACCCATACAACACAGGAGGAACAGAAAGAGAACTATCACAGAACATCCATCCATCCATAATATCAAATAGAACATGAGATAAAGTCTAATCAAACAACTACTCATACAAGGGTTAATCCTATGATTGACTAGGAATCCAAGCTATCTACTACTAACCGGAATCACAGAGCTAGACCCATTATCTCTCTGGTTCTCTAGCACTCTGGCTAGAACAGAGTTGAACAGCAGCTCTTCCTCCACCAATGTCCCCCAATTCGATTTTGGGGCAAATTAGATTTGGGTGTCCCAAGTTAGCAGTTCTGCCTTGCCCAATTGATTTGGGCATGGTGGCAATTCCAGATTAATTTTCATTAATTAATTTACTATTTTAGACTCTTCAATATTAGGTTAAACACTAAATTTGAATTAGGGTTTAGGGCTAGGTTTCCACCTTAATAATTAATTATTTATATAGCTAACCTTAGCTTATGAATAATTAATGCACCATTAATTATTCGTAGTGACGTGTCATGTATTTATACCCAAAAGGCATATAAATACATGGAATGTCACATTCTCCCCACCTTAGCATAAAGACTATGCTTGCTCTGGGCCAACACATGACATGTTGGAAGTAAGTGTTCCCACCTTAAAGAGGTAACACGAGATTATAAGTCACAGAGAAATTGTCATGTTCGAAGTGATCAAGTTTGAAATGACGCGTCATGTGCAATTCATAACTCTGCGAGAGTTGAACGGTAATTAATTTGAGCAACGTTATGTGGAAGGGAACATAACGAGATATGATGTCCTCAGCATTGGCCATCTAGGCATTCACCACCCCCTCCCCCTCCCCCACCTTCTACACGCAAGTATCTACATACGCCTCCTCCCCCACCTCCAAGACATTCTCCACCAATCCCAACACATCCACCTCCAATGCACTTAAGAAATATGTGATGAACTGCTTTAACTTTCCAACACTCCTCCTTCATCATATATTTCTGCACTTTCCTGTACATGGACTCAACTCTATGTTTCTGCAAACTTAACTGTTCTTTGAATAGTCTTTCATGAGTTGATCATTCTTGTAACATTCATAGCCTTCTTAAATTTAGTAAACTTGCTTTCAACCAGAGCCTTTGTGAGAATATCAGCTATTTGACTTGAAATGGGTACATAACATATCTGTATGTACCCTTTTGTTGCTAAATCTCGTATAAAATGAATATTCAGCTCAATATGTTTGGTCCTCTCATGATCAACTGGATTCTTTACTACGGCCATGCAGCTTTGACTGTCAGTCTAGAGATGCAACAACATATTCTGCTTCTGCTGTGGACATTGCTATTGCACTCTGTTTTTTACTTCTCCAAGTGATTGCACCTCCTCCCAACATTATCATATAACCTGAAGTTGATTTTCTACAACTGAGGTCTCTTCCCCAATCAGCATCACTACATGCTTCCATATTTAAGTTGGAGGAATTGTAAGTTAGTCCATTATCCATGGTTCCTTTCAAGTACCTTAGCACTCTTTTGCCAGCTATCCAATGCTGCTTGCTAGGATTATGATTCCTTCTGCTGAGAATATTGACTGCATTAGCAATGTCTGGCCTTGTATTGTTTGCTTGATAAAGTAAGCAAACAACAAGAGCTCGATGTGGTGTATCTTCCATTTCTTTTCTTTCAGTCTCTGAGATTTTTGTCTTTGCAATGAGCTTGTGCCCTGGTCTATAGGTGTTTTAACTATGTGAGCATATTCACGATTGAATCTCTTCACCATGTTTTCAATATGTCTGTGCTGTCTATGCATCTGGTTACCCATTTTTCCATTGGAACAGACATTCGGGACGAGGAAGTGGACTCAGACCACCAGCCCTTGTTCAGCAGGCTCCCCGTGCATCCACTGCCTCAACACCTTAGGTACCCCAGTTGTGCCTAGACTATGGCCATGCAGGGATTTATGCCCAGATGCTTGAGCATAATCACGGCGGGACTCATCAAACTCCCCACACTTCATAAAGAAGAATTGCTCAAATGACTCACCCGCTTCCGACGGCTGAGAGATGCTTTGGGAGAGGCCACTCATAGAGAACCTCGGATGCTGCCACCTTCCCCCCCAACAGATGGTTCGATAATGAGTGTTGGGAGCTCAAACGCGAACTCCGATAAGTCACTGATCCCACCTCCCACCCACAGGCCATCGGTCAATACCGCCCCTTCCTCAAGAACAAGAGAGCGAGATACCTCCACGTAGCACCAAAGAATAGATGTTCGGTCTCCTGGATCGGCATCCCAAAATATTCTGGAGAAAGGTATTGAGCAAGGCTGTACAGCCCACAGGGAACATCACCGAGCAATGGGTAAAGTACTTGCAACAGCTTTACGACCCGCTCGGGGGCCGGGCACCAGTGCCTCCAGAGATGGACATGGCTCTGGTCATCACAGAGGGGGATGTCATCATGGGCCTGCAACGCCTAGCTAATGGGAAGGCAGCAGATTTAGATGGCATCTTGGTGAACTTCCGAGATGGTGGGCCTCCAGCGGTGCTGTCCTCACGGCATTGTTCAATAAAGCATTGCAAGAAGGCTTCCCTCCAGCAGTCGGTCGATTTGATTTAGATGGCATGCAGGCGAAACGTCTAAGATGGATTGGGCCTCCACTGGTGCCTGTCCTCACGGCATTGTTCAATAAAGCATTGCAAGAAGGCTTTCCTCCGCAGTGGACCACTAGTAGAGTTGTGCCCATATACAAGGCAGGGGACCCTCAATGCCCAGCAGACTATCGTACTATTATGGCCAGCTCTCTCTTTGCAAAACTGTTGTCTGGCATCCTTGAACAGCGGTTGACAATATGGGCAGAGGAGGCGGATATGCGAGCTCTCACACAAGCAGGCTTTCGGCTCAGGCATTTCACCATTGATCATATCTTCACTCTGTGCACACTGATTGAGGATAGCAGAAATCGCTGACACAACCTTTACTGTTGTTTCGTGGATTTCGCAAAAGCTTTTGACACAGTGCCCCAGGACAAGTTATGGGACAAATTACGACAGCTGGGAACCCTCCTTGACTTGCAAAATGCAATATACAGGCTATACGAGGCATGCTCAGGCTGTATTACATCATCAGGACAGCCGATAATCAGTAGTATTGGAGTACATCAGGGTTGCCCCCTCTCCCCCACACTCTTTGGCCTATACATTGACCAGCTGGAAGATTGGATTTCCAAGCATGGAGGTGTGGGCGCCCATCTCATGCATCACACAATCTGGCAACTCATATATGCTGACGATGTCAACCTCCTGGCCTATACTCCAGAGGACATGCAACATCACCTGGATGCTCTTGACACTTTTTGCCGATTCACTGGCATGCGAGTTAACTTGGCCAAAATTAGGGTCCTGCTAGTTTCATCATCCCGCCAGCCAAGGCTTCCCTCATTCACTTACCATGGACAAGATGTAGAGGTGGCTCCGACCTACAAGTACTTGGGGATCGAGTTCTCTGCTACCACCCACTAGGATGCTGCCATCAGGTTGGGGATCACAGCGAGTTGGAAAGCACTATATGCCATGTAGAACAACCGCCACAAGATCAGAGTTGTATGCTTGGGGCCACCAGTCACACTTGTTTAGGGCCTTCGTCGAGCCGGTCCTCTTGTATGGGGCAGAAGTGTGGAGTCCGGTGATATCCCTCAACACCTGAAATGACCTCGAGCTGGTGCAGAAAGCCTTCTTGGCACGAGTCCTTGGGGTAAAGTCCACAGTTCCATACCAGATCCTACTCCAGGAGACAGGTTTTTTACCCCTTCAACGGGCTCCATTGGAACGCCATATTATTTACTTCCAGAAGGTGGTCACTATGGGTGATACACGTTTGCCCAACCTTGCTTTGGCCATAGCGATGGGTCCCCAATGCCTCAAAGCCTGCTGGAAGGACAAGCAAGCTCAGTGGTTCTCACATTGGGGTGTACAGGCAAACAGATATGTACAGGTATGGACAAAGAAGGATCACAATGCACTTAAGTTGTACCTAGATGCTACTTTCCTTCGCAAGCTCTGGGATGCAAATGCTCTGACGCACGTTAAGCTGGCACACTATCGGCAGCAAGTCAATCCTAGGCTCACGAGAGGCCCACACCAGTACTTGTACACCCATCTGCCCATGAAGAAGCGCAGACTTATAGCTTCCATTCGCACAGGTCCACATCGTCTCTGCATTGAGACAGAACATTGGGCTCGGGAAGCAAGGGAGGAAAGGCTTTGCCAGTGTTGCCACCAGGGTGCCATTGAAGATGAATGTCATGCCCTCTAGATCTGCCCAGCGTTTGCCCATATCCGAGCGCGGTATGTTCGATTACTAGTGCCTGGCCAGTCATTGCATGAGTTATTGAATACGGCGTCAGTGGGCTTGTTGGGGTCATCATACCTCCAGGAGGTTACGAATGCACGGACTCAGTTGTGTCCGCTGGGATAGTATTGAACTGTCCTATACAATTGTACAGTGTACCAGCATACTTATATTGCTAAGGTTTTTCCCTCGAAAACCCTTTGGGACAAGGGGTTTTTAATTCCTGACAGTAATACGCTTGCTGCTCTCTTTGTTTGGGTCCCATAGGCCAATTGGTCTCCGTGGACGATAAAAAATCTATTCTATTCTATTCTATTCCATGATAAGGGATATATTTTGGGACACGTTAAAACAAGCATAGCATTTAGAAAAACCTTTTTATAGGAAGATTATACTATAAAAGTTATACCATGTTCCAAATTTGGGTCCTTGTACAAACAAACAATGGTAGGAGAAATATGGAGTGAAGATGCAAATGAGCCCTTTTAAAAATATGAACATAAATCTTGATGCAAGAACATATGTTATTATATGTAGCCACCTGTTATTTTCTTTTGACTATTTTGGCTATATGCCCATTCTTTTGTATCGGGGCCTTGTCCTTGTTTTATTTCATTTTGTTTATGATGGGGCCTCAACCCCTTGTTTGTTTTGTTTTGGGCTTGATGCCCTGCTCATTGTACTATCCCATAGACCTTTAGCAACTCAGTGGACATTAAAACGTTATCTATCTACATATCTATCTTTGTAGAAGTAGTATTAAAAATCTAGACCATGCATTTGAAGTAACATTTACTGCAAGACGTAGTAAGTTCATTTTGGACATGCTGAAATATTATTTCTCCTTCATAGATACAACATAGCAAGCATGGTTGCTGACATCATGTTATGGTACAAACATATGGAGTAAAATCTAGCAAAACTATGTAAATATTCCTCACCCTTTAACATAAGGGCAAGGGATAAATTAACTCAAAGCTTTACCTATGTATTATTATAGGGGGCACATTTACATTGATCTATAATATGGGAAGATCAATGACATTATATTTGTTGAAGGGGTCGTGATTACTTTAATCATCTAAAGGGGACCGATGAATAACTTTAGGGGCAATCTTTAAGTTAATAAAGGAACCTGTACATAAATAAAAGGGATGCATTGACAAATATAGATATAGGCATAGAAAGCGGTGAGTTGATAAAGAATCCCCTTAATTATAGGATGAACCGTTACCTTTCTAAAAGGCCATCCATTAACTAGCATTTGCAAAGGAAGGGACACCCAGTAGCAGGCAGTTAATGGGGTGACTTGCAGCGATTAGATGTTTGACTTGCACTATAGCAGCGGCCATGTTTGACCAACTTGTGATGCAGGGAGCAACTATCAAGGTTGTAGAATTCTCTTAGGAGCAGCCCATTAAAAGAAACCAAATATAAATTGTATCACATGTATTGCTTTGTGGCAAGTGTTGCAACATTGGTTACTTTTAGGACTTGTTAGATATGTCCGCAACAATCAATCCATGCTTTTATTTGTTGTTTGGTATGTTGTGTGTTGACATATACATTTGATTAGATAAAGGATCAAATAGTTGTCGTTGTGCTTCATAGTCTCGACATTCCTTAATCTCTCGGAGTGGTCCAATCTATAGTTGATATTTAAGACAGTGTCCAAAAGTTGTAGTACTTGAGTTGTTTAATGAACAGTGGTGTTGCTGCACAACATTGGAATTGAGCACCATTTTTCTGTCCCCATATGGATCTGATGTGAAAGGGTACATTGCTGGCAAAAAAGATATTGCACTCAAAAATTAAAATAGAAATAGCAGTTTTATGCTATGCAGAAGTTGCTTTATTGTTATGGCACATGCTTGGGGGAGCAGCTTAGCAGACTTGAAGCATGAGCACTAATTAAGCATAGCCTTCCACTAGCCGAATAACTATCTGGTTACCCATTTTTCCATCTGCATCTAGTTACCCATTTTTCCATTGGAACAGACATTCGGGACGAGGAAGTGGACTCAGACCACCAGCCCCTGTTCGTGCATATACATTAGCAGGCTCTCCGTGCATCCACTGCCTCAACACCTTAGGTGCCCCAGCTGTGCCTGAACTATGACCGTGCGGGACTTACAGATGCTTGAGCATAATCTGGTGGGACTACTGCAACTTCCCACACTTCCGCAGCAATCTGTTCAGCTGACTCACCTGCTTCTGACAGTTGCTGAGAGATGCTTTGGGAGAGGCCACTCATAGAGAACCTCAGGTGCTGCCACCTTCCCCCACAACAGATGGTTCGATAATGAGTGTCGGGAGCTCAAACGCGAACTCCGACAAGTCACTGATCCCACCTCCCACCCACAGGCCATCAGTCAATACCGCTCCTTCCTTAAGAACAAGAGATCCAGATACCTCCGCGAGCACCCGACAACGGATGTTGGTTTCTGGATCGGCATCCCAAAAATTATTGCGGAGAAAGGTATTGAGCAAGGCCGCATGCAGACCCACAGGGAACATCACCGAGCAATGGGTACAGGCCTTGCTTGACTTCTACGACCCGCTCGGGGGCCGGACACAAGTGCCTCCAGAGATGGACATGGCTCTGATCATCACAGAGGGGGATGTCATCATGGGCCTGCAATGCCTAGCTAATGGGAAGGCAACAGATTTAGATGGCATCTGCGGTGAACCCCGAGATGGGCCGGGCCTCCACCGGTGCTTTGTCCTCATGGCATTGTTCAATAAAGCATTGCAAGAAGGCTTCCCTCCAGTGAGCTAATGGGAAGGCGGCCGATTTAGATGGCATGCGGTGTGGAACTTTTGAGATGGATTGGGCCTCCAGGGTGCTTTCCCCTCCTCGACATTGTTCAATAAAGCATTGCAAGAAGGCTTTCCTCCGCATGATGGACCACTAGTAGAGTTGTGCCCATATACAAGGCAGGGGACCCTCAATGCCCAGCAGACTATCGTACTATTATGGTCAGCTCTCTCTTTGCAAAAGCTATTTGGCATCCTTGGCGGCGTTTGACAATATAGGCCGAGGAGGCGGATGTCTGACTCTCACACAAGCGGGCTTTTCGAAACGGGCATTCCACCATTGATCATATCTTCACTCGTGCTGCTTGATTGAGGATAGCGAGGAATCGACAAAACCTTTTTGTTGTTTTAGGTGGATTTCGCAAAAGCTTTTGACACAGTGCCCCAGGACAAGTTATGGGACAAATTACAACAGTTGGAAACCCCCCTTGACTTGCAAAATGCAATATCACAAAGCTATCGAGGCATGCTCGGGCCGTATCACATCATCGGGGACGGTAGATAATCCGGTAGTATTGGATGCGTCGGGGGTTGCCCCTCTCCCCCCACTCTTTGGCCTATACATTGACCGTGGAAGATTGGCTTTACGAGCATGGAGGTGCGGGTGCCCATGTCATGCATCACACAATCTGGCAACTCATATATGCTGACGATGTCAACCTCCTGGCCTATACTCCAGAGGACATGTAACATCACCTAGATGCTCTTGACATGTTTTGCTGATTCACTGGCATACGAGTTAACTTGGCCAAAATTAGGGTCCTGCTAGTTTCATCATCCCGTCAGCCAAGGCTTCCCTCATTCACTTACCAGGGACAAGATGTAGAGGTGGCTCCGACCTACAAGTACTTGGGGATCGAGTTCTCTGCTACCACCCACTGGGATGATGCCATCAGGTTGCGGGTCACAGCGGGTTGGAAAACACTATATGCCATGCAGAACAACAGCCACAAGTCAGAGTTGTATGCCTGGGGCCACTAGTCACACTTGTTTAGGGCCTTGGTCGAGCCGGTCCTCTTGTATGGGGCAGAAGTGTGGAGTCCGGTGATATCCCTCAACACACGGAATGACCTCGGCGGTCTGAAGCTTTCTTGGCACGAGTCCTTGGGGTAAAGTCCATAGTTCCATACCGGATCCTACTCGGAAAACCCCGGTTTTTTTACCTTCAACGGGCGCATTGGAACGCCATATTATTTACTTCGAGAAGGTGGTCGCTATGGGTGATACACGTTTGCCCAACCTTGCTTTGGCCAGTGCGATGGGTCCCCAATGCCTCAAAGCTGGCTGGAAGGACAAAAACAAGCTCGATGGTTCTCCGTTTAGGGTGTCTGGAGCAAAACAGTCGCGTCTGGTATGGACAAAGAAGGATCACAATGCACTTAAGTCGGGTACCTAGATGCTACTTTCCTTCGCCAGAAGCTCACGGGATGCAAATGCTCGGCGCTTGCGTTAAGGCTGGCACACTATCGGCGACAAAGTCAATCCTAGGCTCACGAGAGGCCCACACGGTGCTTGTACACCCATCCGCCCATGAAGAAGCGGACTTATAGCTTCCATTCGCCGCAGTCCACATCGTCTACTGCATTGAGGCGGGACATTGGGCTTTGGGGAAGCACGGAGGAAAGGCTTTGCGATGTTGCCACCCGTGAAGATGAATGTCATGCCCTCCGGATGCGCCCGGCGTTTGCCCATATCCGAAAGCGGTATGTTTGATTACTAGTGCACGGCGGTCGTTGCATGAGTTATTGAATCGGCGTCGGTGGGCTTGTTGGGGTCATACCTCCAGGAGGTTATGAATGCACGGACTCAGTTGTGTCCGCCGGGACAGTATTGAACTGTCCTATACAATTATACAGTGTACCAGCATACTTATACTGCTAAGGTTTTTCCCTCGAAAACCCTTCGGGACCGGGGTTAATCCCCGATGTCACGCTTGCTGCTCTCTTTGTTTGGGTCCCATAGGCCAATTGGTCTCCGTGGACGATAACAAATCTATTCTATTCTATTCTATTCCATGATAAGGGATATATTTTGGGACACGTTAAAACAAGCATAGCATTTAGAAAAACCTTTCCATAGGAAGATTATACTATAAAAGTTATACCATGTTCCAAATTTGGGTCCTTGTATAAACAAACAATGGTAGGAGAAATATGGAGTGAAGATGCAAATGAGCCCTTTTAAAAATATGAACATAAATCTTGATGCAAGAACATATGTTATTATGTGTAGCCACTTGTTATTTTCTTTTGACTATTTTGGCTATACGCCCATTCTTTTGTATCGGGGTCTTGTCCCTGTTTTATTTCATTTTGTTTATGATGGGGCCTCAACCCCTTGTTTGTTTTGTTTCGGGCTTGATGCCCTGCTCATTGTACTATCCCATAGACCTTTAGCAGCTCAGTGGACATTAAAACGTTATCTATCTTTGTAGAAGTAGCATTAAAAATCTAGAACATGCATTTGGAGTAACATTTATTGCAAGACGTAGTAAATTCATTTTGGACATGCTGAAATATTATTTCTCCTTCAGAGATACAACATAGCAAGCATGGTTGCTGACATCATGTTATGGTACAAACATATGGAGTGGTCCACGGTGAAAGAGCTATAGAAAATCTAGCAAAACTATGTAAATATTTCTCACCCTTTAACATAAGGGCAAGGGATAAATTAACTCAAAGCTTTACCTATGTATTATTATAGGGGGCACATTTACATTGATCTATAATATGGGAAGATCAATGACATTATATTTGTTGAAGGGGTCGTGATTACTTTAATCAGCTAAAGGGGACCGATGAATAACTTTAGGGGCAATCTTTAAGTTAATAAAGGAACCTGTACATAAATAAAAGGGATGCATTGACAAATATAGATATAGGCATAGAAAGCGGTGAGTTGATAAAGAATCCCCTTAATTATAGGATGAACCTTTACCTTTCTAGCATTTGCAAAGGAAGGGACACCCAGTAGCAGGCAGTTAATGGGGTGACTTGCAGCGATTAGATGTTTGACTTGCACTATAGCAGCGGTCATGTTTGACCAACTTGTGATGCAGGGAGCAACTATCAAGGTTGTAGAATTGTCTTAGGAGCATCCCATTAAAAGAAACCAAATATAAATTGTATCACATGTATTGCTTTGTGGCAAGTGTTGCAACATTGGTTACTTTTAGGACTTGTTAGATATGTCCGCAACAATCAATCCATGCTTTTATTTGTTGTTTGGTATGTTGTGTTGACATATACATTTGATTAGATAAAGGATCAATTTGCATCTTCACTCCATATTTTTCCTACTATTGTTTGTTTGTACAAGGACCCAAATTTGGAACATGGTATAACTTTTCTAAACATATATAATCCAGTTTGATTTTTTCCGTTCACCTAAATATGAATGTTTATTTTCGTCCCGTCCTCAATGAACTAAATTTAAATTGTTTTTGAAATCCGCTGCCAGACAAAATTGGCAGAGTAAAGATGCTCTGCAAGTAATGCGATGCAGACGGACGCAGATGCAAGCTCCTCTTCGACACCGTTTCATGCAAAGTCTTGAGGAGATAAAGGAGAAATAGGAGATCCCTGATGAAATTTTAGCTTTATGCAAGCATCTGATACAAATATCTGTGCAAAATCTGGCGTCAGGCTTATAGAACCAACCTCCGGCTTGTACTGAACGCTCATGTTCTAATGCTTTCCTGATCTTCCTGCTTTGCAGCCGAATCAAGCAAAACCCACACCCAAAACTCGGATTTTGAAGTGGCCACGCTGCTTCCTTTCATGTTGTTATAAGCCATAGTCATGTGTCTCCACCAGCAAGAATCCATGTCTAATCTGGTTTTTGCACCACCGAAACTCACAGAAAAAGTCCGGGTTTGAGCTCATAGACGAAGAAATCAAAGGCGGTCCTCTACTTGCCAATGAAATCTTTCTGTGGGCGGAAAAAATGGGAAAATCCACAAATGGGAATCTACTGTTGAAGGGACGCTTTTGGAGCAGATCAAAATAGACCAGTTCGCCATTCTTATGCTTCAACGGAATGGGAAGGGGGTTGGCTACCCACATCAACAAGCAGGGGATTTTTGAAGTTTAGTCCTGCTGATGAGAATGCTGATGGGTTTGAAGAGGATCTGTAGCTGTTTGGCGATTTGGGGTCGTTAGAGTAAGAATACAAAGAAGAAGTGGAAATAAAAAGGAAGTGGAGCTAGAAAAAAGAAGAAAGAGCAGAGCAGTAAGCTGTGCTGCCTCGCAGTAGGTATGTTGTTGCAGATCATTTATTCGCCCCTTTTTCTCACATTTTTCTTCTCATTGGCTTTTTGCTCGAAGCTTGCTTCCCGGTGTGAGCATAGCCTATTGCAAGGTTTTAAAGATAGATAGATAGATAGTATTTTAACGTCACGCCACTAGGCAGCATCCAACTGGACATGTGACCACACACCACACTACATTACTTGGTTGGGCCCTGCCCCCAACCACTTTATATTGCGTCTGTGGGCTTTGACACCCAACAGTTCAGAGTGCGATTCTGGGCACCCAGTAACAACCATTCAAGCCATAGCTTCTGGCCATGGATTTGCCTACTAGATTCTTCTTTGTTGGAGCGGAGGTCAAACCGACCTGATATCAAGGCATGAAGATTCCCACATCCAGCTCTGTTGGCCTGATTTCCACATCCACCTCAGCATAGAGCCCAAATCGGCCTGATACCGCATCCAACTCCAGTGGCCTGATTCCCAGCCTATCTTCAAAATTATTTTGTTGGCACGAAAATTGGTCGACCTGATATCGCATCCAGTTCCACTAGCCTGATTCCCACATCCAGCTCTAAGAATTGGTCCGGTATGAGCTCCAGAAATCCGCGAGTCTGAAACAGCTCCAAAAATCGGCTCAAGAAATTGGCCACATCCAGCTCCATTGGTGCTTTGCGATGCATAGAGAGGGTTTAGTTTTATCCCACCCAACCGGGTCCAGCCAAGTGGACCCATGGGTTTAATGGTTCTATGCTTTATTTGTCCTTTAATAATCTACTTAAAATGCTACATTGCTAGCTAGTTATAAGAAACATTAAAATGTTCCTACTATGCTTTTGCAACACTCGTTGTCAATTGTGTCAAAAGTGATTCTGGACCAACCCCATTGGACCACTTCATTATATGGATGTCCTTTGCGCTTGTGACTATATCTCGCACCCATAAATGTAACACCTGAGTTGGGGTTGCCGGTTATGCAGCTTGAGCTTCGGAACCCATTCAAAATTGATCCAACTGGGCAACATTGGCACATTACATTAAGAAAAACCTTAGAGTTCTCCCCATAGCTTCTTTTAGATATTACTAGTTTTAAACACTAATATAGTTTTGTTTTCATCATAGCAAAACCTATAAAAATTAATAAATGTTTAAGACATGTTTCCCATTGTTTGTTCTAAACTATTAGAGGATATTTGATAGTGGGAATATTATAGTTGTTATGAACCGAAACTCCATATCTACACAAGGCAATAGCTCGCAATTCAAATCTTGCATCTTTCTAAACCGACTCGCGTCCAATATTACTAGATATAATTTGAATCATTAAGTGCCACATTTGTGCAAACTGAGCCGCCGCGATAAATTTCTTGTATAGTAAAATCTTCCTATGGAAAGGTTTTTCTAAATGCTATGCTTGTTTCAACATGTCTCAAAATATATCCCTTACTATCGAAGCATTCGGGAGAAAGGAAAAAATTTCTTATTTCATTTCATTATGCTCACGATAAAACGGGTTGGACAAAAGCAAAGGTTTTAATCAAAATAGACAATTACTGTATTCTTTTAAAGGCAATTTAAAGTGCAAATTGTATGAAAAGGGCTGGAAGACATTTAACGCTTTTCTATCGAACCATTAGCAAGTGCTCTGACCATGCCATTTTCACACACCATCTGATGTTATACAATACCTCCTACTACCTATAGAAAACCATCTACTCCCTTTCTAGAAAATGACATTGATTTATTAGGAGCATGAATTTTTCAGCATTAATTGGACCATTTGGTATATGAGATGTACAACAAAACACCACTTATTCATCTTATGACACATGCATGAACAAACAATTCAAAGAGATACGAACTTTCTATTTCATGATTTGGATAAATAAAATACAAATTAATTTGAACCTATACTCAATAGTTTGGAAGGCAAACATATTTTAGAGTAGGTGGGGGCGGTGAGGGGTGCACCGGAGGTGGATGTGTTGGGATTGGTGGAGAATGTCTTGGAGGTGGGGGAGGAGGCGTATGCAGATATTTGCGTGTAGAAAGTGGGGGAGGGGAGGGTGGTGAATGCCTAGGAGGTGGGGATGTGAGGATGGTGGCGACATTGTTCTATATCCACAACCCTCGGTGAAATCTTTGCCTCTAGCCTTTGTAACGACTTTCACGTACTCATTGAAGCTCGCAAAGTGCTACTAGGTGGTATACATTGGCGTAAATCATGTCCGCTTTGAAACGTGTTGATTGCCTTCTTACATGCTTTGAAAGCGCATCACCCCTACAAAGCTCATGAGAACATTGAATGGTAAAATCACGACATTGTGATGTTTGAGAAGCGGCCATACTTGGAACAACGAGGCGAGCAAGACAAGCACCCACATTGTTGAATCTCGAACCATGGCTTGTGAATGTGAAGTAATGGGGAAGCGGGAGCATATTATATAGGTTGGATTTTGCCAAAGGTTCAAAGGTCCCCTTTGGCCACGATATTTTCCAAGGATCCGGAAAAGGCTATCGACCTCTCGCTTGAGAATGGAAGGCTCTTGTGAATGATCCGTAAATGAAAAGGCTATCGACGCCTCACTTAAAAAAATGGATTTGGGTGTGTTCTTGCCTTCACCAAGGATCCGAGCCCCAGTAAAACTGAAATTAGCAAGTAATATAAGGTAAGCATTTGAGATACATGCCATCACAATCACGCAGCACCTTTTGTGGTCTCCGTGAACGTAAAAATTCTCTATCTATCTATCTATCTATCTATCTATCTATCTATCTATCTATCTATCTATCTATCTATCTATCTATCTATCTATCTATCTATCTATCTATCTATCTATCTATCTATCTATCTATCTATCTATCTATCTATCTATCTATCTATCTATCTATCTATCTATCTATCTATCTATCTATCTATCTATCTATCTTTTGAAAGAAAAGTAACATTAGTCAGAACAAACAATGCTTTCTTTATCTAATACTTGTTTCTACCTCTGGTTTAGGAAGGCTTCAGTCCTCAATCTTGCTCTTAACAAGTTGCTTCAGGTTTGGCTTTTGATTCTACAAATTTTGTTGAACATTTTTCCCTTCATAGCTTCCTTGTAAGAATAAGTTTAGTCGCAACGAGCTTACCCAAAATGCAAAGGATCTTGAAAGAAACCCTTGGAAAAAGAATTGGGTTTCTTTTAAAGCCACATTATAACGTTATGGATGTCAACGTGTTGTTTGCAGCCTTGGCAAGGAGGGAGAAGGAAGTATTATGGTGGGGACAGGCTCAAATCTAGAGTTTTCTGTCTATGCATAGTCTGGTAAACTTGACCTTAGGGTAGGTATTTCTTTGTTGTTGATAAAATAGTGCACAAGAGATCAACAAAGAGTTGCCATGATGTTACACGTGACAGGTCTGCATTTGTTTCATTTTGGTGTGAAGAACTGCCACTAGTGTCTTGCATGATAAATATATGATCTTCAATGAGCTGCGTAATCCCTCGCACAATCCCATTAGATATCTGACGACTTCATTTTCAAAGGCTTCAAACCAGTACATGATATCCAAAAAAGAGGTGATTGCTATCAAGCCAGAGACAAAAATACTTTATAAATCTGGCAACATGGAAAATAATTACTATCATGCACAAGATTTGCCTTTACAACCCCTTGACGATCCTTACTTCAATAAATAAATATACGTACATTGCCAATTATGAAATGCCCTTACCTTTTGCTAAAATTAGCATTTTGGTAACATAATTTGAATGTCATGTCATTGGAAAATCTCTCTCTGATCTATAAGCTTTGTGAAGGGCACTTATTTGATCCGTTTGTTTAAGTATTTAGTGGCATTCTTCACTGCACTCACATCACCAACATATTTGAATATTTCAAGATCTACTAAATCCCCTGTCCTACTTGAAAGGGCAACGCTTCATATATTTTTCCTCCCCCCCCTTTGTTTTGGATGGTGAATTACACTAATCTACAACCCAAAGAACTCCCACTATACACCTTTACAATTAAAATTTAGGAGCAATACACAATGATAATTTTAGAAATTTTGATGACGAGGTATAGATTCTAGATTGTCAAAACTCGGAGGTATGTGGTAAAATTCGTGAAAACGTAAGGGTATTTTGTACTTTTTTCCTACTTAATAAGCAATAGTTTTCTGCTAATAACATTATGCAATTTCAAACGAAGATGAATACAGAGGCTATTAAAAGGAATATCACCAACTAAGCATTTGCAAAAGAATGTTGTTTTGAGGTATACTCACTGCAAATGCTTTGCAACGCCACATAAAAGTTGTTTTGAGGTATACTCACTTCAAAGGCTTTAGAAATATCTAATGATCTTGTGACTTGTGAGCTCTTAGAAGGAGCTTCTTCTATCGATCTTAAGTTTCTACAAGGGGGTCAAGCATATTCTAGAATGTCATGGAAGCTTCCATATTCTCCTTAAAGGTCTGCAAGTACTCCCTTGGCCATTAAGCATCCTAAGTTATACAAAAAGTGGACAGAATATGGCATTTCCAAACTTGGTGACTTATGGGTTCAAACCAGATGGATTTCCTGGACAAATCTAAAAAATAAGATTAGAGGCAGCTCATCTGATAAGCTTTTGTTTAGAATCATCAGGCAGAAAACTAGCAACATCAATCTCCTTACCAATCCTATCATTAATGACTGGTTCCTTATGGGTAAGCCCAGTGTAGTACCGTACTTCCGTACGTACAGAAGTTTTTTACGTTTTTTACGTACGGTACCTCTTAACGTACTCCCAGAAATTTAACGTACCTAAAAAAAAAATTCTGCATGCGTTAAAGTTCGAGAGATGCAGTGCGCACTGCATCCTTTAAAAACGTCTGATTACCTTAGAAAAACCTTGAAAAACTTAAAAACCTTTAAAAACGTAAAAACCTTTAAAAACGTCTCGTACCTCAAAAAACGTAGAACGTGCTTCAAAAAAAAATTTTTTTTTGATTGCGAATGCATAAAACCATTCCGCACGCGTCTTTGTCGTCCGGTCGGCACGGTAAGTACCCAGAAGGTACCGTACGTGTACGTAACCTACACTGGGTAAGCCAAGCTATAGTGTTTCCAAAGTTTACTCTGTTTAAATACTCCCCATCGACCTTCCAAATCCAAACTTTATTGGGGTCTTTTCGATGGATGTGAAAAAGGCTTTTATAAATACACGGAACTCATATGTGCCACCAAAGATTTCTTACTTCATCTGGTTAATTGCCAATAAGAGCCTACCAAACATGGAAACTTTGGCAAGACACTTTCGAATTCCTTAACCAATCCTGCATCCCAAATTGTCCTCTTGGTTTGCAATAATGTTGAATCTCTTGAACATATCTTTGGGTTTGTGCTACTCTAAATCCATTTTGGAGTTGGTTTGAACTTACTTTCAATATTAATTGTCCCTGCTACTTTGCTTGAGTTCTTGATGAATGATGATGCATTTATGAATTCCTTATGTTATATTGCTTTGTGGAATGTATGGAAGCATAGAAATAGGTGTCAATATGGTGGAAAGGCAATTTCTATACTTTGGATTAAATTTCAAGTTATCTATGACATAGAAATGGTTGCAACAAGTCGGATACACCAAAGCACAATGATTCCTTGGATTCTTTAGATAATAAATGGTTAAGTATTGGCAATTTCTATGGTGCATATAAAATATTTAAACCGCGACCGCCATGAATCTCTTACTAACACCTAATTTGTTCTTGGTAGATTACATGAGGAACCTAAGTAGGGACATTAGCACTTGAACCCTCTGCGAGAATCTGTTGTTTCGTGGTGAGTCTAGTTCATGATATACAATACACGATGACATGTGGACAGTCGGTCGGGGCATCACCGATATTGACATACCATTCATCCCTGATAATGAACCGGGTGGGCTATGGAATTTCGCAAGCACATATCTAATGGTGCAACTATGGTGGTTTTGGAATGTAACAGCCGGAAGAATGACTCATCAACAGGTTTGAGAATTACGAGAATGTTATTACCACTACAAAGGGTCCGGCGGATGCATATGGAACATTGATCATTCTCATGTCCACCACAAATGCAGATAGGCTGATCATTGAGTTAAATTGGGGAAATGGTCGCACTCTTATTCTTCAGCCCCAGTTCCAATCTCACTTTGACTACCTTAGCTCCTACCACTTCCATTGACATCCCTGTTCTTCTCCTCTCCATTATACTGCACCTTACCTTTGGAACCATACATCTGTTTTCATATAATTGCAGCATTGTAGTACCTCATCAGTACTTCATTAGTACTTAATCTATTTTGCAGGAATTATCTTGGACTGGTCTTTGACTGGCTAAGGTAGATATTGCTGAACTTTTTCAACTTTTTCAACAATGTTCTTCTCAGTTGCAGCACAACAAATTTACCAGCTACTAATAAGGCTGAGTAATATTTTGGACACTACTAAGTGCTTATCAAAGCACTTATTCTATATGTATTTTTCTACTTGCTTTTCTATGAGTGGCTTAACTATAAAGGCTCACTCAGTATGTTGTACCTTTTTCTATAATTAATAAAAAAAACCCCATTCACTCAAAAAAAAAAAAAAAAAGGTCTGCAAGTTCTAGACAACCCTAAAAGCTTCTGGATTCTTCCTTGCTTCGTATAAAAGATATTAGACAACACAATGAGCTACTTTGTTACATAGAACATTTATCCCAAAAGCTTCCTTCGGCTATCTAGCTCCAAGTTGATCACTCGCAAAAAAAAAAAAAATCTTAAGAAAATATAGAAGCTCTACTATCCATCAACACCTAGGAACTACATCTGGTTGTATTGCAAAGGATGCCTCCTTTGGTGCCTCAGATTTTCCCAATAAAAAAAGGTGGGTCTTTTTATTTCTTTTGGAAGAGATCCGAGAGTATAGCTCTGGTGATTTGTTCAGAAAAATCGTCCCCCTGGTACGATTTAATACTAGCTTGGGGAAGTAGGTCTCAAGTCAACAAGAAACCTTTTGGATTATTAAACAAGCATAAGGCCCTAGCTACTTTATTCTAAACCTTAGGTAGTTAAACATTACACTAAATATTAATGACGGAGTAACGGCATACAACCAATATCATGCATTTCTAACGAACTACATCGGATATAATTTCTCTTTTTGTTCCATTTCAGATGTTTCGAAAGCCTGCCTACCCTTTTGCTAACAATTTATGTGGAACTGGTTTTTACATTATCATCATCATCAAGCCTTGACTACATCGTTCCTAAAGATTAGATTTACTTCCTTTTCTTGCTTTCACCATTCAAAGTTCTCATGAGCTTGCAGGGAGGGATGCCCTTTCAGGCACATGTAAGAAGGCAATCAACATGTTTCAAAGCGGACACGTTTCTGCCAATGTATACCACCTAGTAGCACTTGCGACCATAGTTGCCTCAATAAGTATATGAAAGTCGTCACAATGGCTAGAGGCAAAGATTTCACTGCAAGTTGTGGATATAGAACAATGTCGCCACCATCCTCACATCCTCCACCTCCTAGGCATTCACCACCCCCTCCCACACCTTCTACACGCAAGTATCTGCATATGCCTACTCCCCCACCTCCAAGGCATTCTCCACCAACCCCCAATACATCCATCTCCAGTGCACCCCCCACCGCCCCACCTACTCTAAAATGGGTTTGCCTTCCAAACTATTGATCATAGGTTCAAATTGATTTGTATTGTATAAAACAAATCATGGAAATAGAAAGTTCGTATCTCTTTGAATTGTTTGTTCACGCATGTGTCATAAGATGAATAAGTGGTGTTTTGTTGTACATCTCATATACCAAATGGTTCAATTAATGTTGAAAAAATCATGCTCCTAATAGGGCAGGACCATCCATGGCACCGGTACTAACCCCCATGTTCAACAAGGCGTTGCGGGAAGGTTTCTCGCTACAGTGGACCACTCCTCGCCGGGATCCTCGAGCAGCAATTGACAAGATGGGCAGAGGCAGCAGAAGTGCGGGCACTCACGCAGGCAGGATTTAGGTCGAGGCACTCAATCATTGATCGCATCTTCACGCTGCGGACTATGGTCGAGGACATCAGGAACCCTCGACAAGATCTGTATTGCTGCTTTGTAGACTTCGCCAAGGCTTTTAACACTGTGCCTCGGGGAAAGCTATGGACAAGATTGCAACAGCTAGATGTCCCTGTGGAACCGAAGAACGCGGTGTACAGGTTATATGAGTCATGTTCAGGCCAGCTACAACCAGCGGGCCAACTATTCAAGAGCAGTATCAAGGTTCGCCAGGGATGCCTTGTCTCTCCCACACTGTTTGACCTGTACATTGATCAATTGGAGAGATGGCTTACTGACAATGGAGCCAATGGGGTTTAACTTCTACACCAAATCACCACGCAACTGATCTATGCTGATGATGTGGACCTTCTGGAAGGTGGTCATCATATCATCCGCACGCCAACCAAGGGCCCCAACCCTCACTTATCGTGGTTAAAATGTTGAAGTGGTACCCACTTACAAATATTTGGGGGTGGAGTTCTCGTCTGCCATGAACTGGAACAATTCCATCCAGTTGTGCAGCAGGTTGGAAGGCACTCTATGCAATGCAGAACAATAACCATAAGGTGGAGCTGTATGATTGGCCCCACCAGTCGCACCTATTCAAAGTATTAGTGGAACCTATGCTTTTGTATGGAGTCGAGGTCTGGGGCCCGATGGTTTCTCTCGCCGCTTGGAATGACTTAGAACAGGTGCAGAAAGCTTTCTTGGCACAATCGCTGAGGGTAAAGTCCATAGTTCCATACCAGATGCTGTTGCAGGAGACAGTTTCTTGCTTCTTTAGAGGGGGGCCCTTGACAGACACATCATCTACTTCCAAAAGGTGTATGGACGATACTCACCTCCCTAACCTCGCTTACACTGTGGCAATAACCTCAATGCCTAAAGGTCTGCTTGCGGGAAAAAAGAGCTCAGTGGCTGGCCAGATGGAATATCACGAGGAAACTAATGTGCATCCGGTGCAAGCGGAGGCGATTGCCACGACCTCAAACAAACCTTCATACATGCTTCCACATGGGATGCCAACACCCTTGAACAGGTCAAGACGACACATTACCAATGCCACATAAACGCCATCTTTGGGCGGGGCACACCTAACGCTATCTCCCGCACTCATCTACCCATGAAAAAGCGCAAATCCATTGCTTCTATTCGCACAGCCGCACACCATCTCTGGATTGACACAGGGAGATGGATTGGGGAGCCGCACCGGAGAGGCTTTGTCAATCTTTGCCAAGTTGAGCTGTTGAAGAAGGCGAATGCCACACCCTTCATGCATTCTGCAGTACTTCAACAAAATTTGTATTTTCATTTGTTGCATTTACTTAAGGTAAAGTTGGGCGTCATCTTATATATCAACTTGACATGCATGGGATCTTAAGTCTCCATATTATCTTATACACAGTTTTGTTAACAATTTTATTTAATTTAATGCCCTATTTGAAGCAGAAAAAATGCACCTTTGATCGAACTTGTCCAGCTTCTATGAACCAATAGCCTACTACAATGGCACGAAGAGCTGGCCACGAAAGCTTTTCAGGAGCAAAGAAATGATAGAGAACATCTTTGGAGTCGGAATGCAAAGCCCATACCAATAATTTTGATGGAATAACTACTTTACAAGGGTCAACAAGCACTCCTGTTTTCTGTGCATTGTGAAGAAAAATTGATCTTACACCAACTGCAAACCTTCATCAACCAGAGCACTCATGAGTTTATTATGCGCATACACAGTGATTGCAAGAAAAACATGGACAAGCGGAAAACCTTCTAGAATGTGTGTAATCTTATATAGAGCAGCCCCAGGAGGAAGAAAGCTTATTGGAACCAGATATTTCCATATTTGCAGCCTAGTGTGAAACTTCTGAGCAAGTCCCTCACAACAATAGAATGATGCATCGTAGAGTGCTGAAGGGGGAAATTTTGATTTGACTCCCTTTCACGAGCCTGCACTACCACCAAAAAATGAGTGATTATATACACGCAGCTCTTTAAGAAAAAGGGAATGGAAGTAAAATGCACACTCCCAAGAAGATTTAAGCCTGAAGTCAAAAGTTGAATTGGAAATTATCTATACGGTTTGAATATATTGTATAGAGAAAATCTTACCTTTAATGTGTAAAAACAGTTGAAGTAGAAACAAAGGGCAAAATGCTTGAGCTATACTTGTATCAACAAATGTAGCATAGAGTCCGCGAAGAATAATCCCAAAAGAGAGGACCGAATCAAAGAACCAAAGCATTGTGTGCTCAACCTACCAACAGCAACAAGAGCATTGTAAAAACCTTTGAAAGAAGCTGCAACATACCTTTGCCCAAGCTATCAGAGATGGGATCAATATGACTAAAGCTGTAAGATGCAACAGCAATAATCCCTGATAGAATTTAAACAGCTCGAGTTGCATTAGACGTGTCATCTGCATTTTTTCCAATACCCTTTAATTTCTGATAACTTCGGTTTTCGTTTTGCTGACGATAACTGGTGAGTTGCACAGTTCAAACATACAAAAGATGCTCAGAAGAAATAATAAATTCCATAACCAATTCCATTACTTATCAAAATAATGCAGCATGGCAATTCCAGACATGAAATCCAATCAAAATGAGGAGACCGAGAGCAGGATGAACAAAGAATACTAGTGTAGTTGCCAGAACTCCTATTGCAAGAGCTGGCCTAGATCTCATCCTCCGGATTGTCTGCATATAATGGCGCCACGTTGTTAAGACACCTACGGGTGTTTCCATATTAGTAATTTAAGGAACATATCAAACCTAGTTTAGTTCTGGATTTGACTCGTTTTCGTTTTTATTCTAGTGACAATTCTTTGTAGATTCATGCATTTCATGGAGCATGTATAAAATGATTATTTTCAATTATTTCCAGATCAAAATTCTTTTCCTTTAGAATAATTGGGTCCTAACCCAAATGAAGATCCCCTCGCTACATTGTGCAGGCTACAATAATATGGATGGTATCAAGTATTTTAGGCTTGCAGTAGATTCGTTGTTGTCATATTGGAAGACTTTATGCTTTGCATTTAAAATTGGACATCAAGGTGAACCAATTCTCAATTTCTGCCACAGACTACTCCACTTGTACTTCCATGTTTCAGCCCCGTAATCGATGCACCCATAATCAAGTCTTCTTAATCCCAACATAAATCGTGATTAGATCTTCTTAGTCTTGAAAGGCTTACCTTCTGTCTTGTATAACAAATCTAGATCCCAACATAAATCGTGATTAGATCTTCTTAGTCGTGAAAGGCTTACCTTCTGTCTTGTATAACAAATCTAGATCCAAATATAGCTATAGGAATGAATGAATGAATATTCTAGAGCAATTGAATGAATCAGTCTTCAATTTTGTGGGAAGAAAGTTGTGCAAAAAACCTTAACGCAAAAGACAATGGCAACAATGCAAATAGTTCAAATGGTCATTGAAACAGATAAAATTATAAATTACAATGTTTACAAATTGAGATATTGAACTTAAAATTGAGATTTACCTTCTTTCCTCTAAGTCTAGAAAGGATTTAAGGATCTAGACTGGTGACAATGCTCCAAGCAAGGATCAACTTTTCTCAAACACACAATGACAATGAAATTCATCTTCTGCAGAAGTAATATAGTTGGACATGGCTTGGCGTCCCTCACAGCTAGGTAGGAGCCTTTCTATACTTAGAGGAGGGGAATGAATGTTTTTTGCTCTGCCATTTCGACACAACCCGAAGACATTGTTTGCTGTTGCCGATTGCGGGGCCCCCTCGCTGTGCCTGAATGGCATCATCCCCCTAGTGTGTAGATCAATGTTGTTAAAAAACCCGTTTTTTATTTTTAAAGTACCTCTATAAAAATCCTCAAGTTTTTTAAAGGATTTTTATGATATGGTATGGCCAAAAAATAAAAATGAAAAAGATTGCACATTTTGTGCACTACTTTATTGGATATATTTGCTACTGTTAAAATGCTCATTTGTGCTACAAGTTATAACACGTAGCATGCCAACAAGTAAATCGGAAGATTATGCTGCTATTAGAAATTATTAAGTTCAAGTACGAAGATATCACAACTTTTTTGCCATGCAACTCTTAAGAAAGTTCAGAAAAACATAATTATAGAGGTTAAGAGATATAGGAATCTTATATACAAGTATAAATAAGTTCAAGAATATCATCTATTTGGATAAAAAAATCACAATCTAAGGATCTTTAAGGATTTTTAAAGATTTTTAAGGATTTTTAAGATTTTAAAGATTTTTAACGTATTTTATATGAAATACGTTTTTAAAGATTTTTTTCAAAAATCTTAAAAATCTTCAAAAAATCTTAAAAAACGTTTTTTAAACGTACGGATTTTAACGTACTTAACAACATTGGTGTAGATAACGGCTAGTGTGTAGATAGCTAAGATAACGGCTAGTGTGTAGATAGCTTGACGTCTAGCTAGAATTAACCCTTATATGATTAGATAAATGATCAATCTTTTATTGTTGTTTAAGTTGAGGTTATGATGGATTTATGATAGTTCCTTTGCTGCACCTCTTGTGCTTGTGGGATAAGGGAGGGTAGAGATCTAAAGGTTTAAATACATGACACGTCACTACGAATAATTAATGGTGCATTAACTATTCATAAGCTAAGGTTAGCTATGTAAATCATTAATTATTAAGGTGGAAACCTAACCCTAAACCCTAATTCGAATTTAGTGCTTAACCTAATATTAAAGAGGCTAAAATAGTAAATTAGTTAATGAAAACTAATCTGGAATTGCCACCATGCCCAAATCGATTGGGCAAGGCAGAACTGCTAACTTGGGACACCCAAATCCAATTTGCCCCAAAATCGAATTGAGGGACATTGGTGGAGGAAGAGCTGTTGTTCAACTCTGTTCTAGCCAGAGGGATGGAGAACCAGAGAGATAATGGGTCTAGTTCTATGATTCCGGTTAGTAATAGATAGCTTGGATTCCTAGTCAGTCATAGGATTAACCTTTGTATGCGTAGTTGTTTGATTAGACTTTATCTCATGTTCTATCTGATATTATAGATGGATGGATGTTCTGTGATAGTTCCTTTCTGTTCCTCTTGTGTTGTATTTCTTAAGGGGCGTAGAGACCTAAATAGAATAGAATAGACTTTTTTAACATCCACGGAGACCCATAGGTCATGGGACCCATACAATGGGCTAGTACAATCATTACTACTAGGATTAAAAAACCCCTGCCTCGAAAGGTTTTCAAGGGAAAAACCTTTGCAGTAATGATGATACTAGACAAGCGGAGATAATGACTACTGAGGGCTCAGTAATTGCAGACGTTTATCTAGAACCTCAAGTATGTATAAGGCCAAGTCATGCACAGATGGTGCTCTGAGAAGTTGTGGAAGCGTGGAATGGAATGCTAAGGTCAAAAAATGATTCTGGACTATCTCAAAAGTAGGGCAACTCAGAAGAGTATGGATTTCATCTTCAATAACCTGTAACTGGCAACAGGCACATAGTCTCGCTTCTCGCGGCAATTGCGGCCGCTCCCATCTACATGTCTCAATCCGTAGCTACAAGCTTGTTCCTGGACAATGAAGCGAGCAAATAAGCTTGGGGCCTTGGTGCCAAGGTGGGATTTATGTGTGCATGATAATGACCATTCCTTTTCATTTTTCCATTCAGAAATATAATTCTTAGAAGAAACAAATGCAAGCAAGAATCACACCTTGAGTTTGTTCTTCAAATCTTTTTTTTTTTTGAAGAACTGTGTCATCAATATATTAAAAGAATGGTAATGTTACAAAGCAAGTGAGGAGGAAGGAGAACTGCCCCAAAGAGACAGTGATACCTCGACACTCCACAACAAACTCACAGAAAAACTGCAACTCTACTGCTGTACAAACCGACCATCACCATCTACAACACCCAAGAAGTCCCGCCAAATGGCAAACTTCCGCTCTACTACTCCCGGGAACACCAGAAAGCTTTGAAATAGCTTGTACCGAAGTCGAGAATCGAGAGGTCGCCCGTCAAATCCCCCCGAAAGATCCACAACCGCCGCCCGCTTCCAATCAGCCACACCAACCAAGCCACGACGGATGCAGCAGCTTGTCGCCGCAAGCTGCCAAGCACTAGGATACACATGAAGCGAATCTGGCCGGCTAGTCAATCTCACCTCGAAACAGAGGCCCTAACCCAGGTCAGGCGCAGCCCGCAAGTGAGGGCATAAAACCGCATAATGCTCCACAGTCTCAATGATGAAGGCCACAACAAGGGCGCGTAGAGGGCTCACACCCTCCTAAAACCGACTCACAAGGGCATTCACCCCGATACAACGGTGCACCACCGCCACGAAGCACCCTAACCTTCTGTGGGGAAGTGAGCTCCATGTCCACGCCCAAACCGAAGCCATCGAGAACCCCTGCAAAAGACCACTTGCCTCCTGGCGGGCAAGGTGTCATGAATAGCCAGCACCCGGTAAGAAGACCGCACAAAGCAAGAAGACACAACATCCGGATGAACCTTCCACACCTGCACCACCACATCATCCTGAGGGACATCTTCTCGGTGTCCCTTAGATCTTTATCAGCTCTGATACCAATTGAAAGAAACCCAAGAGAGAGAAAACAAACCATATACTATCTAATATCTCTCTCTTATATTACGTTCCAAAATAATACAAAGAAGGACATAAGTCCCAAATGAAAGGTCATGTCCCAAATGACATGTACAAAAGTATAAATACTGTATAAGTATTTATGTACAAAAAATACGTGACCATGGTCCTGTCGTATACGTGTCTTAGGTTCCTTACATCCTTGGCCATCCCAACTAGTTCGAGTTAGACGGAGGGCCTTTCCATGGTAATGTAGTCGCCGTGGGAGGGGAATTTCCCGTATTTGTACGATGGGAGCATCGTAACAGGGGGTTTTCTTTGTGTTTTTGTATGCTTTTCACTAAGGTTTTCCTATGATTTCGTGATGTATTCCAATAGATGTATTAATGCGTACATCTAGAGTGCACCATTTCTGAGCCATTGATTTTAGCCTTTTTTTTTTCAATGGTCAACAACCAATGGCTCACAACAAAAGCCCTTTTTTTGTGCGTGTGGTGCATAATGGGCACATGAAGAGCCATTGATTTTAGCCTTTTTTTTTCAATGGTCAACAACCAATGGCTCACAACAAAAGCCCTCTTTTTGTGTGTGTGGTGCATAATGGGCACATGAAGGGCTTGAAGGGCGCATGTAGTGCAGTTTCCCCGCCGGCAACACATTTCTTATCATAACTTTTGATCCAGAGCTCTGTTTGAGATGATTTTTATTGCGTTGGAAAACTCTCTCCAAGATCTTTTTGATAGTGTATGATATAGATATGTTTGGTTAAGTTATCTATGCTAAAACAGCAATTTTTCGGCTGGGTTTGGTAGGCTTTCACATCCTACCAGCTGATTAATACAGGATTGCGCTATTGGATATTGTCTTATAGCTCATTCCGAATGAAGCTTGCAAAAACTTACCATGCATTTTTAGATTTTGAGGCAGTTATTAAGCAAATTCCAAGGCTTCTAGATCCTTGTGCTAACAAGCAGAAAAGTTTCCCACTTTGGTTTCTCACCACAAGAATCCATGGAGGCCAAAGGCTGCTGTTAAATTCCAGTTGAAAAATGTTTGTGTATGGGTGTTGCAAACTTTATGACTTTCAAAATAATGGGATCAATATGCTCTATCTTTATGGTAACTTTTACTTATGTTCTATTTGTTTTATTGTGATCAAATTCAAAAGCTACAGGTGATGAAAGCCTCAAATGAATTCTAGTTTTTTTTCTGGTTTGAATTCTAAAACTTTTGTCACGCTTGGGAGGGGGTTGGGGGCGTTCCTAAGGCCCCGAAGGGGCCAAATTTTTTTTTTTTTTGCAACACAAACCATTAATATCCAACATATAAAAATTAAATCCCCCAACACATAACAACCATTGACATTAACAACCAACACATAACTACTATTGACATTAATTAACACAACCATTGGGTCCAACACATTTAAATTAAAATCCCCCTTAAACCCCCTTTGGTTTGGGTGCATATTCACACGGGGAGGTGACTCCGGGCAACGAGAGCTGTTGGATAGGCATATTCACCCCTTATTCCTTAATCTACACCGTACGTAAAGTTCCTCGTTTGTGGGGTATGCAAGTACAAAATTTGCTATACTGTATAACAAGATTCGCAAAATACTATAAGATTTCAAGCAGAATACTATATGGTGTTGATTTCGTACGTGCATCACAAAAATTACAGGTAGCTACACATAAGAACATATGTTCTTGCGTCAAGATATATGTTCACATTTTTTTAAAGGGCTTATTTGCATCTTCACTCCATATTTTTCCTACCATTGTTTGTTTGTACAAGTACCCAAATTGGGAACATGGTATAACCTTTATAGTAAAATCTTCCTACTATGGAAAGGTTTTTTTTTAATGCTATGCTTTTCAACATGTCCCAAAATATATCCCTTACTATCTAAGCATTGAGGAGAAAGGAAAAAAAATTTTTATTTCGTTTCATTATGCTCACGATAAAACGGGTTGGACAAAAAACAAAGGTTTTAATCAAAATAGACAATTACTGTATTCTTTTAAAGGCAATTTAAAGTGCAAATTGTATGAAAAGGACTGGAAGACATTTAATGCTTTTCTATCAAACCAAATTAGCAAGTGCTTTGACCAATACATAGATGGAATGAGATGATATATATAATTGAGAGCAAGTAGTCAATATGATTGTATGTGTAATGTGTGAGTTTGGCTTTATTCGTGTGTGCATTCATGAACCCAAGACAGTGGTAGTATGAACGTTAAGTTTGTGTCATTATACAATTACTAGTAGATGGCGATCATAAAACAACTTGTGGAAATGAATAGATGTAATGGGTACATGTGATGATAGTTGAATGTGGAATGCACATGCTCTTTCTTCATTGGATACACAAGAAATGCTATGTACATCAAGATGGAAATAAAATTTGCACACTGACTATCTGCTTTTTGTTTTTTTTTTTTTTGAGAGAATACTACAGGAGTCAAGAATATATTTTCCAAAAGCTGCAGATATATCTTGAATGTTCAAAATCCTTTTGCAAGAGTAGAGAAGATGAGAAAAGAAACAGGAGTAACATGAGAAATCTGCCACATTTCTCAAAGAAGCTGCCAATGCCCCTATATTTTGATCAGAACTGCAAATTAGTTAGCCAGAAAATGAACCCAAATGAGATGCTGCATTGTCGGGAAGTGAAACAATCAACCTGAAGCTAGCTAGACACATAAGCCCACCCACCAGACTTCCCCTCAAAAATCTGGCTTATGATATAAAGGCGTCATCCTGTATATCCCTAGCTCGGCAATCACAATTGAGTCCATTTCTTTAAACGGATCTGTAGAATGGATCAAACTACCCTGTTCTTTTCAAGAAAGACAACTCTAAACCTTTCTGCTAGCAAGAAAGAGCAAAAGGAAGAGAAGGAAATCAAACTGTTGTTTAAAGAACCTGGAATAAGATGAGACTGCAAGTAGCCAAATAACTAGAAGAATTCTTTCCTCAAGAGCTAAACATGATTTCGCTCCACCTTATAGACACATGTATCCTTTCGGTGTGTTCCTATCAGGAGAAAATAGGTTGTCTCTGCAATTTTCCAGGCCGGCTCAATCACAAAGATCCAGATAAAAGATCCAGATATGATGGCTGGAAGTCTTTGGATTGCGTAAAAAATCACAAAAACACGCCAAGATCCTCCATGCTTGCAAGGAAACATAATGCATCTGATGCATTAGAGCAAAAAGATCCACGTTAGTGGATTACCTGTAAGCCTTTGAGAATGAGAATGAGAATGATTTTTTATCGTCCACTGAGGCCAATCGGCCTATGGGACCTGAAGGAGCCTTGACAAACTTATTCTTGCCTCGTTAAAAACCCCCGCCAAGGGGGTTTTCGAGGGAAAACCGCGGGCGATAATAAGAATCTTTAATCAAAACCGCATACAAGTATACATCAATGTATATATACATGTCAAGTGTGCCCGAGGACATAGCTGATCTCGCATGTCCATAACCTCCTCGAAGGTATGATCCCAAACCCGTCACGGATCTTTGTGCTCAATGTCACATGTAATGGTGGCGGGCCCCACCAACTTCGGCATAAGCGGCGTCCGAATTTGATCATATGATGGGCAACTTTGAAGGGTATGAGATTCATCCTCAATGACTCCCATTTGGCGGCATTGATGAGAGCACATCTGGCGTGGCTCACCAATCCATCCGCCCGGCTCAATTCGAAGATGATGTGCCCCCGCGCGAATGGAGGCAATGAGTCTGCGCTTTTCATGGGCAAGTGGGTACGCAGTAGCATTGCGGGCCTCGTTCCAATGTGGGATTTATGTGGCGATAGTGTCTTTGTCTTGACATGTTCAAGGGCATTGGCATCCCAAAGCTTGTCGAGGAAGCAAGTGTCAAGATATTGCCTCAAGCTATGGCGATCGCCTCTGTTTGCATATGTATGCACCTGTGCTCTGCACATTCCATCTAGCCAACCATTGAGCTCTCTTTTCCCTCCAAAGCGGGCCCTTGGTAGCCCGGCCCCCATTGCCATGATATAAGCTAGTTTAGGGAGGCGAGCATCGTCCATATTGACCACCTTCTGAAAATAGACAATGTGGCGATCAAGGGCAGCCCTCGAAGAGGCAAGAATCACGTCTCCTGCGGTAGAATTTGATATGGGACTGTGGACTTCACCCCTAGTGCTCGTTACTAAGAAGGCTTTACGGACTGCTCCAAGTCATTCCGGTAGCAAGTGATACTCATTGGGCCCCATACTTCCACCCCATATAAAAGGGCCGGGCTCTACTAAGACCTTGAACAGGTGTGGTGATGGGCCCAATCATACAACTCCGCTCTATGACTATTGTTTTGCATTGCATATAGTGCCTTCCGCTGCCGTCACTCGTAGCCGTCCGTATGGATGTGTCCCGGTGCATAGTAGAAGGAAACTCCACTCCCAAATACTTGTATGTGGATGCAACTTCCACATTACGCCTTGGTAACGAAGGAGGGGACCCTCGGTGACGTGAAGATGATATGAAAACCACCTTAGTCTTGGCGGATTGACGGCGCATATCGGGCCGCTTGGCGAGAATGTGTCCGGGGCATCGAGATGTCGTTGCATGTCCGCTGGTGTGTAAACTAGGAGGTCCACATCATCGGCATATATGAACCGGCTCGATGATCGATAGAGAATGTGAGCTCCATCGCCCCCATTATCGCCAAAAGTTGACTCTCAATTGATCAATATAAAGCCCAAACAATGTTGGGGAGAGAGGGGGCATCCCCGACGAACCCCGATACTACTATCAAATGGTTGGCTTGTCCGGCCGCAACCGAATTCAGAGCATCTTTCATATAGCTTTGCATTAATCGCATTACGCAAAATCTACAGGGAACCCCCGTTGCGCCTCTTGCCCATAGTTTTTCCCCGAGGCACGATGTCAAACGCCGCATAAAATCCACAAAGCAACAATATAGATCCCGACGGTTTCTGCCGGTCTTCAATCGAAGTTCGCAACGTGAAGATGTGGTCAATGGTTGAGTGCCGGTCTGAATCCTGCCCGGGTTAGGGCCCGCACCTCTGCCCTTCCCGCCACGGCCAATCTGCCGCTTTCGAGAATCCCGCCAGCGGTTTGCAAACACCGAACCCACCATGATTGTTCGATAATTGGGCAGGGCAATGTGGGTCACCGCCTTATAGATGGGAACAACTCGCTATTGGTCCACCGCTGCGGTGGAAGCCTTCCCCGTAATGCCTTGTTGATCAAGGCGATTAAGACACTGTATTATGGACGGCCCTGCCCACTTAAGCAATTACGCCTCGCATACCATCCAAGTCCGGGCTTTCCCATTGGCAAGACGTTGTAAGCCTTGTTCCACGTCCGAATGCGTGATTTCCAAAGACTGGGCCTTCTTGCAAGGGTAATGCTTTGCATGTGCACCCCGAGGGTCGTATAGTCATCCTTTGCCGGGAGTGATATTCCCCGTAATAGTGCGGCTTTCTAAGAACCCTTCACCGTAAGGTCCCGGGGGTGACGCCGAGGAGGTAAAACATTTCCCTTTGATGCGCCGCAATGTACGGCTTTCTTTAGCTTTAAGGAAGATGCGATCTTGTCGACCGCATGTGGGCGTAAAGCGGTCCGTGACTTGGCGAGCCGGCGTTTGTGTTCCTTGCACTCGTGCATCAAACCATTGATTACGTGGGAAGGTTGTGTTCTTGGAGGTCCGTCACGCGGCTTATCCCAAAGCACCTCTCGCCGCAATCCTAAGCACATCGGTCGGCCCGCTGTCGCATTTGCTCTAGTGTAGGATATTGCAAAATTTCTGCCAGTCATCTATAAGCATCCGGGCATAAGCCCCCGTGCATTTTCATAATCCAATCGCAATGAGGCATGTGAGGAGTTGTTGCACCGGGTTCGCACAACACCGCCAAGCCAACTTCAAGTAAAGTGGTAAGTGGTGCGAGTCGATCTCTTCATCCCGATTAGTTGTTCCCACCCGAAAGTGCTTGATGACATGCATATCCCGCTTTCGAGGCACCAACACATAGTCCACCACACTAGATCCGCCCCACGGTTTTCCCCGCCTACAAGTGCTCTTGCGGGTGGAAGGCCACCGTGCCGATCCATTGCGATTACCGAGGTCAAAGATACTTTGAGAGCAAAAGCAACCGTCGACCATAGCGTGACTTGATTGTCATCGATGTCCGTGGCCAAGCTCCTTCGCGGGACACAAGCGCAATATATCATCGATCAAGGGATCAAATCTCATGGGTTGTTCTACCCGGTCGCGCCGCATTGAAGTCTCCAAGGAGTATGACAACGCCTAATCAAGCTTATCTTTGTTGTATGTCATCATATAGATCGACATAGGGGTCCGGCCCTATCCACATCCAGAGTGGGTGTGATAGAAGTTGCTTTACGCATGTGGAAAGTAGCGGTCGCCACAAAGAGGGGTCTCACATCTGCGGTTTGCACACGCACCCACCGTGTGCCGGTTGTGCTTGTGCGTCTTGAACAAGGAGATTGACTGCGCCAAGGTTGTTCGGTAGTAGCGGGCAACCCCCATGCCCCCCGCTTTCTGTGCAATCATTGAAGATTGAGTAGTCGGTATCCCGGCAAGTCGGGTATCCCGCGTAATCTGCATGCTCCCATGTTTCCATGAGGAAGATGAGATCCATGTCTGCGGCAACCGAGTTGAGACTATCTCCCTTCACGCCATGGGAAGCCCCGACAATTCCGGGGAGACCATCGCGGAGGCACAATTCCTATTTGTTGGCGAGGCGGCCAGGGGGGATTGATGGCGACAATGTAAGGGGTGGCGTATGGAAAGCAACCCGAGATGTCGCGAAAACGTATAAGGTGAGGCAACTTGAGCAGCTGAGATGTGCGAAAGCAAATGAAGGTGAGGCAACTTGAGCACGAGGGCGTCTTGGTGTAGCAGCGGCGATGGCTGGCGAGGGGTCGCGGAGGGTTAGCAAGATTCATAGCGGCATTCGGCGGCTGAAAATTTGCATCTTGCCCCCAATCAGTCCTGCGGCTCCTCCCATGCGAATGCTTTTAAATTTGGCCAACTTCGTGCACTGCGGTCTTCTTGTTGGGCGGGGTCAGGTCTCGGTCAACATATGGGGGCAGTTCCCTTTAGTGCCTACCACCGGCGCGCAGATGGCCGCCACTTTCACTGCGCATCTCGTCGCGTGAGCGTGACCACCCGTGGGCGTTGCGGGTCTTTGACGCCATGGCGTCTAAGCCCTAATAATGTTCTACCGCATGGGGAATGTCATTCGAGCAAGAATCAACATTTGGAGCCGGTTAATGAGGTCCTCCCACGCCTTCTTACGTCTGCCCGCACCACCACATTGTGGCTTCTCCGCCTCGGCTCTTGGAGCTCTCACCGTTAGGTCAATCTGCCCGCACAACGGGAGTTGTTTCTTGTCGACGGGGCATAGGTTGTGGCCCTACGCTGGGGCGAGGGGTGGCATGGAGGCGGCTTGGGGTGCGGTAGAGTAGACGGCCCCGGCCGACGCTTTCCGGACTCTTGGGCGGTGGGATCGCCGTGGCGTATAATGGTCTCTCCTTCCTCGGCCGGGGAGCTTAGCTCCTGGCTGAAATTGTTTGCCTTGTCAATTCACGCATGCATCGTTGCAATTGCTCATGAGCATCCGCATTGAGGCCCTTGCCTTGTTCAAAGAATGGGCGCTCTCGGGCCTGCATCTTCCTCGATCTTGGGGCATGGAGCTATGCTCCGGTTTCTGCAAGCAAGAGTCCAGTATAGGGTTCTTTGCGATGAGGCCACTTCTTGTGTCTCGACCCTACTTTGAAGGGGCTCTCAATTGTGACTGGCTCTCTTCAAAAGCGACTGGACTTTTTCGCATCACAAGAGCCTCCTCGACCTCGATCGGTCGGGGAGATGGTTACCATTGTCTCTGCTCAACCGTTGCTTGTCTGTGTCATGGTTTCCATGGCGGTGTACAAAGGAATCTATGCGGGCTGCATGTCGACAAAACTCTTCTTATCCTTACGCCTTTTCGAGAGTGCACTAGGCGAAGGCCATCTTCCGAGTCTTTGTATCGCGGGTCTCCATCTTTGGAAACACGCCGTTTTTCATTAACCGGTACCTCTTGAGCAATTTGGGTCGCGGAGGCCTCGATTTCCTCGCCAAACAAGCAATTCGAGCTCTATTGCCCTCTGCCATTGCTTGAACTTTGTTTCCGGTGCTCCTCGACTACCTGGTTTGGTGGTGGTGAAACACGGATCACGACTTTTGTCGCTAGGCTAGAGTATCATCATATGCCCGCCGAAGCTATGCTTGTTGCGAGACTTTGCCCAGCGCTTCTCTTTTCGATTATTACTTTTGTCAATTTTGCCGGTGTCATCGGCTCGCGATTGGGAATGGCATCTATGTACTCTCCCAAGAGAAGTTTTGCTGCCATGTCTGGCGCTTAGGTAGGGGGGATCATAGATCGGCTGACCATCCACATGCATATCGTGGTGTTGGATGAAGGGACGCGAGGGGGCTCGTCCTCGCTCTTCTATCACCGGAGTTTGCCATGAATGCGGTTGTCACACTATAGGCGCTTTGTCCGAAGCCTCCAAGCACTTTGATGATGCACCACCTCGCCTTTTAAGGCCTTTAGATGCGAAGCTTCCACGTCGGCGGTAGCGCAGGCTTCCAAGTGCAAGAAGCAAGTCGGGCTCTTTCACCTTACGGACACACCGCCTGAAAGTGTTCAAGATGCATAAATCAGCGCTGCCTCCGGTGCAACCTCCTCGCCACCTTACGGGCGGCTTGTCCGAAAAGCCTCCAAGCACTTTGATGATATACAACCTCGTCCTTTTACGGGCGCCCGTCCTGAAAGCTTCCACGTGTCGGCGGTCGCGGGGCTTCCAAGTGCAAGAAGCAAGTGCAGGCTCTTTCACCTTACAGACACCTGTCTGAAAGTGTTCAAGTGCATAAATCAAGCGCAGCCTCTAGTGCAACCTCTGCCACCTTACAGACGCTTGTCTGAAATGAAAATAAGCAATGGTTTTTCCCCCTTACAGACGCCCGTCTGCAAGGCTTCAGCATGTAAATGCTTTAAGCCAAGGTGATTGGATGGTATCACACCCTCTGAATCCCGTCTTAAAATCGGGTTGCAAAAAACTTGTTGTTTTCTCCTCTCAGATCTTAAGCGGATGTGTACAAACCATATGTCTTTATAATCATCACAGAACAAGAATTGCAATGATATGCATTGCTCCCAAAACAGAGCTGCAGATCAATAGATATGAAGAAAAGTATATAGTGCTGAAAAATCGAGCAATGGAAACCCTAAAGCCAGCACTGAAAATCTGTTGTTTTTGCTCGGAAATCCTGTCTAAACATTAGCAACATAAAATATCTTTGAAAGAACTCTGAGAGAGCTTTCCAAAGATATAAATTTCATGAGAAACCGAGTCACAGAGAAAGAGATATGAACAAAAATGTAATATGGACTACAAAGTGGTGGTGCAGGCTGTAAATCTGTGTTTTTGCTATGGAAACACCATTCAAACACATGCAAATCACATACCTTCAGAAAGATCACTGAGGGAGCTTTCCAACGTGACAAATTTCAGCTGAAACGGAGTTAAAATCCGCCAGATACGATAGAAAATATGTGGACAATACCACGAGCACTTCAGGGTTTTTTTTGCGCCCTCGATTTGCAGCCAGAAAGTTCGAGTTTTTGCAGAGGGAAAATTATAGAAAACATATACAAATTACATACCAATAGGAAGAAATCTGAGATGACTTTCCAACGCAATAAATTTCAGCAAAAACGGAGTCCTTGATCTCCAGATATGATCAAAAGTGTTTGGGCAGCACCAGCAGCACTTCAGGGTTTTTTGGGACCCCAATTTGCAGCCCGAAAATCTGTGTTTCTGATGTAAGATAATCAGTGAAACATATGCAAATCACATATCGATAGAAAGAACTCTAAGATGGCTTTCCAACGCAACAGATTTCGGCTGAAACGGACTTCCAGATCTCCAGTTATGATTGAAAACGTGTGACCGGCTTTCAGAGCGCCTAGGGTTTAAGAAAGGTTTGCATAGAATTGCCCTGAAAAAGACTTCAAGAAAAGAGGAACCAACAGCCTTGATTTGTACAGATCCTCTAAATTGACAGAAGGAGCCTCCTACTAGCCCTATGGATTTCGAAATCTCCTCAAGAATGCAGCAGCAGTGCCGAACTGAGAGAAGAGGAGGGCGGCCTCCCTTTTCTCCCACCGCCCTAGCCAAGAAGCATTTTCAAATATCCTCGAAAATAATCGTTTTTGCTATCTGCTTTGTAGTCATGGTTGTGGGAAAACCCAAGATGTTCAAACGTCGAACCATGAAAACCAAGAGTTATAACTGTATGTTGGAGGGAAAAAGAATAAATAATAACATGGCTTCCTACTTATCAAGTGGAGTGAAACAGATATTGGAAATGAGAAACCATTATTTCAAGAAGGAAAAAATATGAAAAGTGAAGAATACAACACCCATTATGTGTGTAAAAAATTTGGAATGCTTGGTAGATCCCCTCGCTACATTGTGCAGGGCTACAATAATATGGATGGTATCAAGTATTTTAGGCTTGCAGTAGATTCATTGTTGTCATATTGGAAGACTTTATGCTTTGCATTTAAAATTGGACATCAAGATGAATCAATTTTCAATTTCTACCACAGACTACTCCACTTGTACTTCCATGTTTCAGCCCTGTAATCGATGCACCCATGATCAAGTCTTCTTAATCCCAACATAATTTGTGATTAGATCCTCTTAGTCTTGAAAAGCTTACCTTATGTCTTGTAAAACAAATCTAGATCCAAATATAGCTATAAGAATGAATGAATGAATATCCTAGAGTAATTGAATGAAGCAGTCTTCAATTTTGTGGGAAGAAAGTTGTGCAAAAAACCTTAACGCAAAAGACAATGGCAACAAAGCAAACAGTTCAAATGGTCATTGAAACAGATAAAATTATAAATTACAATGTTTACATATTGAGATATTGAACTTAAAATTGAGATTTACCTTCTTTTCTCTAAGTCTAGAAAGGATTTAAGGATCTAGACTAATGGCAATGCTCCAAGCAAGGATCAACTTTTCTCAAACACACAATGACAGTGAAATTCATCTTCTGCAGAAGTAATATAGTTGGACATGGCTTGGCATCCCTCACAGCTAGGTAGGAGCCTTTCTAAACTTAGAGGAGGATAATGAATGTTTTTTGCTCTGCCATTTCAGCACAAGCCGAGGACGATGTTTGCTGCTGCCGATTGCGGGGCCCCCTCACTGTGCCTGAATGGCATCATTCCTGTATCCAAAAAATCGGGTCACAAAAACCTGGCCAACGACTTATAGAAAATGAAATATTCTAAAGATATTGGCAAAAAACATTTCGGAACATTCACCCCGCACTAAAAGAAAGTTTTCCCTTTGGGCCATTCAAAAAGTGCAACAAAACTTTAGAAGATGCATTATATGTGCATGCTATAAAGTAAAGTGCAAATTTAAAAATTGCCCCTAATTTTTTGCAAAATTGCGAAAATACCCCTGTTTTAAGGGCATTTTTGGTAAAATGACCATAACGTTTCTCTGATGATCCAAATAGGAATATGTCCTTCAGAAGAATTATAAATGAGAATGATATCTTTCCACTAAAGCTAAAATCATCTGAATTGGAGGTCGGAATCGTAAGTTATGATTACGATTTTTTTGTGTCTACGATTTCACATAACTTGTGATTACAGACTCCGACTCAGGTGATTTTAGCTTTGATGAGAAGATATCATCCTCATAAAACAACTTGTAGAAATGAATAGATGTAATGGATACATGTGATGATAGTTGAATGTGGAATGGACATGCTCTTTCTTCATTGGATACGCAAGAAATGCTATGTACATCAAGATGGAAATAAAATTTGCACACTGGCTATCTGCTTTGTAGTCATGGTTGTGGGAAAACCCAAGATGTTCAAACGTTGAACCATGAAAACCAAGAGTTATAACTGTATGTTGGAGGGAAAAAGAATAAATAATAACATGGCTTCCTACTTATCAAGTGGAGTGAAACAGATATTGGCAATGAGAAAGCATTATTTCAAGAAGGAAAAAATATGAAAAGTGAAGAATACAATACCCATTATGTGTGTAAAAAACTTGGAATGCTCGGTAGATTTATCTAAAATGTTTTTATTAAGATTCAATGAAAGAAACCATGTGGCACAATGTTATTGAGGTAACAATCTCATCATGAAGTAAAGATCAACTTCGTAATCTATTATGTAGCATGGCAAGATGCAATCTATAAAATATTGTTGTTAAGACACCTCCAGGTGTTTCCATGTTAGAAATTTAAGGAACATATCAAACCTAGTTTAGTTCTGGATTTGACTTGTTTTCGTCTTTATCCTAGTGACAATTCTTAGTAGATTCATGCATTTCATGGCAAATATGTATAAAATAATTATTCTATTCTATTCTATTCTACAATAATTGGGTCCTAACCCAAATGAAGATCCCCTCGCTACATTGTGAGGGCTACAATAATATGGATGGTATCAAGTATTTTAGGCTTGCAGTAGATTCCTTGTTGTCATATTGGAAGACTTTATGCTTTGCATTTAAAATTGGACATCAAGATGAATCAATTTTCAATTCTGCCACAGACTACTCCACTTGTACTTCCATGTTTCAGCCCTGTAATCGATGCACCCATGATCAAGTCTTCTTAATCCCAACATAATTTGTGATTAGATCTTCTTAGTCTTGAAAAGCTTACCTTATGTCTTGTAAAACAAATCTAGATCCAAATATAGCTATAAGAATGAATGAATGAATATCCTAGAGTAATTGAATGAAGCAGTCTTCAATTTTGTGGGAAGAAAGTTGTGCAAAAAACCTTAACGCAAAAGACAATGGCAACAAAGCAAACAGTTCAAATGGTCATTGAAACAGATAAAATTATAAATTACAATGTTTACATATTGAGATATTGAACTTAAAATTGAGATTTACCTTTTTTTCTCTAAGTCTAGAAAGGATTTAAGGATCTAGAGTAATGGCAATGCTCCAAGCAAGGATCAACTTTTCTCAAGCACACAATGACAGTGAAATTCATCTTCTGCAGAAGTAATATGGTTGGACATGGCTTGGCGTCCCTCACAGCTAGGTAGGAGCCTTTCTCAACTTAGAGGAGGAGAATGAATGTTTTTTGCTCTGCCATTTCAGCACAAGCCGAAGACGATGTTTGCTGCTGCCGATTGCGGGGCCCCCTCACTGTGCCTGAATGGCATCATTCCCCTATCCAAACAAATCGGGTCACAAAAACCTGGCCAACGACTTATAGAAAATGAAATATTCTAAAGATATTGGCAAAAACATTTCCGAACATTCACCCTGCACTCACGAGGGGCCCACACCACTACCTGCGCACCCATCTACCCATGAAAAAGCGTAGGGTGATTGCTTCCATTCGCACAGGTGCACACCACCTCCGCATTGAGACGAGGGGAGATGGATTCGGAGCCCGCGTGAGGGCGAGAGTCTGTCGATCTTTGTCACCGTGGCGCCATTGAGGATGAAAGTCACGCCCTCCGTGCTTTGTCCGGCCAGAGCATATCCGGGCTCGGTATGCTTTCGGTTAGTTGTGCCCCATCGGGCCTTGCATGAGCTCTCGAGCACCTGCAGTAGGCTTGTTGGGATCGTACCTCAGGAGGTAATGGATCTGCGGACTTCGGTTATGCCCCACATCAGGCATTAACCTGTTGTACTTGTGATTATGTATATAATCGTGCGATATGTCGATCCTTATTGCTACTAAGGTTTTTCCCGAAAACCCTTTCTGTGAGGGTTTTAATCCTCGGTAGTAATCGCTTCTTGCTCTCTTTGTACTTGGGTCCCATAGGCCAGTTGGTCTCCGTGGACGATAAAATCATATTCTATTCTATTCTACTAAAAGAAAGTTTTCCCTTTGGGCCACCCAAAAAGTGCAACAAAACTTTAGAAGATGCATTATATGTGCATGCTATAAAGTAAAAGGCAAATTTAAAAAATGCCCCCTAATTTTTTGCAAAACTGTGAAAATACCCCTGTTTTAAGGGTATTTTTGGTAAAATGACCATAACTTTTTTTCTGATGATCCAAATAGGAATATGTCCTTTAGAAGAATTATAAATGAGAATGATATCTTTCCACTAAAGCTAAAATCATCTGAATTGGAGGTCGGAATCGTAAGTTATGATTACGATTTTTTTGTGTCTACGATTTCACATAACTTGTGATTACAGACTCCGATTCAGGTGATTTTAGCTTTGATGAGAAGATAGCATCCTCATCTATAATTTATAAGAAGGATACATTCCTATTTGGAACATCAAAAAAAAGTTATGGCCATTTTACCAAAAATACCACTTAAAATGGGGGGTATTTTCGCAATTTTGCAAAAAATTAGGGGCATTTTTTAAACTTTCCCTAAAGTAAATGACCTTTAGAATTTAGCTTGAGCAATGCTGGCACTAGGTAGTTATTTTTGCGGCTTAGTTGGCCTCTAGTAGCCTTAACAACATAGGTGATATTTTCTTTTCTTTTTTTATTTGGTAATAAAATTCCACCACCACATTGAATTTATTTTAAAGGCATTGCCACGAAGATAAGTGATGACAAAATGGTAACCACTGGACTGGAGGACTTGACACACCATCTCTTTATACGCCATGTTATACAATACCTCCCATTACTACCTATAGAAAACCTTCTACTCCCTTTCTAGAAAATGACATTGATTTATTAGGAGCACAAAGTTTTCAACATTAATTGGACCATTTGGTATATGAGATGTACAACAAAACACCACTTATTCATCTTATAACACATGCATGAACAAACAATTCAAAGAGATACGAACTTTCTATTTCATGATTTGGATAAATAAAATACAAATTAATTTGAACCTATACTCAATAGTTTGGAAGGCAAACATATTTTAGAGTAGGTGGGGGCGGTGAGGGGTGCACCGGAGGTGGATGTGTTGGGATTGGTGGAGAATGTCTTGGAGGTGGGGGAGGAGGCGTATGCAGATATTTGCGTGTAGAAGGTGGGGGAGGGGGAGGGGGTGGTGAATGCCTAGGAGGTGGGGGATGTGAGGATGGTGGCGACATTGTTCTATATCCACAACCTGCAGTGAAATCTTTGCCTCTAGCCTTTGTAACGACTTTCACGTACTCATTGAAGCAACTATGGTCGCAAGTGCTACTAGGTGGTATACATTGGCAGAAATCATGTCCGCTTTGAAACGTGTTGATTGCCTTCTTACATGCGCCTGAAAGCGCATCACTCCCTGCAAGCTCATGAGAACATTGAATGGTAAAATCACGACATTGTGATGTTTGAGAAGCGGCCATACTTGGAACAGCCAGGGCGAGCAAGACAAGCACCCACATTGTTGAATCTCGAACCATGGCTTGTGAATGTGAAGTAATGGGGAAGCGGGAGCATATTATATAGGTTGGATTTTGCCAAAGGTTCAAAGGTCCCCCTTTGGCACGATATTTTCCAAGGATCCGGGAAAAGGCTATCGACCTCTGCTTCAGAATGGAAGGCGCCTGCTGTGAATGATCCAGAAATGAAAAGGCTATCGACGCCTCCGCAAAAACAGTGGATTTACAGGTAATTACTGCCTTCACCAAGGATCCGAGCCCTGTAAAACTGAAATTAGCAAGTAATATAAGGTAAGCATTTGAGATACATGCCATCACAATCACACAGCACCTTTTGTGGTCTCCGTGAACGTAAAAATTCTCTATCTATCTATCTATCTATCTATCTTTTCAGAATTATTTTTTGAAAGAAAAGTAACATTAGTCAGAAACAACAATGCTGTTACGTATAAAATTTTCTTTATCTAATACTTGTTTCTACCTCTGGTTTAGGAAGGCTTCAGTCCTCAATCTTGCTCTTAACAAGTTGCTTCAGGTTTGGCTTTTGATTCTACAAATTTTGTTGAACATTTTTCCCTTCATAGCTTCCTTGTAAGAATAAGTTTAGTCGCAACGAGCTTACCCAAAATGCAAAGGATCTTGAAAGAAACCCTTGGAAAAAGAATTGGGTTTCTTTTAAAGCCACATTATAACGTTATGGATGTCAACGTGTTGTTTGCAGCCTTGGCAAGGAGGGAGAAGGAAGTATTATGGTGGGGACATGCTCAAATCTAGAGTTTTCTGTCTATGCATAGTCTGGTAAACTTGACCTTAGGGTAGGTATTTCTTTGTTGTTGATAAAATAGTGCACAAGAGATCAACAAAGAGTTGCCATGATGTTACACGTGACAGGCTGATGCCAAACATGGGATTCATACTGTTTTATATGGCATGATTACATATAATATGTATCAAGCAATTACTGGACTGGCTTTTAGGCAGATATATGGGAAGTCAGGCATATTTAAGGAGTTCATGGGATGTCGTACTTCAAGAAAAGAATCTTAATGGTCAGACCAGAAACAAGGCATTTGTGAGATTTGCTACATATGTGCTAGATTGGAGGAAATGCTTTTATGGACAAAAATTTAGTTCTTCTGATTATCTCCTCTGCCCTCTCATGCCATTTTTTGATTAGGAATGATCAAATTACAGTTAGAAGATTGTACTCTCATTTGTTTATGCTTTCGAGGATGACGCTCAAGTGGGAAGTACATTTTTACAGCAGGAACCTATCCAAGTGCAGTACGAGACGAAGCATTCTTGAATTTGAAGAGACCAAAGGTAGTATGGCTTCATATTCTCTTAGTGTAGGGCAAGAGGAGCATGTAAATTCTTCCATCTGTTCTAATGGCTTAAGGCAACTATAGTGTGCTTGCATCCAATCGTTTTGCAGCTCTGTTAGATAAAGTACTTCCCCTCTTGTATAGACAAAGGAAAGTGAAGAAAGAGGAGTTATATCAACATATCAAGTTGAGAAATATCTAAGATATATGCATCCTTGACCCTAAGTCTGCGGGCTTAACAAATATCTTGGGGCTTAAAATTGATATCAATTTCACGAAAGATAAGCTGGATTTTTTCTTTATGACTGGATTTGTTGTTATTGTTGTGGAATACTCCTCGCGATCTTATGTTTGTTGAATCTTAAAATGGCATGATGCATTGGCATGGAATCAATATGATTATGCTTCTAATTGATTGGGTCTATGTGCTCACTGCACAAATACATGATCTTATCAGTATAATTTATACACGATATAAACTGTAATTGCATTCAAACCAAAGTAATAGTTAAAAGATGCAGTTTTATGCTGCATTTGTTTCATTTTGGTGTGAAGAACTGCCACTAATGTCTTGCATGATAAATATATGATCTTCAGTGAGCTGCGTAATCCCTCGCACAATCCCATTAGATATCTGACGACTTCATTTTCAAAGGCTTCAAACCAGTACATGATATCCAAAAAAGAGGTGATTGCTATCAAGCCAAAGACAAAAATACTTTATAAATGTGGCAACATGGAAAATAATTACTATCATGCACAAGATTTGCCTTTACAACCCCTTGACGATCCTTACTTCAATAAATAAATATACGTACATTGCCAATTATGAAATGCCCTTACCTTTTGCTAAAATTAGCATTTTGGTAACATAATTTGAATGTCATGTCATTGGAAAATCTCTCTCTGATCTATAAGCTTTGTGAAGGGCACTTATTTGATCCGTTTGTTTAAGTATTTAGTGGCATTCTTCACTGCACTCACATCACCAACATATTTGAATATTTCAAGATCTACTAAATCCCCTGTCCTACTTGAAAGGGCAACGCTTCATATATTTTTCCTCCCCCCCTTTGTTTTGGATGGTGAATTACACTAATCTACAACCCAAAGAACTCCCACTATACACCTTTACAATTAAAATTTAGGAGCAATACACAATGATAATTTTAGAAATTTTGATGACGAGGTATAGATTCTAGATTGTCAAAACTCGGAGGTATGTGGTAAAATTCGTGAAAACGTAAGGGTATTTTGTACTTTTTTCCTACTTAATAAGCAATAGTTTTCTGCTAATAACATTATGCAATTTCAAACGAAGATGAATACAGAGGCTATTAAAAGGAATATCACCAACTAAGCATTTGCAAAAGAATGTTGTTTTGAGGTATACTCACTGCAAATGCTTTGCAACGCCACATAAAAGTTGTTTTGAGGTATACTCACTTCAAAGGCTTTAGAAATATCTAATGCTCTTGTGACTTGTGAGCTCTTAGAAGGAGCTTCTTCTATCGATCTTAAGTTTCTACAAGGAGGTCAAGCATATTCTAGAATGTCATGGAAGCTTCCCTATTCTCCTTAAAGGTCTGCAAGTTCTAGACAACCCTAAAAGCTTCTGGATTCTTCCTTGCTTCGTATAAAAGATATTAGACAACACAATGAGCTACTTTGTTACATAGAACATTTATCCCAAAAGCTTCCTTCGGCTATCTAGCTCCAAGTTGATCACTCGCAAAAAAAAAAAATCTTAAGAAAATATAGAAGCTCTACTATCCATCAACACCTAGGAACTACATCTGGTTGTATTGCAAAGGATGCCTCCTTTGATGCCTCAGATTTTTCCAATAAAAAAAGGTGGGTCTTTTTATTTCTTTTGGAAGAGATCCGAGAGTATAGCTCTGGTGATTTGTTCAGAAAAATCGTCCCCCTGGTACGATTTAATACTAGCTTGGGGAAGTAGGTCTCAAGTCAACAAGAAACCTTTTGGATTATTAAACAAGCATAAGGCCCTAGCTACTTTATTCTAAACCTTAGGTAGTTAAACATTACACTAAATATTAATGACCGAATGAGTAACGCCTATACAACCCATATCATGCATTTCTAACGAACTACATCGGATATAATTTCTCTTTTTGTTCCGTTTGGATGTTTCAAAGCCCGCCTTTTTTTTAAACAAAATACCCTTTTGCTAACAATTTATGTGGAACTGGTTTTTACATTATCATCATCATCAAGCCTTGACTACATCGTTCCTAAAGATTAGATTTACTTCCTTTTCTTGCTTTCACCATTCAAAGTTCTCATGAGCTTGCAGGGAGGGATTCGCTTTCAGGCACATGTAAGAAGGCAATCAACATGTTTCAAAGCGGACACGTTTCTGCCAATGTATACCACTTAGTAGCACTTGCGACCATAGTTGCCTCAATAAGTATATGAAAGTCGTTACAATGGCTAGAGGCAATCCTCACATCCTCCACCTCCTAGGCATTCACCACCCCCTCCCACACCTTCTACATATCTGCATATGCCTGCTCCCCCACCTCCAAGGCATTCTCCACCAACCCCAATACATCCATCTCCAGTGCACCCCCCACCGCCCCACCTACTCTAAAATGGGTTTGCCTTCCAAACTATTGATCATAGGTTCAAATTGATTTGTATTGTATAAAACAAATCATGGAAATAGAAAGTTCGTATCTCTTTGAATTGTTTGTTCACGTATGTGTCATAAGATGAATAAGTGGTGTTTTGTTGTACATCTCATATACCAAATGGTCCAATTAATGTTGAAAAAATCATGCTCCTAATAAATCAATATCAAGTGGGCAGGACCATCCATGGCACCGGTACTAACCCCCATGTTCAACAAGGCATTGCGGGAAGGTTTCTCCCTACAGTGGACCACTAGTAGGGTTGTCCCAATCTACAAGGTAGGAGATCTGCATTGCCCGGCCAATTACTGGACCATCATGATCAGCTCGGTATTTGCAAAGCTCCTCGCCGGGATCCTCGAGCAGCAATTGACAAGATGGGCAGAGGCAGCAGAAGTGCGGGCACTCACGCAGGCAGATTTAGGTCGAGGCACTCAATCATTGATCACATCTTCACGCTGCGGACTATGGTCGAGGACATCAGGAACCCTCGACAAGATCTGTATTGCTGCTTTGTAGACATCGCCAAGGCTTTTAACACTGTGCCTCGGGGAAAGCTATGGACAAGATTGCAACAGCTAGATGTCCCTGTGGAACTGAAGAACGCGGTTAATGCGGGTTATATGAGTCATGTTCAAAGCACTACAACCCGGTAGCCAACTATTCAAGAGCGTGATCAAGGTTTGCCGGGGATGCCTTGTCTCTCCCACAATCGCTTTGACCCGTACATTGATCAATTGGAGAGATGGCTTACTGACAATGGAGCCAATGGGGTTTAACTTCTACACCAAATCACCACGCAACTGATCTATGCTGATGATGCGGACCTTCTGGAAGGTGGTCATCATATCATCCGCACGCCAACCAAGGGCCCCAACCCTCACTTATCGTGGTTAAAACGTTGAAGTGGTACCCACTTACAAATATTTGGGGTGGAGTTCTCGTCCGCCATGAACTGGAACAATTCCATCCGGTTGTCTGCGGCGAGGTTGGAAGGCACTCTATGCAATGCGAACAATAACCATAAGGTGGAGTCAGATGATTGGCCCCACCGGTCGCACCTATTCAAGGTATTAGTGGAACCTATGCTTTTGTATGGAGTCGAGGGTCCGGCCCCGATGGTTTCTCTCGCTTTGGAATGACTTGGAACAGTGCGTAAAAGCTTTCTTGGCACAATCGCTGAGGGTAAAGTCCATAGTTCCATACCAGATGCTGTTGCATGAGACAGTTTCTTGCTTCTTCAGAGGGGGGCCCTTGACAGACACATCATCTACTTCCAAAAGGTGTATGGACGATACTCACCTCCCTAACCTCGCTTACACTGTGGCAATAACCTCAATGCCTAAAGGTCTGCTTGCGGGAAAAAAGAGCTCAGTGGCTGGTCAGATGGAATATGCAGAAGCACAGGTGCATCCGAGTGCAAACGGAGGCAGATTGCCACAGCCTCAAACAGTACCTTCATACATGCTTCCACATGGGATGCCAACACCCTTGAACAGGTCAAGACGACACATTACCAATGCCACATAAACGCCATGCTGGAGCGGGGCCTGCAACGCTATCTGCGCACTCATCTACCCATGAAAAAGCGCAAATCCATTGCTTCTATTCGCACAGCCGCACACCATCTCTGGATTGACACAGGAAGATGGATTGGGGAGCCGCACCAGGAGAGGCTTTGTCAATGCTGCCAAGTTGGAGCTGTTGAAGACGAATGCCACACCCTTCATGCATTCTGCAGTACTTCAAGAAAATTTGTATTTTCATTTGTTGCATTTACTTAAGGTAAAGTTGGGCGTCATCTTATATATCAACTTGACATGCATGGGATCTTAAGTCTCCATATTATTTGAAGCAGAAAAAATGCACCTTTGATCGAACTTGTCCAGCTTCTATGAACCAATAGCCTACTACAATGGCACGAAGAGCTGGCCACGAAAGCTTTTCAGGAGCAAAGAAATGATAGAGAACATCTTTGGAGTCGGAATGCAAAGCCCATACCAATAATTTTGATGGAATAACTACTTTACAAGGGTCAACAAGCACTCCTGTTTTCTGTGCATTGTGAAGAAAAAATGATCTTACACCAACTGCAAACCTTCATCAACCAGAGCACTCATGAGCAGTGATTGCAAGAAAAACATGGACAAGCGAAAAACCTTCTAGAATGTGTGTAATCTTATATAGAGCAGCCCCAGGAGGAAGAAAGCTTATTGGAACCAGATATTTCCATATTTGCAGCCTAGTGTGAAACTTCTGAGCAAGTCCCACACAGCAATAGAATGATGCATCGTAGAGTGCTGAAGGGGGAAATTTTGATTTGACTCCCTTTCACGAGCCTGCACTACCACCAAAAAATGAGTGATTATATACACGCAGCTCTTTAAGAAAAAGGGAATGGAAGTAAAATGCACACTCCCAAGAAGATTTAAGCCTGAAGTCAAAAGTGTTTGGGGTCTGGGTTCGGGAACTCCTGGAAGACAGCCCTCTGTGAGGACCCGTGGATCTAACAGGAGAGTCCGGGGGACTATGTCACGCGGGATTTGCAAGAAGAGAAGAAAAAGAAGAAAACAGAACAAATGAGAGAAAGATGATAAGCTTCCTTGATATCAATGATGAAAATACATGAGCTCTGTAATAGAGAGAAAACCGAAAAGGAGACAAGACTCAAAACTCATCTAAAAAACTTATGTGCTAACTCTACTCATATATATAGTACAATGGCCTTGGGCCCAATATAGACACTCGACCGATCTCGGTGCCGACTCGAAGGAGGCCCGATTTGCGAATGTTGGCGGTGCCTCTTGAAGTGCCTAGAATCACTGACGCCGACGCTGGGCGGTGGACGGGTCCACTTGTCCGAAATGGCGCTCTTGTTGACAACCACGGCACTTTGATCAAGCGTGGGTCTGCCGCTTGGTCTTCATGGAGCCTTGGATGTCTGACCCGGTACGACCGAGGATCCTTGAGCTTGACCTCGGTCCGTCAGATGCATGAATAGTCCCGCACTGTGAGGCACAGATCAACACTCCCCCACCAAAACGACACTCGAGTGAAGAAAAGGAGGAAGCGCCGAGGGCGGAAGCCATCCGTCTCGAAAGTGATCCTCACGGAGTGAGGACGGGCACCATTATGGTAATCGGGCTTATGAGATCTTGGCGTGATTGAAGAGCTTGAGGAGTGTTTTGGCCAAGGGGCGTGATCAGCATCAATAAGAAAGCGAGCGCACCATGTCTTCAAAGGGCGCTGCGTGCGCCTCGAGGAAATGTAATACGACATTCCATGAGGAGACAGTCCGGCCAAAGGCACCGACAATCGGCATTCGATTGCAAGTTGAAAAAATGGGACGGCCGATTTAAGGAGCTTAGCAAAATGCATTTGAGAGCAGCGCAAAATCCCGCTTGAAGATGGACGTAAGGATCGTGAGGTGGAGGCATTCTCGCAAGAAAGTGTTGAGACCATGAAGCGCATCCGCTGGCTGTTGCCAACCACGCCATTAGCAATGTAGATCCAATTGGTGGTGTTGTCCGAGTGGCACCTTCTTCCCAATGGGAGCGGGCGAACAAAAACGTGGATCCCACCGGAGATCCGTCGAGATCCGAGGTGGTGTCCAGCCTGCATGACCATCCATGACCTTGGTCCAAAAAGGAAGGCCAATCGAAGTCGAACCCGGGGGCGGGAGGTACACCCTGGGGAAGCATAGGGAGAAGGAACCATGCCCGTAGGTGGGTTCTGAGCGGTCTCCCCGAATTGATCGACAAGATCCGATCAAGTGCCCGACACCAATGATCCCAAAGAGAAGCAGAGAGAGTTGAGAGTTGACGTGGAGGGCTATCCCATCCCGTGGGGACCGTCTTGCTATCCAACGAGCTTGTAACTCGATTGTAACCAGCGAGGTGTCGCATATAAATTTGTGCATAGGGAAGATCCTGGGATGTCCTAGATACTTCCCGATTTGTTGTTCTGGCGGGCTTAAACGCCGAGAGATAAATGATTTGCAAGCTCGTGCATGTACTCGATGAAGAGTTTGGGTCCGAAAGGGATCCGCAAGATATGGATTGTTATCCCTGAAGCACCCATTGCACAGCTGGGGTCACCCCGAAAAAAATGGCGTGGCCCATTTCCAAAGTGTTCCCCGTATCACCCGGATAGAAATCATGAAATATGTAAGCCATGGGCTGAACCACTCTGAAGGTGATAAAGTCTGGATCGGCACAGTGTATGAGATCAAAGACGACAAGGGCACAGCACAACCCTTTGTCTTCAATGGAGAGTTCTGGCCAAATCCGAATAAAATCTGCGACCGCCGTGGAATATCCACAGGGCCATCGGCCGCATGCCACTTCGAAAGGAAGAGGTGGCGTCGAGCAAACCACATAATCGTGATAGCGGAGGGAACTGAAGTCAACAGGCATTCGTGAAGAATGGCGCGTATGGGCGCCAAGTTTTGCTTGAGCCTCATCGCCAGATCAATAGCTTTGCCGCACTGTTGTTCGAGATCACGGATCCGGTTGTCCCTTTCGAAAGCAGGCGTGACTGGTCACGGACCCGTTCCTGAGAAGGGTTGACCTGGGAGGAAGATTTCCCCGGTGTGTTGAGACGAAGCACGGCAATCTCCGCGTCATCCAAGATCTTCGCTTTACGCACCTCTCGTAGGCGATCTTGAAGAGAGGTGAGCCGAGAGGTCCGTGGTAGAAAGCCGAGCCGCCAAGGAGGCGAATTTGAGCGTCCCCGGGCTGAAAAGATTTTGAACCCGAAAGTGCTGAAATTTTCACACGATTCGAGTACAAGGCATTGAGTTTAGCAATATCTCGCCCTTGGTACTCGTGGAGAGCGGCTTTGGACTTGTTGTGCTCCAATAAAGTCTGAATTTCCGACCGAGCCGAACTGTTGATCTTCGAAGTTGGCTGACTTGAGCTTGTGTACTTTTGAGATCCGCATGAGCCCGTAAGAGAGCTTCATGCTTGTCTTGAAGTTTGGCCTCCAAAGTTGCAACTTGGGCGCTTCTGCGGCTTGAAGGTCCCGTGTACCGCGATCGAGGCCTCTAGTGCCTTGAACCCCGGCCATAAGAGCGCCTTGGGATTCTTGTAACTTGAGAGCCGCAGCTTGAGCATCCCCGTTGATACCGATACAACAACCGACGAGGGTGTTGTGGTGGTGGAGCTTGTCGCTGCCCGGTTTGGGATGTTTGGGAAAAATGGTTTGAAGTGGATGGTGTGGGAGAGGAGGAGACAAAGGACATGGGTGTGACTGTGGACATGACCAAATGGAAGACGGGCGTGAAGTGCCAACTTGGTGAGTGATTGGAAGGGGAGCTACTGAAAGTGGAATTATGAGAATTTGGTGGTGTGGGAGGGAAGTAATGACGGATGAGGGCTTGAAAGTGGCCTCCCACGTAAACTTCAAATAGAAGTGGTACCGGGCGGTCCATTTCTTGGAGAAGACGATAGAACATCATTTGGGGCCAATCTATGTGGTGTTTGGAGTGTGTAGCAAAGGAGGACCAGGTTATAGAAAGGCTTATTGATATGGGTGTTCTTGATAGAATACCCAAGGAATTTTCGCCACGAAATTTGACAAAGGTTTCGTGGAGGCTTGTCGATATTGGTCGACGTTGGACATTGGCATGATAAGCGAGGTGCACCAAACTCGTGACATCGATATCCTCGTATAGCGCACCATGATACACAAGGGGTGTGCAAGGGAATATGAAATACCTCAGAAATCAAATGTTGAGTCAACGAAATAGTGGTGCCATCGACCACGGTGGTGTAACCTTATGCGGGCTGCTTACGATATTGGCGATGAACCGCCTTCAACCGAGATTTGGAGCCGGAAGTTCCATTTGAGAGAATTCAAAGGCTGGTGTCGTTCAAATGACTTCTTTATTTGGGCCAACAAGGGCTTCCGCGGAAAGTGGGCGTCAAGAAGGATACAGATGCAAAAAAGGGCGGATCCTTGGGGAGCGGTAGCTTGAAGTGTAGAAAATCTTGGGGCAGCCATGGGAATGATGTGCGTGAACGAAGAGGGATGCCAAAGGCGAAGACGAAAAGTCGAGCCACGAGGACAAAGGCGAGAGGAACGAAAAGGTTTGTTTTAGGGCGCATGGCCGAGGCGAAGAGGTATGAAGAGTCTGGCTGGACCGCTGATGGTGCAGGTGTCAAAAGATGCCAAGAAGGGTATTGAGAGGCAAAAATTTGGCTAAGTCCCAAAAACGTAAGGGAGAAGCAATGAACGGTGAGGATGAGGCGTGAAAGAAAGATCGGATGGGACAAATGGCAAAGGACACCCATTAATGTTCGACGGGCGTGAAAAGAAGGAATGGCATTCAATCCGGCAACTTCGAAGTGGGATATCGCGAAAAGGAATGTGTCGAGGTACCATGGCTAGATATGCGGCGGGAGAAAAGATTCTCATTTTAGAAACAAATTTTGCATTGCAAACACGTTGGCGATTTGTGTGATTGGTCCACGCCGACAAGGAGTGCCTCATGGGCTATATAAGACGAACCGAGAGGAACGAAGGCATCCGATGGCGCCGCATGGCTCTTCGCCGCTTGAACGAAGACCGCATCGATGCCCACTAACCGCCGAGAGTGGATCACTTGCAAGATGAATTGTTCCGGATCTTCGGCGCCACCACAACCGTGGCATTCGAATGGACGGCCGGGTGTGCCGGGATGGCTGAACATCCCGACCAAGACCAACGGATGGAGGTGGTTCTGCACCTTCGGCCGATCCGGAGCGTAACCTCTACCATCTCCTCGCATCACCTCTCCCCAACCCGAGTAGAGGGTTTTTCCTCTTAGGACTTAGTAGATAGGGCTCTGAGCCCGTTTTTGTATATAGGGCAGTGCCCATAGCGGAAATAGCTGGGCTGCGCCCACATTTTGTAAAAAATCTCCACTATAATATAATATACCGCCTTTCTAGTCACTTTCTGTGGTGTTTGCTTCTTGAACTGGCTCTGTGTGTTGATGTTCACTTTCTGTCAATGTTGTTAAAAAACCCGTTTTTTATTTTTAAAGTACCTCTATAAAAATCCTCAAGTTTTTTAAAGGATTTTTATGATATGGTATGGCCAAAAAATAAAAATGAAAAAGATTGCACATTTTGTGCACTACTTTATTGGATATATTTGCTACTGTTAAAATGCTCATTTGTGCTACAAGTTATAACACGTAGCATGCCAACAAGTAAATCGGAAGATTATGCTGCTATTAGAAATTATTAAGTTCAAGTACGAAGATATCACAACTTTTTTGCCATGCAACTCTTAAGAAAGTTCAGAAAAACATAATTATAGAGGTTAAGAGATATAGGAATCTTATATACAAGTATAAATAAGTTCAAGAATATCATCTATTTGGATAAAAAAATCACAATCTAAGGATCTTTAAGGATTTTTAAAGATTTTTAAGGATTTTTAAGATTTTAAAGATTTTTAACGTATTTTATATGAAATACGTTTTTAAAGATTTTTTTCAAAAATCTTAAAAATCTTCAAAAAATCTTAAAAAACGTTTTTTAAACGTACGGATTTTAACGTACTTAACAACATTGCTTTCTGTGTGATGAAATGCTTTGAGACGAAAACCATTAACCAATGTAGGTAATGGAGTGCCATCTAACTCAGCTAGTTGGAAAACGCTTGGTCTAACCACTTGAACAATTTGATAAGGGCCAAGCCAACGAAACTTGAGTTTACCCGGAAAATTTTTGTACCTGGAATCATAAAGAAGAACCAAATCTCCTTCTTTGAATGTTTTTGTCTTCAAACGTTTGTCATGTAAAGATTTTTGCAACTGTTGTCCATGAAGAACACGAATATAAGCATCCCTTCGAAGTTCATCCAACCGTTCTAATTGATAGACCCGTTCTTTGAGTGCGGCGGGTGGATTATGAGCAAGAGCCGATTGAAAACGGAGTGTTGGAAGGATGTATTCAAAACGGCATGAGAGCTTCCTCGACCATAAACCAATTTAAAAGGAGTGTGACCGGTAGCAATCTTGAAACAAGTATTGTAGGCCCAAAGAACAAGAGGAAGTTTTGTGCTCCGCCAACTGCGGGGAAGCGTCACAAATTTTCTTGAGAATGTTGACCCGAGTTTTGTTGGTGCTTTACGCCAACCCATTGCCTTGAGGATAGTAAGGTGTGCTCTTGTGATGATGTATCGAGAGATAATCCGTCGGCTCCTTGATAGTATGATTGATGAAATGAACACCACGGTCACCCACCAGCCCCGCGGTAGCGGCAATCGCGTGATAATTTGTTGATAGAGGACTCTAGTCGCTTCTTTGCCGCAAAGTTTGTCCGGAAGTGCACAAGCTTCGCCCATTTGGTGGCGTGAGTCGGTGAGAACTGAGAATGTATCGGACACGAGTGTGCAGCCTAGCGGGAGGATCTATAGGTCCCACAAAGTCCATTCCCCATTTGTTGAAGGGAAGTGGCATGCACGGCCGGCGTCAAGGGAAGAGCATCACGGGCGTGGAGGCCCCACCGGCCCGGCAAAGCGTCACACGTGCGGGCGTGGGCGTGAGCATCTTTGAAGAGCGTGGGCCAATAATACCCGGCTAGAAGGATTTTGCGTGCCGTGGTGTCACCATGAAAATGACCACCACCGAGCCCTTGATGAGCTTCTCGAACAATGTCTGGAACTTCATGAGGTAGAACACAGCGTCGAAGGATGGTGTCCTTACCCTTTTTGTAGAGATGTCCGGCAACCATGGTGTAGTCACGGACCTCTCGGAGAAATTGATGGCGACGGGATTGTCGCCATGGCGAGAGAGGCGTCTCGTCTTCTGGTGGAAGAGCACCTGTGAGGAGGTACTGCTGAAAATCATGGAACCAATGTGGTGTTGCCGTGACTAAAAAGAGCTGAGCATCAGGAAAGGCGTCTGAGACCCCAGTTGCGGGATCATCTGTGTGGATGCGTGAAAGATAATCCGGAACAACATGAGATTTGCCAGCCTTATGAACGATTTCAAAAGGAGCAAATTCTTGGAGAAGAAGGACCCAACGAGCAATGCGGCCCGTGGGCGTGGACTTGTTGATCAAATAGAGGAGTGCTTGGTGGTCCACAAAGAACTTGATTTGACTGCCCAAAAGGTAATGACGAAGCGTTGGACACGAGAAAAATGAGACCCAAAGCTTCACTCCCGTGGCGAATAGTTGCGCTCAGCAGAAGTGAGTTTTCGGCTGGCGTAGCGATTTGGTTTGTCAGTGTGCGCATCATATTCTTGAGAAAGAACAGCTCCAATAGCAAACGCCGAGACATCGACATGAACGTGAAAGGGCTTGTCCCATTGAGGAGGAACAAGAACCGGTGCCTGAGTAAGCAAAAAGCTTCAAATTATTGAGCGGCTTCCGCTGGGAATTCCAAGCCCGTGGATTAGCCACCCGTGAGTTTATGAATGGGATCTGCAATGGTCGCGATCCGTGTATGAAGGTGGAGTAATAATTGACCTTTCCTAGGAAAGAGCGTGTCTCCTTGATATTGGCTGGTGCTTGAGCCTTGAGCACACAACCGATTTTGGCGGGATCGGTGGTGATTCTGCTTGCGACAACATGGCCTAACGAACACCGAAGTGGCGCAAAAGGTGCATTTCGGGATTGAGACTAATGCCCACTCATCACATTTCTGGAAGACGAAGTTCCAATTTATCCAAATGGTCACCATGGAACTGTAGGCGAGAAGTCATCTTGAAAAATTTGCAAGAAGGGATTTTCTTTCATGAAATCATGAAAAAGCGGAGAGCATGATGCGTTGAAATGTTGAAGGAGAGTTGGATAATCCAAAAGGAACCACCTTGTAGGCAAAAGTGCCCCGCCTGGTGGTGAAAGTGGTCTTGAGTTGATCGAGTCCTTGATGGAGATCCGATTGTAGCCAGAAAAACCATCCATAAAGGAGTACATCTCATGTCCACCACTTCTTCCGAACTTGGTCCGTGAAGGGAAGTGGAAAATGATCACGCTCCCGTGGCCCGATTGAGTTTTCGATAGTCCACACAGGCGCCGATCTTACCATTGTGCTTAAGGGCAATGACGATGGGGCTCACCCATTCGTAATGTTTGACCTCATAGATCAAACCTGCAGCAAGGAGTTTGTCAATTTCGCCTTGACGCGATCACGGTAATTAGGGTTGAGCCTTAACCGCCGTTGCTACTAATCGTGGGTGCATCGATTTGGTAGGAATGGTGAGTTCCCCAAGCTTTTGTTGATTCCCCTAAGATCTTTGTAACTCGGTGCGAAAATGTGTTTGAATTTTTTGAACAGCTTGACGGCCCTGTTACGATAAGGAGCCGGAAGATTTGCAGCAATGCGGACAGGTTGATTGTTGCCGACGTCCACAATCTCCGACTTGAGAGTCTGAATATGGGGTATGACTTCGTATCCCGGACAATGTGTGCGGGGAGGTTGGAGCATAACCGGATCGTGGCACTTTTTTGGTGAAAAAAGAGGTTGCTTTCGGTTTCATCTAGCGAGAGGTTGCTTCATGACAGGCGTGTATATCAACGAGTTGCGGGAGTGTCGGATCTGAAAAAAGTGATCAACGCGTTGGATTCGATTGCAAGGAGCCGTGGGGGTCAAGCAAGGCAGCCACGGCCGGTCCTCTTCAAGAGTCATTTCTCCCCAAGGATCAGCATATTCGGGGTAAGATGACAGAGGCATACTCACAGGTGGAGCCTGAACGTGATAAATATTCTGAGCTTCTTCTTCGATTAATGCGAGAGAGGGTTCCGCATTGTCAACAGAAATGATCCTGCCTGTTTGCAAGTCCATGGTGGCATTGAGATGACCATCAGTGATGACTAACTGGTCCGAGGCCCAGTAATGGATACTCTTTGCCTGGCGGAGAAAAGGTCTGCCTACCAGCGGTTCATAGTCACCGGATCTTCGCCCGCTTTCCAAACTCCAAATTCCATGGGAAAGCGGAGATCACCAATGTTGATGTGAAGAATAGGTGTGACGCCTTGAGGTCTCGTGATATGGCCATTAGCCAATTTGATGTCATATGGGGCACGAAAGAGTTGTGTGATGCCCATTTGTTTGGCGGAGTTTATCCGTGATGAGATTGATCTACGCTACCTCCATCGATTTGAACATGGTTGACTTGCTGATTTCCCACCGTGGCATGGACCGTGGGTGTAGAGGTAGCCACGGCCCCAACTAAAAGCAGGGGGGAGTGGTAACGGTCCTGAGAGCGGAGACGAGAGTTTTAAAATGGTTGCCAAGCTTAAAGGAATTTTGATCTTGGCTAGCTCCTCTTGGAGTTCGAGAGGTACATGAGAAAAAGGATCTGCTGGTTCCACCGGTGCGGGAGTGCATGGCGGGGAAGCAAAGAACTTTGAGTAAGTCAACCTCGGCTGCAATATTGGGATATGTCCGAGGCGTGGAGGTTGAGATGTTGAAGGGTATCTTGTCTTTGTTGAGCTCTAGTGGTGGCATGAACATTTGCCAATGTCGCGGCCTTCAACGGCTTGCATGAGGTTCAAAATGCTTTGGCGAACTTTGGGCATGACATGTGGCATGAGCTTTTCCAAGTCGGTGCAAAGTGAACCTTTTTTTCGTCCTCATGAGGAATGGTGTCAACTGCAAAAGGCGGGTTGCGTGCCCTTCGAATAATAGTCAAGGGACGTGATGCCTTGATGCGGCGTGAAACTAAACCAACCCAATTTGACCACCGGACGGGAGGATTAAGTGCCCGAAAAATTTCCTCTTGGGCTTGTTGATCCAGGTTGAGGTTGATTTTGGAGAGCGGGTTGATAAGCGTGATTCTTTGGCTCTTGGTGGCTTCTTAAGAACTGGTCGCGGGCCTTGTTTGCCATTAGCGAGCGAGTTGGTAAGCCATGAGGCGGACCGATGTGGTCTGATTTGTGCCGAGAAGTCGCACACGAACTTGGGGAAGTTGAGGACACGCCGTGGTGGTATGACCCCATTCTTGGCAGTGATAACACCGAGCTTTAGAAGGATCAAAAGGAGGGCGTTGGTTGGATCCCGTGGTTTGGTCCCATTCGGTGATAGAGTTGCGTGGGCTGCACTTTTTGAAGAGGTGGCTGAGCGATAGTCGCGATTGTTGCTGAGGTGTGGTTTGCACTTGATAAACCATTTTGTTGAGCGGTGTGGGATGAGTGCGAAAGTGCACTCTTAAAGTGGCATGATTGCACATGTTGCATCGCTTGCAATGAGGCGGGCCATTGGTGGAGTTGCACTCATTGGCCAAATGGCCTTGGTATTTGCAAATATGGCACCGATTTGATACATGGCTGTGGATTAGCGTGTTGAGGCTGAACAGCCGTTTGTGGAACCATGGCGAGGTGGAATGAGCGGGAGCTCTTGAAGAGCCGCCTCTGGGAAACATTGACTGAGTGATTGACAAGGTCGATAGCCTGCTCCCAAAGTTTTTGGGCCTTGAGTATTCATCATGAGTCAATAGCGGGAGGAAGTCCTTGGAGAAACCGGACCAAAATCTGGCTCGTAGGGTACTCCTTGAGCTTACTTAGCGTAGAATGTGAAGTCGATCCGCAAAAAATCCCTGGCGGAACTCAGTGGCTCTTGTTGAAGTTCATTGAGTTGCTTGAGATGAAGTTGATCATCATCCGTGGTCCGTAATGAGACGTAAAAAGCGATCGCGCATTTCGACCAGTCTTGTTTCCAATGGCTTTTGTTGGACATAAGCCATTGATGAGGAGAGCCACGAGGTGGTGGTGGAAAAAGATGTGGAATTTCAGTTGAGGTTGCGCGTGACCATTTAGGACGACTAGAGCCTCAAATTCTTCCATGTGGGCCTGAGCACTTTGGTCTAACGGTTTGCCTTTTCGTGTTGCCAAAGGTGGGATAAGTCGGTTCAGTCCGAAAGGTAGATGTGAAAGTCTTTGGGCTGGAGGAACAAAGATAGTGAGGATATTGAGGTTGAGGTGGATGTGGCATTGTGCACTTTGAAAAGCCGGACCACGATGAAGGGGTGGCTACCGGTTGAGAAACCGGGCGAAAATTTGGAGCATTGGTTTTGAGATCCGTAAGGTTGTAAACAGGAAGAGCAAAGGGGAAACGTAGGGAAAGGATATTCACCGGTAGGCGCAAAGGAGACATGTGGATAGCCGTGCCCACCCCGGGAGATGATGGTTCTTGAAGGAAGAGCGTGGCCCGAAGAATGATGGATGTAGGCATGTTCGGGGGTGTGAAAGTACGGGTTGAGAAGGTTGAGCCCCATAAGGCTCCCCGATAGTGATGAGGAGACCGAGGTTGTGAGCAATGTTTGCACGCTTTGGGCGGGGAACCGGACGAGACCGACACGGGGGTGGGTGGCGCGACCGGCCCCCCTAGACCGAAGATGGCCTCCCTCTATGTCATAAGCGCATCCATATATGTCACGGCAACGGTTCCCGACCGATGGCGCCTCCAAGCGAGGCCGTCACGAGAAAGGAGTTCTTCACGGCGTGAAATTTCTACGCACATGGCGGCAGTAAGAAAGTAGGATAAAAATCGCACCCCGCGGTGCACTGCTGTTTGGGGTCCGGGTTGAACTCCCGGAAGACAGCCCTGCAGTGAGGACCCGTGGATCTAATGAGAGTCCGGGGACTATGTCACGCGGATTTGCAAGAAGAGAAGAAAAGAAGAAAACGTAACAAATGAGAGAAAGATGATAAGCTTCCTTGATATCAATGATGAAAATACATGAGCTCTCGCAATAGAGAGAAAAACCGAAAGGAGACAAGACTCAAAACTCATCTAAAAACTTATGTGCTAACTCTACTCATATATATAGTACAATGGCCTTTGGGCCCAATATAGACACTCGACCGATCTGCGTCCGACTCCTGGAAGGAGGCCTGATTTGCAGGAATGTTGGCGGTGCCTCTTGAAGTGCCTAGAATCACGCTGACGCTGACGCTGGACAAGGCGGATGGCGCCGTCACTTGTCCGGCCGGCGCCTCTTGTTGACAGCCACGCACTTTGACTAGCGTGGTTCCGCCGCTTGGTCTTCAAGGAGCCTTGGATGTCCTGACCCCGTGGGTCGACCGAGGATCCTTGAGTTTGACCTGGTCTGTCGTATGCATGAATAGTCCTGTACCAGGAGGCACAGGACTAACAAAAAGTTGAATTGGAAATTATCTATACGGTTTGAATATATTGTATAGAGAAAATCTTACCTTTAGTTTGTAAGAAACAAAGGGCAAAATGCTTGATCTATACTTGTATCAACATATGTAGCATAGAGTCCGCGAAGAATAATCCCAAAGGAGAGGACCGAATCAAAGAACCAAAGCATTGTGTGCTCAACCTACCAACAGCAACAAGAGCATTGTAAAAACCTTCGAAAGAAGCTGCAACATACCTTTGCCCAAGCTATCAGAGATGGAATCAATATGACTAAAGCTGTAAGATGCAACAGCAATAATCCCTGATAGAATTTAAACAGCTCGAGTTGCATTAGACGTGTCATCTGCATTTTTTCCAATACCCTTTAATTTATGATAACTTCGGTTTTCGTTTTGCTGACGATAACTGGTGAGTTGCACAGTTCAAACATACAAAAGATGCTCAGAAGAAATAATAAATTCCATAACCAATTCCATTGCTTATCAAAATAATGCAGCATGGCAATTCCAGACATGAAATCCAATCAAAATGAGGAGACCGAGAGCAGGATGAACAAAGAATACTAGTGTAGTTGCCAGAACTCCTATTGCAAGAGCTGGCCTAGATCTCATCCTCCGGATTGTCTGCATATAATGACGTCACGTTGTTAAGACACCTACGGGTGTTTCCATATTAGAAATTTAAGGAACATATCAAACCTAGTTTAGTTCTGGATTTGACTCGTTTTCGTTTTTATCCTAGTGACAATTCTTTGTAGATTCATGCATTTCATGGAGCATGTATAAAATGATTATTTTCAATTATTTCCAGATCAAAATTCTTTTCCTTTAGAATAATTGGGTCCTAACCCAAATGAAGATCCCCTCGCTACATTGTGCATGGCTACAATAATATGGATGGTATCAAGTATTTTAGGCTTGCAGTAGATTCGTTGTTGTCATATTGGAAGACTTTATGCTTTGCATTTAAAATTGGACATCAAGGTGAACCAATTCTCAATTTCTGCCACAGACTACTCCACTTGTACTTCCATGTTTCAGCCCCGTAATCGATGCACCCATAATCAAGTCTTCTTAATCCCAACATAAATCGTGATTAGATATTCTTAGTCTTGAAAGGCTTACCTTCTGTCTTGTATAACAAATCTAGATCCAAATATAGCTATAAGAATGAATGAATGAATATTCTAGAGCAATTGAATGAATCAGCCTTCAATTTTGTGGGAAGAAAGTTGTGCAAAAAACCTTAACGCAAAAGACAATGGCAACAATGCAAACAGTTCAAATGGTCATTGAAACAGATAAAATTATAAATTACAATGTTTACAAACTGAGATATTGAACTTAAAATTGAGATTTACCTTCTTTCCTCTAAGTCTAGAAAGGATTTAAGGGTCTAGACTGGTGACAATGCTCCAAGCAAGGATCAACTTTTCTCAAACACACAATGACAATGAAATTCATCTTCTGCAGAAGTAATATAGTTGGACATGGCTTGGCGTCCCTCACAGCTAAGTAGGAGCCTTTCTATACTTAGAGGAGGGGAATGAATGTTTTTTGCTCTGCCATTTCGACACAACCCGAAGACATTGTTTGCTGTTGCCGATTGCGGGGCCCCCTCGCTGTGCCCCCCTAGTGTGTAGATAACGGCTAGTGTGTAGATAGCTAAGATAACGGCTAGTGTGTAGATAGCTTGACGTCTAGCTAGAATTAACCCTTATATGATTAGATAAATGATCAATCTTTTATTGTTGTTTAAGTTGAGGTTATGATGGATTTATGATAGTTCCTTTGCTGCACCTCTTGTGCTTGTGGGATAAGGGAGGGTAGAGATCTAAAGGTTTAAATACATGACACGTCACTACGAATAATTAATGGTGCATTAACTATTCATAAGCTAAGGTTAGCTATGTAAATCATTAATTATTAAGGTGGAAACCTAACCCTAAACCCTAATTCGAATTTAGTGCTTAACCTAATATTAAAGAGGCTAAAATAGTAAATTAGTTAATGAAAACTAATCTGGAATTGCCACCATGCCCAAATCGATTGGGCAAGGTAGAACTGCTAACTTGGGACACCCAAATCCAATTTGCCCCAAAATCGAATTGAGGGACATTGGTGGAGGAAGAGCTGTTGTTCAACTCTGTTCTAGCCAGAGGGATGGAGAACCAGAGAGATAATGGGTCTAGTTCTATGATTCCGGTTAGTAGTAGATAGCTTGGATTCCTAGTCAGTCATAGGATTAACCTTTGTATGCGTAGTTGTTTGATTAGACTTTATCTCATGTTCTATCTGATATTATAGATGGATGGATGTTCTGTGATAGTTCCTTTCTGTTCCTCTTGTGTTGTATTTCTTAAGGGGCGTAGAGACCTAAATAGAATAGAATAGACTTTTTAACGTCCACCTGAGACCCATAGGTCATGGGACCCATACAATGGGCTAGTACAATCATTACTACTAGGATTAGAAAACCCCTCACTTTTCGAAGGTTTTCAAGGGAAAAACCTTTGCAAAGAATGATGATACTAGACAAGCGGAGATAATGACTACTGAGGGCTCAGTAATTGCAGATGTTTATCTAGAACCTCAAGTATGTATAAGGCCAAGTCATGCACAGATGGTGCTCTGAGAAGTTGTGGAAGCGTGGAATGGAATGCTAAGGTCAAAAAATGATTCTGGACTATCTCAAAAGTAGGGCAACTCAGAAGAGTATGGATTTCATCTTCAATAACCTGTAACTGGCAACAGGCACATAGTCTCGCTTCTCGCGGCAATTGCGGCCGCTCCCATCTACCTGTCTCAATCCGTAGCTACAAGCTTGTTCCTGGACAATGAAGCGAGCAAATAAGCTTGGGGCCTTGGTGCCAAGGTGGGATTTATGTGTGCATGATAATGACCATCTAGAAAATAGAGATGCTCCTAGCTAGGACCCCTTAGATCCCATTAAATGCGACATGTGCACAAGAGCCCACCGGGTTGTGGATGCTATGATGTGGTTCAGCACCAAATAACAGTCACAAGTGGTGAAGTGGGGGCGGAGCCTTGCTGAGCGTGGCCACTGGGGCTCCTACATTGTGCTAGACTTATAGTCGGTCACTATGTGTGGGCGAGGTATGGGTCTGACACCTCCTGGGTTGCAGGAAGCGTGCCTATATGGACGCCCTGGACTCGCTATAGATTTAGGGGGATAAGTCGGGTATGGATGCGTGTGCGTCCGGGTGGCATGTATCCTCTAGTACATCCATGGAACCATTGTGATTATGGAGGGGATTCATCCCTTTCCTGCCTCATCGGACTGGGGAGATTTAACCTGGAGTAGTTTCATGGGTAACTCCATGAGATTGCATCTTCGGACGGCTACAACTATGCCATAGCATGATTCAGCCTATCTGCAAGGTGTGCATAAGAGGGGCAGATGGATTGGACTACCCTAGCCATTGTTCTATGCCAGCCAACGCCATGTTATACTTCTGTCTGCTATTATCCGGAGGCCTTAACTGTCAGTCAGCCCCACAGAGTCTGAGCCCGGGGTAGAGCCTCATTTATGGTGTATTTCTTATATTATGTTGGCATTGTATTGTTGCCTATATGGAATATGGATGGACCACCCACAGACCAGCTGACTTCGCTATTACGGGATGCAGCGGACAGGTGCTTTGGCAGACCCCCCCCCGCGTCGCCGCTCAGGGTCAGCAACATTCCCACGTAACCGATGGTTTGATGCGGACTTAAAGAACGCATGGCGGCAGCTCCGCCACATTCGGATCCAGTACCGCTTGCAGGCCACCACACAATACAGCGCCCATCCCGAAGGACACAAAGGTCGCGGTACCTTGCCAAGCATCGGGGGGAGATGTTAGGCTGGCGGACACTCATCCTCGAACCTTTGGCCTTGAGAGTGCTTCGAAGGCCAGCCCGACCCTCTGAGGGACATCACACCGGCGAACGGAGCGATTTGCGGCAGCTCTATGACCCGCCCGGGGGGCAGCGTCGCCCATACCCCCACAGGATGGCCCCCCATTGGTTCACGTGGGCGAGGATGTTGAGGAGGGCACGAGCGGCCGGCTAATGGGAAGGCAGCTGACCTTCGATGGGTATGCGCCGAGTTACTCAAGTGGGTAAGGGGGGCAGCGCTTGTGCGGTCCTCACTACCCTGTTCAACGAGCATTGCGGGAGGTTTCCCCAACAATGGACCACAAGCGGGGTTGTTCCCATTCACAAAGGCGCGACCCACCTTTGTCCCGGCCAATTCTGGGACGATCATGGTCGATTCGGTATTTGCCAAACTGTTGGTCGGCATTCTCGAAAGCAGCAGTTGACCCGCCGGCGGAGGAGGCGTGAATGTCGCGACCCTCACACGCGGCGGGCTTTTGACCCCGCCACTCAACGATTGACCATATCTTTTCTGGCTAAAGACCGATTGAAGACGGCCGGGAATCATCGGCCGGACTTGTATTCTTTACTTTGTGGACTTCGCGCAAAGGCTTTTGATACGGTCCCCCTGAAAAGTGGGCTAGAACTAGCGTCAGCTGGGGCTCCAGCATGCTGCGTCGCGAGAATGCCATATATCTGAGTTGTATGAGAGTTGTTTTGGCGAGGATGCGACCCGGCGGGCCAAGCATTCACCCATTAGTATCGAGGTCCGGCGAGGTTGCCCCCCTCGCCAACACTTTTGGCCTCTACATTGATCGGTTAGAGCCCACGCTTACCGAGCATGGGGATGGCATACGGCTTTTGCACCGGTTATCCGCCCGGCTCATCTATGCGGACGATGTTGGCTGGCGGCCCACACCCCGTGCTATGCGGTCTCACCGGATGCCCTAGACACATTTTGTGTCGCTCTGAGACATCTTGCGTCAATCCGCCCAAGACCGGGTGGTTCTCATATCCTCTTCCGTCACCCCATGCCTCCTCCGCACTCACATATCGGGGGCGGCTGTGGGCGTCACGCCCACCTACAAGTACCTAGGGGTGGGAGTTCTCCTCCTCTCGCTGAGGCGCGCTTATCCGCTATGGCGACGCAGGCCGAAAGCGCTTTATGCCATGCGTAACAACAAATACCAGGCGTAGCTATATGATTGGGGCCATCACTACACTGCTCGCAATCGGTCGTAGCCCGCCCTTCAGACGGGTCGGTTTGGGGCCCGGGCCGCCTTTGGCTTAATTGGAATGACTGGGAGCAAAAGTGCGGCGGTATTTTTGGCACGGGGCACTTGGGTGAAACCTTCGCCCCTATCGCATTCTCGCTACGTAGTAATCCGATTCTTGCCGCCGCTGGCAGCCTTGATAGACATTATCGCCTATTTTCGAAAAGTGGTTACTATGGTGATGCTCTGGGCCTCGACCGGGCTTACACCGTGGGCATGAGTCCCCAGGGCTTTAGGCCTCGCTGAGGGGTAGAGATCGGGTTCGCCGGATGGAACGCGGGCAGGAGCACGTAGATGCGCACCGGGCGGCGCAATGGGCCGATCGTGGCGACCTGGCGGGGAGTACCTAGATGCTTGTTTCCTTGGCAAACTCTGGGGACCCCATTGCTCTAGAGCGGTCAAAATGGCCCATTACAAGGAGCACATCAACCCGTGTTAGCCGGGGCCCACTCTACACTGCGTTCCCGTTTTCCCCGCCTTGAGACTCATTGCCTCCATTCGCCCGGAGTGCCCACCATCTTCGATCGAGACAGGCGGGTGGATTGGGGAGCCCCCCGGGACAAAGGCTCTGTCAGTCTTTGTCAAGCGGGTGCCATTGAGGATGAGTCTCACACTTTCCAGAGTTGCCCGGTGTTGGTCGGATCCGGGCGAGATCGCGCCCTTAGTACCGGTCGGGCGTGCCCTTGCATTTGCCGGATGAACACACCGGCCGATCGTGCCCCCGGGGTTATACATCCAGGAGATACTTTGGACCTCATGAGGTCACATTTGCCCCCACTTTGGCTGTCCGGTGACTAGGCACTCACGGGTGGGGCATGACCGTATATATTGGGATGTTTCTCGCATTTTATATGATTAGCATTACGCTTTGTCGGCCAGGCCGATTGTTGCCATGGTTTTTCCTCGAAAACCCTTGGTGCGGGGTTTTAATCCGGCAAGAATCCGCTTGCTGCGTTTTTGTATTGGGTCCCATAGACCGATTGGTCTCCGTGGACGATAAAAGTACCTTCCTTCCTTCCTTCCTTCCTTCATGATGGTATATTATTTTGTGTATGGTTGCTAGGTGCTAACATGTATGTACGCTTCTGCTGTATAGGATTCCCATCGAAGGCGTGGAACGAATGACACCTCCGTACCCTTCACCCCGATCCTTTGAAAGAAACCCAAGAGAGAGAAACAAACCATATACTATCTAATATCTCTCTCTTATATTACGTTCCAAAATACAAAGGATATAAGTCTCAAATGAAAGGTCATGTCCCAAATGACATGTACAAAAGTATAAATACTGTATAAGTATTTATGTACAAAAAATACGTGACCATGGTCTTGTCGTATACGTGTCTTAGGTTCCTTACATTCCCTCCGACTTAAAGAAGACAATGTCCTCATTGTCGAAGTCCCAAGTATTCTTCCAGAATCTCAGGGAAATCTGCCACAAATGAAGATGGTTCCCATTCCGTATCAGGAGGAACTGAAGTACTTGCCTCGGGCTTGGGATCGCTAGGGGGCACTTCTTTGGGTGGGTCTCTAAGGGGAGATGACCCCACCTTTGGACTGGTACTTGATTCTTTTGGAGAGCCGTCTTTTCTTAGAGGATACGGGGAGCGCGTTGGCACCACCCGTGGCTTGTCTTCTTTAGGCATCTTAAATAACCTTAAAAAATAGGTAGCATAAGCTTAAGCTTCTTATGTCTCTCTTAACACTAGAGTTGTCCCTTGATGGACCATAAATGATTCATTTGTACAGTTCACTTTAAAATTCATATAAAATCAATGGCATAAAATTCAATTAAACCCTTTCTACATGTTAATATATGGCAGTAATGTTGCGTAGGAAAAATAGTTAAAATTGCATATACCCCTAAAATTGAAAGTTATGCTTAGGTGAATCAAGGGGGGTCAGGTCCAGTTTGCTTCATGTTTACATAATGTAAAACTGTCTCAATAAAAGGATTTTTTTGATTTTTTTCATTATAATGATATTTTTCTATACGAGATAAGGATGAATACACAAAAAACCTTGTTCCATTTTGAAGTCTAGAAAGGAAGATATAGTCAGTCAAACATGACAGGGTCAAAACAGTTTTCTGTCTTCTGTGGACCAATAATGGTTCCCAGAAGGCTGTTTCAATTAAAATTCTACAACTTTTGCATGAAAGTGATTTCTTACTTCAAATTTGGTATATAAATAGTTGACTAATTGCTTCATGCATAAAAAATATTTGTTGGCCTGTAATTTGAAGGTTCAGCTTGGACATATAGTAACAATTTTAAGTGACTTTTAATTGATGTTTATTTTGTTATATTTGAAGGAAATTTATCGAAATTGTATGTCATTGAAAAAATCATATATGAATGCTTGTATGGACATGAAACCAATGAAAAAACAAGTAAAGAAAAAGAGCAAAAGGTATGATCATGATAAATCAATAAAGGTTTCTGTACCTAAGACCATTACTGGTCCACATGTTTATTTTAAATCAATAACTTCTTTATCTTAGTCGATCTCAAGCTGAATTTTAGGATATCAGTATTTCATGAGCTCCTCTATAAATAAAAAATATCTATTGCTAGATTTGGGCTAAAACTTTTAGTATTAATTCCAAGTTATCATCAAATGTTTTCCATGTTTGATCTCTAGATTTATACCTTGAGAATAAACTTCAAACACCATATTTCAAAGCTTCCCAAAGTTAAGAAAGCAATGCAAGATGAACCAAGGAAAAAATATGAAAAGGTATGACTAAAGAACAAGATAGACTGTTATGCCGATGCCAATTATTGGTCCGCATGACCTCTCATTTAAAAGTCAAGAACATCATCATCTTAATCAATTCTTTAGAATATAGTTTATACCACATTATATATGATATGAATATGTAGCATTATAACAGGGGGTTTTTTTTGTGTTTTTGTACGCTTTTTGGCATGGTTTTCCTATGATTTCGGTGCTGTATTCATTGGGCCATACTAAACAGTATTTCTAGAGTGCAGCTTTTCTGGAGCGTTGATGTGGATTAGCTTTAACAATCTAACGGTTCTTATGCCGAGCTCCTTATTCATATGCATGAACCCAGCAAAGCTCTGTTCTCTAAGCTCTTGTGGTGGTATTACCCGTCGTGCCGTCGCGCTGAACCGTCTCCCTCTATCCTCATCCAACAGTTGTGGTATGGAAGTTTGTGCTCTTTCATGACAGACAATCTTTCATGGCAGAGATTGGAACAATGCATGATACGGTGTTATTGTGTTTTTGCTGTTTTTTGCTGTTTTTTGGTTTTTATGCTTCATATTGCATTCATCTTTTTTAAACATTCTACACAAAGTGTTGTGTTATTTGGTTTTGGTTCTCAAGATTGTAACGTGCAGGGAGATTTCTAGCATGGTGAAGTGGAGATGGAAAGAGATCAGGCTATAACATCCTCAACTTCCCCTCTGCTTAGCATCTGTGCATCCTCAACTTCACCTCTGCTTAGCATCTGTGCCTTAGTACGGAACTGAAGCCCAGAATCTGCATGCCAGACCCAATCCTGTTGTACTGTTTAATCCGGGACAGCGAAAACCTGCATGGCAGGGCCAAATCCGAAACCTAGCAATACACCTAGCATTAGAATCTGCATGCCAGGCCCAATCCTTTTCTTGAATCCCAAACATTCCCACTGTATTTATCTTCTTTAAACAGTTTACAGAAAGTGTTGTGTTATTTGCTTTTGGTTCACGGGATTCAAACGTGCAGGGAGATTTCTAGGATGGTGAAGTGGAGATGGAAAAAGATCTGGCTAAAACATCCTCAACTTGCCCTCTGCTTACCATTTGTGCCTTATTACGGATCTGGAGCCCAGAATCTGCATGCCAGACCCAATGCTCTTTGCACTGTTCAAACCGGGACAGCGAAAGCCTGCATGCCAGGGCCAAAACCGGAACCTAGCATTCTTTTCTTGAATCCAAAACCTGCATAAACCTGCATGGCAGCGTGAATCCGAAGCTGCACGATTCCGAGACTCCTGCACGATTCCGCATGCCAGAACCGATACCCTAACAAGAAAAACTTTGATGATACCCTGCTGGCTTGCTCCCCCGCCAAACGCAACTGCATAAATCTCCATGGCATGGCCAATCCGAAAACCCTAACCTCCTGCAAACGCAACTCCTCAGGAAACCCTAACCCTGCCCCAACAAATTTGCCTATCCATTTTCTAAACAACTCTGAAATGACGACCTTCGAAACCATCCTTTATTCCTGGAAAACAAAAATGGAACCCCTCCTCTCAAAAACCAACCATTGCTTAGATTAATATCCAATTACAATTACAAGCTTGTGTTATTCTTACTATAATGCTACATATTCCTTCTAACCTTGTGTTGTCTAACGTGACCAACCATTGCTTAGGTTAATTTCCAATTACAATAAAAAGCTTGTGTTTTTCTTATTATAATGCTATATAAAACTTTTAACCTTGTATTGTTTTTTTAATGGTCGCAGCTATTACAATGAGACGAATGGCACGAAACAGACGAGGCTCAACCTCAACATCACGAATGGGAGTTATACAAGCAGAAGGCAAATCAACCAAGATTTGTATCAAATCTTAAACCACTATCCACTTTAAGTGCTCCAAAACTATTATAATACCTTTGCTATTTTCAATAACTCAATAAATTTCTAAATAAAATGCTTTTATAGCATATATAATTATATTACATTATACTTTAATATTATAGTTAGTCATGTTTCATTTTACTATATTCCCTTTTTTTCCTTAATGCTGCATATTACATAACACATATTGCTACATGTTTTGGATGTCTTTTATATTCTCACGTCTGTTTTTTTATTTATGGCCCGAAGGGCCAAAAAATTTTTTTAGTATAATAACCAACACATAACTACCATTGACATTAATAAATATAACCATTGGATCCAACACATTTAAATTAAAATCCCCCTTAAACCCCCTTTGGTTTGGGTGCATATTCACACGGGGGGTGACTCCGGGCATCGAGAGCTGTCGGATTGGCATATTCGCCCCTTATTCCTTAATCTACACCGTACGTAAAGTTCCTCATTTGTGGGGTATGCAAGTACAAGATTTGCTATACTGTATAACAAGATTCGCAAAATACTATAAGATTTCAACCGGAATACTATATGGTGTTGATTTCGTACGTTCAAAATACAATTATAAGGGCTCTCGCTGCCCTACGTCACCCCCCGTGTGAATATGCACCCAAACCAAAGGGGGTTTAAGGGGGATTTTAATTTAAATGTGTTGGATCCAATGGTTATATTTATTAATGTCAATGGTAGTTATGTGTTGGTTATTATGAAGGATTGTCTATCTAAAAGGTAATATCGAAGCACTAAAATTAAGTAGTTAAGGGCTACTTTGAATGTATGAGAATGTCTACTTACACCTTTCAAAGATTATCTTATAGACGATGAGAAATCATAATATCATTGTAGGGGACAAAATGAATAGAGCGAGCGCAAATAAATAGAGAAATTTTCTCAATCCAGTTGGTTTAATTCTGGACCTGTAAATTGTCCATGCTTATTTATATTCAAATCTTGTATATAATATATTATTCTAACATGAAATTTGATATTTATATTGCCAACAAAGGTTCAAATTTATAAAAGTTATAGCCTATCATCAAAGTTTATCTACATGTACTATGGTCCTACTTAGACTACAACACTTTGGAGCGGCCACACATTGACTAACTTTATAATAGTGGAAAGTAAGTAGGTTTCTTCATTTATAAGTTAATATTTTAGATAAACTAGAAAAACAGGTACAGAAAGTCTTTTGATCTATTTATTTATAGTCATGGCTAAACATCGTGATATTGTCCTCCATTCATCAATAACCATCACTACCTACATCATTGTTGAGTTTTAGACCTATAAGGGTATAATCAACGCACTTTGGAACCTTCCTTTGTGTTCATCCTGTTATATTAGATCTTGTTTAGATCTAGATAATGCATGGTTATACCCTAGTTATACTATAATTATGTTGATAAAGTAAATTCCTATATAGAGTTAATTAGAATGCATCATTTACTATCCTTATAAGACTTATAAATGGGGTTTATTGGAGCACTTTAACCTATATTTTTATTTTGAATTCTGTACAATAATTTCTTTAGTTAATAACGATACTAATATAATATATAAACATCTAAAAAATTCCATGGACTATAGCTTGTCTAGTTAAGGACTCATTGTCACAAAAATTAAGTCAAAACTTGTAATAATAAGAGAGAAATAATTCTTGAACCTCATGCGGTATTTTTAAGAAAAATAGGGTTTGGCGAGTTAAATTGATATCAAATGATAGCGGCCAAACATGGAAACATGCAAATCGATATGTTTTATCATAATATATCAATTAATTTCATATTTAGCAAGGTTAAGACACTTTTATGCTAGAAAATTGAAGAATGCAGTTCTAGAGTGCTGTAAAAACTGCCAAATTCTCCAAAATTTGAACAATCATCTATCTATATATAATAATAAAGCCGTTTTATGATAGTTTGTGCGCGATCTTGCCCGTTCATTTTGTTATGTTTTATGACTTTCATTTTGGGCCGTTTAATAATTATTATTTTATTTTATTTTTTTTGGCTAGGTCAATACGATGCCGTTCGATTTTTGTTAATTTATTCTGCACCATTAGATTTGCCGGTTACTTCTTTGGAAAAGGCGCGCTCCGGTAATAGGAAAAGGCGCGCTCTGGTAATAAGGTTGTGGGTTGGGATGTCTTCTGTGAAGCCTCAATCTACACCGTGGTCTAGATCCGGCAGCAATTAGCATGGAGCTATTCTATAATAAGGAACTATTACAACACTGCTGGCCCCTTAATTATTTTAATTTAGTTTGATCCGTTAGATTTACGGTTTTGTTTGACGCGCACTTTTACAAAAACTATTACAGACCACAATGGCTAGGTATTTTCGACCGAGCGGTCCATTTGAAAGCAAGACGATGAGGCAGATGATCTATACACTGGTGCGTGATTCTAGAACTCATATTAAACACTTGAGAAAACTGAAATTACTTATGATCATTCCGAGAATTAATTGAAGGTAAAATTCGTGAATGTCGGCTACCATAAAGACCATGCCATACTACTCTGGTGGCCATGAAATCATTATGATGACAACAGTAGTGCAGGATTTGTTTAAGAACTGTGGAAAGATGGATAAGAAACGCAGGGAGAGGGAAAGGCTTTTAACAGAGTCAACCTAGGCCAACAAATTTTGGCAAGCGAATTTGGATAATGCTAGCGGATTTTGGCAGCATGCAAGTAGGTTTTGGCAAGGGAGGTTTTTTATTTTTCTTATTAAGAGATTTTCTCCTCTGTCCATAAGTGAAACGAAGCATTTCTTTTATGTTTCTTTGAAGGTAGAAAATCCCATTGGATTTCTGGAGATGGTGATATCTCATTGAGCCGGTGACTACCGACTTGCATGTTTCCTCCATTTTACATTTATGTATGCCGGTTTTCTCAGCAAATATAAAGCCTCGCGAGTCTTGAGGTATTGGCTCTGTGTTTCAAGCATTTTGTTTCATGCATTGCTTTATTTAAAGTATTTGCATAAATGAAATCATGTTTAGATCTGTAGTAGTTTTGAATCAAGAGCATGACATGAAAATGATAGGAAATGGTTGTATTTCTGGGGACTCTTCTGAATTGAAATAAATTAGTTGGAAGGGTGTTACTGTATTATTACATTCACAGTGATATATAGAGACCAAGTAGGAAGCACCTTGAAAGATCCATGTGTTCAACGTTCTGAGGCCACGATTGTTCAGCATATGCAGTTGTCGCAAGGTCTTTATTCATGCATTCTGGCCCGGTATTAACATTGAGAGGCTGCAGAGATCGGTCACAGCGGAGAAGTTTTTGGCACCACCCATTATCTTTTCATTTCTTCAAAGAGGAGATTGTTAGTTGGAAGGCTCCAGATGTGACGTTCCACGTATTTATACGGTCTACTATACGGGACACGTACAAATACGAGCACGTCACTCCCTAAAGGTACGCTACCATGGGGGTATGGGAACTTAATTGCAACCTTACAAAGGATTAAATTAGCTATGCTAATTTAACACATTATTAATAATAACCTATAACCTAGGAAATTAGGATAATTACCAATTGGGAAGGCGCCACCTGCCCCAATCGATTGGCAAAGATGGGGATTGCCAAGTTTGGATGCCAACTTGACCCCTATCCCAGGATTGACTCAAGATCGACCAAGGAAGGCCGGAGCTGAGCCATCAACCACCAGAGAACCGCCATACCGCGTCCCCTCGAAGCCACAAATGAATCTTCAACCGCCAGAGATGGAGGCCCATGGGAATGAGTCCAGCCAAATTCGTAGGTGGCTATGTGAATTCTAGTTAACACTTGGTTGTGTCCGGCTTTTCTCTGTTCTTTTTTTGTAATTCACCATAGAAACTAACCCTTGTTTGTACAAACAAGTTCTCTTTATATTCAATTTTGGTTCTTACTCAAAGGATGGATTGTTAATTCTTTGTTTGATCCGACTCAAAAGCGGGGGGATTACGGGGTAGAGGCCTCGAACCGTATCTGATAGTATGCTCCTAGATAGCGCCCTGTAAAGTCCCATTACTTGCGGCCTGTGCACAAGAACCCACCGGGTCCTAGATGCTATGGTCTGGCTTAGCACCAGACAAGGAACACAATGGTGACATGAGGGGTGGGGTCTTGCATGAGCATACAAGGCTCCCCGAGACTCCTACAAGCAATGGGGCTAGGCGATGGCCGGTCACGTTGAGGGCCGGGTATGGGTCTGACACTCCCTGGGTGTAGTGGTGTGATCCGTATGGAGCACCATGCACTTTGAGTAGATTTAGGGTGAGTAAGTCGGCTACGGATGCGGGGGTCGCTGATGCGGCACGTATTCTCTAGCTCACCCATGGAACCACTGTGATTCTGGAAGGGGACGCCTCCCCACTGCCTCATCTCATCGGACCAGGCGTCATGAACCTGGAGTAGGCTCAGAGGGTGATGCCCTGAGTCCTGCGTCTCCGGAAGGCTATAGCGAAGCCATAGCATGAATTGACCCATCTGCAAAGTGTGCACAGGAGGGGCGGATGGAGTGGACAACCCTAGCCAATGTTCTACGCCAGCCAACGCCATGCCAAGACTCGGTCTGCTGATCTCTTGAGGCCCAAATACGGTCGATCCCCCACGGAGTCCGGCCCGGGTAGAACCCGGGTTTGGGTGTTTTCTTAGGATTAGATGCATATTCTATGCCGTTGGTATTTTGATGGATGTGCCACCCTTCGGGTGGTTATTTATGTATATTATATCGTCTGTGTGCTAACCCTTGTATTCATGCTTCCGCTGACGTAGGAGTCCCATTGAAGGGGCGAATGAATGACCCTTCATGTCCTTCTTCGGGCCTCATTTCATAGATGGCCCGAAATAGACGGAGGGCCCTGCTCATGGTGAGATGATCGCCATGGGAGGGGAAAGTCCCCGTATGTATACGTCCGAGGGTCGTATATATTCTGGGAGCGTCACAGTGGTATCAGAGCCGTGATTTCGGTTGTTCGAAATCATAGCACTCGCCAAACACTAACTTCGTAACGGGTAGTTAGGGAGGAGGCTAAGTCAATGTGTCGTTAGTTCTCTTTGTTGTTTGGTTTGGTGTTAGGTTAAGTTAAGAGATTGTAGCTTTGAAGTGGAGGGGCCAAGATTGAGGCCTAGCGGGTGCCGATGGGTAACTCAAATGACAAAGATGATGGCTCCATTGGATTGGGCGCACTCAATTACCCTAGAACAAATAACTCCAGCTTAAAAATAGTCAAGGGCAGGCCCAAAAACGAATTCGGGCGCCGCTTGCTTTTTGTCGCTTTGCAGTCAAGTTAGAAGCGCCGAATTTGCCGGCCGCCCGCCGTGATTCGAAGTCAACGCTGGCCGCCAGGTCAACTTCGAGCGCCAGTATTTTGACGACACCCGGTCGAGGCGTAAACCCGTTATAATGCCATCGGCGCCGACCGCATGTGGCGTATTTCCGCCGTATATTTTTTAATAATAAAATTTTGAAGTTAATAAGAAAAAATTTGAAATTTTAAAAAGTTAATTGGCGTTTAGCAAACCATTTTCGTCATTTGCTTTTGCTTCGCGCCTCCAACCGCTGAGCCGCCCTCCGCCATCGCCAATCGGACCGACCTTGATATCAGCCCTTTGTGCTTTGTGCCTCCTAGCGCCCCTCCCTCTTATCCCGGCGCCTCACTATTCCCTATGGCTATTACCAAGAGCTCCCGGACCCGTCCACCATGAGCATCGTGGAGATCTCACGCCATGATTGCTAAGCACATAATACTTGACCCCAGCCCTCATCGACATCTTGTTGGATGAGCCGGGTCAATAGGTTTGAGAACAATGATAGGATTCCATATCCCGCCTATCACTTCTCGAGCCATTCCTCATCCCGGCTGAACCTCGCGCCAGCCCCTATACCCTTGTTGAGCAACCTCGATATGGTGATGATGCTCATCAAATTTTATCCTCCCCAACAAGAAGGCCATACGGAGGGAGGAAGATGTCGAGGCCGGAGGCCGACCGGGATTAGGGTTTTGCCCGGAAGACGACCACCGGGAATTGAAGCGGTCTGACCGCGGCAGCGGGGGTAGGGAGTACGGTACCTGAGACGGTTTTGCGTCATCGATGGCGAGAGCCATTGAGGTTCCCCATACCAATGGCATGAGGGTTCCAACAGCTTTGTATGGGGGAGAAATCCCGACATTAGCATAGACTATCCGACCACTATTCGGATAGATATGGGTCTCAAGCGGCCACAAAGGTACCATCAACTTAATCGCCGTGTCCGCAGCCCAACTTTTTGCTCAGATCCAAGAAGACCTAAGGAGAGCTTCGAAGAGCGCCGAGAAGTTGGAGCAAGAGGAGCGGGACCGACAAGATCACGGGACCAACAGGGAGGAGGTGCATCCGGGAGTGGCTCAACCCAAAACCGACGCATCCGACCGCTAAGCTCAAGGAAGGGAGTTGCTCATAAGGCCTGGGCAATAATACAAGGATAAGTTAAAGACCGGCTTCGGCTTTTGGGAAGAAGACCAGCTCCGGCCGGGAGGCAAAGCAGAGTGGATAACTCCCGGTTCTTTGGGGCTAAGACTCGGTGCCAACATCGCCGGGGCCTCGGCCGCAATGGAAGCCTCATCTGCCCGACCGGCATCGCGGGCATTGCGGGGAGATCCGCGAAATTTCGAAGTCCACGGACCTTCCGATCGAAGAAAGTGCCCTTTTCAGAGGCTGGTAACGGGAGATCGCAACAGCAATTTAAGACCGATCTCCGTTTCCGCACCTTTTGTAATTTTGGCGCTCCAAGAGGCTGCTGAAGCCTACTTGGTAGCACTTTTTGGTGATGCCAACCTTTGCGCTATCCACGCAAAGAGGGTCACCATAATGCCTAAGGATTTAGCCCTCGCCCGTAGGATACGGGGGGAGCAACCTTAGCCTACTTGCGGGGATCCGCATTTGTACATATTTTTTTTTGTGATAATTAATAAAGAAGCTTTTATTTTGAATTAAAAGTTTAATGTTTTTTTCATGTTAAAATTAAAATAAAATGCTGACATCAGCTTTATTAAGAGGGTTTAAAAGGGGACTGTAGGGTTATTTTAAACGCTTCTTTTCCTCTCTCCTCCCTTCTAGCGCCATGGCTGCCGCCGCCGACCTTGCTGCCTGGTACCTTGATGGAGAGAAATGGGATCCACAGGTTCCCTTCGACCTGCTGCAGCCTTTGCTATGCCAACGCATAGATCTCCTTGCCAACATGCAGCGGCATCCGGACTATGCCGGATTCCTTGACTTTTACATGGAGGAAATGCTTCCTCTGTGTATTCCTCTAGGGGATCCTCCCCACTTGTATTTGGAGAGGGAGATAGTTCGGCAGATGCTAGGCGGGGACACACATGCTTATGACGTCTTGAAGGGGAAACTCCGATGGGGTAAACACCTACCTATGTGGTCCAAAGATCGTGGGCAGCAGATCCGGAAGCTACTTTAAGCTCTAGCCATCCTCATGGACCAATACATTGAGGATGAAACCTTGCTTACGGGCAGAGAAGGGCAAGCTGCGGGGAATCCTCGAGAGGAGGGGATGACGAGCATATAGGAATGGGCTTACTTTGGCGTTGGAAAGAGCTAGCGGAGGAGCTACCACCGCCGCGTGACCAATCTATAGGCTTGTCGGGGGTTAGACGGCCTTCCGCTTATTTATCACCGGGGCGGGAATACCTTCTCTTGGATGATATTATCCGGGCGTATCACGTGGTGGCGGATTTAGACGCAAAGCGCAAAGACCATGTACTTTATGAGCTTGCGGAGTATTGTATGGATGATTTCATCGACTTCACTTCTACCGAAGCCTCGAGGTGCACCAGCTGCCGCTTGCAGTTCCGTCCGAGACCCTAGAGCCTACGGAGACTCTATTACGTCTTCATGACTTCGTGATGCGAGAACCGGCTTCGCGCTTTCGCACTGAATGCCTTCACGGCTATGGGACCTCACGCCCCAAACATTAATATGGTTGAGGTTCCCTCCCACTTCGGATGATGAGGGTGAAGATTTATATCATAACCCTCGCGATAAGAAGGAGGAGCAACAGGAGCTCAAGGAGGAAGAAGTCCCCATGGACTTGGATAAGGAAGTGGCCGATCCTAAACTCCAAGGGGGAAGGTGCCGGGTAACCACCTCACCCGTTTCTTTTTATCGGCCTTCAAATACGGGCGAGGTTCTCTTTATAGCCCCGACTTAGGGCCTGGAGGCTGAAGCTTCATGGTGGGCCCTCCGCACTTTCTACACTCGCCGGCCACAAGAAGCTTCCCTATCGACGCTTTTCGTATGTACTGCATCGACGGGATCTTGCCCTTACGCCTTGGGCCAGGATATTGCGCCTTGGATGGGCATGAAGCTCCTCACGGCAGCCCCATTGGCCGTTGCCTATCCACCAGAGGTTGCATCTGTTGCGGCGGCCACCGTGGACCCTGGGGTAGCTCTGCTGCGACACCGACCGCCTCCACCACCTCCTAGGGCTAAGGATAAAGAGGCAGGGCCTAGTTCCTGACTAAGGGTGCTATATAAATTTTGTTATATATATATATATATATATATACACACATGTTGTTATGAGATTTTGGATTGGCAATTGTTTAAACCATATTGAAAAATGTGTACCTTATCTACTTATTAAATACAAAGTTTTCTTGATGAGTATAACTAAATTGTTTTTTTATGACATCCTCTTCCAAAGCATTAAAGTTTAGGGTATAGTGGAATTACCAAATGTTCTCTATTCACTCCAACTATGTTGCAGAGGAACCCATTTGGGAGTATGAGGAAAGAATCACCGACATGGTTAGGAGGGACGATCCCGGGCTGCCAGACCAGGACTATGGTCAGAGATATGGTGAATATCCAGAGTGGGAGGAAGGCTATGAAACCGAACCACCGCCACCAGGGGAACTCTACCACGACAAAGGGCCGGAGATAGTTAACATCCTTAGGGATCGAAGCTTTCGAGGATCCAAGATGACCCCGTATGCGCACAGGACTACCGGAATATGACCAGCACGCGAAGCCTTCGAGGGCGCCAACGACCATCTTTGGCAACTCTTTTTTATGCGATGCGAAGGCTCTTTAACCTTCGATTATCAGCCCAACATGGGAGTACCAAGCAATCATTGTCCAAGCACGGCACGCTATAAACTTCGTCCGAAGCCGCGGGGAGAGTACCCTTCTGTGATCCTCAGTACCCCTTCGCCAACCCCTAGGCTTGGTCTCTTCCGTTGTGTTTTCGTTCTTTGTGGTTACTGTTGGTGCCATGAGAACTTTAAAAGTTCCCATTGTATCATACCTACTTTTGTCTCAATCCATGTATCAATCAACCCGTTGTTATAATCAACTTGAATGAAATACAAATATTGTCTTCCGCTTGTATATACTTTTGTTCAATTAACTTAAAAAGGGATTGCACATTAATGTAAATCGCTTATATATTCATGAATGACTCCTATAGGCGGTTATGCGTAATGTAACGCAGCAAACACCCTCCAACGCCGATAGGGCTCACCCCTAACGAGAATTGATGTTAATGAAAAGGCAACTTCGGCGAAGTTTCTGAGGCTTATGTGTTGCATACCAATCCATCGCCACATACTCGGGAGGACGGGACCCGAATTACCTCAGCGACCATTGAGTCCACACTGCAAGACAACATCTCCTCCCGAGCTAGCCCATGCACTGCATGAGGAGGACTCATGCTAAGCGTCATCGGTTCCTCTAAGGATAGCGCCGCTTCCCTCACATTCAACCACTTCGGTTCTTCGGGTCCTCGCTATCGAGGCGATGATCATTCAAAGGCGTAAGGATAAGGAATACCGAAAAACCGTTGATACCCATCACTAGTATATGGAAGAACCTAAGCCGGCTCGGTTTGATGGGAAATCCAGAGGAGGCTTGAACGCCTTGAGAATCTTGGTTGGACGAAATGAAGGAATTCGGGAAGTCCTATGGAATGACAGAGAAAGATACAGGGAAGGTCGCCACCACGAACCTTTACCGAGCTGCCGTTTTGGTGGAAGGGTTACGCCGAAGCTAAACACCGGATAGGAGCGGATGCAAGTTCGGAAGTTTGCTAAGGCTTTTAAATCGCATTCGTGCCTCGCTAGCACAAATGCCAACAGATTCAGACCTTCTACAAAAGTTGGAACGTAAGGGCATGTCCGCGCAGGCCTACAATCGGCAATTCATCGCGCTTGAGGTTGTATGTGCCAGGAATGAATGAGAAAAGAGCAAAGAGAGGGCTACATTGAAGGGTTGGCCCCATCTATTAAACGAATGGTCAAGGCTATCGACCCAAAGTCGATGCAGAGGCGAGGGAAGCTAAGGCATTAAGCCTAGAGGAAGACACGCCAAGGAGCCAGATCCGCGACCTGTTCCTTACTGCAGCCACCGGTCAGCCCACACCTTACAAACCCCGCTAAGCCAAGTCCGGGGCCCTCTCAAAGACAATTCTTATGGACGCCAGAGAAGAAAGTTGCTTTCAAAGACGGATAAGCGAGAACAATGCCGGCAAGGAAATTCGGGCCTCCTCTGTCCATTCCTAAAGAGGCGGAGAACAGCTCCCGCCGGATAAGGCATGCTACCGGCAGATGAGGCCTGACACTTCATGCGACTGTCCGTGCGTCCACGCAGATCGCTCAAACCGCCATGGCCGGCCTGGATTGGGAAGATTTGGAGTCCAATCTTGCTGCGCGGAAGACGAGGCTCCCGAGTACATTCATGGTGCGCCTCATATTCTTGCCGCTATAGAAACAGTAACGCCGAAAGTCACCTTACATTATTTCTACAATAGGCCAAGTAGACAAGAAGCCCTTCATAATTTTGATGGACACGGGTAGTAATGCATAATTTTGCTTCTCCTAGAATGGCCCGTCTTCGCGGTGGAAACATTGAGATCCCGACCTAAGCCGGTCCACATTAGCTAGCGGTAAGATCGTACACACACTCATGGCCAGCCGTATTAACCTTAAAAATGTACCGCCAGTGCACCAGTTGCCTTGGGTGCCGAAAGTTAATGGACATTGGCAAATATGATCTTATTGTGGGAATGGAGTTTTAGCGTCGCTAGGGCCCACATAGACTGTGAGAAACGGAGGGTCACCTTCAACGCGTTGCTAATGGAGCACGTGTGACAATAAAAGGTGATTCATTACACTCAAGCTATGCAAATAATGTCAATAAAGCGACTAGGAAAAGCTATCGCGAGAAATGAACTTCTTTGCCTCATTAAACTTGCTTTCCCTTGAGCTCGGACTCCAAACAAAGACAAAGTAATCGACGCTTTACCATCGGACATTGCTACCCTTCTTCGAGAATTTAGCGATCTTTTTTCGGATGAGATCCACAAGCTTCCTCCTTTTAGAGGGGTGGAATGTGAGATAACTCTTGAACCGGGTACTAAGCCTACCAGCAAAGCCCCGTACCGAATGAGTCCTCCGGAGTTAGCAGAGCTTAAGAAACAGCTACAAGAGTTACTGAATTTGGGGTTTATTCGGCCTAGTGTTTCACCATTTGGCGCTCCTATTCTTTTTGTCAAGAAGAAAGATGGCTCCTTAAGGATGTGTATTGATTATAGGCAACTCAATAAGCATACCATCAAGAATCGCTATGCTTTGCCTAGGGCGATGATCTTATGGACCCGATTACAAGGAGCAAAAATATTTCTCAAAAGATTGATTTAATTTCTCGGGTACCATCGATAAGGATTAAGGAAGAGGACATCTATAAGTCTGCTTTTCGTACCAGATATGGGCATTACGAATTCACTGTCATGCCTTTTGGATTGACCAACGCCCCTGCAACGTTTATGCGGTTGATGAATGACATCTTCCGCCAATACTTGGATGACTTTGTTGTCATTTTCTTTGATGACATTCTCATCTATAGTAAAACCTTGCAGCAACATGAACAACATCTTCGATTAGCTTTGCAAAAGCTAAAGGCGCCATCGACTCTTTGCCAAGTTCTCTAAATGCAAGTTCGCCACTCCGAGGGTAGACTATTTGGGACATATTATCTCAGCAGAAGGAATTGCTACAGACCCAGCTAAGATAGAAGCAGTAAAGGATTGGCCCATTCCAGCTAATGTTTCAGAGGTCCGGAGTTTCTTGGGACTCGCAGGATATTATCGGAAATTTGTTAAGGATTTTGCAACAATTGCCGCACCTCTTACTAATCTCACAAGGCATGAAAAAGTAAAGGATTGGATGGAACATTGGAAAACAAAAGTCCAAGTCGGCTTCCAGAAGCTCAAAGATGCCTTAACATCTGCACCAGTCCTTACCTTGCCTGATCCTGAAAAGGATAAATCAGTAGCCACCGACGCTAGTAAGATAGCTACTGGTGGAGTTCTAATGCAGGAGGGGAGAGTTGTTGCTTACGATTCAAAGAAGATGAACGATGCGAACAAATGATACCCTACCCATGACCGTGAATTGTTGGGCGGTTGTTCATGCTCTCCGTATTTGGAGACACTACCTTCTTGGTAGAAGATTTCAGCTTTGGATACGGATCATCGAGTCTCCGTTATTTATCCACCCAAATAAATCTGAATCTCCTTGGCAAGCGAGATGGATGGAATTCCTCGAGGAATATGACTTCGAGATTGTATATAAACCAGGGAAGCACAATGTAGTTGCGGATGCTTTGTCACGTCATCCCTTCATAACCCGCACCCATTGTAATGCCATTTCCACACTCACCAGTGAGTTTGGGAAGCAAATAGAACAGACCTTGGTCACAGATCCCGAATTCTGTAATATTTGGGAAAGCTTGGGTAAGGAAGCCCGTACAGATAGAGAACGGGAAGCATTCCGTTCATATAAGAAGGAGGGCAATTTATTATATTACAAAGATAAGTTGTGTGTTCCAGCGACTTGAAGGTGCGAAAGCCGATGCTCCATGACACACACACAACGCCCTATAGCGAGACATGCGGGTTTTATGAAAACTTACTTTAAGATCCGCTCCAGCTATTTTTGGCCTTCCATGAAGAGGGATATTGCTAGGTACATCAAACAGTGTCAGGTTTGTCAACAAACCAAGGCTGAGCAATTAAGAGTTCCCGGGGAGTTGCAACCTTTGGATGTGCCCAACGCCAAGTGGGAAGTCATAACCATGGATTTCATTGTGGGGCTTCCACGTACTCTCCGTGGGTATGATGCCCTAATGGTCGTGGTCGACAAATTATCAAAGATGGCTCACTTCCTGCCATGTCGCACCACGGATACCGCCTTCGACACCGCCTTGCTCTTTGCAAAAGAAATTTTCAGGTTGCACGGGGTGCCGAGAGTAATTGTATCGGATAGGGATCCTAAGTTTGTCAGTGCATTCTGGAAGGATTTCTTCGCCACCATCCAGACCAAGCTTGCCATGAGTACAGCCTACCATCCTCAGACAGATGGTCAAACAGAACGTGTCAATCGTATTATCGAAGATATGCTAAGAAGCTATGTATGGAGTAAACAGTCACAATGGGCGGATTATATTTACCTGGTGGAATTCGCCTACAACAGTACAAAGCAGGAGTCTTCTAGAATGTCTCCCTTCATGATAAATTATGGCTATCAATGTCTTACTCCAGACACATGGCATAATCCTGTTTCTAAAGTGGAGGTCTCTCAACAACTCCTTTTAGAAATGCAGGCCTTGGTGGAAGAAGTTCGGGGTTACTTATTGGCTGCGCATGCGTCCGTCGAAGAGTTTAGCGGATAAGCACCGAACCCCACGAATCTTCCAGGTGGGCGAATCAGTTTGGCTTAAGATCAAAGTAAAACAAGCCAAGCTTAAAATTGGTAACTGTAAGAAGTTGGCACCCAGATGGGCTGGGCCATTCAGGATTACTGAACGTGTGGGAGAACAAGCATATCGCTTGGACTTGCCACCCCGCTTGAAGATCCACAAGGTCTTTCACGTGAGTCTTCTGAAGCAACACACCCCTGATCCAGAGGAGGTTTTGGATACCCCTACCCTCCTAGAAATGACCAAGAGCAGTTGGAAATAGTGCCCCTCAAGCTCTTCTTGATCGAGCTTACAAGCAGTACGAGGAAGGACTCAAATGTTGCAATACTTGGTCAAGTGGAAGCACTTACCGGTTGAAGATGCTACCTGGGTGATGAAGATAGACCTTGAGAAGCACTATCCGGACTTCATGCGGGAATCTCAAGGCCGCACCATCAACGATGCTATCAACCCCGCTCCCGGCGGTAAGCTTGAAGGCTTGATTGACCGAGAATCATGTTTTAGAGGGGTAGACGCATCGTATATGATAGTAATAACCGATGATGAGATCACCTTCGTGTTCTCTAGGACGTGGTGTATTGTTGATGTTGACATGACCGCGAATTGCTAGGAAGGCATCTAGTAAATAGATCTGCGTTAGTTTACGCTATAAGAGGAATTGCAAGCCGCATAACATGATAGATTCCCTTCTAGATATTTTTTCTTTTATTTCTAGGGGTGGTCCCCGCAACCACAACTTAATCATATTATTAACCTACGGTGTATATGCTTCGTGGGGCCAATGAACAAGTCGTCCACCGCCTTGTATAGAGGGTTGCCGATGACCCAACTTGTCCCGTATTGGTTTTGTCTACATGTATGAATTTTGTTGTCGAATGTTTTAAATGGGACTCGGTCCTAAACTCCTTTGATCATAAGTTTGTATCGAGCACCACGGTGCTTGTACTTTGATATTTTAACTTCAATGTATTCTTGTCCAAATTACTATAATCTCAACGTATTAATAATGTTATATTCTTAACTTCATTCTCTAATTCATTGCTTTTACGATATGTATTCAATTAGCTAACCCTAATGCCGAGGGGCGGCATTATTTTTAAGGAGGGGAGAATGTGACGTTTTTACGTATTTATACGGTCTACTATAATGACACGCATTACAAATACGAGCACGTCACTCCCCAAAGGTACGCTACCATGGGGGTATGGGAACTTAATTGCAACCTTACAAAAGGATTAAATTAGCTATGCTAATTTAACACATTATTAATAATAACCTATAACCTAGGAAATTAGGATAATTACCAATTGGGAAGGCGCACCTGCCCCAATCGATTGGGCAAATGGGGATTGCCAAGTTTGGATGCCAACTTGACCCCTATCCCCGGATCGACTCTGAAGATCGACCAAGGAAGGCCGAGGGAGGCTGAGCGCCATCAACCACACAGAGAACCGCCATACCGATGCCCCTGTGAAGCCCGCAAAAATGAATCTTCAACCGCCAGAGATGGAGGCCCCCATGGGAATGACTCGGCCAATTCAGTAGGTGGCTATGTGAATTCTAGTTAACACTTGGTTGTGTCCGTCTTTCTCTGTTCTTTTTGTAATTCAGTCATAGAAACTAACCCTTGTTTGTACAAACAAGTTCTCTTTATATTCAATTTTGGTTCTTACTCTGAAAGGATGGATTGTTAATTCTTTGTTTGATCTGACTCTGAAACGGGGGGGATTACGGGGGGGTAGAGGCCTCTGAACCGTGTACAGTAGTATGCTCCTAGATAGCGCCCTGTAAAGTCCCATTACTTGCGGCCTGTGCACAAGAACCCACCGGGTCCTAGATGCTATGGTCTGGCTTAGCACCAGACAAGGAACACAGTGGTGACATGAGGGGTGGGGTCTTGCATGAGCATACAAGGCTCCTGAGACTCCTACAGTGGGCTAGGCCTGATAGCCGGTCACGTAGAGGGCCGGGTATGGGTCCGACACTCCCCAGGTGTAGTGGTGTGATCCGTATGGAGCACCATGCACTTTGAGTAGATTTAGGGTGAGTAAGCTCTGCACGGATGCGGGGGTCGCTGATGCGGCACGTATTCTCTAGCTCACCCATGGAACCACTGTGATTCTGGAAGGGGACGCCTCCCCGACCTGCCTCATCGGACCAGGCGTCATGAACCTGGAGTAGGCTCAGAGGGTGATGCCCTGAGTCTGCGTCTCCGGAAGGCTATAGCGAAGCCATAGCATGAATTGACCCATCTGCAAAGTGTGCACAGGAGGGGCGGATGGAGTGGACAACCCTAGCCAATGTTCTCGCCAGATAACGCCATGCCAAGACTCGGTCTGGCTGATCTCTTGAGGCCCGGCCGTCCGGTCCGATCCCCCACGAGTCTGAGCCGGGGTAGAACCTGGGGTTTGGGTGTTTTCTTAGGATTAGATGCATATTCTATGCCGTTGGTATTTTGGATGGATGTGCCACCCTTCGTGGTGGTTATTTATGTATATTCGTGCTGTGTGCTAACCCTTGTATTCATGCTTCCGCGACGTAGGAGTCCCATTGAAGGCGTGGGCCGAATGACCCCTTCGTGTCCTTCTTCGGGCCTCATTTCATAGATGGCCCGAAATAGACGGAGGGCCCTGCTCATGGTGAGATGATCGCCATGGGAGGGGAAAGTCCCCGTATGTATACGTCCGAGGGTCGTATATATTCAGGGAGCGTCACACCAGACTCACTCAAACGTACAGTTTTGGTCATCTGACTGTAGTATCTGGGCCTCTGATTGCAATTATGACAGGATCAAAAATTGTGAAAGAAATAAGTGGAATTTCGTAACGCAGGAAGGGATATCATCTCCCTATTATCCTATATGCACTGACTTGGATTTATATGATGAAGCTTCACCATGTCCATTGTGCACTCAGCCAGCGCTTCTTCTTGGTGATGGCAGTGGCCGCCTGCCTATGGAGAAGGCTCAAAGCATGTTTTGGGGTGAGCACAGCTCCATGCAACGAATCAAAGACCAAACCCATCCGAATTTAGCATAGGGGACCGGTTGCTTTGAAAGAAGGAAGACAAGAAATGGCGAGGCAAGCACATTCTTTGATGAGTCATTGAAGCCATGCCCAATTGTGATTCGATCAAGATACATTTTGTTTCTCTATATCTATGGAGTGCCAATGGCCATATCTATGCAAGTTTCAAGCTTTTGTTTATGGAACAGAGTTCTGATGTATCACCATGTATACTGTTATTCCTTTATATGATGTTTATTACCCAGGGATAATTATGTTTCTGGTTAGATGAAATGTTTGTGAAAATCTTTCTTACAGAGTTTAGAAGCATGGCCGCATGGCACCAGGTGTGTGCAAGATAGAGTCTGTGATAATGGACGGACATCCCACGCATCTCTTCCTCAAAGAACATTAGTATTTAGATTATTTGTGAGCAAGATGGCTTTTGCATCACATGCCTTCGTGTATTGGAGTTTGAAAAATGCTTATGCCAGAAGTATGTGAATGACAAAATGGCCAGGGTTTTAACTTCTTTTCCCGATATATGTTGTGATCTGGACAACATTTTTGTTCTAGAAATTGAGCCAAGGAGGCAGATGATGCAGGACATTCAAAACATAGTGAGCTTGGAAGTTATTTGGGTTCAAAATAATGGTTTTGTGGAACTCTATGGCATCACGACCTTTTTTCCTTGCCGGTGGTGGGGAATGCCAGTTGGATTCAGATTTCCTGTTGTCTTCAGCACGTTGCAATAGCGAGTCTCCAACATAATGGCCTCGGCATTTTGTGCCCCACGAATTTATTTGCATATCTGCTGCTACTGCTTCAGGGCTTGTCTTTGCAGGTTGAGATCTTGTTTGTGCTTTTGTGATTGGGATAGTTGTTTTCTAATCCAGATTGCCTGATCCTCCTTTGCCCACGTTGCTAGAGTTTGTATTAACTTTGTGTGCTTGGTCATTTTTGTAGGGTGGAACAACATAGATACCCGGGTCTGATCGTGTCTGGTTTGCTCTAGAAACGAAAAACAGTGCCGAAAATCCCGTGAGCTCAATTTCTGGGGCCTAGTCCCCAGGTTTTAGATGGGTTGTTGCCCTTGCATGTGCCGTCCCATAACCCGTTGGGTTCCCGTGGACGTAAAAATTTCTTATCTTATCTTATTATTTAGCAAATTCAAGGTTAGATGTTTTAGCTTTAAGTTGAAATAGACGGCAAGAGATACATTCAACATAGTTGAAAGGCCATCCAAAGGGCTTTTTCTAATCGATGTTGCAGGTCTCATTGGTGTGAGATCGAGTAGACAAAGGCAGAGAGAATACTATTTTTTTGTGTAATCAAGGCTTTTTTCTTGCTAGATACAAGCAAGGGATGTACGATGATAAGCTTCCAAAATTTATGTTTCGTGAGAAGCTTTAACTTGCTTTATAATGGTAGGAAAACATCATTTATGCTGGCATTTGAAATGGTTACACCTATCCCTTGGTAATAAAAAATTACCCTCCCACAGGAGGCCAAGTCATAGTAAGTAATCATATGCTTACATCTAAAGGCAACAATGTATTCTTTTCCATAAGGATTTTATTTGCCACATAGTTTGCTGAATTACTGTTAATTTTGTTTTTTACCCCAAGCTTTGAAATTATATAAGCATTTTCCATTCCCTTGGTACAATGTTTCTCATCTGAATCAGGTCATGCCTTCAATGCAAACATTGGGCGAGTTTTACAATAGATTGTTAGGTAAATTGCATATGTTATTATCCTGATGATGAGCATTATATTTGGAGTCCCAAGCTGATGGATCAATCACTGCAACTCGTGACACTTCTGGAGAGCAGCTTGGTCGTCGCACAAAGATCACCCTTTCTTTGAAGGAAGATCAGGCAAGAAGTTACTTGCTTCTGCTATTTAAGTTCTGTTCATTTCTAGACTGGTTAGATGCACGGATATTAACTTGATTATGGTATGATGTGGTTTCTGGTACTATGTTTCATTGCGTTTCTTTAAAGTGTTTAGTAGATAGTTCTGTAGGAGAATATGCATTTGTCCAGATTGCAAATTAACTTGGTTTTGGTATGGTGTGCATTACTGGTGCTATGTTTCATTGCATAAGATGAGGACACTGCATTTTGCTTGTTTACGTTCTACTTGTGCATTTCCGTGTTTACATTCCATTTGTCTAACTCGATTCTGTTTATTTCTTCTCCTTTTCTTAAAAATAAATAATACTGTGTGCAGCTTGAGTATTTGGAAGAAAGGAGGCTGAAAGATCTGATCAAGAAAGCTGTTTTGCATGCTAGAGATGGTGGTTGTTTGAGATCAATAAGCTTTGCTGAAATGAAGGGGAATGGAAAATCTTGTCATGCAAGTCTCATGCTCCATGGTATTCAAGTTACTTGTCTCATTATGGAGAAACAACATTTGCTGTGGCATTATCGTGAGGCAGAAGACTTTGATCCTATGTTGTAAGTTGTACTGCCTTTTAAGAACCAATTTGTACTGCAGTAAGCAGTTTCGATTTGAACTACCAAACAATTTTTGTAGCAACATATCTGCACTATTTTTCTGCATTCACTCTTTGCTATAGCAATTGAGTTGGATAATGCATTTGTTTATGGGTCATTTCATCAATCAAGTCAGAATTTCATATGGCATGCAAACACTATCACCTTGAACTTACTGAATTGTGCATGCAGTGAATCTTGCTATGCCAGACTGCAGTGGAAGAAAAGGTGTTTCCTCCGTTTGGCATTTGTAACATGGTGGTTGTGATATTCAGATGTGTTTTATGCCAGGGTTGATCATCATTCCCAAGGGGAAATGAAAATCCTGCACATTTCAGATCTGTGCGAATGAGCTGGAATGGAGTGATATCTAGGATTGTTAAAGAAGATGAAAGAATTAATTTTACTGCTATAACTACTGTCTGGACCCGCTTTGTGATCAGTTGACATGTAAGTTATCGAGGGTCAATATGTTGTACTTGACATGTGGGATATTTTTTCATTAAGATTAAAAAATCAATACAATTCTTTTGAATTTAGTTCTCTGTAAGTCTGTTCATGAATGCCAGCATATGTTTTGGCTGAAACTAAACTGACAGAAAGAGATCTTCTATTTATGGAGCAGAATAAATAACATAAGTAGACATACCTCTAGGTCATCACACCATGGTAGTATAAGCAGAAGGTACGACTGTTTTAAGCCTTACAATTTTTTAAGTAGGCAGGTAGATTAAACTTACTTCTTTGGCTGTCAAAGTGATGATGGAAAGAAAACAAAACATTTAGAAGCTTTGCCTTTATAGGATCACTATCTATTGAAGTTGTTTTCAAATATGATAGATTTGTTTATGCAGGAGTAGTGGCGATCTTGCAATATAATGATGCTCACATGGGGGAAAAGATACGATTTGCACTTGAATTGCTTCCAGCTAATGTCGGTGGTCAAGAGTAGGTTGAGGCTCAGGATACTCTCACTGCCAATGATTAAATAAGTTATTAGGCTTTGATTCTAATTAACTGCAAAATGATGTGCAACACCATCGATACATCTCTATTCATGCACAAGTTTTTTGTGCTTAGATTTAACGGTGTATGCTAGAGTTACTATTGCTTTAGCTGACCCGTGCCACTGTCTTCTCAGGATAGAAAGAAAAGTCAATAAGGTTGAGAGAGAGTACATTGAAGTCCTTATATTTGTCTTAACAATCATTGACTGGTCAACTAGCATAGTCATTGGCCAACTGGCATGAAAACGACCTCAGAGCCTCAGATCAGATCGTCACATAGAAGTTGTTTACAAATATAAAGAATGCACTTTTTGCCATTGCTTTGAACAAGTTTATCTTTCAAAGTCAAATAACTTATGATCATGTTGCAACATATTAATCCCAAATGTAGGTCACAACTTTACATTGAGGACCTAACATCATTTAATAACTGGAGAGAGATTTGGTACAATAAAACCCTATAATAAAGGGAATGTTTGGACATAGTCCTATATGGTAAAAATTAACCTCAAAAGTAGGTTAGATCATAAATGTCTCTAACAAAATGTTTGGACACAATTCTATGTGGTCAAAACACATCCCCACATTCAATAAACACAAACCCAACATGAAGCATTATTTTTCTTTAGCTATTTTTTGTTAGTTTCTTTTTTAAATTACACCTAGCAAGAAGCCCAGCAACGCTGGGCACTTTTTCTAGTACCAATATAAAGGTGAATCCAGTGGTCATTAAATTCTCACAGGTCGTTAAGAATCAAGTGAAGACTCGAATAGTGGTGGTATAGTTTAAAATTAAAATTTCTCTTGTGAGATATAAACCCTAAACCCTAAACCCTAAAACCTGAAGGGCCATTGATTTTAGCCTTTTTTTTTCAATGGTCAAGAACCAATGGCTCACAACAAAAGCCCTCTTTTTGTGTGTGTGGTGCATAATGGGCACATGAAGGGCTTGAAGGGCGCATGTAGTGCAGTTTCCCCGCCGGCAACACATTTCTTATCATAACTTTTGATCCAGAGCTCTGTTTGAGATGATTTTTATTGCGTTGGAAAACTCTCTCCAAGATCTTTTTGATAGTTTATGATTTAGTTATCTATGCTAAAACAGCAATTTTTCGGCCGGGTTTGGTAGGCTTTCACATCCTACCAGCTGATTAATACAGGATTGCGCTATTGGATATTGTCTTATAGCTCATTCCGAATGAAGCTTGCAAAAAATTACCATGCATTTTTAGATTTTGAGGCAGTTATTAAGCAAATTCCAAGGCTTCTAGATCCTTGTGCTAACAAGCAGAAAAGTTCCCCACTTTGGTTTCTCACCACAAGAATCCATGGAGGCCAAAGGCTGTTGTTAAATTCCAGTTGAAAAATGTTTGTGTATGGGTGTTGCAAACTTTATGACTTTCAAAATAATGGGATCAATATGCTCTATCTTTATGGTAACTTTTACTTATGTTCTATTTGTTTTATTGTGATCAAATTCAAAAGCTACAGGTGATGAAAGCCTCAAATGAATTCTAGTTTTTTTTCCTTTTGAATTCTAAAACTTTTTGTCACGGGGGCGTTCCTAAGGCCTCCGGGGGCCAAATTTTTTTTTTTTTTTTTTTGCAACACAAACCATTAATATCCAACATATAAAAAATTAAATCCCCAACACATAACAACCATTGACATTAACAACCAACACATAACTACTATTGACATTAATTAACACAACCATTGGGTCCAACACATTTAAATTAAAATCCCCCTTAAACCCCCTTTGGTTTGGGTGCATATTCACACGGGGGGGGTGACTCCGGGCAACGAGATCTGTTGGATAGGCATATTCACCCCTTATTCCTTAATCTACACCGTACGTAAAGTTCCTCGTTTGTGGGGTATGCAAGTACAAAATTTGCTATACTGTATAACAAGATTCGCAAAATACTATAAGATTTCAAGCAGAATACTATATGGTGTTGATTTCATACGTGCATCACAAAAATTACAGGTAGCTACACATAAGAACATATGTTCTTGCGTCAAGATATATGTTCACATTTTTTTAAAGGGCTTATTTGCATCTTCACTCCATATTTTTCCTACCATTGTTTGTTTGTACAAGTACCCAAATTGGGAACATGGTATAACTTTTATAGTAAAATCTTCCTATGGAAAGGTTTTTTTTAAATGCTATGCTTTTCAACATGTCCCAAAATATATCCCTTACTATCTAAGCATTGAGGAGAACATTGCCTATGGAAAGGTTTTTTTTAAATGCTATGCTTTTCAACATGTCCCAAAATATATCCCTTACTATCTAAGCATTGAGGAGAAAGGAAAAAAAAAATTATTTCATTTCATTATGCTCACGATAAAACGGGTTGGACAAAAAACAAAGGTTTTAATCAAAATAGACAATTACTGTATTCTTTTAAAGGCAATTTAAAGTGCAAATTGTATGAAAAGGACTGGAAGACATTTAATGCTTTTCTATCAAACCAAATTAGCAAGTGCTTTGACCAATACATAGATGGAATGAGATGATATATATAATTGAGAGCAAGTAGTCAATATGATTGTATGTGTAATGTGTGAGTTTGGCTTTATTCGTGTGTGCATTCATGAACCCAAGACAGTGGTAGTATGAACGTTATGTTTGTGTCATTATACAATTACTAGTAGATGGCGATCATAAAACAACTTGTGGAAATGAATAGATGTAATGGGTACATGTGATGATAGTTGAATGTGGAATGCACATGCTCTTTCTTCATTGGATACACAAGAAATGCTATGTACATCAAGATGGAAATAAAATTTGCACACTGGCTATCTGCCCTTTTTTTTTTTTTTTTGAGAGAATACTACAGGAGTCAAGAATATATTTTCCAAAAGCTGCAGATATATCTTGAATGTTCAAAATCCTTTTGCAAGAGTAGAGAAGATGAGAAAAGAAACAGGAATAACATGAGAAATCTGCCACATTTCTCAAAGAAGCTGCCAATGCCCCTATATTTTGATCAGAACTGCAAATTAGTTAGCCAGAAAATGAACCCAAATGAGATGCTGCATTGTCGGGAAGTGAAACAATCAACCTGAAGCTAGCTAGACACATAAGCCCACCCACCAGACTTCCCCTCAAAAATCTGGCTTATGATATAAAGGCGTCATCCTGTACCACAACATATCCCTAGCTCGGCAATCACAATTGAGTCCATTTCTTTAAACGGATCTGTAGAATGGATCAAACTACCCTGTTCTTTTCAAGAAAGACAACTCTAAACCTTTCTGCTAGCAAGAAAGAGCAAAAGGAAGAGAAGGAAATCAAACTGCTGTTTAAAGAACCTGGAATAAGATGATACTGCAAGTAGCCAAATAACTAGAAGAATTCTTTCCTCAAGAGCTAAACATGATTTCGCTCCACCTTATGGACACATGTATCCTTTCGGTGTGTTCCTATCAGGAGAAAATAGGTTGTCTTTGCAATTTTCCAGGCCGGCTCAATCACAAAGATCCAGATAAAAGATCCAGATATGATGGCTGGAAGTCTTTGGATTGCAGAAAAATCACAAAAACCTGCCAAGATCCTCCATGCTTGCAAGGAAACATAATGCATCTGATGCATTAGAGCAAAAAGATCCACGTTAGTGGATTACCTGTAAGCCTTTGAGAGAATTGCCCTGAAAAAGACTTCAAGAAAAGAGGAACCAGCAGCCTTGATTTGTACAGATCCTCTAAATTGACAGAAGGAGCCTCCTACTAGCCCTATGGATTTCGAAATCTCCTCAAGAATGCAGCAGCAGTGCCGAATTGAGAGAAGAGGAGGGCGGCCTCCCTTTTCTCCCACCGCCCTAGCCGCTAGCCGCTACCTGCGCCAAGAAGCATTTTCAAATATCCTCGAAAATAATCGTTTTTGCTATCTGCTTTGTAGTCATGGTTGTGGGAAAACCCAAGATGTTCAAACGTTGAACCATGAAAACCAAGAGTTATAACTGTATGTTGGAGGGAAAAAGAATAAATAATAACATGGCTTCCTACTTATCAAGTGGAGTGAAACAGATATTGGAAATGAGAAACCATTATTTCAAGAAGGAAAAAATATGAAAAGTGAAGAATACAACATCCATTATGTGTGTAAAAAATTTGGAATGATTGGTAGATCCCCTCGCTACATTGTGCAGGGCTACAATAATATGGATGGTATCAAGTATTTTAGGCTTGCAGTAGATTCATTGTTGTCATATTGGAAGACTTTATGCTTTGCATTTAAAATTGGACATCAAGATGAATCAATTTTCAATTTCTACCACAGACTACTCCACTTGTACTTCCATGTTTCAGCCCTGTAATCGATGCACCCATGATCAAGTCTTTTTAATCCCAACATAATTTGTGATTAGGTCCTCTTAGTCTTGAAAAGCTTACCTTATGTCTTGTAAAACAAATCTAGATCCAAATATAGCTATAAGAATGAATGAATGAATATCCTAGAGTAATTGAATGAAGCAGTCTTCAATTTTGTGGGAAGAACGTTGTGCAAAAAACCTTAACGCAAAAGACAATGGCAACAAATAGAATAGAATAGTTTTTTTTTTTTTTTTTTTTTTTTTTTTTTTTTTTTTTTTATCGTCCATTGAGACCAATCGGCCTATGGGACCTAGAAGGAGCGCAGCAAACTTATTACTGTCCGGGTTAAAAAACCCCCGCCCCGAAGGGTTTTGGAGGGAAAAACCGTGGCAGTAATAAGAATGCTGTCAAACTGTACAAGTATACATCATCGTGAAATAAATGTGTATGTACATGTCAAGTGCGTGTTCGGGACATAGCTGATCTCGCATGTCCATGACCTCCTCGGCGTATGATCCTAGCATCCGTACGGATGTGTCGTGCTCAATGTCACATGTAGCGGTCTGGCGGGCCCAGACCGGCATAAAGATAGCGTCCGGATTTGATCATATCTTTGGGCAACTTTGAAGGGTATGAGATTCATCCTCAATAACTCCCATTTGGCGGATTGACAGAGCTGTCTGGACGTGGCTCACCAATCCATCCGCCTGTCTCAATTCGAAGATGATGTGCCCGTGCGAATGGAGGCAATGAGTCCAAGTCTTTTCATGGGCAAGTGGGTGCGCAGTAGCATTGTGGGCCTCGCTCCAATGTGGGATTTATGTGGCCGGTAGTGTCTTTGTCTTGACCTGTTCAAAGGCTGGCATCCCAAAGCTTCTTGATGAAGCAAGCGTCAAGATATTGCCTCAAGCTATGGCGATCTGCCTCTGTTTGCACATGTATGCACCTGTGTTCTCGCACATTCCATCTAGCCATCCATTGAGCTCTCTTTTTCCTCCAAAGAGGCCTTGAGGCATTGTGGCCCCATTGCCATGATATAAGCTAGTTTTGGGAGACGAGCATCGTCCATGTTGACCACCTTCCGAAAATAGACAATGTGGCGATCAAGGGCACGCCCTCAAGAGGCAAGAATCCTGCTTTCCTGCAGTAGAATTTGATATGGGACTGTGGACTTCACCCCTAGTGCTCATACCAAGAAGGCTTTCTGCACTTTTGCTCCAAGTCATTCCAAGTAGCGAGGGATACTACTTGGGCCCCATACTTCAACCCCGTATAAAAGGACGGGGCTCCACTAAGACTTTGAAATCAGGTGTGACTGGATGGGTCCAATCATACAACTCCGGCTCTATGACTATTGTTTTGCATTGCATATAGTGCTTTCCAGCCCGTCGTAACTTCGTGAGCCGCATGGATGTGTCCCGGTGCATAGTAGACGGAAACTCCACTCCCAAATATTTATATGTGGATGCTACTTCCACATTCCTCCCTCGGTAACGGAAGGAGGGGATCCTCGGCGTCGTGGAAGATGATATGAAAACCACCTTAGTCTTGGCCAAGTTGGCGCCATCGATATAAACGACAAAATGTGTCCAGGGGCATCGAGATGTCGTTGCATGTCCGCTGGTGTGTAAGCTAGGAGGTCCACATCATCGGCATATATTAACCGCTTGATGATCTGGTAGAGAAGGTGAGCCCCGTAAGCCCCCATTATCGCCAAAGCCAGCTCTCCAATTGATCAATGTAAAGCCCAAACAATGTTGGGGAGAGGGCATCCCCGGCGAACCCCGATACTACTATCAAATGGTTGGCTTGTCTACCGCAACCGACACGAGCATCTTTCATAAAGCACGTACCTTTCGCATTACGCAAATCTACCGAACCCCTAGTCGTGCCGCAATCTTGCCCATAGTTTTTCCCCGGCACGGTGTCAAATGCCTTTGCAAAAATCCACGAAGCAACAATATAGATCCCGGCGGTTCTCTTTGCCTTCAACCGTGAGCTTCGCAATGTGAAGATGTGGTCAATGGTTGAGTGTCGGGGTATGAATCCTGCCTGGGTGAGGGCCCGTATCTCTGCTGCCTCTGCCCAGCCCGTCAACTGCTGCTCGAGAATCCCAGCAAGCAATTTTGCAAACACCGAACTGACCATGATTGTTCGGTAATTGGCTGGGCAGTGCGGGTCACCTGCCTTATAGATGGGAACAACTCTGCTATTGGGTATAAAATCACTAGTCGGGTACAAAAAAACGCGAAAAAGCAAAGCAAAAAGCAAAGCAAAAGCAAACTTTTTCGGTTCACATTTCGGTTAGCTCCGGAATCAGAATTTTGGCGCCATAACTACCTCTGGCGATGGCGATGAAGCTTTCTGACGAAGGAATGGTACCGCAGAAATGGATTAAATGGTTGGAGGATCAAATTACTGACGAGGATTGGGAATCAGTCTGGAATCATGGCTTCACTGACGGTAAAATTAAGAAATTTTATGTGAAGCCTCATTTAAAAGAACTAGATTTTCTTATCTCGAGCTTTATCCTCATGGTCCAAGCGAACAATGAGCTCGGGAAGAAATTTGCCTTTGCATTTACTTGGGAGAATTGTAGTCGAGCAGCTCTTAACCCTGACGAACACAAGATAAACCGGGTTTCATTTAAAGAACAAGTTGACAAAATACCCAAGGAAGCTAGTTAAGCTCGAACCAAAACATTCCCCTGGCGAAACAGCCTCTCCGAGCAGCAGCGAAGAACCACACCAAATCCCACACCATTGAAGCCAAGTAATGCATGTGTTTTACTCTCAGGCAAGTGCTGTTCCTTTGCTAAACAGAGGTAGCTTAATGTTTAATGTTAGGGTCTTGGATGAAGAAGTGAATAGGTTGGAGGGTGAATTTGAATTGTGCAAGAAAGATCTGGCAGACATTGCAAGCAAGATCACCCTAAACGGACATGTGAATGAGAGAGATATTGCCAGGATCGAAGCAAGAAGAGAAGACATAAGCAGGTTGCAGGCTGAGATCAATTTTTTGGAATCCAAAGTAGAAAAGTCTGATTCTGATAAGAAAAGAATTGAGGACTTGATGCAGGACTTGATGCAGGAGAAATTCTATTGCAGGAAATTAGAGAGCCTTATTGAAAAGGTGGATGATCATCAAGTTGAGAAGAAGAATGAATTGGAAGCATTACATGGAGTGCTAGAAAGGGACCTGCTCAAATGGAAGAATTACGGGGGCTAATTGCTATAACTTGAGTAGTGTAAATGCCTCCCTATTTCAGTTCAAGTTATTGCAAAGCAGGTTGCCATTGTGTTATGAAATACCATGTTCTCGCATGTGGATTAGCTTTCCAAGATGACTACAAGATTAGTGCGGTGCTACCATGCCAACATGCTTATCATTTAATTTGCACCGCTTCTTGTAGAGAATAAAAATGCCCGGATTGTTCTATGGATGTCCCAATGAAATTCTTTGAAGAACTTGGCTTAGAGACCAATGCAAATGAAGGAGAAGAAAAAGAAGAAAAAGACAAAAACGTAAGAATCATCTAAGAAAGTAAGTATTATTTATTTGCTTTGCTTTATTTGTGAAAATTGCTTTTGTTGAAAAGTTTTGGTCATGTTATTTGCGGGAAAAAGTTACCAACAAAAAGGAAACATGATGACTATGTGGATTTAGATGAATTTGGTGAATTTGCTTGATGTGAATGAAGATGCCGGGTGATTCGACCGTGCATATGAAGGTATTTTAGAAAATATTCCAAGTTCTTCGAGGGAAGGAGCTTCTTTGGGAATTAAGAGCGGGTTGAGAAGAGCTACAATCAATATCAAGGAAACTAGCCTTGAACCTCAGCGAGACTATTCTTCCCGATCCTCGTAACTCCAACTCGGATATTCACATCGAATCTTGGGAACGTATAACTCCGCATTGTGGATCGCCAGGAGCTGGACAAATTGGTGGTCACAATTGCGGATGCCACAAATTAATTACCAAAGAGTGGATGAGCAAGACAAAGAAGCTGATCGGGAGGATGGAAGAGAAGTTCAAGAGGATGCAACAAAGAATACAAAGAATTCCAAGGAAGCGTGCTTGGCGGCCAGCAAAAAAAGAAGAAAGCAATCAAACCTATTCCCAAAGTAGTTCTTTGAGAAGGTGCAAGTTACAAAAGGTGACAAACGCGACTCCAATAGAAAGAATATTAGATGCCTATAATGGGAAGGGCTAAACTTTGAACCCAGAAACCACTCTGTATTTGACATTGTCATATTTTCAATTTGTAAGATTTCTGTTAAAATAAAATCTTTTCTAAATATTAGAATCAGTAAACTTTTCATTAAAATAAAATGTTTTCATTGAATATGTGAATCAGTAATCTTTTCATAGTTGACAATGTCATATCTTAGTTTGTGTCTAAAGTGTTTTTAAAATGTATCTCTTGTTTGTAGGGAGGCACAAAGACAAACCGTTGGTCCTTGATTTGAATGGTGTGCTTATGAAGAGTTGGCATAAGCATGACAAACACGAGAACACCAATACACCGCAAATCAAGAAACCGTACACAAACCAACAAAGTGCCGGGTTTGCGCACCAGGTTTGCATAATTTCATGGACCGGGCCCTAGAACATTTTGAAATTGCTATTTGGTCCAAGTATGAACCGCTACAACATCATTGAGTGCCCCGCAGCAGATGTTGCCTGCGCAGATTATCTTATTAAGTTCAAGTTCATTTGGGAAGGAGCACAATGTTTGAAATTGCCTTATCCACACCCAGCCAATCCAGACAAGCCGGTCTATTTGAAGCCACTTTCTTATGTCATTGAAGCATATCCTGAAATGAAGAATGTCTTGTTGGTGGATGATTCTCTGTATAAATCTTTTTTTTCACCAGTGTACCATTCTTTAATAGTTAGCTCATTTCAGTTTGATGAGGGCACAGAATGGTTTGAAAAGATGAAGGATGTATTGTTTGGTTGGGCTGAAAGTCCTGAGGCTATAGTTCTCAGCAAAATCAATTACTGATACAATAGTATTCTTTGGAAAGTTGGCTAAGCATTGCTTAAATTGCTTTGCCTGCCAATGTGCCGTGTAATTATGTGGAACAAATTGCACAAGTGTCTTGTTGGCATACTGAATAAACTCTTGTACTGGAGCAGACTTGTATGCTAATCTTGTGACTTTAGTTGGTTTTTTTCCTCCCCTCTTACGAATTGAACTCTCCTTCAAATTACCAGGCTCTTGCTGCAATACAGCAGACAATTTGGTGATGTTAGGTCCTAAACAAGTTTCGTAAAAAAGTAAATAACACTAAAACAAATTAATATACCTTCTCAAACCAAGTTTCCACTCAACGAAAATGTCTTTCATTGTCTTTTCCTTTGGACAGATTGGCAATCTGAAAAGCTACAACGTTAGCTCATTTCCAAAATAGATATACATGAATGTTAAATGTACCTTTTCAAACCACAAGATTTACAAGCAACCATCGACAGAATGCTTGTGCCATTCTTCTAAGGGATCTTGCTTTTCACATACAAGTTCCCTCCACAACTCACTAGTAGACTTGTAAGTCATCAATTTAGCTTTGCATTCATCTCCTTCTCCACACACACTGCAATTGCAGGAACAATTTTCATGAACACCTCTAGGGTCTGCTTTCTTATTCGTCGGTGTTTGAAGAACAAATTCCAAATGGATGTGATAATTGGCGGCAGCAAGTTTCCCTCTCATGAAGTCTTCTAACAAATGAAGGCTTCAGCCCTCTCAAATGTTTGTTGTGCAATGTTGATATGTGGATATTGTTGCTTGAAAGCCATATAGAACTGAGCTCTTGCAGACAACATGTAAAATTCATTTTGTAATGCATAAAGCAAAATCATGAAAGTACTGAAACAATGAAGCAAATCAATCATAATAAGTAATTAATCAAAGATACTGAGACATTGCAGAATGCAAATTTATAAAGCAATAGGGACTCAAAACAATGCGAGATAGCAAATTCATACATAAAACATGTGAAGCATAAATTGTTCAACTTCAACATGAAAAGTTTTATCAAACACTACAAATTAACAGCTGACCAGAAACATTCCAGATATAAATACCTGGGAGACCTCAAGCAAATGGATTGGATGGTCAACTTTATTGCCATTTTCTGTCTTAAACTTCCTCACATGTTTTTTGTATGGAGAAACTCTTGTGTTTTCAGTCCAGAAACTGCAGACAACCTTTTTCATCACCGACGAATCGGACCTTTTCTTCCTCAAAAACATAGACCGGAGACCTGATTCCCTTTCTGCCATTACTCTTCTTCTATAGGCTGCACAAATAGATTTTCTAGGCACTTCAAGCAGCACCGCTCTTTGAGAATGATTAAGTTTATTCTCCGTGGATGTAACCATTTGTAAAGTTGACCTTTTGTTTTCCGCGAATGTCAATCTTTACGGTTCGTTTGTGCACCGCATAGTTTCCTTCACATTAGCAATCACTTTTTGCATAACCTTTGTCTCTCTTTTTGTGCATGCAACGCTTACTTGTAAAGGTACATTTGGTTTTATCTTTCTTACAAATCTGTCACAATAGCAGCCTTATCTAAAGCATTGGCATGTTTTGTCGGATCCTCAAAATAATCATGCATATCCTTTGAAATCTCCCCGAATTCTTCTCACACTTTGAGGCTTAATTCTTTGGAATTAGCGGGCGCTTCCATCAATTCCCTTTTGCGTTTCCTTGATTCCCTTTTCCGGCAAAGATCAATTTCACGAAAAATCAGTCTCTTCTCATCTTCATCCATTCAAATTATGAATATGAGAAACTCCAATCCACTGATTCTCCACCGTAACCAAATTAGAGAATGGCAAGAGAGGGCCAGTTCCCCGCCAACCTGCCTCCTTCAATTTCGCAATTACACTCCATCATTCCTCCCGCCAAAGCCAACCGTGAATCGATTCCCCAATAATCGGACAGCCATGTCATCGATCCGTAGGGAGGATCGAGTTTGGGGAATTCCTGATTATTTGTGTCTTTGAAAGAACGAGCAAAGCAATTCGATAAAGCAAAAGCAAAAGCAAAGCAAGCGACGTCCGGACACTACTTTTTCAACCCCACGAGTGATTTTATACCCTATTGGTCCATCGCATCGGGAAGCCTTCTGTAATGCCTTGTTGAACAAAGCTGGTCAGCGGTATTATGGACGGCCCCGCCCAATTAAGCAATTTCGCCTGCATGCCATCCAGGTCCGGGGCTTTCCCATTGGCAAGACGCTTTGTAAGCCTTGTTCCACGCCCGAATCTGTGATTTCCAGCACCGGCCTTCTTGCAGGGTAATGCGCATGTGCACCTCGAGGGTCGTTAGTAGCTGTTGCAAATTTGCCTCCACCGCCGGGAGTGATGTTCCCATGCGGCTACCGCATTGGCTTTCTAAGAACCCTTCGAGAAGGTCCCGGGGTGACGCTCCAAGAGATAAACATTTCCCTTTGATGTGCCGCAATGTACCGCTTTCTTAGCTTTTAAGGAAGACGCGATGTCTCGACCGCATGTGGGCGAGTGCGGTCTGCGTGACTTGGCGGAGCCAGGCGTTTGTGTTCCTTTGCACTCGTGCATCAAACCATTGATTACGGGGAAGGTTGTGTTCCTGGAGGTCCGTCGTCGCGGCTTATCCCAAAGCATCTCTCTCGCCAAGATCCCTAAGCACATCGGGCCACCGGTGGCTGTTGCTCTAGTGTAGGATATTGCAAAATTTCTGCCATATTATCTATAAGCATCTGGGCATAAGCCCCCGCATGTTCATAATCCAATCGCAAACAGGCATGTGAGGAGTCAGCGGGCACGGGGGGGTTCGCACAACCCCGCCAAGCCAACTTCAAGTAAAGTGGTAAGTGGTCCGAGTCAATCTCTTCATCCCTATTAGTTGTTCCCACACGGAAGTGCTTGACGACATGCATATCCCGCTTTCGAGGCACCAAAGACATAGTCCACCACACTAGATCCTCCCCACGGTTTTCCTGTCTACAAGTGCTCTTAGCGGGTGGGCGGCCACCGTACCATTCGCGATTACCGTGTCAAAGATACCCAGAGCAAAAGCAATTGTCTACCATAGCGTGTGACCTGATTGTCATCGATGTCCGTGGGCAAAGGCGCGCTTCGCGGGACGCCTTACAATATATCATCGATCAAGGGATCAAATCTCATGGGTTGTTCTACCCGGTCGCGGCGCATTGAAGTCTCCAAGGAGTATGACACTGCCCAACTGCTTATCTGCTGTATGTCATCATATAGATCGACATAGGGGTCCAGCCTATCCACATCCGAGTGGGTGTGATAGAAGTTGCTTTCTGCATGTGGAAAGTAGCAGTCGCCACAAAGAGGGTCACTCATCGCGGTTTTTACACACGCACCCACAAGTACCGGTTGTGCTTGTGCGTCTTGAACAAGGAAACCGACCGTGCCAAGGCCGCTCGATAGTAGCAGTAACTCCCCATGCCCCCTCTTTCTGTGCAATCATTGAAGATTGAGTAGCCGTATCCCGGCAAGTCGGGTATCCCGTGTCTGCGCATGCTCCCATGTTTCCATAAGGAAGATCAGATCCATATCCGCAGCTTAATGAGTTGAGACTATCTCCCTTCGCCATGGGAAGCCCCGGCAATTCGAGGAGACCATGCGGGAGGCACAATTCCTATTTGTCGGCAGGGGCGGCAGCTAGGGGATTCGATGGCGGCAGCGCGAAGGGGATGGCGTAAGTAGAGGCAGCCCGAGATGTGCGAAAGCAACGAAGGTGAAGCAACTTGAGCAGGCGTCGCGGCAGAAGGGCGAAGAAGTGGCATGGTCGAGAGCTGCCGGAGGGTTAGCGGGATTCGGCAGCAAAGATTTGGCGGCTTGAAAATTTGCATCTTACCCGAATCGTCCCTGCAGCTCCTCCCCGTCTGCGAATGCTTTTTAACTTTGGCCAACTTCGTGCCTGCGGTCTTCTTGTTGGGCGGGGTCGTCTCGGTCAACATACAAAGCGCCCCTTCAATGCCTACTACCCGGGCGTAGGATAGCCGCTTTCACTTGGCGCATCTCGCATCGCGTGAACGTGACTACCCGGGCGGTTGCGGCCTTTGAAGCCATGGCGTCTCACCCTAATAATATGTACTTGCACGGGAATGTCATTCGAGCAAGAATCAACATTTGGAGCCGGTTAATGAGGTCCTCCCCGCCTCTTCTCGTTAGGCCCGCGTGCCACCACATTGTGGCTTCTCGCCTCGGCTCGGAACTCTCGATTTTTGGGTCAATCACGCCCGCAACAACAGGAGTTGTTTGTTGTCGGCGTGAGCATAAGGGCAATGGCCTACGTTGGGAGTAGGGGTGGCATAAGCGTGGCTTGGGGTGCGATAGCGATGGTCTGGCCGACACCTTGCGGACTCTTGGGCGGGTGGGGCTAGCCGTGGCGGTATAAGCGGTCTCTCCTTCCTGGCCGGGAGCTTAGCTCCTGCTGAAATTATTCTTTGCCTTTTCAATTCACGCATGCACCGCCGCAATTGCTCATGAGCCTGCATTGAGGCCCTTGCCTTGTTCGGTGATGGCTGCCCTCGGCTCCCTGCACCTTCCGATCTCGAAGCTGCGGAGCTATGCTCCGGTGCATAGCGAGAGTCCGGCATAGGGTTCATTGCAGAGGCCACTTCTTGTGTCTCAACCCTAGTTTGAAGGGCTCTCAATTGTGACTGGCTCTCTTCAAAAGCGACCTGAACTTTTCGCATCACAGTAGCAGCCTCCTCAGCCTCGACTTATAGAAAATGAAATATTCTAAAGATATTGGCAAAAAACATTTCGGAACATTCACCCCGCACTAAAAGAAAGTTTTCCCTTTGGGCCACCCAAAAAGTGCAACAAAACTTTAGAAGATGCATTATATGTGCATGCTATAAAGTAAAGTGCAAATTTAAAAATTGCCCCTAATTTTTTGCAAAATTGCGAAAATACCCCTGTTTTAAGGGCATTTTTGGTAAAATGACCATAACGTTTCTCTGATGATCCAAATAGGAATATGTCCTTCAGAAGAATTATAAATGAGAATGATATCTTTCCACTAAAGCTAAAATCATCTGAATTGGAGGTCGGAATCGTAAGTTATGATTACGATTTTTTTGTGTCTACGATTTCACATAACTTGTGATTACAGACTCCGACTCAGGTGATTTTAGCTTTGATGAGAAGATATCATCCTCATAAAACAACTTGTGGAAATGAATAGATGTAATGGATACATGTGATGATAGTTGAACGTGGAATGCACATGCTCTTTCTTCATTGGATACGCAAGAAATGCTATGTACATCAAGATGGAAATAAAATTTGCACACTGGCTATCTGCTTTGTAGTCATGGTTGTGGGAAAACCCAAGATGTTCAAACGTTGAACCATGAAAACCAAGAGTTATAACTGTATGTTGGAGGGAAAAAGAATAAATAATAACATGGCTTCCTACTTATCAAGTGGAGTGAAACAGATATTGGCAATGAGAAAGCATTATTTCAAGAAGGAAAAAATATGAAAAGTGAAGAATACAATACCCATTATGTGTGTAAAAAACTTGGAATGCTCGGTAGATTTATCTAAAATGTTTTTATTAATGTGGCACAATGTTATTGAGGTAACAATCTCATCATGAAGTAGAGATCAACTTCGTAATCTATTATGTAGCATGGCAAGATGCAATCTATAAAATATTGTTGTTAAGACACCTCCAGGTGTTTTCATGTTAGAAATTTAAGGAACATATCAAACCTAGTTTAGTTCTGGATTTGACTTGTTTTCGTCTTTATCCTAGTGACAATTCTTAGTAGATTCATGCATGTCATGGTGCAAATATGTATAAAATAATTATTCTATTCTATTCTATTCTACAATAATTGGGTCCTAACCCAAATGAAGATCCCCTCGCTACATTGTGAGGGCTACAATAATATGGATGGTATCAATTATTTTAGGCTTGCAGTAGATTCATTGTTGTCATATTGGAAGACTTTATGCTTTGCATTTAAAATTGGACATCAAGATGAATCAATTTTCAATTCTGCGACAGACTACTCCACTTGTACTTCCATGTTTCAGCCCTGTAATCGATGCACGCATGATCAAGTCTTCTTAATCCCAACATAATTTGTGATTAGATCTTCTTAGTCTTGAAAAGCTTACCTTATGTCTTGTAAAACAAATCTAGATCCAAATATAGCTATAAGAATGAATGAATGAATATCCTAGAGTAATTGAATGAAGCAGTCTTCAATTTTGTGGGAAGAAAGTTGTGCAAAAAATCTTAACGCAAAAGACAATGGCAACAAAGCAAACAGTTCAAATGGTCATTGAAACAGATAAAATTATAAATTACAATGTTTACATATTGAGATATTGAACTTAAAATTGAGATTTACCTTTTTTTCTCTAAGTCTAGAAAGGATTTAAGGATCTAGAGTAATGGCAATGCTCCAAGCAAGGATCAACTTTTCTCAAGCACACAATGACAGTGAAATTCATCTTCTGCAGAAGTAATATGGTTGGACATGGCTTGGCGTCCCTCACAGCTAGGTAGGAGCCTTTCTAAACTTAGAGGAGGAGAATGAATGTTTTTTGCTCTGCCATTTCAGCACAAGCCGAAGACGATGTTTGCTGCTGCCGATTGCGGGGCCCCCTCAGGCTGTGCCTGAATGGCATCATTCCCCTATCCAAACAAATCGGGTCACAAAAACCTGGCCAACGACTTATAGAAAATGAAATATTCTAAAGATATTGGCAAAAACATTTCCGAACATTCACCCTGCACTCACGAGGGGCCCACACCACTACCTGCGCACCCATCTACCCATGAAAAAGCGTAGGGTGATTGCTTCCATTCGCACAGGTGCACACCACCTCCGCATTGAGACAGGGAGATGGATTCGGGAGCCGCGTGAGGACAGAGTCTGTCCCGTCTTTGCTGTCAGCGAGCCCATTGAGGATGAAAGTCACGCCCTCCGGGCTGTCCGTGTGGAGCATATCCAGGGCTCGGTATGCTCGGTTAGTTGTGCCCCATCGGGCCTTGCATGAGCTCTTGAGCCACGGCCTCTGTAGGCTTGTTGGGATCGTACCTCAGGAGGTAATGGATCACGCGGACTCGGTTATGCCCCACGTCCGGGCATTAACCTCAATTTGTACTTGTGATTATGTATATAAGCGTGCGATATATCGGCATCCTTATTGCTACTAAGGTTTTCCCGAAAACCCTTTCGGGTGGGGTTTTAATCCCGGTAGTAATACCGCTTTCTTTGCTCTCTCTTTGTACTTGGGTCCCATAGGCCAGTTGGTCTCCGTGGACGATAAAATCATATTCTATTCTATTCTACTAAAAGAAAGTTTTCCCTTTGGGCCACCCAAAAAGTGCAACAAAACTTTAGAAGATGCATTATATGTGCATGCTATAAAGTAAAAGGCAAATTTAAAAAATGCCCCCTAATTTTTTGCAAAACTGTGAAAATACCCCTGTTTTAAGGGTATTTTTGGTAAAATGACCATAACATTTTTTTCTGATGATCCAAATAGGAATATGTCCTTTAGAAGAATTATAAATGAGAATGATATCTTTCCACTAAAGCTAAAATCATCTGAATTGGAGGTCGGAATCGTAAGTTATGATTACGATTTTTTTGTGTCTACGATTTCACATAACTTGTGATTACAGACTCCGATTCAGGTGATTTTAGCTTTGATGAGAAGATAGCATCCTCATCTATAATTTATAAGAAGGATACATTCCTATTTGGAACATCAAAAAAAAGTTATGGCCATTTTACCAAAAATACCGCTAAAACAGGGGTATTTTCGCAATTTTGCAAAAAATTAGGGGCATTTTTTAAACTTTCCCTAAAGTAAATGACCTTTAGAATTTAGCTTGAGCAATGCTGGCACTAGGTAGTTATTTTTGCGGCTTAGTTGGCCTCTAGTAGCCTTAACAACATAGGTGATATTTTCTTTTCTTTTTTTATTTGGTAATAAAATTCCACCACCACATTGAATTTATTTTAAAGGCATTGCCACGAAGATAAGTGATGACAAAATGGTAACCACTGGACTGGAGGACTTGACACACCATCTCTTTATACGCCATGTTATACAATACCTCCCATTACTACCTATAGAAAACCTTCTACTCCCTTTCTAGAAAATGACATTGATTTATTAGGAGCACAAAGTTTTCAACATTAATTGGACCATTTGGTATATGAGATGTACAACAAAACACCACTTATTCATCTTATAACACATGCATGAACAAACAATTCAAAGAGATACGAACTTTCTATTTCATGATTTGGATAAATAAAATACAAATTAATTTGAACCTATACTCAATAGTTTGGAAGGCAAACATATTTTAGAGTAGGTGGGGGCGGTGAGGGGTGCACCGGAGGTGGATGTGTTGGGATTGGTGGAGAATGTCTTGGAGGTGGGGGAGGAGGCGTATGCAGATATTTGCGTGTAGAAGGTGGGGGAGGGGAGGGGTGGTGAATGCCTAGGAGGTGGGGGATGTGAGGATGGTGGCGACATTGTTCTATATCCACAACCTGCAGTGAAATCTTTGCCTCTAGCCTTTGTAACGACTTTCACGTACTCATTGAAGCAACTATGGTCGCAAGTGCTACTAGGTGGTATACATTGGCAGAAATCATGTCCGCTTTGAAACGTGTTGATTGCCTTCTTACATGCGCCTGAAAGCGCATCACTCCCCCTAAAGCTCATGAGAACATTGAATGGTAAAATCACGACATTGTGATGTTTGAGAAGCGGCCATACTTGGAACAGCCAGGGCGAGCAAGACAAGCACCCACATTGTTGAATCTCGAACCATGGCTTGTGAATGTGAAGTAATGGGGAAGCGGGAGCATATTATATAGGTTGGATTTTGCCAAAGGTTCAAAGGTCCCCCTTTGGCACGATATTTTCCAAGGATCCGGGAAAAGGCTATCGACCTCTGCTTCAGAATGGAAGGCGCCTGCTGTGAATGATCCAGAAATGAAAAGGCTATCGACGCCTCCGCAAAAACAGTGGATTTACAGGTAATTACTGCCTTCACCAAGGATCCGAGCCCTGTAAAACTGAAATTAGCAAGTAATATAAGGTAAGCATTTGAGATACATGCCATCACAATCACACAGCACCTTTTGTGGTCTCCGTGAACGTAAAAATTCTCTATCTATCTATCTATCTATCTATCTTTTCAGAATTATTTTTTGAAAGAAAAGTAACATTAGTCAGAAACAACAATGCTGTTACGTATAAAATTTTCTTTATCTAATACTTGTTTCTACCTCTGGTTTAGGAAGGCTTCAGTCCTCAATCTTGCTCTTAACAAGTTGCTTCAGGTTTGGCTTTTGATTCTACAAATTTTGTTGAACATTTTTCCCTTCATAGCTTCCTTGTAAGAATAAGTTTAGTCGCAACGAGCTTACCCAAAATGCAAAGGATCTTGAAAGAAACCCTTGGAAAAAGAATTGGGTTTCTTTTAAAGCCACATTATAACGTTATGGATGTCAACGTGTTGTTTGCAGCCTTGGCAAGGAGGGAGAAGGAAGTATTATGGTGGGGACATGCTCAAATCTAGAGTTTTCTGTCTATGCATAGTCTGGTAAACTTGACCTTAGGGTAGGTATTTCTTTGTTGTTGATAAAATAGTGCACAAGAGATCAACAAAGAGTTGCCATGATGTTACACGTGACAGGCTGATGCCAAACATGGGATTCATACTGTTTTATATGGCATGATTACATATAATATGTATCAAGCAATTACTGGACTGGCTTTTAGGCAGATATATGGGAAGTCAGGCATATTTAAGGAGTTCATGGGATGTCGTACTTCAAGAAAAGAATCTTAATGGTCAGACCAGAAACAAGGCATTTGTGAGATTTGCTACATATGTGCTAGATTGGAGGAAATGCTTTTATGGACAAAAAATTTAGTTCTTCTGATTATCTCCTCTGCCCTCTCATGCCATTTTTTGATTAGGAATGATCAAATTACAGTTAGAAGATTGTACTCTCATTTGTTTATGCTTTCGAGGATGACGCTCAAGTGGGAAGTACATTTTTACAGCAGGAACCTATCCAAGTGCAGTACGAGACGAAGCATTCTTGAATTTGAAGAGACCAAAGGTAGTATGGCTTCATATTCTCTTAGTGTAGGGCAAGAGGAGCATGTAAATTCTTCCATCTGTTCTAATGGCTTAAGGCAACTATAGTGTGCTTGCATCCAATCGTTTTGCAGCTCTGTTAGATAAAGTACTTCCCCTCTTGTATAGACAAAGGAAAGTGAAGAAAGAGGAGTTATATCAACATATCAAGTTGAGAAATATCTAAGATATATGCATCCCTGACCCTAAGTCTGCGGGCTTAACAAATATCTTGGGGCTTAAAATTGATATCAATTTCACGAAAGATAAGCTGGATTTTTTCTTTATGACTGGATTTGTTGTTATTGTTGTGGAATACTCCTCGCGATCTTATGTTTGTTGAATCTTAAAATGGCATGATGCATTGGCATGGAATCAATATGATTATGCTTCTAATTGATTGGGTCTATGTTCTCACTGCACAAATACATGATTTTATCAGTATAATTTATACACGATATAAACTGTAATTGCATTCAAACCAAAGTAATAGTTAAAAGATGCAGTTTTATGCTGCATTTGTTTCATTTTGGCGTGAAGAACTGCCACTAATGTCTTGCATGATAAATATATGATCTTCAGTGAGCTGCATAATCCCTCGCACAATCCCATTAGATATCTGACGACTTCATTTTCAAAGGCTTCAAACCAGTACATGATATCCAAAAAAGAGGTGATTGCTATCAAGCCAGAGACAAAAATACTTTATAAATCTAGCAACATGGAAAATAATTACTATCATGCACAAGATTTGCCTTTACAACCCCTTGACGATCCTTACTTCAATAAATAAATATACGTACATTGCCAATTATGAAATGCCCTTACCTTTTGCTAAAATTAGCATTTTGGTAACATAATTTGAATGTCATGTCATTGGAAAATCTCTCTCTGATCTATAAGCTTTGTGAAGGGAACTTATTTGATCCGTTTGTTTAAGTATTTAGTGGCATTCTTCACTGCACTCACATCACCAACATATTTGAATATTTCAAGATCTACTAAATCCCCTGTCCTACTTGAAAGGGCAACGCTTCATATATTTTTCCTCCCCCCCTTTGTTTTGGATGGTGAATTACACTAATCTACAACCCAAAGAACTCCCACTATACACCTTTACAATTAAAATTTAGAGCAATACACAATGATAATTTTAGAAATTTTGATGACGAGGTATAGATTCTAGATTGTCAAAACTCGGAGGTATGTGGTAAAATTCGTGAAAACGTAAGGGTATTTTGTACTTTTTTCCTACTTAATAAGCAATAGTTTTCTGCTAATAACATTATGCAATTTCAAACGAAGATGAATACAGAGGCTACTAAAAGGAATATCACCAACTAAGCATATGCAAAAGAATGTTGTTTTGAGGTATACTCACTGCAAATGCTTTGCAATGCCACATAAAAGTTGTTTTCAGGTATACTCACTTCAAAGGCTTTAGAAATATCTAATGATCTTGTGACTTGTGAGCTCTTAGAAGGAGCTTCTTCTATCGATCTAAGTTTCTACAAGGGGGTCACGCATATTCTAGAATGTCATGGAAGCTTCCCTATTCTCCTTAAAGGTCTGCAAGTTCTAGACAACCCTAAAAGCTTCTGCTTTGCTTCGTATAAAAGATATTAGACAACACAATGAGCTACTTTGTTAAATAGAACATTTATCCCAAAAGCTTCCTTCGGCTATCTAGCTCCAGGTTGATCACTGGCAAAAAAAAAAAAATCTTAAGAAAATATAGAAGCTCTAAGGAACTACATCTGGTTGTATTGCAAAGGATGCCTCCTTTGGTGCCTCAGATATTCCCAATAAAAAAACGTGGGTCTTTTTATTTCTTTTGGAAGAGATCCGAGAGTATAGCTCTGGTGATTTGCTCAGAAAAATCGTCCCCCTGGTACGATTTAATACTAGCTTGGGGAAGTAGGTCTCAAGTCAACAAGAAACCTTTTGGATTATTAAACAAGCATAAGGCCCTAGCTATTTTATTCTAAACCTTAGGTAGTTAAATATTACACTAAATTAATGACGGAGTAACGGCATACAACCGATATCATGCATTTCTAACGAACTACATCGGATATAATTTCTCTTTTTGTTCCGTTTCAGATGTTTCGAAAGCCTGCCTTTTTTTTTAAACAGGTACCCTTTTGCTAACAATTTATGTGGAACTGGTTTTCACATTATCATCATCATCACATCGTTCCTAAAGATTAGATTTACTTCCTTTTCTTGCTTTCACCATTCAAAGTTCTCATGAGCTTGCAGGGAGGGATGCGCTTTCAGGCACATGTAAGAAGGCAATCAACATGTTTCAAAGCGGACACGTTTCTGCCAATGTATACCACCTAGTAGCACTTGCGACCATAGTTGCCTCAATAAGTATATGAAAGTCGTCACAATGGCTAGAGGCAAAGATTTCACTGCAAGTTGTGGATATAGAACAATGTCGCCACCATCCTCACATCCCCCACCTTCTAGGCATTCACCACCCCCTCCCACACCTTCTACACGCAAGTATCTGCATATGCCTCCTCCCCCACCTCCAAGGCATTCTCCACCAACCCCAATACATCCATCTCCAGTGCACCCCCCACCGCCCCACCTACTCTAAAATGGGTTTGCCTTCCAAACTATTAATCATAGGTTCAAATTGATTTGTATTGTATAACCCAAATCATGGAAATAGAAAGTTCGTATCTGTTTGAATTGTTTGTTCACGCATGTGTCATAAGATGAATAAGTGGTGTTTTGTTGTACATCTCATATACCAAATGGTCCAATTAATGTTGAAAAAATCATGCTCTAATAAATCAATATCAAGTGGGCAGGACCATCCATGGCACCGGTACTAACCCCCATGTTTAACAAGGCGTTGCGGGAAGGTTTCTCCCTGCAGTGGACCACTAGTAGGGTTGTCCCAATCTACAAGTTAGGAGATCTGCATTGCCCGGCCAATTACTGGACCATCATGATCAGCCATCTATTCAAGAGCAGTATCGGGGTTCGCCAGGGATGCCCTGTCTCTCCCACACGGTTGGACCTGTACATTGATCAATTGGAGAGATGGCTTACTGACAATGGAGCTAATGGGGCTTAACTTCTACACCAAATCACCAGGCAACTGATCTATGCTGATGATGTGGACCTTCTGGAAGATGGTCATCATATCGTCCGCACGCCAACCAAGGGCCCCAACCCTCACTTATCGTGGTTAAAATGTTGAAGTGGTACCCACTTACAAATATTTGGGGGTGGAGTTCTCGTCTGCCATGAACTGGGACAATTCCATCCAGTTGTGCAGCAGGTTGGAAGGCACTCTATGCATGCAGAACAATAACCATAAGGTGGAGCTGTATGATTGGCCCCACCAGTCGCACCTATTCAAGGTACTAGTGGAACCTATGCTTTTGTATGGAGTCGAGGTCTGGGGCCTGATGGTTTCTCTCGCCGCTTGGAATGACTTGGAACAGGTGTAGAAAGCTTTCTTGGCATAATCGATGAGGGTAAAGTCCATAGTTCCATACCAGATGTTGTTGCAGGAGACAGGTGTCTTGCTTCTTTAGAGAGGGGCCCTTGACAGACACATCATCTACTTCTAAAAGGTGGTCAGTATGGACGATACTCACCTCCCTAACCTCGCTTACACTGTGGCAATGGGACCTCAATGCCTAAAGGCCTGCTTGCGGGAAAAAAGAGCTCAGTGGCTGGCCAGATGGAATATGCAGAAGGACAGGTGCATCCGAGTGCAAATGGAGGCAGATCGCCATAGCCTCAGACAGTACCTTCATACATGCTTCCACATCAAGCTATGGGATGCCAACATCCTTGAACAGGTCAAGACGACACATTACCAATGCCACATAAACCCCATGCTGGAGCGGGGCCTGCAACGCTATCTGCGCACTCATCTACCCATGAAAAAGCGCAAATCCATTGCAACTATTCGCACAGCTGCACACCATCTCCGGATTGACACAGGGAGATGGATTGGGGAGCCGCACCAGGAGAGGCTTTGTCAATGCTGCCAAGTTGAAGCTGTTGAAGACGAATGCCACACCCTTCATGCATTCTGCAGTACTTCAACAAAATTTGTATTTTTATTTGTTGCATTTACTTAAGGTAAAGTTGGGCGTCATCTTATATATCAACTTGACATGCATGGGATCTTAAGTCTCCATATTATCTTATACACAGTTTTGTTAACAATTTTATTTAATTTAATGCCCTATTTGAAGCAGAAAAAATGCACCTTTGATCGAACTTGTCCAGCTTCTATGAACCAATAGCCTACTACAATGGCACGAAGAGCTGGCCACGAAAGCTTTTCAGGAGCAAAGAAATCAATAGAGAACATCTTTGGAGTCGGAATGCAAAGCCCATACCAATAATTTTGATGGAATGACTACTTTACAAGGGTCAACAAGCACTCCTGTTTTCTGTGCATTGTGAAGAAAAATTGATCTTACACCAACTGCAAACCTTCATCAACCAGAGCACTCATGAGTTTATTATATGCATACACAGAAGAAAAACATGGACAAGCGGAAAACCTTCTAGAATGTGTGTGATCTTATACAGAGCAGCCCCAGGAGGAAGAAAGCTTATTCGAACCAGATATTTCCATATTTGCAGCCTAGTGTGAAACTTCTGAGTAAGTCCCACACAGCAATAGAATGATGCATCGTAGAGTGCTGAAGGGGGAAATTTTGATTTGGCTCCCTTTCACGAGCCTGCACTACCACCAAAAAATGAGTGATTATATACACGCAGCTCTTTAAGAAAAAGGAATGGAAGTAAAATGCAGACTCCCAAGAAGATTTAAGCCTGAAGTCAAAAGTTGAATTGGAAATTATCTATTATATTGTATAGAGAAAATCTTACCTTTAGTTTGTAAAAACAGTTGAAGTAGAAACAAAGGGCAAAATGCTTGAGCTATACTTGTATCAACATATGTAGCATAGAGTCCGCGACGAATAATCCCAAAGGAGAGGACCGAATCAAAGAACCAAAGCATTCTGTGCTCAACCTACCAACAGCAACAAGAGCATTGTAAAAACCTTCGAAAGAAGCTGCAACATACCTTTGTCCAAGCTATCAGAGATGGGATCAATATGACTAAAGCTGTAAGATGCAACAGCAATAATCCCTGATGGAATTTAAATAGCTCGAGTTGCATTAGACGTGTCATCTGCATTTTTTCCAATACCCTTTAATTTCTGATAACTTCGGTTTTCGTTTTGCTGACGATAATTGGTGAGTTGCACAGTTCAAACATACAAAAGATGCTAAGAAGAAATAATAAATTCCATAACCAATTCCATTGCTTATCAAAATAATGCAGCATGGCAATTCCAGACATGAAATCCAATCAAAATGAGGAGACCGAGAGCAGGATGAACAAAGAATACTAGTGTAGTTGCCAGAACTCCTATTGCAAGAGCTGGCCTAGATCTCATCCTCCGGATTGTCTGTATATATTGACGTCACGTTGTTAAGTTCCATATTAGAAATTTAAGGAACATATCAAACCTAGTTTAGTTCTGGATTTGACTCGTTTTCGTTTTTATCCTAGTGACAATTCTTTGTAGATTCATGGATTTCATGGTGCATGTATAAAATGATTATTCTCAATTATTTCCAGATCAAAATTCTTTTCCACTAGAATAATTGGGTCCTAACCCAAATGAAGATCCCCTCGCTACATTGTGCATGGCTACAATAATATGGATGGTATCAAGTATTTTAGGCTTGCAGTAGATTCGTTGTTATCATATTGGAAGACTTTATGCTTTGCATTTAAAATTGGACATCAAGGTGAACCGATTCTCAATTTCTGCCACAGACTACTCCACTTGTACTTCCATGTTTCAGCCCCATAATCGATGCATCCATGATCAAGTCTTCTTAATCCCAACATAAATCGTGATTAGATCTTCTTAGTCGTGAAAGGCTTACCTTCTGTCTTGTATAACAAATCTAGATCCAAATATAGCTATAAGAATGAATGAATGAATATCCTAGAGCAATTGAATGAATCAGTCCTCAATTTCGTGGGAAGAAAGTTGTGCAAAAAACCTTAACGCAAAAGACAATGGCAACAATGCAAACAGTTCAAATGGTCATTGAAACAGATAAAATTATAAATTACAATGTTTACAAATTGAGATATTGAACTTAAAATTGAGATTTACCTTCTTTCTTCTAAGTCTAGAAAGGATTTAAGGATCTAGACTGGTGACAATGCTCCAAGCAAGGATCAACTTTTCTCAAACACACAATGACAGTGAAATTCATCTTCTGCAGAAGTAATATAGTTGGACATGGCTTGGCATCCCTCATAGCTAGGTAGGAGCCTTTCTATACTTAGAGGAGGGGAATGAATGTTTTTTGCTCTGCCATTTCGGCACAACCCAAAGACACTGTTTGCTGTTGCCAATTGCGGGGCCCTCTCGCTGTGCCTGAATGGCATCATTCCTCGAGTGTCTAGATAACGGCTAGTGTATAGATAGCTAAGATAACGGCTAGTGTGTAGCTAAGATAACGGCTATTGTGTAGATAACTTGACGTCTAGCTAGAATTAACCCTTATATGATTAGATAAATGATCAATCTTTTATTGTTGTTTAAGTTGAGGTTATGATGGATTTATGATAGTTCCTTTGCTGCACCTCTTGTGCTTGTGGGATAAGGGAGGGTAGAGACCTAAAGGTTTAAATACATGACACGTCACTACGGATAATTAATGGTGCATTAACTATTCATAAGCTAAGGTTAGCTATGTAAATCATTAATTATTAAGGTGGAAACCTAACCCTAAACCCTAATTCGAATTTAGTGCTTAACCTAATATTAAAGAGGCTAAAATAGTAAATTAGTTAATGAAAACTAATGTGGAATTGCCACCATGCCCAAATCGATTGGGCAAGGCAGAACTGCTAACTTGGGACACCCAAATCCAATTTGCCCCAAAATCGAATTGAGGGACATTGGTGGAGGAAGAACCGTTGTTCAACTCTGTTCTAGCCAGAGGGATGGAGAACCAGAGAGATAATGGGTCTAGTTCTATGATTCCGGTTAGTAGTAGATAGCTTGGATTCCTAGTCAGTCATAGGATTAACCTTTGTATGCGTAGTTGTTTGATTAGACTTTATCTCATGTTCTATTTGATATTATAGATGGTGTTCTGTGATAGTTCCTTTCTGTTCCTCCTGTGTTGTATTTCTTAAAGGGCGTAGAGACCTAAAGGCCATCTAGAAAATAGAGATGCTCCTAGCTAGGACCCCTTAGATCCCATTAAATGCGACATGTGCACCGGGCTGTGGATGCTATGATGTGGTTCAGCACCAAATAACGGTCACAACTAGTGAAGTGGGGGCGGAGCCTTGCTGAGCGTGGCCACTGGGGCTCCTACATTGTGCTAGACTTATAGTCGGTCACTGTTTGGATTCTTGGCATACACCCTGCAACAGCAGTCCATGACTGCCGGATGCTACAAAGCTGCCATGCTCATGATCACAAAACAAGAACAAGACAAGGAAATATGTACAAAGAATGAAGGGGAACGTGGCCAAATGAGGCTCTCCAAATATGAGATAAACCTGAGTACATCTGAAGAGGCTCCGGTCTAATATAGTGTAGACCGCAAATCTGAGCCGTACATCTAACTAAATCTAATCCCTACAGTTATGTTGACCTAATCATGCCAAGTGTCAGTCTGTCACCACTGACACCTAACATGTGCATGCACCTAACATGTGCATGCACAATGTTAACCACTAGGTGGTTAACACTGCCTCCCCCTAAAAGTTTTTAGCACGAAAATATGTACAGACTTTTATAAGACAAGTCTGACAATTACAACATGGTGCCAAAAATTAGGGGTAAAAATAATGGTAATGGTTGGGTGGTGTCGCCGCAAAAGATCGTCATGAATGCGTTGAGGACGAATAAGATCCGAAAGAACGTCGATGGAGAACATGGATCATAGGAACTGGGGCCAAAAAACATAAGGACCATCCCCTTATATTATGGGTAAGTCCATTGGAACAAATATTGCCCAAAAGTTCACGAAAAAAACTTAAAAAACAATGATTATAGGGAGCCTTCAAAACATAAACACCTTAAAAGCATCCCCCGTGATCAACCATAGGAGAGCGTGGCTATGCGTCACAATATTTGTGCAGAGCGTGGATGTTGAGCAAAAGGCATGGCCATAAGCAAGCAAAATGTGAGCGTGGGAGCATAAAGAGCGTGGCTGAAGCGTGGCTGGAGCGTGGGCGTGGGTCAAAGTTTGAGCGTGGGTCAACACGTGAGCGTGGGCATGGGCGTGGGAACATGAGCGTGGGTAAAAATAACAGCGTGGGTTATAGCGTGGAAAGTTTTCGGTCAACATAACTGGCGTGGAAAGAATGCACGTGAAGCTATCGAAGCGTCGACGACGTGCCCTAGCGTGAGCCATAAAACCCTAGCGTGAGCCATAAAAACAATATTGTATCGGAGCCATAGATCTTAGGCGGCCAAATCATAGCCGTTCGCCTAAAAAACCCTAGAGTGAGCAGAAGAGGTCTTCGAAACAGCCGCTTATTTCCATGGCGACCAGATTTGAAGGGAAATGCTGGATATGGCAGCACAAATTCTGCTGGCTTACTGAATTTAGAAGCACAGATGGCAGGAAAAGGCGGTTTCTGAATCGGAGCTGTGGAAGCTGCCTCAACTTCGCCGGAAAGAGCTTGAATAGATAGATACTGTTTGATTTGCTGACCCAAACAGGACTTTGATGCAGGTACAGAGGTCGGCTTCAGAAATCATGATGCTTCCACTTTGCAGGATAAAGCTTGAATAGATGGGTTAGCCTTTGATCGATGCTGCACAGTTTTGGATAGATAGATGAAAGATTTGACTGTGCTGTGCCCCACAAAGATATTCGAATTTAATCTTCCACTCTTAACTCCATGAAAAGATTTGCTTGTTTGCGCATGTCCCGAGGCTTAAAAATTAAAACATAAACGTGCTTGCTTGAAGACAGACTTTTGTTGCAGCCTGTATGTGCTTGGGCAGATGGATGGGGGCTGGCCACAGTGCTGGCCCTCTTGAAAAACTTGAATAAGAATAGATAATTGGAAGCGCATAAAGTTTATGTGTTGCGAGGCTTAAGGTGCTTGAATCAAGCCAACTCTTATGGTAATTTATAAGCTCAAGAAACTTCGAACTCGTATATGTGCAGGAGCCGATGGAGACAAAATAATCGGCTTTGAAGATTGCGTAAGAAAACCTTGAAACTAAAACAAATTAACCGGAACATATGGGCTCAAAGGGGGCTAGCCGAAAGGCCGGCCCTCGAAAAATAAACCGAAGAAGAATTGAAAGAGACTATTTTTGGTGTGCCAGAGCACGATTTCTGATAAAGCTGAAAGAAAAAAAGAGGATAATGAAAAAGGAGCATGATATTTTGACATTTTTTCAAAGAAGAGAAGAGAAAAGAGGATCAAACTTTTGATTTTTTTTGAAAATCTTGCGAGAGAGGAGTCCGCCACCACTCCGTAAATCCTCAAACCGCAAACCGTACTTTGTCGCGACTTGAAGAACGTAGTCTTGAGAACGATTGACGAAATTAAATTTGATCACCGGCGAATCATCGCCTTTTGAAAAACAAAGGCCTCCAAGCCGGATACACAAATCGACTTGGTTGGGCAAACTAAGGAAACCTAACAGGGGGAAGAATAGTATACAAGAAGTCTTCAAAAGGGGAAAAATTGAGCAAAGCAAGACAACAAAGAAAAAGCAAGGGAGAAGAAAGTGATCACGAGGCGAACCCGCATAACGGCGCCAATGTTTGGATTCTTGGCATACACCTCGCAACAAAGAGTCCATGATCACCGGATGCTACAAAGTCGCCATGCTCATGATCACAAAACAAGAACAAGACAAGGAAATATGTACAAAGAATGAAGGGGAACGTGGCCAAATGAGGCTCTCCAAATATGAGATAAACCCGAGTACATCATCCAAGAGGTCTCCTGGTCTAATATAGTGTAGACCGCGAAATGAGCCATACATCTAACTAAATCTAATCCCTACACTTATGTTGACCTAATCATGCCAAGTGTCAGTCTGCCACCACTGACACCTAACATGTGCATGCACCTAACATGTGCATGCACAATGTTAACCACTAGGTGGTTAACAGTCACTATGTGTGGGCGAGGTATGGGTCTGACGCCTCCTGGGTCGCAGGAAGCGTGCCTATACGGACGCCCTGGACTCGCTATAGATTTAGGGGGATAAGTCGGGTACAGATGCGTGTGCGTCCGGGTGGCATGTATCCTCTAGTACATCCATGGAACCATTGTGATTCTGGAGGGGATTCATCCCTTTCCTGCCTCATCGGACTGGGGAGATTTAACCTGGAGTAGTTTCATGGGTAACTCCATGAGATTGCATCTTCGGACGGCTACAACTATGCCATATCAGGATTCAACCTATCTGCAAAGTGTGCACAAGAGGGGCGTATGGATTGGACCACCCATGAAAAAAAGCGCCAGATCCATTGCTTCTATTCAAGCATAGCCGCACACCATCTCCAGATTGACACAGGGAGATGGATTGGGGAGCCGCATCACGAGAGGCTTTGTCAATGCAGCCAAGTTGGAGCTATTGAAGACGAATGCTACACCCTTCATGCATTCTGCAGTACTTCAACAAAATTTGTATTTTCATTTGCTGCATTTACTTAAGGTAAAGTTGGGCGTCATATTATATATAAACTTGACATGCATAGGATCTCAAGTCTCCATATTATCTTATACACAGTTTTATTAACAATTTTGTTTAATTTAATGCCCTATTTGAACCAGAAAAAATGCGCCTTTGATCGAACTTGTCCAGCTTCTATGAACCAATAGCCTACTACAATGGCACGAAGAGCTGGCCGCAAGCTCTTCAGAGCAAAGAAATGATAGAGAACATCTTTGAAGTCGGAATGCAAAGCCCATACCAATAATTTTGATGGAATGACTACTTTACAAGGGTCAACAAGCACTCCCGATTTCTGTGCATTGTGAAAAAAAATTGATCTTACACCAACTGCAAAAACCTTCATCAACCAGAAGAGCACTCACGAGTTTATTATACGCATACACAGTGACTGCAAGAAAAATATGGACAAGCGGAAAACCTTCTAGAATGTGTGTGATCTTATACAGAGGCAGCCCCAGGAGGAAGAAAGCTTATTAGAACCAGATATTTCCATATCTGCAGCCTAGTGTGAAACTTCTGAGCAAGTCCCACATAGCAATAGAATGATGCATCGTAGAGTGCAGAAGGGGGAAATTTTGATTTGGCTCCCTTTCACGAGCCTGCACTACCACCAAAAAATGAGTGATTATATACATGCAGCTCTTTAAGAAAAAGGGAATGGAAGTAAAATGCAGACTTCCAAGAAGATTTAAGCTTGAAGTCAAAAGTTGAATTGGAATTATCTATAGGGTTTGAATATATTGTATAGAGAAAATCTTACCTTTAGTTTGTAAAAACAGTTGAAGTAGAAACAAAGGGCAAAATGCTTGAGCTATATTTGTATCAACATGTGTAGCATAGAGTCCGCGAAGAATAATCCCAAAGGAGAGGACCGAATCAAAGAACCAAAGCAATGTGTGCTCAACCTACCAACAAAATAGATTGTTGAGCAAATAGCATTCGAAATACCCTAAAAAAAGCAACATTTTTGAAGCCTTTTCATTTTTTAAGAAGGGCAAAAAAAAAAAAAAGCTTGTTTTGAGGAGAGAGACATTACATTTAAAAACTCATTAAGTATTTGTTGTTGAAAATAGAAGGAAATATAGTTTTGTGTTTTTGCAAGCTTAATATAAGTACTAAGAAAATCAAACATAGAAAAGAGAAAGAGTCTGAAATCATGAATCAAAAAAAGAATTGTTCTAATTAAGCATTGTTGAAGAGACAAAGTTTTCAGTTGAAAAATCTTCATCAAAATATATTGAAATTCTTAGCACATAGATTACAATGAAAGATAGTTTAAAATGTCAGTGCAGATAAATTTATACTGAGGTGGCTCTTCCCAAATCCACGGGACTCTCTCTCCCCTTAGGATCGGGCCTCTTGCGAGGTTATAATAGCGTAGACGCCCCTCGATTCCAATGGTACAGTACAGTCAAGCTCTCGCTCGTGCACCACAAAGCTCCAGATCGACGAACTCCACCTCCTCATCTCTTCTTCCCGTAAGTGGAGGCTGGATTTCTGTATATGTGCCTTTTACATCGCCAGCACCATTTTTTGCTCCCAGTTCCTCGTTTTCATCAGGAAAGGATTCACAAGAGCTTATCCTGGTCCTGATGAAACTTATTTTGTCCGGGTCTATGTCGACGGAGACAACATTGCGCCCCTGCTTAAGGGCTAAACTAACCGGTGCCCGAGCCGGAAAATCGTCTAAGATCCAAATCCCTGTATGAAAACCATCAGATCAAATTATTAATAAGTCATTTGTGGCTTCGATAATGGGACACCACAAATTTTGTCCAATGTCTCTTAATTTTGCAAAACCGCCGGAACTGGAAACGCATTGCGGGGAGGAGTCTTCTCATTCGCTGTATTAAAGTGAACCATGGTTTTTTTGCCCTCATACCAGAAAACCCTATGTGAAAATGCTCGAAACAACTTACTAAGCCGGACCACCACCATGACCCTTAACGTTTGTTTTAAGCCCCGCCAAACAAAGACAACAATGAAATATTAGTAAAATAAAAACAAGGAAAATAAGTTAGCTCAATAGTGTGGCCGGTATAAATTTATACCGGGGTTGCCTTGTCAGTATAAATTTATACTGGCGTGGCGCAAGTCAGTATAAATTTATACGAACATTGCCTTGCTATATAAATTTAAACCTTAGGGCGGTTGTGGTATAAATTTATACCGTGGAGTTACTAAAAAGAAAAGCGTTAAATGTTAAGCTTACCAAACGCAGTTTTTCAAAGCCCGGCATTACGCATATAGCTCCCATAGGTTTAAGCACCGACGACCCTCCGGTTAGCGTGATAAGGTGACTTCCTTCGTGCCTTCCAAAAGAGTGGACTTGCACGTCGTGGAAAGCCTCATCGTCAAAAGCGGCGTCCCTTAATTTTGAAACCATAGGGAATATCTCGCAATGCATAATGTAAAGTTACGCTTCTCCAAAAGTGTCCCCAAATCGTCTGGTCACCCTCAACAACTCTGTACATGCAAATTGACCAAACGTTGTAAATCTTTCATAAGAAGTGTCAAAGCTGCTAGTGGCGACCTCCTTTCCCCTGTTCGATTGCCTTAAGTCTCGCCTCTCTTCCTTGGCCCTCGAACCGTGGTTTAAAAATCCAAATGGAGCCCCTTTTTCTTGTTCTCAGAAGAATATTGTGAGAAAAAGGCACAAACACGTAACATATTTTTAGCAAAACTTACCCAGCCACTAAAGTTAACAAATAAGCTCTCTAATGATACTATCGATTGGTACAACTTGGGTACGTGAAGCTTGCACTCCTCCCAAATCCTCTAGGTTTAGCCGCTTCATTAACTTCGGCTGCGGTGACAATGTCTTTCCTCGACCGCAAAGAGAAACATGTTGTAAGACCAGAAAATGTAGAAGAAACACGGCATTGCAAATGTGGCTTACGTCTTAGCTTCCTTGGCCATTTCGTCTAATGTAAATTCCTTGGCCACGACTTTTTCCAAAAGGCGAACAAAAATTTCTTTGCTTTTTAGACCCTGTAACTGCGTCCAGGGTACAATGCTCATATTTTTCTGTTTTGATTCTCCACCCTTTTTTGGTTTTTCACTGCCGGGGGCTTGCTCTTTAAGCTCACCATCTTCGAACATACAAAAAATTCTTTCTTGAAGATCCCACACCTGTAAATGGACAAACGCCATTAGTTTAGTGTTGCTTAGCGTAAGAGAATATGTTGCACAGTCTACTGTCTAAATGCGCATGGTGTGTAGTCACGGTATAAATTTATACCGTCCCTGGACACGGTATAAATTTATACCGCGACTAGGCACGGTATAAATTTATACCGCGTGCCCACCCTGTATAAATTTAAACCGCCCCTAGTCGCGGTATAAATTTATATCGGGTTATCGTATAAATTTATACCGTGACTAGTCACCGTATAAATTTATAATCGCCACTTGTATAAATTTATACCGCGCCAAGGCACTTGTAACCACGCTAAACATACCACAAAACATAGAAAGCGAGCATTTACTTACTTGACCATCTCTCGAATGCCACCTGGTGAAAGTAGTTATCGTGTTGCTTTATTTGCCATAATGGGCTTCTTATCGAGTCATAGGCGAGGCAAGACTGTCACACAAAGCTTCTCGAAGCTCCCGCAGGCTTGTTCTTTTGCTTTTTAAAATCCTCTCCATGCATTTGTTTAAATTCCACGCACTCACGCATGAAACGGATCTTGTCTATTAAACTCATTTTTAATCAAGTCATTGTCGAGATTATGACTCACGGCAATGACTTTTGCTTCTTCATCTGTTACACCAACGTATATATGTGCTTCAACGCTCTTCCACACTTCGTTACAGCTTTCCTCTTTTGCTAGTTCTTTTCCTTGCCTTGTAACTATGTGTGCCTCCAAGAACGTAGTATGTGTAATCTTCAAGTCACCTTCTTGTAATCTTTTAGTTGGTTGCACTGACTCCTCTCCACCATAACAACTAGTGGCGACACATGGGCATGAGGATTCCTTCTCATTCTTTGTTTCAGTATAGCCACATGTGCCGCATACAGCTTCCGGACCTGTAGCACTCTGACCCCATCTTCATTTTTAGGTGGCCTCTTAATGGTGCTCAATGTCAAAGAAATAGTTTGCTTTAGCAGTTTAGTGTCATTCACCCGCTTGAGAATAGCACTTGATTTAGTCAAGGGCTTCACAACAATATCGCTCCGGGAGCCTTCGAAGAGCTTCGTTGACTCCTCTATAGTCAAAGACTTTGTGCCTCTAGATTTCTTTTTTTGTAGGAGCCCTGTATCTACTACCGGGGAATGCTTCCTACTCTTTCCCTTTGTTACCACTGGTTCCTCTTCCTCTTCTTCTTCTACTTCCTCGTCCTTCTCTTCAAGCGGAGTGGGGTACCACAGACCTTTGACCAACTTTGTTTCTTCGCAAAGCACCACTGACATCAAAATGTCCACTATATCCTGTAATGCAGGGTTAAGTTAGGAGGATGACGGTATAAATTTATACGTAAAGACACTAAACAATACTTACATAGCCACTCTTGTAATTGTCAGCCACGTAGTCATGCACGTCTTTGGGTTTGCACATGCTTATTCGAAGCATTTTACTTTCAAGAACGTAGAAGACTTCCCCCTTGTCATGCATGCACTTCATTAAAAGTTCATCATCGACTTCAGAGTAAACAAGGTTGACAATTTCGCCGGCAGGGTAATAATCGTCAGACTTGTACTTGCCCTTTCCTGATTGATGACACAAGTAAAGGTACGCCTCAGTGGGTTTGCTCTCTCTTACCCGTGGACGCATTACCACGCCCTGTCTTTCATTCAGATGTTCAGGCTCTATTGGTGCAGCCTTTGATGACTGGCCCTTTTGTACAAACCTGATCTTGGGGCTGGAAAAAGCGTAAAGAAGGCCATTTTTATGCAAGAAACAGAACCTTTTTCGACCTTTTGTAACATAAAAACAGTAAAAATAGAGGCGAAAAGAGCACAAAATCTACACTAAACTGTCACTTAATTTGTGTTATTTAAGCTTAAAACGCAAGAATATTACTAAAATATGAAGGTTCGCGACACTTCTTTAAGCACTAGACACCAAGATTCCAAAATGGTTACGGATGGGGTATAATTTATACCGCCGAAAGACGAAGCGGTATAAATTTATACCGAACCGCAATACGCTCGGTATAAATTTATAACGCAGTGCTCGAGCGGTATAAATTTATACCGCTCAAAACTACGGTCGGTATAAATTTATACGCAGGTGCTCGAAATGTATAAATTTATACCGCTTCGAGCACCATGTATAAATTTATACCCATCCAGAACCATATCGGTATAAATTTATACCGGGGGCTTACACTCTAGCGATTTAAAACAAAAGAGAAACTAGAACAATGCGGGTAGTAGACTTACGTGGCCATGACAAGATAGACGCCACGTATAGACGCTCCGGAGAGCAAATAAGGGGGTATATAAGCCGCGACCGCGGCATCGACCGAAGCCGCGATATATAGAAAATAGGGGGCCGGCGCCGGGCTTAAGTACCTCTGCTAAGTGCGCCTCATATAGCTTCTCCATAAAGTTTTCAATACAAGTGTCTCGTGAGTTTTCGTGATAAATTTATACCGCTTACGTTTCTATGTTGCCCTCCTCTCAGATAAATTTATACCATCTCTCAGATAAATTTATACGGTTGTCATTTTAAGTTTTTCTTCCTCAGATAAATTTATACCAACTCAGATAAATTTATACCGTATGGCTCGAGAGAAAAGAACCGCAGAGCCTCCAACTCCCTGCTCGCGAGCTTCCTCCCCGCAATGGCTTTCACACCTCCTCAACGACACCCGTGAAGTAGCCACGAATATTCTACATCCGACATTCCAACACCCAGCTCTGTTGAGTTTACTCCAGCAAGACCACCTCGGCTTCCACCACCAGTTCAATTTACTCCACCACACCCTGCTCCTGAACGTCGTTTGCCCCCACCAATGCGTTTTACTCCACCACAGGCTAGAGAGCTCAGACTACCTACTCCAGTTCATTTTAGTACGTCGCCCATAGTCCACCGTAGGCTCCCTCCACGGAGGCAAATCACACCAACTCCATCCATTTCGCTAAATGGTACTACAACAAGTGGGAGCAGTCAGCGACACGCAACTCCTGTGTTCTACGACACTTCAGGAGCTGGTCAACTACGTCACCAGCCTCGATTACTTTTTCCCAGAGAGAGGGAAAGCACCTCCCCCCAGGACTTGCCCACATCAAACCTCTCAGCATCTACAAGTACACCTCATGTTGATCTCTCAGACGAAGAAACACCTCATGTTGATGTCTCAGACGAGGACCTACCAAAGCCACAAGACTCCATGTTCGAATTCAAAGCCCCTGCAAGTAAAAATCTTAAGCGTAACTTACACAAGAGAGCATGTACAACCGTTAGAAGAAAGAAACTCATGGACGAGGCTCACTTGCGGGCAACACATACAAAGCACTGTTGTTCTCAACGTTGTTTGCTTAAGATTGGACTAAAGGAATTGAGGTTGCTTCGTGATAGTTACAGTTCAATGACTCGCTAGACCAAAGGGGCTACTTAGCCTTCAATATTAGGCGGATGATGGTGAGAAGTTTACTTACACAAATGGTGGCCACACACCGTCGGCGTCAACGGCCTTCAAATTGATTCATGCTTTAGGCAGCAGACGACTTGACCGCCTGAAGAAAAGGCTTGACAAGAATCCAGGCATCAATGACTACTGCCATTCAGGAGGCATAACCAGAATTCATGCCCTTCAATGTGTTTCCTGGATGGAAGGTTTCTTTAAGGAGTCTTGTGAGAAACTCCCTAACAGCCCTATGTACCACTTGAGTGACAATTTCACGAAACAAGAAGTCTACGATAATTATAAGGAGATGTGTGTTGAGGCCGGAGAACGCTTTGTTCCGCTACTCTTACTTTACGTGCTCTGAAAAAAGAGTTTTCTCGTGTCCATTCCTAGAAAGCATAGGATGTCTGTTTGTGCTACATGCTCAATTAAAAGCTCGAGACAAAATGCAAGGACACTTCACACTAAAAGTAAGCTTCCAGGACGTGTTCTTGCCTAGTTCTACTTAAAAGTAGGTTCTTTCCTAAACATATTTTCATTTCAGATGCATTGAAGGAGAAACTGAACAAGCACAGAGAACAACAATCTTTGGAAAGGAGAAAATTGACAAAACATAGGAAGAAAGCACTGAACAACCACTCAACTACATATCGGTTGTTATTGATGGAATGGACCGAAGAAGACCACCCTACCACATTTTGTCAATGTGCCTAAGGATGCTGCTGAAGAAGATTTCATACATCTGCATGTTGTTGGTGCTATGGTATTTAATGGAAAACTATCTTGCAAGGCATTTTTGAATTATCCAAACATTCATGCTGATCCAAATCTCACTATCACAATATTGAATAAGCTTCTTTCCAATCTAGAACATATACCACCGGTTCTGTATCTTCAGCTAGACAACACGACAAGGGAAAATAAGAATCAGGCGTTGTTTGCTTACTGTGCTATGCTAGTAGAGAAACAAATCTTCAAGAAGGTGAAGATTGGTTTCCTGCTTGTTGGTCATACACACGATCAAATTGATCAGATGTTCAAGAGGGTTCTCTAAACGTCTTGCTTTCGAAAAAAAAAGCTCTCGACCTACCAAGAATGATTGAGGTTATCCAAGATTCCTACAATCCTCTCGTCCGCACATCGAAGTTATTGGAAGAAACTTATGATTTCAAAGAATGGATTTTTCGGAGAGATCAACTGGGTCACTGTGCTATTGAGCCCTTGAGAAACATTACATTTCAGCATCAGATCAAAATTTCACTTGTAGATGGCAAGGCCATCTTACAAGGAAAGAAATATGCCACATCCTTGCGGTGGCGACCCGGCAGTATTCAATTCATTCGCACCATCCCCAATACTAGTTCCATGCTCTCTGCAGAGCAAATGCCTCTAAAAAGCTTGAAAGAAATCACAAAGAGTAAAAAGGAGGGAAGAGCATTTGACTCAAACAAATCATTGGATTGCATTGAGACAAGTATTCAGTCGTGCTCTAACCACTTTGGGGAGGCAGATGCTTTATGGTGGCCTCAGTTTTTTTCTCGGCAACGTGACATGTTGCAAGCTTCATTACAAGGTCGAAGACCAGTTACATTCAACTGGCCATCTAGGCAAACTCTCCCTGTGCAAGTCGAGAATCAAGAGGAACATGTAGAGATATTGGCTAGCTCAGATGAAGATGACAGAGTCATGTACACTGGCCCTAGACGCACGGCACAACAAGTTGCTCGAGTCTCTGGTTCAGTCTCAGAGATTCAGAAAGGAATGCTCATAGCTGTCCCAGCTGATAATGATGAATCTGGGAAGCCATTCTGGCTAGCTAAAGTACTGGAGGTAACAAGAGAGGATGGAATTCCCACTCAATTAAAAGTGCACTGGATGAGAACAAATGCTGCCAATGCTTTCAGTGGGAGTTATACTTTGGAGATGGTAAAAACAGGAGTGGGAAAGAGAGCAAAGTCCAAAGCAAGCACTGCTGTCATAGATCTAGCTGAAGTAAAGGTTCTTGCATATGACTTTGTTCTGGTCACTCAAACTTTAATAAGGTCGGCATGTGGATTAGACAAACAACCTAGAAAGGTGGCAAAAAAAGATGATGATGAAGACTCACTTGTAGACAGTGAGGAAGAAGATCGTTCGAGTACATCCAGTGCTGAGAGTGAAGCTGAGGATGAAGGCTCAAGTGATCAGGGATTAAATGAGTCGGAGGATGAGATGCATCCCCGATCTTGCTTTTAAGCAAATGTAAGTTTGTCCGATGACTTCGAACATGTAAAGAACAGAAAGTGCAGGTGATGAGTGTTTGTCAAAATGTCCTATATTTTTGACAATTTTGTTCATAATTTTGTACAATTTTCACAACCTTGAATATATCACTTCTTTGTCACTCTACTACCCTTGCTATTTTTTTTATTGCTCCTTTTTTGCTACACTTTATAAAAGTAACTATTTTTTGTTCTAGTTTAGGAGGATGAAAATTGCTATTTAAAATTTTTGCACGAAAGTTATGTTCAATCAACCCCTCAAAAATGGTACCTAAATTACTTAAATTGTCACACCTGTCACAAAAAAATCTTAAAAATGGACTTTTTTAAGGGAATTTTAGGGAATCTTTCAAAGATTCCTTCTGAAGTGCGTTTCCAGCAAATAAGTGCGTTTCATTTTAAACTTTGTTATGAGATAAACCTGAGTACATCTGAAGAGGCTCCGGTCTAATATAGTGTAGACCGCAAATCTGAGCCATACATCTAACTAAATCTAATCCCTACACTTATGTTGACCTAATCATGCCAAGTGTCAGTCTGCCACCACTGACACCTAACATGTGCATGCACCTAACATGTGCATGCACAATGTTAACCACTAGGTGGTTAACAGTCACTATGTGTGGGCGAGGTATGGGTCTGACGCCTCCTGGGTCGCAGGAAGCGTGCCTATACGGACGCCCTGGACTCGCTATAGATTTAGGGGGATAAGTCGGGTACAGATGCGTGTGCGTCCGGGTGGCATGTATCCTCTAGTACATCCATGGAACCATTGTGATTCTGGAGGGGATTCATCCCTTTCCTGCCTCATCGGACTGGGGAGATTTAACCTGGAGTAGTTTCATGGGTAACTCCATGAGATTGCATCTTCGGACGACTACAACTATGCCATATCAGGATTCAACCTATCTGCAAAGTGTGCACAAGAGGGGCAGATGGATTGGACCACCCATGAAAAAGCGCAGATCCATTGCTTCTATTCGCATAGCCGCACACCATCTCCAGATTGACACAGGGAGATGGATTGGGGAGCCGCATCACGAGAGGCTTTGTCAATGCTGCCAAGTTGGAGCTATGGAAGACGAATGCTACACCCTTCATGCATTCTGCAGTACTTCAACAAAATTTGTATTTTCATTTGCTGCATTTACTTAAGGTAAAGTTGGGCGTCATATTATATATCAACTTGACATGCATAGGATCTCAAGTCTCCATATTATCTTATACACAGTTTTATTAACAATTTTGTTTAATTTAATGCCCTATTTGAACCAGAAAAAATGCGCCTTTGATCGAACTTGTCCAGCTTCTATGAACCAATAGCCTACTACAATGGCACGAAGAGCTGGCCACGAAAGCTCTTCAGGAGCAAAGAAATGATAGAGAACATCTTTGAAGTCGGAATGCAAAGCCCATACCAATAATTTTGATGGAATGACTACTTTACAAGGGTCAACAAGCACTCCCGATTTCTGTGCATTGTGAAAAAAAATTGATCTTACACCAACTGCAAAAACCTTCATCAACCAGAAGAGCACTCACGAGTTTATTATACGCATACACAGTGACTGCAAGAAAAATATGGACAAGCGGAAAACCTTCTAGAATGTGTGTGATCTTATACAGAGGCAGCCCCAGGAGGAAGAAAGCTTATTAGAACCAGATATTTCCATATCTGCAGCCTAGTGTGAAACTTCCGAGCAAGTCCCACATAGCAATAGAATGATGCATCATAGAGTGCAGAAGGGGGGAATTTTGATTTGGCTCCCTTTCACGAGCCTGCACTACCACAAAAAAATGAGTGATTATATACATGCAGCTCTTTAAGAAAAAGGGAATGGAAGTAAAATGCAGACTCCCAAGAAGATTTAAGCTTGAAGTCAAAAGTTGAATTGGAATTATCTATAGGGTTTGAATATATTGTATAGAGAAAATCTTACCTTTAGTTTGTAAAAACAGTTGAAGTAGAAACAAAGGGCAAAATGCTTGAGCTATATTTGTATCAACATGTGTAGCATAGAGTCCGCGAAGAATAATCCCAAAGGAGAGGACCGAATCAAAGAACCAAAGCAATGTGTGCTCAACCTACCAACAACAACGAGAGGATTATGAAAGCCTTCGAAAGAAGCTGCAATATACCTTTGCCCAAGCTATCAGAGATGGGATCAACATGACTAAAGCTGTAAGATGCAACAGCAATAATCCCTGATGGAATTTAAATAGCTCGAATTGCATTAGACGTGTCATCTGCATTTTTTCTAATACCCTTTAATTTCTGATAACTTCGGTTTTCGTTTTGCTGACGATAACTGGTGAGTTGCACAATTCAAACATACAAAAGATGCTCAGAAGAAATAATAAATTCCATAACCAATTCCATTGCTTATCAAAATAATGCAGCATGGCAATTCCAGACATGAAATCCAATCAAAATGAGGAGACCGAGAGCAGGATGAACAAAGAATACTAGTGTAGTTGCCAGAACTCCTATTGCAAGAGCTGGCCTAGATCTCATCCTCCGGATTGTCTGCATATATTGACGTCACGTTGTTAAGACACCTACGGGTGTTTCCATATTAGAAATTTAAGGAACATATCAAACCTAGTTTAGTTCTGGATTTGACTCGTTTTCGTTTTTATCCTAGTGACAATTCTTTGTAGATTCATGCATTTCATGGAGCATGTATAAAATGATTATTTTCAATTATTTCCAGATCAAAATTCTTTTCCTTTAGAATAATTGGGTCCTAACCCAAATGAAGATCCCCTCGCTACATTGTGCATGGCTACAATAATATGGATGGTATCAAGTATTTTAGGCTTGCAGTAGATTCGTTGTTGTCATATTGGAAGACTTTATGCTTTGCATTTAAAATTGGACATCAAGGTGAACCAATTCTCAATTTCTGCCACAGACTACTCCACTTGTACTTCCATGTTTCAGCCCCGTAATCGATGCACCCATAATCAAGTCTTCTTAATCCCAACATAAATCGTGATTAGATATTCTTAGTCTTGAAAGGCTTACCTTCTGTCTTGTATAACAAATCTAGATCCAAATATAGCTATAAGAATGAATGAATGAATATTCTAGAGCAATTGAATGAATCAGCCAATTCTAGAACATATCAAACCTAGTTTAGTTCTGGATTTGACTCGTTTTCGTTTTTATCCTAGTGACAATTCTTTGTAGATTCATGCATTTCATGGTGCAAATATGTATAAAATGATTATTCTCAATTATTTCCATATCAAAATTCTTTTCCTCTACAATAATTGGGTCCTAAAAAAGATGCTCTCCCACATAGAAATCTTCAATAAGATCTTTGTTTCGTGCTAACATATAATCAATGGTACTGCCTCCTACATGGTTTCTGTATGTCAAATTTCCAGAGCGAGGAAAAGATTTGATTCCATTCATTATCTTCAGTTGGCAGGTTGTGCTTAGTTCCAGCAATCTTTGACCCATCTCATTTGATAGTGTATCTGCTGAAAATCTGTCATAAACTGGGTCCTCCAACTCATCAAGGTGTACATTTGTGAGATCTTCATATGTCTTGGCTTGTTGGCAGCCTGTTCAGCCATTAAAGTCCCCTACTACAAATGTTTCCCCTTTAGCAGAATACTCCAATATGTCCGAGTAGATGTTTCCATATGGATGCGAGCTGTCTGGTGCAAAATAGCACGCAGCTAAGAATAATGGTGGTTGCCCATTCCCATTTATCTGAATCTAAATATACTGGTTACTTGGATCTTGTTTAAGGACCTGTATCTCATAAACTATGTCTACATTCTTGTAGATGGCAATTCCTCCGAAGCCACGGCCAGCTCCTGTTATCTTTTCATTCCACACTTGACTTAGCAGCACATAACCAGGTACCTCAGGAGGAAGTCTAAATTGGTGAGCCCAAGTTTCGGTGAAGCAGAGTATATCTTGGTGTCTCCAGATTTCCATAGTTGCATTTATCTTGGCCTGGGTTAGTCCATGTGTATTCCATAGACTGACTCTCAAGGCCCTTACTTCCTATTTGTGTCTTCTGTTTGTGACAATAGCCTTTCCATTCTGATCAAGGTAAGCAACTAAACCCTTGTCTCGAGCTTCCTTCACTCCAGCCCATTCCTGTTTGCGTACTTCTAGCTGGCCTGGAGTTAAATCCCGGTCCAGCCATATCCTTTCTCCTTTCAGACCACTCCTGTTGAGGAGCACCTGGTCTCTGGCTTCTTTTGTGTGAAATTTCACTAGTATTGGGCGGGCATATGAACCGGTTTTCCCAATCTATGTGAAGAAACATGTAATGGATCATGAAGGTGCATTGTGTCTGAAAAGAATCTTCTTGCCGTGTCTGTCAGGTCTTCTCCTTCAATCTCTGGTAATCCGAATATCTTCAGATTTTTGGTACGAATTTCTTGGTCCATTTGTTCAGATGATACCTCGGCTTGGTGAATTCTCATTTGTTCTTTGGTGGTTTCAGCCATCAGAGAAGCTAACTTGTGTTCTAGCTCTGTAATATGTGCCCTAAGATTAGTAGACGGTTTTTGCAATGTGGAAGTCAATTCTACAGTTTGGTCTTTGTTTAGGGCAAGCAACTCATTGAGAGTGCCCCGGATTCCTGCTACTTCAGACCTTAAAGATTTGATCTCGGTTTTCAGATCCAAGACCAAAGCTATCAGACTGGCTGTGTCTCCATCAAATTCGATGGAGCACTCACCTTTCTTTGCCTTCGGGGGCATCCCCTACGAAAAACCCCTGCGCCCGAACCTGCGCCCGAACCTGCATATAGACATTACCTAATACTCTAATGATGGATGGAAGGGCACTAAGAAATCCATAAATGTATGTAACAGTGGTAGTAGAGCTAAAAACAAGCCATTACATTCGAAGTCCTAATATTAAGTGTGACATAATACCATGATAGATAATAGACAAATGGTAACCCATGTTACAATTTTTTATTATCAAATGCTTTGCTCTTGTCAGTAACATAATAAATATGCAACCTAGTCCTGTAGCACATTTCTCAAGAACTCAAATATTAAATACCTTAGCGATTGCATTCAAGACTCCCATGACATCATATCAAAATCCAGCATTTAAAAACTTGTTCAACAAGCAGGGGATGTTCGTGGGCTCCAACATAGCATCTGGTGACAATCATTTCCCATAGCGTCCAGCAGTCACTTTATGCACTTGTAACTAGGCAAGCTTGATTGTAAAAAAAGAAGAAACATCCAAGTCTTCAAGGTCTCTGGGCGCATCAAATATAAAAATCCAACTTCAAAAAACCATGGACAAAAAAATGGGCCCATTTACTAACTCAATAAGAAAGCATTAGATTTCATTTAGTAAAGAATGGAGTGTCAACACAATTGCAGGATGTACAGGACAAGTAGAAATAGAACTAAGCAAGAAAACAAAGAGAAACAATAAATACAATATGGAATTGAAGCTTCTGGTGCACAAGCCTAGAACTTATCAAATTCCAGTTAGAATGGAAATCAACCTAATATTGTCAAAGCTTTTATTGTATCTCTCGGCAATTCTAGTGTAGAGCTGCAATAAGTTATCTTAGGATAGAGGACCTTATAAAATAGGGAATCTTAAGGGTAACTAACAAACAAGAAACAAACTAGAGACCAGGCAGAGTCCCAAAATACACTTGAAATCAGTCATTTGTTCATTTCCTAACTAGGTGTATCCAGCTTCTTCACCAAGGTCATTCTTGTACTTGCTGATTGCAAAACTTGGTTTCGTCTTGAAATAACCTGTACCCAACGCCAAAAAGAAAAATCTTGCAACTACTTAAGAAATAAACCTGTTGGAGGACCAAGGTCTGGCCAAAATGGTATGTGGCTAAGCGAAACTCTGCTACTGCCCCATGAAACCCATAATGCAAAACTCCAGAAAACAAAGGCCTGGTCGAATGGTCTAACTTAAACCAAAGAGGCTCAGCATTGCATTTCGTTTCCATCAAATTGTATTCCTGTTGGTTAGTACCATACTTATCTGCGAGTCAATCATGAGCTGTGTAGCCAGAGATCAAATCTTTCAAGCTTTGGAAGCATGCCTTTACATTACAAATCTTCCTCAAAATATGGACTATTCATTCCAGTACAACACAGAGGGAAAGAAATCTCTTCTTCCCTTCAACAAAAAAAGTGAAGAAATCGATCCATCAAGGGTTTCTATACCTGTTTCTGCGTCAAGGGTCTCAAATCCTCGTATTCTGTGCTGTACAAAGCTAAAATTCATAAATCCGCCATAGCCAGGTCTGACGAAGCTGTAGGTCTGGCGATGCTATATATTCAATCCGCCACATTCAAGTGAGGCAGAATCTTAAAACCTGAAATTTCCATCAAATCAGAAATTCCCTAAGTCCGACAGGAGCTCTAATCCGCCATAGCCAAGTCCGGTACAGTTAATGAACCCTAGAAGTAGTGCCCCAAGTAGGACTCCAGTTCCGGCAGCATGCCCTAAATGTTACCCGTTCTAATCTTGTTTCCCTTTTTTTAAAACACATTAATTAACACAATCTCCATCCTTGAATATCATAGCCACATAAAAAATCAAGGGTCCAGAAAGGGCGCACTCTAGAAACACTATTTAGTACACCTCATCAAATACAGCACCGAAATCATAGTAAAACCTTAGTAAAAATCGTACAAAAACATAAAAAAAAAAACCCTGTTATTATGCTACATATTCAAGAAATGGAGTAGAAGGTTTTCTATGGGTAGTAATGGGAGGTATTGTACAACATGGCATATAAAGAGGATGCTGGAGTGTGAAAATGGCATGGCCAGGGCACTTGCTAATTTGCTTCAATTTCATATAATTTGCACTTTAAATTGCCTTTAAAAGAATACAGTATTTGCAGGGGCAGCCCCGCAGCAGGGCCCAGTGTTGGGAATCACAGAGGTAGAGGTAGCGCAGGGCCTGCATCGTCTAGCCAATGGAAAAGCACCAGACCTCGACGGCATGCATGCGGAGTTACTCAAGTGGGCAGGACCATCCATGGCACCGGTACTAACTGCCATGTTCAACAAGGCATTGTGGGAAGGTTTTTCCCTGCAGTGGACCACTAGTAGAGTTGTCCCAATCTACAAGGCAGGAGATCCGCACTGCCCGACCAATTACTGGACCATCGTGATCAGCTCAGTATTTGGAAATGACAAAAAGCACTTGCTGTCCAAGTTTCAAAGCACAGTATATAAAGGACATAACTCAAAAAAAGAAAGCTCTATTTTTTAAGCATGAGCATTCGTTGAAGAGCTTAACGAGTGTTCTACAAAACAATTAGGTGGATGTTTCTCAAATTGATAGTCTAAATGGGTCAAATAAAGCAAAAACATAGAGACATAGAATGAATCTACACATGAAATTGAATAAATATCATTTGTAGATAATAGACAAACCTTGTATTCAATGGCTTGGAACGAATGTCAGGAAGCTAAAGGTCTATGCTGCAAGAAACAAATGCTTTAAAAAATACCATAACATAAATGAACTGACCGAAATGGAACATATACTAATTGAGATGGACTAGCTCCCTCCGATATAACAGGCAAAGATGAACGCTATTCTGCAGCTCAAAATGACTCAAAATGAATCAGAGCCAAATTAGGCTTCTCAATTTGCAAAGCTCCTTGGGCAAAAATAAAAGGAATAGAAGTACATTTAGGTGCTTACTAAATTGCGATGATTCGAGAGATGGGATAGAGAGAGAACGCAAAAAGAGAGAAGAAATTGCTTGCCAAATTTGGAAAAGCAATTATTGGCTCCCACAGACATAAAATGTGCCACCTAGACAGACCCTGGACAGAACTGGAGCTTGCACATGCTTGAAGCCGAATCTGAGCCAACTAAAAACATCCTTCAATCTACAAAATCAAACATTTGGCAATTTAGCGTAGAGCATCTTTGGTCTCTGAATCCGCACAAAGTAACAGACATAGCCCAGCAAAAAATCAAATGGACAACAATGTGATTTGTTTTTTTTTTTTTTTGAAGGAAAGATAAAATTTATATTCAGATAGGAAGAATTACATCAGAGAGATCCCATAAGGATCAGATAACCTTGAAGTACAAAGGATCCCTTATGGATCGAATGTAATACTTGAAGCTTTAGTACTCATATGTTTTCCTCAACGTCTTCTTCCAACTAACTAGTACTACAGGATCAGAATCAACATCTTCCTAGCTAGTAGAATACGACAGGAGACAAAACCGATTTTCCTCAAGCTACAAATATATCTTGAATGCTCTATACATAGTCTGCCCACCTAGTAACCAGATGATGTAAAGATGATATCTGAGATAAGCCATTCAGGCCCCCTAAAGTTTCAAGCCGAATAGTAGAAACATATAAATTTTCTTGAAATACTGAGAAAAGACAAGAAAAACCTGTGTATCTGTATAGCAGTAGCAAAATGGAATGGATCCAAAGCAGCCTGAATAAGCTCTCACTCATACAAATTATGTTAGAGCATGCCTGATCCAAAGCATATCGATGCTTTGTAAAGACATGAGGTTACGCATAGTAGTACCGTAATGAATCAAGCATCGAGATTGAAAGATTCGCCCGTGCATAGCATAAAGCATTCGAGCAAGAACCGAGTGCTTAATAGACAGGAGCTTCTTGGCATAGCAGTACCAAATCAATCAAGCATCAGCACTTGACAAATCCGCTCAAGCTTAGCAGAACCTGAGCAATAACCAAACCATCTCATCAAACTGCCACTGCCATGCTTCTTATCTGCATTTTCTTACCAATTATCAATGAATCCCTTCAAATTCACATAACTCCATTAACCGAAAAGAATCTTTACCACCATCTAAATGTAACATCCAGACCTTTCTGCTAGAAAGAAAGAGTGGAAAGAAAGGGAAATTCTCAAATGTAAAAAGATCCGAAAAAGAAAAGGATGGCACTGTAGAAATTCGAAATTGCCTCTCAAATGCTAGAATTTCCTGATCGCTCCACCATAGATCTGCTGTATGTTGCCTAAAAGAAGACAAAGATAACAAGAAATTTACCAGAGCAAACCTGGAAAATCAAACAAACCGCCCTGAGACTGCTTCGAAAACCTACTCGTTAGAGATCTCAGATCCAAAACAATCTCAGTTTTCCCCTCTAGCAGCAGAAAATGTAGAAGGAGTTCTTGTAATCAGCAGCAGTACCGGTGGAGAGAAGGGGGGCGGCCCCTGCCTCAAGCCACCGCCCTAGCCGCCAAGAATGGCGCCAAGAACGGCTTCCATTTCTTCTTGATATGAGTGTGACACAATACAATGTGATTTGTAGCAAAATGCTTATGTTGTAACTAAGGATCTACTAATTTGCATCCAAAGCATCTGCATAACATTGTGACATGCTAATGATTCACCCCCTTCTAATGATCAAGCAAATAGCATGAAGTCCTTGATTCCGTAGTACAAAATTCTCTGTCCATATGCGTACAATAAACAAACAGTTGTCGACATCTTAATCACCTTGTCCAGGTGGTTTTTAGCATTGTCCTTTTTGATGGGACCATTTATCTTCAATCCCTCTGGATTTGATTGGTTAAAGATAGTGGATGACTTTGATGATTTTATAAATTGGATCTTTTACCTAGGTGGCGTGTCCGTAAAGGGTGAGCAAAGCTGGGAACAGTAGTGGGAAGATGAACAGAGTTCTAGATCTCAGATTTCTCTTCTTTCAATATGGTATTGTCTATCGGCTTTCTATTGAAGTCGCATTTGATTAAAGTGGTTCTCATGCCATTTCCACTTTTTTTTGGCACTCGGTTAAATTGACCCAAAAGGACGTGTGAAACTTTTGAAACGCCTTTATTGTTTTAGAAGAGGCATTTTTTCTTGTGTGGAAAAAAAAAACTAAGGGAAATTACGTGGTCTAGTTTTCGCAGTTAGCGAGTCGGGAAGGTAAAAAGCATAGCTAAAACCAATGAAAATGCTTTCTTTTTGTAAACAATATGCTAATCTGCACTAAATTTGCATTCATAAACAATTTCATTACATTGTATTTTACAGTGGTCGAAGAGACCATGGTGGCCGTGTTGTGATAATGATTACATCTTTTTTGCTCACGAACCATCTAATAAGAACAAGGTGTGGAGCCCCCTTCGACCTGGTCCAAGCCATGAGAGGAACTTGAAGAGGATCAAAACCTGTACGAGGAGGTTCTTCATTGGCCACGATCTGGCCTATCCAAATAATTTCATCACCCTCGTCTCGTCTCCTTTCGACAATGAAGGGGTCTTTCTATTGCTCTTAAGCATGTAATCTAGTCGAGATAAGGACTACAACACACATAATCAAGTTAATCAAGAAAGCCAGCTCAGAGTGAAAAACGCAATTCTGAGGCTTTCTCGACTTGCAGGTCGAGAAAGACAGTTCAGAGTGAAAAACGCAGTTCTGAGGCCCTTCAAAGTGAAAAATGCAGGTTTAAGGGCCTTTCTCGACTCGTGAGTCGAAAAAGGCAGCTCAGAGTAAAAAATGGAATTTTGAAGGCCTTTAGTCGAGAAAGGTAGCTCAAAATGAAAAACACAGGCCTGAGGTCGCTTAGGGTGAAAAATGACAGCTTTGAGGTCTAAAAAATGCAGATTCGAGAAGATAAAAAATGGATAACTTTCAAACGTCATATCGTATTACTATACCTTTGATCAAACATGCAACAAGTGTGGCGAGCCTACTTGTATACAGACATAGTTTCTAGCTCCGAATACCATGGAGTGCAAATCATGACTAATTGCACCATATCCTATATATTTGCTATGTATTTAATAATGCACACCATAGCTATGTATTTTCTATGCATACGTATACGAAAAAAATAGTTTGCAGATTTCCACCGACGTTATCCAGATAAGCCGAGTCCTAGGACTCCAGCTCCAGCGCCGAAGACTCATCGCTGTCGAAGGAGGAGGATGGTGTGACGACCATACAAGTATTATACTTGTACGTACAAAGATGGTTGACACATGAACGCAAAAAGATAATTGCACGAGGAAGGGCTTGAACTCGCAACCTCTTAGTTGCAAAACACACGCCTTTGGCAAGTGAGCTACAAATATTCTTTGAAGAATATTACATCTTTATCATATTTGGAGCTGGTTCTAGAAGGTTTTAACATTCCAAAACAAACATGCATGCGCGACATTTGACACCATCTAACCCTTCAGAGTGGCACAATCCTGACCGTTGGTTTAACTATGCATAAAGGAGCCACATTCTTGTCGAACCATTCCGATTCAATGTCAATCTTGGGCCCTCTAGCTCAAGTTCTTGTATTCTGTATCTATCAAGTATTTCCAGCATTCTAGCACATTTTTTTTTACGTTTTTCTTGCATATTCCTTTTTTTTTTGGAAGGAATGAAGAAATCTTATTCAAAAGTTTGGAAGAATTTATACATAAGTAATCCCTTAAGGATTAGATAAAAATTCAACACCATTGCATCTTCCTTAGAAAGTCTACTATAGGAGAAACTCAACATCTTCATCTTTCCAATTCCAATGCAAGAAATAAAAATCCTTGTTGATAAGATAGAATGAAGCACACAGTGTCCATTACAACAGCTGAAGGAGAGAAAGAAGAATAACTAAATCTTGAAGTCTGCCATGCTGATTCACATCCTTCAAAAGCAAACCTTGTAGCACAATCCTCATCGATACTGTCAGATATTAAGGCATATCAGTGCCATTGCAAAAATAGCCATTCTTAGACGTATGAGTGCCTGAGTGATCTTGGGCATAACAGTACCCAAGACAAAAAAAAAAGAAGCTAAAGCATAAAAGTACTTGACATATTGGCATATATGTACCCCATTTTAGGCATAGCAACACCTGAATAGTCTTAGATATAATATCAAGACCAAAACGAACTCAAGTATAGCAGTACTTGAGTTAAATATGGGCATATTTTTACTTGACATCATGCTTTTTAATGATGCAAAAAAGGCTATAGAAGTTTGTTCATCATCAAAACAGAAACAAACTTTCCCATTAATTATTCTAAATCAAACAACTTATCTTTCTTGCTAGTAAAAAAGAATGGAGCACCTAGCAAGCATAAACCATCTTGCTTCCAAATCAAAATATAAAATAATCCCTGCTGACAGAAAAATATCATGGCTTTTCTACATAATCTGAACCTTTATTTACAGCTTTTTTTCTTCGCCTTATAGGCCAGTATCCCATACTCTGACATACCTTTTCAGTGTGACGAAATCCAATAAAGAATTCATAGGAATTCACCAAAGAATGGTGAAGCAACAAAGAAAGAGGCCACTCTAGTGGAATACCTACTGTAAACAGAAGAAAAAGATCATGGACGCTTAAGAAAAATTGAGATACTAATTGCAGCAAATTTGAAGCTTTGATTATGGATAACAAGATGAAATTGTTGCACTAGCATCAGAAAAAACGTAAAAACTGCATGTGCATCCAGGTGGCACGTATCCTCTAGTACATCCATGGAACCATTGTGATTCTGGAGGGGATTCATCCCTTTCCTGCCTCATCGGACCGGGGAGATGTAACCTGGAGTAGTTTCATGGGTAACTCCATGACATTGCATCTTCGGACGGCTACAACCACGCTATAGCATGATTCAGCCTATCTGCAAAGTGTGCACAAGAGGGACGGATGGAGTGGACTATCCTAGCCATTGTTCTATGCCAGCCAATGCCATGTTATATTTCTGTCTGCTGTTATTCGGAGGCTTTGACCGTCAGTCGATCCCACAGAGTCTGAGCCCGGGGTAGAGCCTCATTTATGGTGGTATATTTATGGATGGACCACACTTCATGGTGGTATATTATTTTGTGTATGGTTGCTAGGCGCTAACATGTATGTACGCATCCGCTGTATAGGATTCCCATCGAAGGCGTGGGACGAATGACACCTCCGTAGCCTTCACCCAGACCCTTGGCCATCCCAAGTGGTCCGAGTTAGACGGAGGGCCTTTCCATGGTGATGTAGTCACCGTGGAAGGGAATTTTCCGTATTTGTACGATGGGAGCATCGTATAGATTCTGGGAGCGTCACAAAAATTACAGGTAGCTACACATAAGAACATATGTTCTTGCATCAAGATATATGTGCACATTTTTTAAAGGGCTTATTTGCATCTTCACTCTATATTTCTCCTAACATTGTTTGTTTGTACAAGGACCCAAATTTGGAACATGGTATAATTTTTATAGTAAAATCTTCCTATGGAAAGGTTTTTCTAAATGCTTGCTTGTTTCAACGTGTCCTAAAATATATCCCTTACTATAGAAGCATTGGGGAGAAAGGAAAAAATTTCTTATTTCATTTCATTATGCTCGCGATAAAACGGGTTGGACAAAAGCAAAGGTTTTAATTAAAATAGACAATTACTGTATTCTTTTAATGGCAATTTAAAGTGCAAATTGTATGAAAAGGTTTGGAAAACATTTAATGCTTTTCTATCGAACCAAATTAGCAAACCATGCCATTTTCACACACCATCTCTTTATATGCCATGTTATACAATACCTCCCATCACTACCTATAGAAAACCTTCTACTCCCTTTCTAGAAAATGACATTGATTTATTAGGAGCACGAATTTCTCAACATTAATTGGACCATTTGGTATACGAGATGTACAACAAAACACCACTTATTCATCTTATGACACATGCATGAATAAACAATTCAAACAGATGCGAACTTTCTATTTCATGATTTGAGTAAATAAAATACAAATTAATTTGAACCTATACTCAATAGTTTGGAAGGCAAACATATTTTAGAGTAGGTGGGGACGGTGGGGGGTGTACTGGAGGTGGATATGTTGGAATTGGTGGAGAATGTCTTGGAGGTGGGAAAGGAGGCGTATGCATAGAAGGTGGGGGAGGGGGAGGGGGTGGTGAATGTTTAGGAGGTGGGGGATGTGAGGATGGTGGCGACATTGTTCTATATCCACAACCTGTAGTGAAATCTTTGCCTCTAACCTTTGTAACGACTTTCACGTACTCATTGAAGCAACTATGGTCGCAAGTGCTACTAGGTGGTATACATTGGCAGAAATCGTGTCCGCTTTGAAACGTGTTGATTGCCTTCTTACATGCGCCTGAAAGCGCATCACTCCCTGCAAGCTAATGAGAACATTGAATGGTAAAATCACGACATTGTGATGCTTGAGAAGCGGCCATACTTGGAACAGCCAGGGCGAGCAAGACAAGCACCCACATTGTTGAGTCTCGAACCATGGCTTGTGAATGTGAAGTAATGGGGAAGCGGGAGCATATTATATAGGTTGGAAGAAAAGATCCAGTTATACATAGTACAGCAGTGCCTTATTTAGGAAGGCCAAACCGCAATGCAAGTATTTCGGCATCTCCTCCAATTCAGGATATCTGCCACATCAAACTCTAACAACTGATACTTGATTAAAACCCTAACACAAGACAGGTGGCAGCCATATGACAGAAGTCATTCTTGTTCACATATAACTCCAACACTCCCCCTCAAGATCGACTCTGTCATAATTGCTTACAACAGTACATGAACATAAATCAAACTGCTCTCTTGACAGTAACAAAAAGGATGAGACAAAGCAGAAAAAGAATGTTTTCCATGACGATGCCACTACTACATCAAATTTGCACTTCCCTCACGCTGGCCATTCCCATTTCTTCAATACATTCCATATGCCTCCTTTTTGGCAAAGGTTTCGTGAGCACATCAGCAGTCATGAGATGTGTTCTAAGGTGCTTGATGACAATTTTATTCAATATGCTTGGCCTTTGTAAAGTTGCTGGGGTTCTTTACAAGGTTAACTGCTGCTCGATTGTCATTGTAAATCACTGTAGGCTTTCTTTGATCCACTCCCAGATCTTTCAGCAACCTCCTGAGCCATATAGCCTCTTTGGCTGCTGCACATATAGCCATGTACTCAGATTCACATGTGCTGACAGTCGTTGCCTTTTGCTTTTTGCTTGACCAGCTGATCACTCCCCCTGTCAACTTAAAGCAAAAGCCTATTCGAGACTTCCGTAAAGATGTGTCCCCTGCATAGTCGGCATCTACAAAACCTTGTAGCACAGGAAACTGACCAGCTGTTCCATGATAAGTGAGCCCATAATGGGGAGTGCCTTTAAGGTATCGCAAGATGCATTTGACTGCCTGCCAGTGTGGTGCCTGCCAGTGTGGAGCAGCTGGCTTTTCCATAAATTGAGAGACAGTGATTACACTTTCTGATATATCCGGGCGACTGCAGACCATAAGGTGCATGAGTGATCCAACAACACTTCGATAAGAGAGAGGTATCTTATGATCGAAAGGCATACATGGGTCTGAACTTGTGTCAGAAGCAAATTGGGTAGAAACAGCAGGTGTACTTACCTCTTTGCAAGCGTGCATTTGGCATTTGTGAAGAAGAGATTCAACTCCTTTTGCTTGGTGGACTGTCACAGTTCGATCAGTGAGGTTTCGAAGAATCTGCATCCCAAGGAAATATTTCAAGGCTCCAAGGTCCGTCATTTGGAACCTGCTGTTCAAAGCCTGCTTAGTTTGTGCCATTAAAGCAGAAGAGTTAGATGCCAAAATGAGGTCATCAACATACAAGACAACCAGAATGCATCTGTTTCCAGCATGCTTCACATAAACATTCCAATCAGCCTCACTTCTAGAGAACTCTTGGGCAGTGAAGAAAGAGTGAATGGTTTTATACCAAAGGCGAGGGGATTGTCTGAGCCCATAAATAGCCTTGCGTAACTTGCATACTTTATTTTCTTGCCCACGAGGTGCATATCCAGGTGGCTGCTTAATGTACACTTCCTCATCTATCTTACCATGGAGGAATGCGGACTTGACATCCATCTGTTGGAGGTCAAAGTCATATGCTGCTGCTATGGCCAGAACTGCTCTCACAGATGTTAAGCGTGCCACTGGTGCAAATGTTTCTTGATAGTCCACCCCTGCCCGTTGGGAACACCCTCGAGCTACGAGCCGTGCTTTGTACCTGTCAATATTGCCATTCTCATCATATTTCACTTTGTACAGCCACTTGGTGGTAATCGCCTTTTTGTTTGGTGGCAGATCGACAAGCTCCCAGGTTTCATTGTGCAGCAGGGAGTTAAACTCCTCATCCATTGCTTGTTTCCAAAACTTGCTTTCTGGACTGTGCATAGCTGATTGATACGTGGGTGGTTCCTCAATGGAAGCATTACAATGCATGGCAATGAAAGCTGATCCGCGTGCTCTCCTGCTGCTCATGTACTCCACCATCTTTTCAGTAGGTTTCGAGGTCCTTGAGGATCTGCGAAGCACCGGCTCTTCACAATCATTATCACTGCATACTCCTTCTGACTCAGGCTCGGAAGGGAGATCATCTTCCTCAAGGGGAATATCTCTTGGTGATTCCTCTACCTCTGATTCGGAGTCACTTGAAGTTTCATGTTCTTGTTCTGTGGCTGTGATAAGAGGATCATACTTCAGGGGTTTCTGATTCTTACCAATGCTGAAGTCTAGCTCATTGAAGGATACACTCCGTCTCACAATCATTTTCTTGGTTGCAGGTACATATAGTTTGTATCCTTTCACATGTTCCCCATAGCCGACAAACATACAAGGTGTTGCCCTATTCCCAAACTTGCCGGACTTCCGTTCTGCTTTAGATAGATGCACATATGCTGTGCACCCAAATATTTTCATGCCCGAGACATCCGGCTTCCTTTTGGTCCATGCTTCCTCTGGCACAGTTTGTGGCACAGCCTTGGTGGGTACTCTGTTAATGATGTACACAGCAGTATGCACTGCTTCAGCCCAAAATTTAGGTTCTATGCCCTTAGAAAGGATCATAGACCTAGCACATTCCAGCACAGTCCGGTTTTTCCTCTCCACAACGCCATTCTGTTGATGCTCATGAGCCACTGAGGTCTCGTGGATAATACCGAGCTTCTTTAAGAATTCATCAAATTCACCACTGTTAAATTCTCCTCCCTAATCACTTCGGATAGTCTTCACCTTTTTTTCTATGAAGTTCTCTGCCATGGCTTTCCATTGCTTAAACTTCTCGAACACTTCTGACTTATGAGCTAAGAAATAAACCCAATTTTTCCGAGTATAATCATCTATGATCAATAGAAAGTACCTGGATCCACCTAGAGATTTTATCCAAGCAGCTCCCCATACATCCATGTGGACCAGTTCCAGTGGCTGACTTGCCCTTGCTCCCTTCTGATTGTGATATGATCTCCTGCTCAGCTTGGCCAGCGCACATCCTTCGCATATTCCTGGGGGAGCTTTGACTTTGGGTAGCCCTTTCACAAAATTCTGGACCTGCATCCTTTTGAGGAACTGGAAGTTGGCATGACCAAGGCGTTCATGCCAAGTTTGACTGGGATCTGTGCTGCTGGTGTTTAGAGCTGTAGATGGTTCTCTGCACCAGCTGATTCTATAAAGACTTCCCATTCTTTCTCCTTGTGCCACCATGACACATTTTTTATTTCGAATTATACACCTTCCTCCTCCAAATGTGATGTATAATTGAGCATCATCCATTTTTGAAATTGAGAGCAGATTGGCTTCCAAGTCTGGCACATACAACGTATTTTTCAGCAGGACCTTCCCTGTGGCTAGTTTTAACATCACAGTTCCCGTGCCTTTTACACTTAAAAGGCCTTTGCCTATTTTTACTTTCCATTGTCCTGTTTCTTCTTTAAACTCCTGGAATAATTCCTGTTTTGGCGTCATGTGATCACTGGCCCCAGAGTCCAGGAGCCATATCCCTTGGGCAGTTTCTGCCATGAGAGCCACTGCCTCAATTCCACATGAATTATTCCATGCATCATCTTCTTTTGGCTGACCGAGAATGGTCTTTATAGCATCTGCAATTTTCGCAAACATGCTGATGATACTGCTGACTATCCAAAGGGTTATCATCATGATATTGCTTTGGTTTCTCTCCAGCTTACACGTTACGAATGCCCCTGCTACAGACACAAGCGAATCACTGCTGGAGCTTCGATCAGAGTTATCAGTCTCACTTGCCTTGGAAGCTTTATGAGCATGGCCTCTTTTCTTCTTCATTTCATCTTTGTCAGCAACCACCTGTTTCTTCTTTCTTTTAGCATCATTTCTCTTGTTGGGTTCAGGGCAGTCCCTTGCAATATGCCCATGTTTGTTGCAATTGTAGCATTTACGGGTCTCAACATTCTCTTGTCTTCCAACAAGTGCGTGCCCTTCAACTTGTCCTCCTCGCTTGGCTCCTGCCTGATTGATCTCCTCCATTAAGATCTGCTGGCATGCCCATTCCAACTCCACATGTTCAACAGATCCGATCAAATTCTTTACGTTATTGAAGGTTGCCGGCAATCCCAGGAGTAGCACCAACAATCAGGTCATCTTCAAGCCCCTTTTCCATTCCTTTGAGTTGGAGTGCAGCTGCCTTGATTCTGGAAATGTATTCTTCTGCTGATTGGCAGCCCTTTAGCTTTGTGGTAAAAATCACAGAGTACAAGTTAGCTTGCTGGGAAAAGTGTCTCTTCTTGTAAATCCTAGAGAGCTGTTCCCAAGCATCTTGGGCACTTTCAGCCGCCTCCACTTGTGCAATCATGGTATCATCCAGATACCGCATCATCCGATTCCTTGCCTCCCAGTCACGTTGCATCCATTTGAGGAAGGCTTGTCTGTCTTCTACAGATGTACCAGACTCCTGTTTGCCTTCTCCCTTAACAACCTGAGCTGCTGTGAGTCCTGAGGGCTTGCTGAGCACTGGCCTTGGCTCATCACCGGATACTACATGCCATAGTCCCTTCTCAGAAAGCTTTCCACGTACCTTGATAAACCAGTAAAAGGCATTATCATGGGAAAGTTTCTGTATTTTTTCCATTTCGTTCTTGTGCAGCGCAGCTCCTTACCCGAATGGATCTGCCCGCTCTGATACCATAATAGTACACAACGAAATAGAGACTCTAAAAGCATAATCTTAGATTGAAGAAAAGATCCAGTTATACATAGTACATCGGTGCCTTATTTAGGAAGGCCAAACCGCAATGCAAGTATTTCGGCATCTCCTCCAATTCAGGATATCTGCCACATCAAACTCTAACAACTGATACTTGATTAAAACCCTAACACAAGACAGGTGGCAGCCATATGACAGAAGTCATTCTTGTTCACATATAACTCCAACAAGGTCCCCCTTTGGCACGATATTTTCCAAGGATCCGGGAAAAGGCTATCGACCTCTGCTTCAGAATGGAAGGCGCCCGCTTTGAATGATCCAGAAATGAAAAGGCTATCGACGCCTCCGCTTCATTCTTGTTTCTTACTCTGCTTCACGACTTCTAACAAAACCAGTGGATTTACAGGTAATTACTGCCTTCACCAAGGATCCGAGCCCTGTAAAACTGAACTTAGCAAGTCGTGTAAGGTAAGCATTTGAGATACATAACATCACAATCAAGCAGCGCCTTTTGTGGTCTCCGTGAACATAAAAATTCTTTAGGGAAAACTACCAAAATACCCCTATGAGTTTGTGTAATTACCAAAATGCCCTTATGAGTTTCAAAATTACCAAAATACCCTTGTGTATAGTAGGTGTGTAGGGGCATTTTGGTAATTTTAAAACTCATAAGGGCATTTTGGTAATTACACAAACTCATAGGGGTAGTTTGGTAGTTTTCCCAATTCCTTTATATATCTATCTTTTCAGAATTATTTTTTGAAAGAAAAGTAACATTAGTCAGAACAAACAATGCTGATACATATAAAATTTTCTTATCTAATACTTGTTTCTACCTCTGGTTTAGGAAGGCTTCAGTCCTCAATCTTGCTCCTGCACGCTCTTAACAAGTTGCTTCAGGTTTGGCGTTTGATTCTACATATTTTGTTGAACATTTTTCCCTTAATAGCTTCCTTGTAAGAATAAGTTTAGGCGCAACGAGCTTACCCAAAATGCAAAGGAACCCTTGGAAAAAGAATTGGGTTTCTTTTAAAGCCACGTTATAACATTATGGATGTCAACGTGTTATTTGCAGCTTTGGCAAGGAGGGAGAAGGAAGTATTATGGTGGGGACAGGCTCAAATCTAGAGTTTTCTGTCTATGCAGACTCTGGTAAACTTGAACTTAGGGGAGGTATTTCTTTGTTGTTGATAAAATAATGCACAAGAGATCAACAAAGAGTTGCCATGATGTTACACGTGACAGGCTGATGCCAAACATGGGATTTATACTGTTTTATATGGCATGATTACTATGTAAAATTACTGGACTGGCTTTTAGGCAGATATATGGGAAGTCAGGCATATTTAAGGAGTTCATGGGATGTCGTACTTCAAGAAAAGAATCTTAATGGTCAGACCAGAAACAAGGCATTCGTGAGATTTGCTACATATGTGCTAGATTGGCGGAAATGCTTTTATGTTCTTCTAATTATCTCCTCTGCCCTCTCATGCCATTTCTTTTTATTTGATTAGGAATGATCAAATTACAGTTAGAAGATTGTATTCTCATTTGTTTATGCTTTCGAGTTATGACGCTCAAGTGGGAAGTACATGTTTACAGCAGGAACCTATCCAAGTGCAGTATGAGATGAAGCATTCTTGAATTTGAAGAGACCAAAGGTAGTATGGCTTCATATTCTCTTAGTGTAGGGCAAGAGGAGCATGTAAATTCTTCCATCTGTTCTAATGGCTTAAGGCAACTACAGTGTGCTTGCATCCAATGGTTTTGCAGCTCTATTAGATAAAGTACTTCCCCTCTTGTATAGACAAAGGAAAGTGAAGAAAGAGGAGTTATATCGACATATCAAGTTCAGAAATTTCTAAGATATATACATCCATGACCCTAAGTCTGCGTGCTTAACAAATATCTTGGTGCTTAAAATTGATATCAATTTCACAAAAGATAGGCTGGATTTTTTTCTTTATGACTGGATTTGTTGTTATTGTTGTGGAATACTCCTGCGATCTTATGTTTGTTGAATCTTAAAATGGCATGATGTATTGGCATGGAATAAATGTGATTGTGATTCTAATTGATTGGGTCTATGTTCTCACTGCACAAATACATGACCTTATCAGTATAATTTATACACGATATAAACTGTAATTGCATTTAAACCAAAGTAATAGTTAAAAGATACATTGTTATGCTGCATTTGTTTCATTTTGGTGTGAAGAACATGCTGCTAATGTCTTGCATGATAAATATATGATCTTCAAGGAGATGCTTAATGCCTTGCACAATCCCATTAGATAGCTGACGACTTCAATTTCAAAGGCTTCAAACCAGTACATGATATCCAAAAAGAGGTGATTGCTATCAAGCCAGAGACAAAAATACTATCGTGCACAAGGTTTGCCTTTACCGTGACGATCCTTACTTCAATAAATAAATATACGAACATTGCCAATTATGAAATGCCCTTACCTTTTGCTAAAACTAGCTTTTTCGTAACATAATTTGAATGTCATGTCATTGGAAAATCTCTCTCTAATCTATAAACTTTGTGAAGGGCATTTAAGTTCTAATTGCTTCAAGGGGAACCTAGAGAATATCTATATGATAGATATCTTAAGTATTTCTAGGCTTACAAGATTATGGGAGAAAAGATTTTTTTTTTTAAAGGCATACCTTTATAAAAAAAAAAACCCCTATCGATATGCTAAGTACTATTTTATATTGTAGAGCTCGGCCCAATGCTATTGAGCCAAGCAATCCTTTTAATTGGCCGATGGTGCAAAATCGTTGGACTGGTCAGATATAAATTAAGATGGATAGATTAAAAGACTTACTCAGCTTGAAGATGTCGTTTGAATCGGATTCACAGGACTCCAGTCTGTGTTCAAAGGTTGGTCAGCGCAGCTATAGTAAATGGATCAATCCCATTGCTACAGTAGATCTGCTACAATGTTTGTTCGATAGTTAAACTATTATTTTGATGGTTCTAATATTACGTCGAATGATATATATTAAAAGTTCTAGTTGAAATTTTGAACTAAGGGAATACGAAACCGAGCAGCAAATCCCCTTGTTGAATTCTGAGTAACAATGAATATCTGTAATTGTTCAAGTTTTGATCATTGCTCTGTTTGAGGTTAATGAATATCACACTAAATATTTACAAAATTGAAAAACTTTACTTACTAAATTATTGACAAGAACAAAGGCGTAAGACACAATGCACAGACAAGAATAAAACCTTAGTGGATAGGCCGACCCAACTAGGCAGAAGCATCCGTCTATGCATAAGAAGAACACCGTAAATACGTCTGCCAAATTATCTCTTTTTTATCATCAGCTAGAGATGAACAACGATAAGCTTTAGTGATCTTCTACTGAGCACAATGAAGCAGCAGCTGATCAGAGATGTGTGCACCTTGGAAAATACACAAACGTCGCCTCTGCCAGATAGACCACAAAATCCAACTAGAAGCAAGATGGAATGCCTGCTTACGCAAGTTCGGCCAAACAGGGGGATAAAGTGCAAGTAGGATCTCTTGGCTAGTGAGAGACACACTGAAAAGAGTGAACAACCACGCCCAAGCAAGCCGTAAATGACCGCACAAGAAGAAGCAGTGTTCAATAGTTTTAACACGTTGTCCACAGAGAGGGCAACGATCTGAGACTCTAGGATTCATTTTGTGAACCAAGACATTCACTCGAACACATCTATGGAGAATTTGCCATCGCAACACTGACACTTTAGGGTTATCCCATGTCCACATCCAAACACTTTTCCACTGTGGTTGAGGAACCTGAAGATGCCAGTGCTGGGATGGGGGGAGAGGCTCACAATCCAAAAGCAGCCTGTACGTGGAAGAAACAAACTTTTCTGGCTTAACACGTGCATCACATATCCAAATAGGCACATCAACCTGTGATTGCTGCACAATGATGGCAAAAAATCAGCCACCCAGCCCAGATTTGCCGATCCCATCTGTATAACAGAAATCTCGTCTGAAGAGCCTCCCATGACAACAGATGACCAGAATTATACCAAGATGTAATCGTTAAAACCCCAGCTAGCCGCCAACGCCACTGGGTCTTTGGGTGTACAAGTGCACATAAAGGCTGCTGATCATGCGTATCTTGCAAGGGAAGCCACCAGCATGACATTGATAATGAAGCACAAGCTTGGGGATTACCATGGAACAAAGATCTAACCGCATCCCAGGAAGCAAGCAGCGCTTTAAGGAATGGGGAAGCATTTGGATATGGATGCAGAGGGTACAACAAGGTCCATGGGAGACTAGGCTTGATAGATGTCTTGTGAAAGCGGATTACTAAATTATTAATTATTTTACATTGGTATTTGAGTAGGCTACTTTGTCAAGATGGCAAGTCAATTTGATGAAGGGCTTTTAGCTACAATTGAGGTGTTCAAGGGGGATTCTGGATTCCAAGTTTGGAAAGAAAAGATGAAACATGTTCTACAGGTTGAAGATCTGTGGTGCTTGATTGAAAGAAAGGAGATTCAAGAACTATTGAAGCTATTAGAGGAACCATAGGAAGCACAAGTGTTGCTGATGCTGTGGAGTTAGGATCTTCCTCAAAAGGAACAACTCCTGTAAGAAAACAAACAAGGATACTTTTGACATCTGGAAATAAGATAGTGGAAGAGCATGCCAAGGTGATGGAAGCACAAGGCATAATAATGAGTAAAGTAAGTTCCATCATAGTTTTGAAACTAAGGGGTATGCACCCTAAGTTAATATGGGAGTATATGCTTACTAATTTGGAGGAGAAATCCTCTTCTCAAATTGATGTACTAGAGAAATGAGCTGAGGAGGTTATAGTTCAAAAACTGAACTCAAATAAGGCAAAGTACTTGTTGAAGAGGATGCAATTCATATATACTATGCAAGGGGAAAGAGAGGCAATAAAAATAAGTGGGAAACACACAAGGAGGTAATCTTGGACCCTGCTACAGTTGCAATCAATATGGTAATTGGAAAATAAATTGCCTTAGTTTAACCAAAGAGATAAGTTGTTATAACTGTGGAGGTAGAGGCCACTATGCATCCACCTGCTCCACACCCAAAGAAGGATCAAATTCAAGGGGAAGAGGCAGAGAGAAAGGAGAGCAATTGGAAATAGAGGCAGCAGCAAAGGAAGAGGTAAGGATGTAAACGTTGAAGCAAATGTGGCAGAGGAGGTATCTTTGGAGGAAGAAGAGATAAATGAAGATGCTGAGGTAAGAAAATCTGAAGCCCTAACAGTTTGAAATAAAGAAATTAATGATGATCTTCTTATTTTAGATAGTGGATTCTAAAAAATCCATAACATGTTCAAGTTCTATGCTAAAGAATAACAAGAAGTGGACACATTCAAGTTGGGATGGAAACTTACAAAAGATCGAGGATGGAGTGCTCGAACTATTTGATTTAAATGGAAATGTTTGTAAATAACAAGATTGCGTATTCAACGGGAGCACATCCTGCAATGTGAAATCCGGAATGTCCCTCTTCCCAAACATGCCAAGCAGCATGTCAAGATCCTCAGGGGTGTAATTTGTGAAATCCAGTAGCAACAAAACATGATCTTGCCTTTTCTGCTGCCACTTATGGAAAAGATTCTCAAAGTATGGCTTCAGATTATTAAACCTCCACAATTCCTTGTTCTTGAGCACCTTCTTAATTGCTTTTGCATGTACCATTTCTCTCCTCAATTGTTTGAAAGTGCTTTCCTGTTCAGGTTTAGATAGTTGGGAGAACTCCTCATCTTCATATTCAGCTACCCCCATCATTCTATCTCCACTTCCAGTGCTATTGAGTCTCCTCATTTCTCCTGTGTAGAACATCATCACACACATTTAAATTAGTAAGATAAAAATCAAAAGTACCATGGAACCTGTTACGATTAGCTAGTCTCCAAAGATCTACTGCAAAAACAATCGTCAAGAAACAAGTCAAGTAAGCCCAACTCCACCCTTCCGGTTAAGCTCACCACCCAACCGGGTTGTCCTTGAGCAAGAGACTTCCAAAGAAAGGAAATAACGCAAGTTAGCCACTTCAAATCCTTTGTAGCAAAAACACAAATTTGAGGAATAGGCTAGGCTTATGATTTGGCTTGGATCTTCAATTGGGATAGAAACAAGCTTCCCCCCACATACGTTTACTAGTTGCCCCTTTTGTAACATTCACTTCCTTTATAAAAAGGTAAAGGTATCCCTTAATAAGCCTTACTTAAATGACGTCCTTATATTTAGCCCAATAAATCCCACATTGGAACGAGGCCCACAATGCTACCTGCGTACCCACTTGCCCATGAAAAGGCGCAGACTCATTGCCTCCATTCGCACAGGGGCACATCATCTTTGAATTGAGACGGGCAGATGGATAGGTGAGCCACGCCAGGACAGGCTCTGTCAATGCTGCCAAATGGGAGTCATTGAGGATGAATCTCATACCCTTCAAAGTTGCCCAGCATATGATCAAATTCGGATGCGCTATGCTGAGTTGGTCAGACCTGGCCAGCCGTTACATGTGACATTGAGCACAGTATCCGTACGGGTGCTGGGACCATACCTTCAGGAGGTTATGGACATGTGAGATCAGCTATGTCCTCGAGCACACACTTGACATGTATATATACATTGATGTATACTTGTACAGTTTGACAGCATTCCACGGTTTTCCCCTCGAAAACCCTTCGGGGCGGGGTTTTTTTTAACCCGGACAGTAATAAGTTTGCTGCGCTCCTTATGGGTCCCATAGGCCGATTGGCCTCAGTGGACGATAAAAAATCATTCTCATTCTCATTCTGTCCCAAACGCACGCTGTCCGACATAAAACCATGATTTCGTGTCCCCCTGTCCACAATTCCTGTCCCCCTGTCCACAATCTGTCCTCTAATTTGCCTATGTTGGGCCTGTTCCCCATCTCTACACATCTTACCACCTTCTAGTTCAAGAAGCGCTCACCCATAGCGCCAAGAAAGACCAGTCCAAAGATGTTTCAGAAATTTTAATTTTAAAATATACCACCACTATTTGAGTCTTTACTTGATTCTTAATGTCTTGTGAGAATTTCATGACCATTGGATTCACTTTTATATTGGTATGATTGTTCAAACTTTGGAGAATTTGGCGGTTTTTACAATACTCTAGAACTGCTTTCTTCAGTTTTCTATCATAAAAGTGTCTAAACCTTGCTAAATATGAAAGTAATTGATATATTTATGATAAAACATATTGATTTATATATTTTCATGTTTGGCCGCTATCATTTGATATCAATTGAAGTCGCCAAACCCTATTTTGCTTAAAAATGTTGCATGAGGTTCAAGAATTATTTCTCTTATTATTACAAATTTTGACTTAATTTTTGTGACAATGAGTCCTTAACAAGACAAGTTATAGTCCAAGGAATTTTTTAGATATGTTATATTAGTATCGTTATTAACTAAAGAAAATTCAGAATAAAAATATATAGTTTAAAGTGCTCCAATAAACCCCATCTTTAAGTCTTATAAGGATAGTAAATGATGCATTCTAATTAACTCTATATAGGAATTTACTTTATCAACATAAATATAGTGTAACTAGGGTATAACCATGCATTATCTAGATCTAAACAAGATCTAATATGATAGGATGAACACAAAGAAAGGTTCCAAAGTGTGTTGATTATACCTTATAGGTCTAAAACTCAATAATGATATAGGAAGTGATGGTTATTGATGAGTACAATATCACGAAGTTTAGCCATGACTATAAATAAATAGATCAAAAGACTTTCGGTGCCTTTTTTGGCTCCCGAAATCGGGGTCTCGCACGGACCAAAATCGCTTAAGCGAATTTGGGAAAATCGCTTAAGCGAATTTCAAATTTGCGAAAATCGCTTAAGCGATTTTCAAAAAGGGGAAAGGGAAAGCGATTTTCGCTTTCCGTCGCCGGAAAATGCGATCACCTGGCCAGGTGATTTTTTTTTTTTAAAAAAAAAAAAGCGAAAATCGCTTTCGCCTGTCAGCGTCTGTCAGCGCTGACAAAAATAAATAAATAAATAAAAATCGCTTAAGCGATTTTCGCCTGTCAGCATCTGTCAGCGCCGACACGGCGGAAAGGAAAAAAAAATCAAAATCGCTTAAGCGATTTTCGCCTTTCCGCGTCTGTCACCATTGTGAAAGCGAATTTCCATTCTCTATAAAAGAAAGCCTGCGGGTCTACCATATGCGTCAAAGGAGCGCCTAAGCGATCGGCCTTCCTAGTTTCTGAGTTTTGCCCGGCATAGTGCAGCTTGTTTGATAGGGTTTGTTAGAATATCGGATTCAGATTATGAGGATGAGGGCTCTATGAGCGAGCTTTCAGATGATGGCAATAGCGACTACTGGCAGGATTCATCTGACCAATCAGATGCCGATAGCTCTACATCGTCCATTGCCACAAGTGCTAGTCGTGGCCCCGGTGGTTCCAATGTCGTGCAGGAGGTGGTTCAGATGTATCCCGATTGGTGCAACTGGCTTAGGCAGGAACGGGCCCGAGGAGTTCGTGTCCATGGGTATGTGTTCTTGAAAGAGACATATGATCTTATGATTGCTTCCGTCAACGAGGGTAGGCCTCCGTATCCTTGCGACATCAGGATCGCAGACCCAGATTTTCCTCCCCTTCCACAGAGACCAGACAAGCATGTTGTTTCCGAGTGGCATAGATATGAGGGACGGTGGGAGCAATACCGTGAGGGGCTATACGTGGGCGTCGTCGGTCATGTTTCCTATTTGCATAAGGTGGGGTCGCATCCACATAAGTGTGTGCCTTGGGTGGAGGATTGGAACAATGTAGTGGCGCAGTGCCACATTGCCAATGGCCAGCACTTGTCGAAGACGCAGACCCTGGCAGAAATAAGATCACGGTGGGAGACAGGCATAGCGAGGCATGGGATCCCGCTGGAATACCTGACCCAGTGCCTGCGGGTTTGCAAGGTTCGCATGTACATGAAGGATAGTGACTTCCCTCAACATGAGACTAGCACTGTCAGCCAGATTGACATCAGAGTGGGAGAGGTGCAGGTGCGAGACCGCGTCCGTCTTGTGCACATCCACACGCGCATCAGGGCCGGGGGTGGCGGTCGGCAGATGAGGGTGGACGATTTTGCCTGCCACCGGTGGAGGAACCCCAGGCGCAGGCCCACAACTTCTGGCAGGCAGGTGCGGAGGAGTCACAGACGTGGCTGCACATATAGGCTTCGCACAGTACGGCCGAATGGTCATGCGGAGGACAATGCGCGGACCTGGATATTTGCGCGGCCTGTGCATTCTGGGCACGATCCTTTCGAAGCGCCAGAGGTATGGTCTCTACCAGTTCACCCTAATCTGATAGAAAGAGCTGTGCAGTTAATGAGAAACGTGAACAGCACAAAGGCTGTGTGGGACATGGCGAAGGCAGTGGGTCCCATGCTCAGGGAGGAGACCACCGCAGTCGAGCGCGTCACATATCGGTTTGACATGAGCCAGGAGGATGTGTGGCGTCTCTGCAACAAGTATCGAATGTTTGGTGAGCGAATGTCATGTCTAATTATGCTTGTAAATGTCTGCGCACTCACTTGCCTTGGCTCGAACGTGACTATGTTTCAGGCGGTGGCGCAATGGCCGACTGGGACAGCCTTAAGGAGAACATAGAGGCCTGGGCACATGCAGGAAAGGTCCTCTACCACCAGCCATTCGCGTCTCACACTGCGGATCCGGAACGCCGCCCATGGATCCTAGTTCTACTGGGATGACAAGATCGTGGGGCGGCGATACAAGATCTGTAAAACTTCGGGGGTGGGTCTAGATTCGACATTCGGCACCAACATGTGGCGGATACCACTTTATTCTGCCGTGGTTCCAGTTGCATGCGGGGTTGGGTATCCAGTCTTCTACATGTTGTGTACACATAAGAAGGGTCGCAGCAGACAAAGAATGCATTCTGGCAAGCTTACACCGGGTTTTGAACGGATGGGGCATGTAAGGCCAAGGTCCATCACCATTGACATGGACGCCGGAGAGGAGAGTGGCCATAGAAGAGGCAGTTGCCAACGACCCATACTGTTTCAACGAGCACGGCGAGCAGGTAAAGAACTTTGCTTGTCACTATTTGCGTTTTCTTAGATGTAACGCCCGTACAGATAGCAGGCTGTGTCATATCTTGTTGGTTCCATTGCAAGCGAGCATGGCGTGACAACCTCATGCCGAGGATACATGACCCCGCTCATACGCCAAGATGTCCGGCAAGGCTTTCTAATCTCATCTTTGGAGCCCGGCACGGAGCCGGTATGAGCACTTGGAAAATCACCTCTACAATGCCTATAGTAACAGTCCCGAGATCTTCGAGTAAGTGTCTTTGTCGAGCTTTTGACTAGAAATATCGTTTTGTAGCTGACGTGCAGCAATACACCTGGCACCCCCAGCTATCTTGCCCTGGCCGGTTGTGGGAGGCGCAGGGAAGGGAAATGGCAACCGAGACCGTGAGGTTGTGGCCCCATGCATACATGGACACTACCAACTACGTGGAGGCCCATTGGAGGGTGTTAAAGGTGCAGACTTTGGGTTGCAAGGTTAACCTGCGGATGTACACTCTAATTTGTTCGCTAGTAGGATATCCAACTGGTGAGGAGCCCCCAGGAGGGACAATTTTGACGCGGTGCAGGGAGCGTTGGAGCCTAGGTATGTCCCTAGCAAAGCACATCCTTAAGAATGATCCTCCATTCTAATCACGTTCCCTTCCCTTTGCTTCACCGACTTTGGCCTGGTGATACCACGATCCTATCGCAAAACGACAAAGTCGCGCAAGATCTGCCCAGAAACGGTTTGAAGGAGATGCAAGCACTATCACGCAGGTGGACGACGAGGCCATTGAACTGCCCATCGATCCGGGCGATGATGGGGTCCGCTATACGGTTTTGATGATGCAACACTATTGCACTTGTCTCTCGGCGATGTCCCAAAGGTGCAAGCACCTCATAGCGGGAGATATGTTTCTCTCTAGGTACCGCCCCCACCTCTTCGGTGCTATATCCCGCATCGAAGCGGAGGTCCAGCCCATCGAAGCGGCCACCAGACCGTAGTGGACGGCGACACGCTGAGATTGGTGGTTAGTCGCTGCGGTGCAATGGGCGGGAAATGCAATACCGGGCGGGCGGAGGTAATGAACCAAGAACACATAGACGAGGAAGACGTGGCTCCATTGCTTGCGGAGGTGCGACGTCGCCTAAGGGCGTTCCGTGATGCGGCGGCACCGAGAAACGTCCCATTGCGAGGGGGCTATATGCAGCTCAGCAGGCGGGAGCACGTGTGCGTAACTTCTCAACGCCATCGTCGTGGCCTGCCTGGGTAACGCTGAAACCCCGCCGCAGCCACGTGGGAGGAGAGGGTCGACCTCGCGTCGCCTCAGATTTGACTGATCACTCGGATTTGCAATGTTTGTAGTGTTTGGCAATGCATTTAAATCAGAAATAACATTTAAATCAATTCATTTAGCCCATGCATTTAAATCAATGACAATGTTTCTATTGCAGAGTAGAAAGTACATAGATACAGACATGGGCAAACACAGAAAGTAAATGTCTAGGGGCCGGCACGCCTCATTATTTGGTAGTTGAACCAATATGCCTTCGCGTACAGGCAAGCAATGAGTGTAAAGAAGTTCCGCCGGAGCCGTGCCACATCTTCGTTGGTATGCATGTTCAGGCGTACCTGCAAGGTGGAAGGTACAGGATGTCATGGGGAGCATATATAACTGAAAAATGAGGTGGTGGGGAAGGATAGTGTCGAACCTGCAAGTCTATGTCTGTCTCTGGCCATAGGAAAGCCTGCATGACATGCCGGATGTTTAGACAGACATGGGCACCACAAGACCAATACTGGTTCTGTGCTGGGACCGGGGCCAGCCGCAGCTCCAACCGGTTTCTGAAACGCTCGTGCCAGTGGTCCGGGGCATGAGTGTGGTACAGCCACGGCTCCAATACCCTGTCCCAAACACGGTAAGGACTTGATGCACGCATTCAAGACAACCAAAAGTAAGAAAGTCAGCAGGCAAACAACTCACATTTGTACATCCGCGGGTTGCCCCGGTATGGCCCACCCTGCCAGGCAGGGAATCCATGCACCAAAAGCCCTCGAAACGCCTGGGCCACTCGAGTCGCCCCCGTACTACAGGGTCTGCAATATGCACCAAAAGGTACCAGTGTCCCCTGCAACCAGCTCACACTGCATGAGTACCTATGGAGACACGAGAGGGGATGGGGACTATGCCACGTACCCATGACAGATGGGCCAAATGATAGCTCGCAAGCTCTCCCATCGTATCTGGTACATTGGGAGCAGGTCCGCGCCCATGACCTCGTGATCTTCGAATCAGCGAGGGTCCACCATTGCAAATGTGGATCTCTCATCATCGTTCGAATCGATGCATGCGTGCACCGCTTTGCGTCGCGTCGGATGTGTGAAGGTTTACAACACATGAATGAAATCGTGGTAGGACACGTACCTGATAATTACCCTGACATGATCTGCCTCCCACTCTTCACTGATTCGCAACGATTGCCTTCTATCTGCTCTCGCATCCAACGCCGCAAGGAAGCTGGCCCCAGCAAGTATAGAGGGTGCACCACCCCCGTATGCCTGGCGATCTTTGACACGGCGTCGTCCTCAGCACGCCTTGGCGGGGTAATCCTATCTTGTCAAAGTACATGCATGGAGCCACGCATACGGACGGTCGTCCTCGTCAAAGCACGCTTTGTCTGCGCCGCCCGCGGATGCATTAAACTTGCCGCGCTCTCTTTGCTGTCTGGGCCGCGGGTTCATTGGCTCCCTCTCCTCATCTGTGAGAGGGGATGGCTGCGACGGGTCATTCCCGGGACGACCACGTTCCCTCGCTGGCCACCACATATCTCTGTGATATGCATTATGGTGCCCAATGGCACCATCCTTCGTCAGACCTGCCCACAGACGATTCACCCGTAGCTTGTTCGCTGTATGGGGACACCCGGGTGCGTCACAGTACCAGTAAGTGCTTGTCACTATTTGCGTTTTCTTAGATGTAACGCCTGCATAGCATAGTGTGTCATATCTTGTTGGTTCCATTGCAAGCGAGCATGGCGTGACAACCTCATGCCGAGGATTACAAGACCCGCTCATACGCCAAGATGTCTGGCAAAGGCTTTCTAATCTCATGCTGGAGCCCGACCTGGAGCGGTATGAGCACTTGGAAAATCACCTCTACAATGCCTATAGTAACAGTCCCGAGATCTTCGAGTAAGTGTCTTTGTCGAGCTTTTGACTAGAAATATCGCTTTGTAGGCGACGTCGCGGAATACACCCAGCACCCCAGCTTATCTTGCCCTGGCCCGGTTGTGGGGAGGCATGTGGGAAGGGAAATGGCAACGACACCAGAGGTTGTGGCCCCATGCATACATGGACACTACCAACTACGTGGAGGCCCATTGGAGGGTGTTAAAGGTGCGTGACTTTGGGTTGCAAGGTTAACCCGCTGGATGTACACTCTAATTTGTTCGCTAGTAGGATATCCAACTGGTGAGGAGCCCCCAGGAGGGACAATTTTGACGCGGTGCAGGGAGCGTTGGAGCCTAGGTATGTCCCTAGCAAAGCACATCCTTAAGAATGATCCTCCATTCTAATCACGTTCCCTTCCCTTTGCTTCAGCTGACTTTGGCCGGTACATAAATGAGATCCTATCGCAAAACGATGTGCAGGTGCGCAAGATCTGCCACAACGGTTTGAAGGAGATGCAAGCACTATCACGCGATGGTGGGCGACGAGGCCATTGAACCGGCTCCATCGATCCGGGCAGATGATGGGGTCCGCTATACGGTTTTGATGATGCAACACTATTGCACTTGTCTCGCTGATGTCCCAGTGTGCAAGCACCTCATAGCGGGAGATATGTTTCTCTCTAGGTACCGTCCCCACCTCTTCGAAGTGCTATATCCCGCATCGAAGCGGAGGTCCAGCCCATCGAAGCGGCCACCAAGACTGTAGTGGACGAAGACACGCTTGAGATTGATGGTTAGTCGCTGGTTGCGGGCAATGGGCGCAGGAAATGCAATCTTGGCGATCGGAGGTAATGAACCAAGAACACATAGACGAGGGAAGACGTGGCTCCATTGCTTGCGGAGGTGCGGCGTCGCTAAGGGCTTCGCGATGCGGCGGCACCGGTGAAACGCCCCATTGCGAGGGGGCTATATGCGGCTTCAAAGAAGCGGAGCACGGTGCGTAACTTCTCAACGCCACGCCGTAGCCTCTCAGGTAACGCTAAAACCCCACAGCAGCCACGGGAGGAGAGGGTCGACCTGGCCGCCTCATTTGATCGATCACTTTGGATTTGCAATGTTTGTAGTGTTTGGCAATGCATTTAAATCAGAAATAACATTTAAATCAATTCATTTAGCCCATGCATTTAAATCAATGACAATGTTTCTATTGCACAGTAGAAAGTACATACATAGATACGCATATGGGCAAACACAGAAAGTAAATGTCTAGGGGCCGGCACGCCTCATTATTTGGTAGTTGAACCAATATGCCTTCGCGTGCAGGCAAGCAATGAGTGTAAAGAAGTTTCGCCGGACCTGCAAGGTGGAAGGTACAGGATGTCATGGGGAGCATATATAACTGAAAAATGAGGTGGTGGAGAAGGATAGTGTCGAACCCGCAAGTCTATGTCCGCCTCGCCATAGGAAAGCCCGCATGACATGCTTGGGTGTTTAGACGGACATGGGCACCACAAGACCAATACCGGTTACGTCTTTGGGACCCGGGGCCAGCCGCTAGCTCAACCGGTTTCAAACGCCGTGCCGGTGGTCCGGGCATGAGTGTGGTACGACCCGCGGCTCAATACCTGCCCCAAACACGGTAAGGACTTGATGCACGCATTCAAGACAACCAAAAGTAAGAAAGTCAGCAGGCAAACAACTCACATTTGTACATCCGCGGGTTGCCCCGGTATGGCCCACCCTGCCAGGCAGGGAATCCATGCACCAAAAGCCCTCGAAACGCCTGGGCCACTCGAGTCGCCCCCGTACTACAGGGTCTGCAATATGCACCAAAAGGTACCAAAGGTCCCCGCGCAAACAGCTCACACCGCATGAGTACCTATGGAGACACACGAGAGGGATGGGGACTATGCCACGCACTCCATGACAGATGGGCCAAATGATAGCTCGCAAGCTCTCCCATCGTATCTGGTACATTGGGAGCAGGTCCGCGCCCATGACCTCGTGATCTTCGAATCAGCGAGGGTCCACCATTGCAAATGTGGATCTCTCATCCGGGTTCGAATCGATGCATCGCACCGCACATGCGTCTTGATCGACGAAGGTTTACAACACATGAATGAAATCGTGGTAGGACACGTACCTGATAATTACCCTGACATGATCTGCCTCCCACTCTTCACTGATTCGCAACGATTGCCTTGCCTTCTATCTGCTCTGCATCCAACGCCACAAAGGAAGCTGGCCCAGCAAGAAGTATAGAGGTGCACCACCCCGTATGCCCTGATGATCTTGAGGCGACCTGTCCACTTCGGCCTGCCCCTTGGGTAATCACCATCTTTTGTCAAGTACATGCATGGAGCCACGCATACGGACCGGTCGTCGTCTCAAGCTGCCTTTGTCTCTACACTGCCGCCACCGGATGCATTAGCTCTTGCCCACATTTGCTCTGGCGTCTGTCGCGTGCCAATTCATTGAAGGCTCCCTCTCCTCATCTGCGGAGAGGGGATGGTCGCGGCCGGGTCATTCCCAGGACGACCACGTTCCCTCGCTGGCCACCACATATCTCTGTGATATGCATTATGGTGCCCAATAGCACCATCCTTCGTCAGACCTGCCCACAGACGATTCACCCGTAGCTTGTTCGCTGTATGGGGACACCCGGGTGCGTCACAGTACCAGTAAGTGGCCAAACTATGTGTGCCACGGGCTGTTTGGGGGCCCAGGCGCCTGACAATCAGCCATATGCCTCGATATTCCCTGTCAAACTTCCATAATCAGCGCCTAGGCTAGCCTACCAACCATACAAGTACAAATGAAAAAACTCTAAAGACACAAATGCAAACCATCTAATGGGGGTCTGACGGTACTTACTAAAAAGTGATGTACCCAACCATGCCCGGCTGTCCGCGGTCGACGTAATTCGGGAGCCCACTCTCGTCCATCCCTATCGGGCGACTCTCCTGCGTAAGATCTCTGCCCCATCGGTCACCTGTCGCCATATTGTAATGCCTGCTTGGGGAATATGCCTAGTAACCATAATGTATAGATAAAATGAGTTTAGAATTGATTACTGCAACCATAAAGATAACAATCACAATATTATATGGCAAATAAAGAAACAAACAAATACAAACAAATGTCGCTTCTAAAATCTTGTGGTAGAACATAATTGTTACATCTCCACATCTGAGATTAATGGACATGTTCAAGTTCATACGGCAGCATTGTTTCTCCATATGTGGCATCCTATTTGGCAGAAAACTTGCCTAGGGGAATAAAACTAAAATCACACAACTATGCAACAGGATTGCCTAAACGTCGATCTAGGATGGCTTGGTTAACACGGTTGCAAATTAAACGGGAGTGTTGCAGCACTCCCGTTTCAAAGATTCCCTTTAAAAAAATAGCATGCTCTTAAAATTGGCCTTTTTTGGATAAACTTGAGAATTTTAAAAGGTTCAGTTTTTTTTTTCCCTCATTTTGGCTCCTCATTAAGTGGCAAGTTTGTTTTGTGCAAAGAAACATCTTGAAAATGGCAAAATGTAGACATGAATACATAATCTCTAAAAGTGAGATATCAAGAACTTCAAAATAGAGAAGAAAAAATAATAATTATTTCTTTAAATTTTTTTAGTACATCAATTTGGCACCCTTTAATTGGTGCGTATTGAACAATACGCTTGTCAGACGTTGCAACTGGGTATCTGTCCCAAGTTTCCACATTTAGTTGTTCCATCAAACATGTTCCACGTTCTATTGGCGGAATAAAAAACAAAAAAAATAATCAAGTAAATAAATGAACACTAGGACACATAAAACAAAAAATGTAAAAACAAAAGTGTATTCTGGAATACACTTTTGCTTTTCTAAAAAACAAACGTGTATTCTAGAATATACTTTGGCTTTTTAGAGAAAGCAAAAGTGTATTCTGGAATACACTTTTGCTTTCATGAGAAAGCAAATGTGTATTCTGGAATACATCTTTGCTTTCTAAGAAATCAAACGTGTTTTCCAAAACAACGTGTTGCCTATGTATTAAGGTTTAGAGCTAGCCTACTTGTGCAATTCCATGGACATTTCTTACCCTATTCCAGAATACAAATCAAAAGCCATATTTTCGAATTACCTGCACCCCACACCTGTCAAAATGTCATCCTGCATTCTCAAAATGGATAGAGACTTAATGTGAACTGAAGAATGTATTGAAGAATGGATGGAAACTTAATGTGAACCTGAGATATTCAAAAGTCTCAGTTATTCTTGATGTTATTTCCTTGTCTTTGTGCAAAAAAGGAGCAGAGATGTTGATATAGAAAGTCATTAAGCCCATCAAAAGTACTAGTTTATTTCATGCTCCTTTTACAGAAAGGATCATGGATATAGAACTATGTGCCTATGATGATATGCATTGTGAAAGGAAAGATACATGGATATAGAACTGTATGCCTATGGTGATATGCATTGTGAAGGGAAAGATGGGTATGTACGAACATTCAATAAAAACATGTGGCATGTTTGTACCTCGAATAAGTTATTGTTGGCATATTTGTACCTAGTATTAAGATGTAAACTGTAAAATGAAAGGAAGAAGAAAAAGCAGATCAAAACATGCTGATATTTCATTGATTTTGCATTCCCTTCAAAGTTGTACATTAACTTTTCAGTTTGGCGTACTCATTTTCCACTGGAATGGTACTTTTTAATCTCTAAGTTCTGGCCAAAGTGGCTTTCCATTACACAGCTTAGTGGGTTTGCATCTCTCCCCATTAAAACTTTATTTTAAGGACATGTACATAAGCCTTTCTGAAAACATATTCATCGTCTTTAAAGCGTTGGCCTGATTGTGGCTTCATAGCAGGATTGGCCACAGCAAATTATTTCTCAGTTTCACCATGCTACTCCATGGTAATGACCCAAAGAACAACATGAAAACAATGATGCCTGTTCTCAACCAAGGACACAAAAACAACGAAGACAATAATGCCTACAATGATGCCACATGAAAATAATGATCCCTAGAGCTATGATGCTCTGATTGGAGATCAGAGCACCCAAAAACTCAAGTCTTTGATATCCAGAACTGTCTGGCTGTGGCCTCCCATGCCCTGGCCCAAATAACAAAGAGAAAAAGGTGCAGCAACATCAAAAACTAACAAAACCAGCATCCTGAATTAACATATGTAAATCACGAAAATTATAAAATAGAATAAGCACATTTGTTGCATTTTAGAAGAATCCATCTCCTGCTTCTCTGTAAAAATGAAAGACAAATCCATGTCACATTATGTTCACAAGCTTAAAAAACATTCCCTGCAACAAGAAATAAAATTCTATATTTACAAGCTTAGAAGGTTTTATAAGCTATGTGTACTAAGAAGGATGTGAAATACAATGCACAAGTTACATTTCCGTTTGACATGATAATTCTGCAGTTACATCTTGCAAAAAAATTGTTGATCTTGCCTAGATTGGATCTTGCAGCAGATTTGCAAGAGAAGTGTAAGAGGATATGAAGATAAAATAGATAGACCAGAAGTAGATACTCTAGCAATTGTAGAAATCGAGAAGGTGAAATAAAGTAAGAACTGCATAGTTTAGATAGAAAATATAGAACATGTAAGAGGATGAAGGATGATGCAAACGAAATTTGGCGGGACAACATGACAACTGATGTCAAACGACAATGCCTGCTTGTTGGTTATGCTTGTTGGTTCTGCAGATAATGGCAAATGATATCAAATGAAATGCTTAAATGCAAATAGGTGAGAAAGCAGAGACGCAGTCCATTTCCAGACTTAAGTTTGTAAAAACCATGCCACACAATTAGTTTGATGCAAATAACATACAGTTTAAGGGGAAAGATGGCTAATGCCAAACAAAAAAAGGGTGTCAGGACATAAATTATACCTGAAGTGTCAGGAAGATGGAAGCCTTGGAAGATCACTAAGGATAAGAGATACAGTTGTAATGCCCTCTACGAATCAAATGAACTTTGCCCTCTACGAATCAAATGAACTTTTTGTCCATCTTGAGAAAAACGCCATGGAATCTTAGACGATCCTACAGAAAAAAGCCATGGAATCTTAGTGCAAATCAAATGACAAAGAAACAATTTGTGCTACCTATTTGTGAAAGTGCAATCAACCGACAAAGAATCAAAAGACAATGATGTTCAAAGATCACCTGTTTTGAGACTTTGCTTTGCGACTTCCCTTTGCGTACCCGCTTTTACAAAGACATTCGTAAGACCTTGAAGCAAAGACTGCTTCAAAGATCACCCATTTTGACGGACCTCCATTGCGCATTAAAAAGATCACCCGCCAGAGGTGTCACGGAGTCGGGTATGGCAAAAAATCCGCGATCTAAGGGAGGCGACATGGAGTCCTGAGTCTGAGTCGACATGGTAAGCGTAAACCCCGATGTAAAAAATATTTGTGTCCTTGTTTAATTGTTGTAGCCAGCGCCCTAGCTCACCATGTAGGTAAAACCCATACCAAAGCCATGGCCACACTGAAACGGGAGCTCGAGGTTTCTATAGAAAGATCGCCGGAGCAAATTCTGCAGAAAAAACACGTCTCTATCCCTCCTCTGAAAAAACTATTCGAATACAAACGTATTCCGGAATACATTTCCTTGTTTTTTTTTTGAACCACGATCCAAGATCCCACTTTTTTTTTGAACGACGATCCAAGAACCCACTTTTTCTTTTTAACTACGATCCAAAGATCCTCAATACATTTCCCTCTTTTAAAATTGAAAGGTTCTCAAAATTGAAAGGTTGTTGGTTTGTTTTTCCCTTTTGCTTATCTTTTCATTATTTAGAACTTTGTTCCTATGTATCCCCTCATAAAAACAAAAAAAAATCGCAAGGTCATTCAAATCAATAGAAATAAAAAAATTGCATGGTGCCGAAAACCCAGAAAACCCGGAAAATTGCAAGATCATTGTTGAGTCTCAAAACTTAGTCAGTGAAAAAGTGTATTCCGAATACACTTTGGATTTCGAGTAAAACCAAAAGTGTATTCTGAATACACTTTGACTTTCAAGAAAAGCAAAAATGTATTCCTAATACACTTCACAGTATCCTCGAATAGCAAAAGCGTATTCCGGATTACAATTTTGGTACTTTTTAAAATATTATATCATTAAAAAATGATTCATTGTAATCTAAAAGTATCATTTCTGGAATATAATCCGAGCTAACAAAATATTGTGTGGGATGTACACTTAAATTAGTGGTTTTCTCTAAAAACACACTTCAGGTAAATTCTAACTGTTAGGAAAAGTGTCACTTTGACATAGTCAATTTTCTCTTTGCACAAAAAAATGAGTGATTTTGGGGGGGTCAAAATGCAATTTTATTACCAAAATAATTTTTTTTACCTCATTTTAGCTCCTTTTTTGAAAAAAAAAGGGAATCTTTGAGGAATATTCCTTTTTCTCCCGTTTCAATGATTTGCTCTCGTTTAATATGCAATCTTGTTGGTTAACTCTACAGCTTGACAAGAAGCAGCTATGAATGCAAGATTTTTCTTGGCTAAAACAAACACGGAGACCGTTGTTTTCTAAATTAATTTCCAAAGGTAATCGATTCTAATACTCATTTTATCGATTCTAATACTTCCTACCACTACTGCAACCATAAATATAGGAATTGCAACTGACAATACCTTGAAAAAATAACTTAAAAACGCTTGCAAAATCAGCTTTGGGAGAACCAGCAAACGAAGCGCCAACTGAAATGAACAAGAGAAGTAGAAACAAGTCGAAACAATCAAATGAAAATCGCTTAAGCGATTTTGGTTTTTTTATTTTATTTTTTTTTCGTGCATGTGAAAACAGCAAGTGGAAAATCGCTTAAGCGATTTTGGGTTTTTTTTTTTCCAATTTTTTTGGGGCCTACGGTTGACCGTGCGGCCAGGCCGTGCGCTCGGCCTTCGTGCGGCCAGGGCCGTGCAGCAGGGGCCTTTTCAGGCGTGAAAATCGCTTAAGCGATTTTCATCCCCAAATTCGCTTAAGCGATTTTCGGGCGCCGAAGACCCCGATTTCGGGAGCCAAAAAAGACCCCGAAAGACTTTCCATACCTGTTTTTATAATTCGTCTAAAATATTAACTTATTGCACTACATTTCGTATTAACTTATTGCCCTTAATTACTTAATTTTCGTGCGTCGATATCACCCTTTAGATAAACACTCCTAACCAACTAATGTTATCATATATAATGTGGTATAAACTATATTTTAAAGATATTAAGATGATGATGTTCTTGACTATTAAATTAGAGGTCATGTGGACCATTAATTGGCATCGGCATAACAGTCTATCTTGATCTTCTTTAGTCGTACCTTTTCATATTTTTCCTTGGTTCATCTTGAATTGCTTTCTCAACTTTGGGAAGATTTGAAATATGATGTTTGAAGTTCATCCTCAAGGCACAAATCGAGAGATCAAATATAGAAAACATTTGATGATAATTTGGAACTAATACTAAAAGTTTTAGCTCAAACTTGGCAATAGATATTTTTTATTGATAGAAGAGCTTATGAAATACAAATATCCTAAAATTTAGCTTGAGATTGACTAAGGTAAAGAAGAAATTGATTTAAAATGAACCTATGGATCAGTAATGGTCTTAGGTACAAAACCTTTATTGATTTATCATGATCGTGCCTTTGGCTCTTTTTCTTTACTTGTTTTTCTATTGGTCTCATATCCATAAAAGCATTCATATATGATTTTTTCAATGACATACTATTTCAATAAATTTCTTCAAATATAACAAAATAAACATCAATTAAAAGTCACTTAAAATTGTTAACTATAAATCAAAGCTGAACCTTCAAATTACAGGCCAGCAAATATTTTTTATGCAAATTAGTCAACTACTTATATACCAGATTTGAAGTAAAAAATCATTTTCATTCAAAAGTTATAGAATTTTAATTGAAACAGCCTTCTAGGAACCATTATTGGTTCACAGAAGACAGAAAACTGTTTTAACCCTATCATGTTTGACTGACTATATCTTTCTTCCTAGACTTCGGATTGGAACAAGGTTTTTTGTGTACTCATTCTTATCTCGTATAGAAAAATACCATTATAATGAAAAAAAAAATTAAAAAAAAATCCTTTTATTGAGACAGTTTTACATTATATAAACATGAAGCAAACTGGATTTGACCCCCCTTGATTCACCTAAACACAACTTTTAATTTTAGGGGTATATGCATTTTTAACTATTTTTCCCGTGCAACGTGACTATCATATATTAACGTATAGAAAGGGTTTAACTGAATTTGCCATTGATTTTGTATGAATTTAAAGCGAATTGTACAAATGAACCATTTACGGTCCATCAAGGGACAACTCTAGTGTTAAAGAGGCACAGCCCAAACCCAAAAGAGGTCTGTCTTAGAGACTCCAACCTTGTTGGAGATGAGGGAGGAGCAAATCATCCCCGAGCTAGTTCTTAACAACGTATTTAAGAAGACAAGAAGGTCTCAGTTCCTCGAATACTTGGTCAAGTGGAAGCACTTGCCCGTGGAAGACGCAACATGGGTATTAAAGCAAGATCTAGAGAAGCAATACCTGGAATTCATGGAGCAATTCGACGGCCAAGTCATCTCTAAATGGGTCGACGCCAACCTGTCGGGTGCTCTTAGCTAAGCTTGAGTATGCCTTAGTGTAAATGCAGGAAAGCGTGCATTCTAGGGTAGTTGGGATGCATACACGAAGATCTTAGAGTGTAGGCGATGATAAAATCCCCCCCCCAGGGGTGTTCTCTAGGCCAGTACGCACCAAGAGTGTGCATGATTGGGAGGGTCATGTAAGAGGAGCGCAGCATTGTGGGCGATGATGGGATCAGTAGAAGGTTCCCTAGTTTAAAACCTTTGGAACCATGCCGCACTGCGAGTGTGCATGACTGAAGAGGTCATGCACGAGTAGGCATGGGTTCGTGGGCAAGGCTGTGATCATCATTATGATGTTCTCTATGCCACAATGCAGGGTACGTGCACATGACCATAGGGGGGTCATGATGAGGTAAGTGTGATCATGTGCGATGATGGGATTGTTTGGGGCATTCCCTAGCTTAAACCCCCAGGGGCATGAGGCACTGCGGGTGTACATGATCAAGGGAATCTTGTACAAGGTAGCACCCGATCATGGGCGATGATAGGATCGTCTTAGACAGTCTTTAAGCTCAAATCTTTTGGGCCATGATCGAGTGCAAGGTAGTAGGAATAACCTTGAGCTAGTAGTTCGGCTCAGGGAGGTAATTAGGGGGATGGTCCCCTAAAACCACAAACTTATTAACTAAATTAATGTAATGTGCTACTTGTGGAAACCAGTGAATGGGAGTATGGAGGAGGGAGCATGTTACGAGAAAACAGGAGTCATAGATTTTAGACTTAACTATGAACTCCTAAATTTGTTGTCGTAATATTATGTGTGCATACTTTTATAATAATACTTATTACGGCTATATAATTTTGTATAAGGTATAAATATAGCCTTATAATTATGTAATAAGTAATTAATGGGATACTTTTATAATAATACTTATTACGGCTATATAATTTTGTATAAGGTATAAATATAGCCTTATAATTACGTAATAAGTAATTAATGGGAAGTTGATCTTTCTCAATAAAGTTAAGTTCCTATATTCATGTTGTGAGTTTTTGCAGGGCTGTTGCAGATTCATCACCTTAGCGTAATGCTGAGGACAGCATTATCCGAAGTGGGGGAGAATGTGACGTTCCCCTGAAATATACGTTATAATCCTAAGGGGGGAGAATGTGACGTTCCCCTGAAATATACATTCTAGAATGGGACTCGCAAGAAACCAACAAACCGCCCATAGATAGGCTTCTCATTCATCTCAGCAGATTTTCTACAATGGTGGACGGTGGGTAGCCGCACACATGCGAACTACCCACGAAAAATAAAAGGAAAATCCAATTATATCACTTGGGCCCCAAAAAATACAACGCTAATAGATGAGTGGCTGATGTACCTGGCGAAAGCTTATCACCGGGATTAAAAAACCCTGCCCTTTCGGGTTATCGAGGAAAAACCCTAGTGATAAGCCTTCGGCAAGGGGCTTAGACAAACGTAAGGCATAGAAATCGCTCCCAAAAACCCCCGCATGGAGAAATCGAAACAGATGCCGCCGCCACCACACCGCACATCACCAACGCAACAAACGAGACAACACAAACATACCGTGAGAATAGCATCACCCAAATGTGGAAAAGCATCACCCAAAGGTGGAAAACATGATAAACGTAAAATTGTGCACAATATAATAAACAAAGAAGGGGGAGGGAGGGTTCAAAGAGAATAAGGTACTGGCGAGAGAAGAGGAAGCGCCGATGAGACGGGATGCGTAAACGCCTGAAATAGCGAACTCCCAACCAAAACGGCATGCGCACCGCGATGCATGCAAGACATGCATGCTCGCCCCATTCTAGAATGGCGATTCGATGTCTCCTGGATCGATGCGATTCTAGAATGGGACTCGCAAGAAACCAACAAACCACCCGACTACCGTGAGAACTTCCTTACAAACTAGGATCGAGGACGGTCACAGGACGAAGGCCAAGGCCGGAAAAGGATAGCATGAAAGAAGCCAAATTGGCTAAAACCAGCAGAAGAAGCCCCTCCCCGCCCTGAAACAATTCAAAAAGAATAAGGTAATCACTGAGAGAAGAGGAAGCCCCGATGAGACGGGATGCGTAAACGCCACCGAAATAGCTTAACTCCCAACCAAAAACGGCATGCATCACCGTGATGCATGCAAGACATGCATGCTCGTCCCATTCTAGAATGGCGATCCGATGTCTCGGATCGATGCGATTATAATCCTAAGGGGGGAGAATGTGACGTTCCCCTGAAATATATGCTATAAATACATATATTTCTAGGTTGTGTCACTGTACAAGTCTACTTTAGTAGCCTTGTACCCCATAGTAGGTGGAAAAAGGGAGCATGGCTAAGTTATTCATATAACTTAGCCAACCTTAGGCATAGGGTCATTTCCATATGGCCTCACCCTATTGAGCACCCGCCAGTACCTAGGCCTATAGTCGGTCACTTCGTGTGGGCCGGATATGGATCCGACACTTCCTGGGTCAATGATATCGCCCTGGGGCTCTCAAGAGTTGCAGATGTTGGCTTGGCTCTTGTTTTGCGGAGTTCGGTCGGGTACGAATCGTGTGTCATGACTGATTCTCTAGACGCCCATGGAGCCACTAGACCTCATTGGACTGGGGAGATGCAACCCGGAGTACTCTCCATGGGTACGTATCCGGCAGGTTATAGTCACACTAGAGCCTGATTTAGCCCGTCTGCAAAGTATGAACAGGAGGGGCGGATGGAGTGGTCAACCCTAGCCATTGTCTATAGCCAGCCCCGCCATTGTTATATCTTGGTCTGCTCTATCTTGAGGCCCAGCCGTCAGTCTACTTCCCTTATGAGTCTGAGCCTGGGTAGGAGCTCTCATGTTTTATGGAATGTTGATATTTTTGATGTATCTATAGACGTACGGATGTGCTACCCTTCAAAGTGGTTGGATGTATTGTTATTATTAATGCTGACATTATGCTATGCTTCCGCTGTTATAGGAGCCCATAGGGGAAGGGCGTGCAAAACACCTTCTTGTCCCCTTCCCGCACCAGGTATATCTTGGGTGTGGGATAAACGGAGGGCCCATGCGGCCGAAGGGCTGGATGAGGGATATCCCGCGAGATATACGAACGACGTCGTACACATTAGACTCGTTGGGTGATACCGTAGGATTATGTCTCCGACTATAATCTGGCCATTGTTATGACTCGATCTGATCTATCTAGAGACGCCAGCCGTCAGTTGACTCTCCCTTGAGTCCAAACCCAAGTAAGGGCCTCCATTTGATGTATTGATGTATCTAATGTATTTGTGTTGGATCGATGTTTACTACCCTTCGAGGTAGTTATGTCGCTATACGGATGATAGTGCTTTGTCGCTATATGGATGATAGTGCTTATGTTGTGTATGTTGCTTTCCCTGATTTAGCATTAGGGTTTTTTTTAGATTAAAAAAGGGCCTTCAAATCATGCCAACTAAGCCAAATGAAGATAAATGGACTACCAATCAGAAATCAGAGCCTGACGGGTCCAGTCAGCAAAACAGTTATAATAACTAACTCACTGGATCATATTTTCTAGCATAACTATTGATAGAAAAGTCCAAATGAGCTCTCGTTTAGTGCAATAGATAGATCTCATTGAGATCTTTCCAACCTTAGGTGCTTTGCACATATTTTAACCACTTATGATTGTCAAAACTCCAAAAATTTTAGTTTTTACCATTTTTTACTATCCTACGGGGCTAAAAGATATGCAAACCACCCAAGGTTGGAAAGATCTCAATGAGATCTATCTATTGCACCAAACAAGAGCTCATTTGGACTTTTCTAGCAACACTTATGCTAGAAAATGTGATCCAGTGAATTAGTTATAATTGTTTTGCTGACTGGATTACCAGTTCTATTTTCTGATTGGTAGTTCATATAGCTTAGTCAGCAGTTCTTAGAAGGCCCTTTTATGATCTCAAAAAATCCCTAATGGGATCCCTTGACGATGGGCTGGAATGACACCTTCATGTCCTTTGCTCGTTTCATTGACCATCCCAAACGTGAGTTAGACGGAGGGCCCATGCGACGGGACGTCATTGGATGGGAAAGGTCCTTCGGCATATACGATGGGCTGTCGTATATAGCGCAAGGCACGCCACAATGGTATCAGAGCAATGATCTTGGTTGACCAAGATCAAGCACTAACTATCACCTTATGGTAGAAAACTAACTGGCCTAGTAAAAAGTTGGGGTGCAAATCCCAATATTGAACCTCGGAAAGTGGGAAAATTTTTCCACGAGTAGGGTCGTCATTAAAATTAAGTTAGATTAGAAAATAGGAGTAATAGAGTCCATGAATTCTAGCAAATTTGGGTGAAAGATTGTACATGAACCCAACATTCCACTAGGAACAGGTCAAAGAATTGGCCAAAACAGACTCTTAGGTGGAATATGGTAGCCGAGGAACCACTGAAAATTTTATAATTCTAATTTTTTCAGGGTCATTATAATAAAGGAGGTTGTCATAAATAACCAAACGAATTTTGTAGCCGGTTGAACTTCCTGCATCAGGAAAAGGGGTTTAGATTATTTGATCTTAAGTAGAAAGAAAAGTGAAAACAACGGAATCCATGTTGCCTTAGCTGCATCGTGAATCTCGACCTTCAAAATAGATATCACCCCACTCATCCACCGTTGAATGGGAATATCACACCCTCCAGCCCTAGGGGTTGCCCCAAAAAACCAGTCTTTACCTATCAAGTTTATTCGTATCATGTCATATCAAAAGGCTAGAGCTATTTGCACATAAGTCCAATTTCGTTATTGTCTAAGTTCTCAAAAGTTTTCTTGAAGAGGCCTACTTGGGCTTCTGGATCAGAGTAGAAACCCATGGCCTTGACACATTTGAGGAATAGTTTGTAAGCAACTATCTATTTTTTCAAAATTTAAATCATTTCAGGTACGCATAAGCATAACAAATGCATCACAAATAGCATTTATGCGATGACATATGCTTCGCATGTGGTAATTTGCATTTAAATCTGGATGCTGACATCAATTCATTGAATTGGTTTACTACAAGTAGTTATGGCTAAGAAGGCTTTCTTGACATGGTTGCTATTCCATTTTGCTGTAAATGAAGAATAGATAACTCAACAATCAAGTCAATATGGGCCAAGATCTTGGGGAAATTCTTGCATAGCATCTTCAGTTGCCAATGTAAGCTATGAATATGGTCTTGGTATTTAATCTGCATATATTGTAAGTTTCATTCAACCATTCACATATTTTAGATGCATCGGTAACCTGCTAGCAAATATCTGCATATACTAAAGTATCCACTAAAATTGATCTTTAGAGGGTTTAAGCATTCCAGCTAAGGAGCCAAGGAATTGAACCCTGATAACCAATGTGGTGATATATCTAGGTTACCCAGAAGGAAAGATAGGCGGAACATACATTAATTTAGAGAATAAATAACTTAAGTAATAAACCGAAGATACCAATGGTAACATATCAACTTTGGACCATTTCCACGTCTTAAGTAAAAGTTAAAACATGTAGATACAAGACCAAGATATTATCACTTATCAGCCTCAAATGTTCTGACTACCAGCCAATGATATTTTACAACACATGAATCGAGATATTACATATATGTTATGCATTTGTAAGGTTCTGCAGCATGACAATTCCATGCAAAAAGACAAACAAATCACTAGGTACATTTCAACTGATTTCAATTATGCTTTCTTAAAAGAAGTATACTTGCGGGTCAAACGAATGAAGCTAGAAAAGATGTGGAAAAAATGGTACCTTGGTCAAGGAAGCCAGTTACATCTGGAGCCAAAATTCATGCCATCCACTGCAAAAAAGTACCCTAATCAATTTAAATACCAATAGACGAATGAAAACACAATATTGCACAACATAGTTAATTATGCCACCTTTCTTCTCATTCTAGCGAACATTGTAGGAAGTACACATATCACCCACAATCCTGGACAGTTGGTAATTATATCATGTGCTTCATGCTATAGCTGAAGTGCAGCTTTCATTTCATTCAGCTGGCAGCATAAAGTTACATGGCATTCAATACATAGTCCAGTGAATCTTCAATCTAGAGATCCCATTAAATTCTTATATTACAAGTAGCATCAAAGCAGTTTGTCATTAATGGATATCCAGCAGTTTTTAGAGAACTTAAACTGAGGATTTCCTTAAAGCACCGGGTCCCAACCTCGATGTTCCCGTACATTCTACAAGCACTGAGTAAAGACATCCAGCCCATGATATGAGATTGGTTAGTAGCATGAAGCAGATGTTCTGCCTCGTTAAGGCAACCTGCGCGGCCGAGAAGATCAATGATACATGTCAAATGGGAGAAAGTCGGGGTGATGCCATAACATACTTGCATGGTTCTGAAATATAATCGACCTTCCTCCAATAGACTTGCACGGCTGCATGCTATAAGAATAGATGAAAATGATACCTCGTCGGGCTCTATGCCACAATTTCTCATTTGTTCAAAATACCCTAAGACCAAGTGGCCTTCCCCATGCTGGGCATAACCTGCAATCAATGCATTAAAGGATATGATATTTGGATTCTTCAATGTGTAAAATACTCTATGTGCCTCCTCTAGACTCCCACATTTTGAATACATGTCCACCAAGGAGTTTCCCACAAAAGAATCTGATTCATACCTGCACTTAATTATCATCTCATGCAGCAACCTCCCTTTCTCTATTACTCCTACATTTCCGCATGCTTTCAAGATGCTTGAAAAGGTAACTTCATTTGGCTTTATGCCTTGGTGCTCCATCTCAGCAAAACATTTAAGAGCTCTAACACCTTCTCCATCATGAGTAAGTCCTGCTATAATTGCACTCCAAGACACAACATCTGGTTGTATACCTTCCAATTTCATCTTCTCAAGGCACTCTATTGCCAAAATAACTTCCCCATGCTGAACATATCCTGAAATCATTGCATTCCATGACACCACATCCCGTTGTGATAAACATTGAAGAATTCTGCAAGCCTCCCTTTGTAGACCACGTTTTCCATACATATCGATAAGGGTATTCGCAGACATCAAACTCATTTTAAGTCCACTAGTAAGCAGGTGTGCATGGATAAGCCTACCTTGTATTCCTCCAGCAGCAGCACAACCTTTCAAAACACTCAGATAAGTGACTTCATTTGCCGGTATGCCTTCATCTTGCATCTTTTGAAAGAATTCTAGAGCTAGAAAACCCATCCCATATTGAGAACACCCTGTAATCATGGCATTCCATAAAACCACATCCCCATTTAACATTTCAGCAAATACTTTGCATGCGTCCTGGGGGCAGCCACATTTAGCATACATATCAACAAGTGTGCTCCCTAAAATTACATCTAAGGAGAACCCACTTTTGGCAAGTTCCTGATGGATATTCCTCCCCTGTCTCAGAGATTGTGTATTGGTGCATGCCTTGAGTACCGCAACATAAATATGCTTGTCACATTCTATATTTGCAAGTTGCATTTTCTGGTACAATTGAAGAGCCCTGTCACCCTGTCCAAGCTTAGCATTGGCCGAAATGACTGCAGCCCATGTATATTTTGATGGATTTACTATTCGTTTAAATGCTTCATTTGCCTCAGACAAACTTTTGTGAAATGCAAATATTCTAATAAGACTATCCCCTAAAATGGAAAGCGAATCAAGTCCATTATGGTTCATAAGCTCTTGAACCCGTCTTGCACATTTCAGATCTTTCCTTTCTTCACAATATTGTAAAAGACGGTATGCTTTTTCCCTGGTAACTAGAACCTCATCCCCTAAACCAAGCACCTTTTCTAACCTCCTCTCCCCACACATTTTGTTCAAAAGTATAAGATTACCACTAAACCACCAATAACAGTGATAAGGATACCTTCCCTCTTTGGGTCGCCTTTGCCAGACTCCCACCATCCCAGATAGACATAACTTTCCTACAATGCCAATCCGCAAAATGGATTTTTTTTTTGGGACTCTGAATCTTTAGAAAAGAATGTTCACATTTTCCAGTGAAACTAGTGATTGACATAAGGCCAAGCCGTTTGGCCTTCAAATAAACCCCTTAATAATTTTTCCATTTCCCGCGAAGGGGCAAAACGAGGCCATTTCCCGCGAAGTTATTTGATAGCTTGGAGCATATTCTAAGCATATTTAAAGATCTAACGGCCATAATTCCTGGTTCTTTTCTATTAGAAAGTTTGCATAACCCGAGATGCACGATTTTGTGCAATTCTAAACTGTCCACGTGGGCAGCCATGTCACAGAAACTTAATTGCTTTCCATGTCCATGTTAGCAAAATTCCCCTTCTTCAAGCATTGCCTTCAACCTCCGGCCTCCGGCGCAAGTAAAACGACCTTCACCCTTTGCCCTGCCCGTTTCCCTTTCGCCCGTTTGTCTGAATTAATGGAGGCATGGAGACGATGACAAAGAATGTTTGAAGCACTCCATTTACACGGTTTACACCTTTCTGTCTTCACATTTGCAACAGGTTATTACTAGATCACCGCACTCTGTTGTAGGGAAGGGTATTTTTGCTGTAAATTTCAAGTTGACGAATCTGGATCATGAAGAAGCTATGGTGGGTTTCTTCAGAAAGTAGAATGGTGAATCTTTGTGCACTCTAGAGCATGCTTGGTGAAGGATTTCCAGGTATTATATTTGTGGTTGTAGCTTGTGGGCTGCTCTACCTCTTGACAACACCCTGTTGTTGGATTTGACTACTGGTCTATCAAATTTATTTCAGATGAAATTTAGAACAGTTAAGACTAGCCATTGTGGATTTTACTTCTGCCTTTGATACAGTACCTTGCGAGCTTCTTTGGCAGCGCTTGTAAGCACTTGGGGTTCCACAAGACCTTCAAAATGCAGTTTATCGTCTATATGAAAGGGTCTTTGCTAAGCTTTCAGCACGGGTACCCAAATCACTAGCAATATTGAAGTACGTCAGGGTTGCCGTCTATCTCTTACACTCTTTGGCTTGTACATTGATCAATTGGAAGAATGGCTTGATCACCATGGTGGAGGAGGCCACCATTTAGCACACTATATTATCAGGGACTTACGTACGCTGATGATGTTTCGCTTACGGCACATACCGCTGCTAGTATGCAACAACATTTACATGCTCTATACAGTTTTTGTGAGCACGCAGGTCTGCGTGTTAGTCCCCAAAAGACCAAGCTCTTGGTAGTTCAATCTTCTCGACATATTGTTCCAACTTTGCACTATGATCGCCACGGAGTTGAAGTTGTAGGTAGCTACAAGTATCTTGGTGTAGAGTTCTATAAGAACACACTTTGGGAACTGTGTATTGCGACTACTGGCTGGAGAGCACTCTATGCAATGCAAATTGTCACGCAGAGATTCATGATTGGTCACGGAAAGCGTGCTTGTTTTGAGCTTTGGTAGAATCTATTTTACTATGTGGTTCTGAAGTATGGGGGGCTGCCTTTCGTGCTAGTGCTTGGGAGAGCTTGGAACGGGTGCAAAAATCGTTTCTCTCTTACAGCTTAGGAGTCAAAACTATGGTGCCTTATGCTATTCTTTTACAAGAGACAGGTTTCTGCCTCTTCAATATTCTGTCATGAACGCCATCTCCTCTATATTAGCAAGGTGCATCACATAGATGATGATAGGTACATTCTTCTCGCTCTTGCCATGGCTGAATCTCCCCAGTATTTGAAAAGATGTTGGAAAGAGAATTGTAATGCATGGTTTGCCCGCTGGTTTGTGCAACTGGAACACTGCATGATGCTTGCTAGTTTTGATCTTGAGCTTTTACAACGGTATCTCGATGTTCATTTTTCTGGCCCAAGTTAAAACTGGTCATTATCATGCGCATATAAATTCCACTTTGTCACCAGCACAAGCATATTTGCTTGCTTCCTTGTCCAGGAAAAAGCTTGTAGCTATTACATCAATTCGCACAGGGTCCCACAAACTACGGATTGAGATAGGTAGATGGGAGCGGCCGCAATTGCGACGAGGAGCGAGATTATGTGCATGTTGCCAGTTACAGGTTATTGAAGATGAAAGCCATACTTTGCTAAGATGTCTTGCTTTTGAGATGGTCAGGAATCGTTATTTGATTTTAGCATTCCATTCCATGCTTCCACGACTTCTCACAGCCCCATCTGTGCATGACTTGGCATTATATATACTTGAGGTTCTAGATGAGCATCTTCAATTACTGAGCCCTCAGTAGTCATCATGGCCTATTTATATTTTCTTCTTGCTTGTCTAGTATTATCATTACTGCAAAGGTTTTTTCCTCGAAAAGCTTTTGAGGCAGGGGTTTTTATTACTCCTAGTAGTAATGATTGTACTAGGCCATTGTATGGGTCCCATGGCCTCTTGGTCTTCGTGGACGTTAAGAAGTATATTCTATTCTATTCTTTAAATTGCAAAAGGATTTAGTATCATCCCTTTGCTTGATTTAATTCCTTGGCTCTATTTTAAATAGTGATTCAGACTAAATATCTGCAACACCATTCGCTTAAGCCCATTTGTTCAGCAATTTTTTAAATGCATAGTCTTTTTTAAATGTGAACAACCGTTGCATAAAATAGTAAGAGCTCATGTATCTAGACTTACATAATTATGCTTACCAGACAAAGTCATGATACCGACTCTGAAGCATGTACTCTGAAGCACGTTGGCCTTTATAACGCTTAAGCCTGTTGGAGAAAAGAATTCATGTTCTATAGAAATCCTTTGCTGGCATGATACTTCAAATATTAGATCTATATAATGAGATTCTTAAAAGGATGAGGCCATATTTTCTGAGGGCTTTCTCTTATCTTTCTTCTCCTTTCTCTTTTCCATATGTATGGGTCCCATGGCCTCTTGGTCTTCGTGGACATTAAGAAGTATATTCTATTCTATTCTTTAAATTGCAAAAGGATTTAGTATCATCCCTTTGCTTGATTTAATTCCTTGGCTCTATTTTAAATAGTGATTCAGACTAAATATCCGCAACACCACTCACTTAAGCCCATTTGTTCAGCAATTTTTTTAATGCATAGTCTTTTTTAAATGTGAACAACCGTTGCATAAAATCGTAAGAGCTCATGTATCTAGACTTACATAATTATGCTTACCAGACAAAGTCATGATACTGACTCTGAAGCACGTACTTTGAAGCACGTTGGCCTTTATAACGCTTAAGCTTGATGGAGAAAAGAATTCATGTTCTATAGAAATGCTTTGCTGGCATGATACTTCAAATATTAGATCTAGATTATGAGATTCTTAAAAGGGTGAGGCCATATTTTCTGAGGGACTTCCTCTTATCTTTCTTCTCCTTTCTCTTTTCCATATATTTCTGATAGTGTTACATTTAGAGGTAACAAAAAAAGAGATATATGGTGAACAAAGGAAGAACGAAGGAATAGAATAGAATAGATCTTTTTTAACGTCTACGAAGACCAAGTGGCCATGGGACCCATACAATGGCCTAGTACAACCATTACGGCTAAGATTAAAAAACCCCTACCTCGAAAGGTTTTCAAGGGAAAAACCTTTGCAATAACGAGGATACTAGACAAGCAAGAAGAAAATATAAGTAGGTGATGATGACTAATGAAGACTCAATAATTGAAGATGCTCATCTAGAACCTCAAGTATGTATAATGCCAAGTCATGCATAGATGGGGCTCTGAGAAGTTGTGGAAACGTGGAATGGAATGCTAAAGTCAAATAACGATTCCTGACCATCTCAAAAGCAGGACATCTTAGCAGAGTATAACTTTCATCTTCAATAACCTATAACTGGCACCATGCACATAATCTCGCTTCTCATGGCAATTGGGGCGGCTTCCATTTACCTGTCTCAATCGTAGCTTGTGGGACCCTGTGCGAATTGATGCAATACCTACAAGCTTTTTTCTGGACAAGGAAGAAAGCAAATAAGCTTGTTGTCCGGGTGCCAAAGTAGGATTTATATGTGCATGATAATAACCAGTTTTAACTTGGGCTAAGATAATTGCATCCCACATCTTCGCAAGGCCTAGTTGTGGAGATGGTGAAGTGGGCGAGAGACTCGGTCATGCAAGTCATAATGTATATGCTGAATGACGCACTTATAAATGAATTACCTGATATATGGCAAGTAAATAGGTAGTCCCTATTTATAAAATATGGATTAAACATGAGCCCAATAATTACAGAATGATTATGGTGAGCAATCTTTTTGCCAAACTATTTGCCACTATAATGGAACAATAGATAAGTCATTGGTAGAAACAAATGGAATGAGAGCGGAAGGACAGGCATGCTTTCATCCTACCATATCTACAATAGATCATTTGGCTACCATGTGGGCTATTACTGATGCAGTCAAGAAGACCAAAGTACCATTATTTGCCTTATTTGTGCATTCGATATGGTCAGGAGAAAGAACATATGGGAATATATGAATCATATCGGGGTTCCTACTGAGCTAAAAGATTTGGTTGCTAAGCTTTATCAAAGGGTTATTGTACAGCTCTCTTTTCCCATAGGCATTATATGCCAGGAGGAAGTAGTTAACAATATGGGAGTGAAACAGGGATGTCCGCTTTTCCCAACACTGTTTGGGATTTATTTTAACCAACTTGAAGGTTGGCTTAAAGATTATGGAGGGAAAGGCACAACCATAGCTGGGCATGTATTCCTACTCTTATTATATGCTGATGATATCGTAATGTTTGCTTGAAATGTTGCCGATATGCAAAAATGTATTGATGCACTTGCCTCTTTTTGTGATGCCATGAACATGAGAGTAACAAGACTAAGACGCTGGTATTTGGTAGAAGGGATCCGGAGTTTAAGTTCTACTATAAAGGGAAAGAAATTAAAATATGTGAGACGTACAAATACTGGGACTTAATCAGAGAATAGATGCTGAGATTAAGGCCCTTTAGGCTTTACATAGAAGATGTTATAGGCGGAAGTAGTAGATTGAAAAATGAAGAGAATGTTATATAAAGTCTTAGTTACGAGTGTAGCACTATATGGATGTGAAGTATGGGGGCCTGACCTCTCACTAGAGATGTGGAAGCGAGCATGTTGACCTAATTAGGTGTTAAAATGCAGAACTCTTACCCAGTGATGCTTGTAAATACAGGACTACTAGGCATAAAAGGGGAAGCCATGTACCAAACTCTAAAATATCTGCGGAAGGTTCAAGGAATGGAAAGAATTAGACTACCAGTATTGGCAATGGTGCAGAGCAGCATAAAGGGTTGGTATGCGGATATGATCAAATGGTTCCAAAAATGGGGTATGAGCTTGGAAGATGCACTTGACGACAAAGGGGATTTGTATGATTGGATAAGACAAAATATGCGCAGGAATTTATGGGCAAACCCAGAGTGAAAATGCAATATTATATACAGAAGATGAACCCAGAACTTGTAGAGGCTCCACATCTCAATGGGAAGGGGTCCTATTATAAAAGACACATGATATGTAGGATGCGATTAAATTCACACTATTTGGAAGTGGAGGTGGGAAGGTCCAGGAATGTGCCTATAGAGAGAAAAACATGCAAAGTATGTGGGATGGATGAGATAGAGGATGAAGAGCATTTAGTACTGTAGTGCCCAGCATATCAAAGCTTGAGACAGAGATTTTCCATATCCCATGATATCACATAACGGGACTTTTTCAGATTACCAGTAAGGCATATTAGTAACTATCTAATTGAAGCAATGAAGGTTAGAGAAAATCATGTAAAAAATTATAAGTTTCTGTTAAGTATTCGTGAAATAGAGGGGAGTGAGTCTAATGTTGTCACCATAGATGACAGATTAGGATGAAGAAGTTGGTTAATTAGATATATCTTTTAGACTTGATGGTCTCATAGACAATAATATGATTTCCTTTCATTTCATTTCTTTGGTAAGTTCCTTTACCCAGAACTTCTCTCTCTTCTTTCTCTCCATCTTGGTGATTTGTTATGCAGTTGCAAGCTATAGTATTGTGCAGGCTTTTAAATTTCTTGCCTATTCACTTTTGTTATTATATTGGATTCTAGAATGTTGGAAGTCTTGCTCATGAACTATAGTGGTTAAAGCATTCTTGTTAGGACTTGTATTTCATACTTCAAAATCATAAGCGCCCCCAATCATAAGTGACCATAATCAAAATGAGAGTCTCCCATAGGTCAGCATATGATCTGGGCTATTAGATGGATGGATTCGACAACTGAAGTAGTCTCGGGTGCACCCCATTTTGAATACATAGTATTCTGTATTTTATATTTCAAAATCATAGGCGCCCCTAATCAAAATGACCATAATCAAAACGAGAGGCCCATTATCTGTGCCATAAGATCAACAGATCCAATGATTGAGGTAGTTCAGGATGCATCTCACTTAGAATCAATGGGATTTGATACGGATATAAAAATAACAATTCCTAAAACCATAGACTATATCCCTAAAATAAAAACAATTGAATGCGTGACTAGCAAATGCCGCCTCTAAAGACAGCATCATCAATATATTAACTTTGCATTTATAGATTTCAATTGAGAAAATAATGCTTCATAGGGAATGCAGGGGGCAATTAATTTGCCTCTAAATACAAAAAATTGAAAAGATTAATCTAAAACTTATGCTCAAAATGTCACACTTAGAAATAGTTAAGTACATCAACAAAAAATAGATACAAAAATGCAAAACACAAAATCTGGTCCTGATTCATTGGCATATTTTAGTTCATGATGGAACTCTAAATATGCATCTCCACATGGCACACATCACCAAGGGCCTAATGTTGTATTTTTTTGGATGCTCGCGTGATATCTTTACTTTTCCTACAGAAAAATATCTTAGTCGAGGTAAAGGTGAAATGGACGTGGAAGTCATTGATTCGAGATACAGGGCAAGCCGATTTATAGACCCTAAAATCTGCTCCATTGTATATTCCAACACAGGTGAGTTCTTTTGCTACTAAAACTCCAATTTGCCAATGCACACTATCGTTTCTCATTTGATAAAAGAGACGAATAATTGGAGGTTAGTCAAAGCACTACATAGTAAATGTGTGCCCGGCATTGTCGCGCTACTGTCCTAGCTTGCATGTTTACTTGGCCTTTAATGTCCATATGTGCAACTACTCACGACACCACAGGTTGATGCTTGCAAGAATGGTCATGATTTACTTTTGTATTTCTGTTGCATTAGCAACATAAAACATTAGAGGTCATATAAAAATGCTCTTTTACTGAACATGGAAAGCAATTGTTATCGCAAGAGCCACTAAATCTAACACATTATCTCTATCATAAACATGGACTAATGATCCCTATCTAGGATTTCCAAATTCCCAATGCTCTTTATGTCTATTGTGTTTCATAGAAAACCTAAATTCAAGGTGGTCATAAAATGGAGAAGTAACAAATGAGAATGATAATTGAAAAAATTCCCAATTAGAAGAAAAAACAATGTAAGAAGATACTTTTAGACAACTTGAAGGACGTCTTTGTATTTTGATAATTGAGTTTGATAATTGAGACTCACGCTTTGGTATGACACTTCTTTCAAAATGGATGCTTGAGAATGTTTTGGTAACAAGTGCATTAAAAAATCGATGAATGGTTGTTTTGGTAATTGCAAACTTGTGTTACCTCGTTCTAAGCCGACCATGTCAATATATTTTCTCATTTATGAGAATGTGCTTGTGAATGTCATAATATAAGCTTTTTTTACAATTTTTGAATGTTATATGAAGCCCTAAACCATATTCATTAATTTTGGGATTATGTCTGTTCCAAAATCACGCCACTTTGGTGCATAATGAGGGCATGAGTTGTTGTGAAGCCTCATTTATAATATGTAAAATGTGAAGTTAAACGTATGTATTACATTGTTGTTTTCACTTTATTAAAAATCCATGGTGAAATTCATTGCAATGATGCAAATACAAACAAACTTATTGAACAATGGAAAATGCATAAAGTGATACAATATTGCAGGTTTTTTTTGTTTAACAATTGGAAAATAAACCTCTTTCTTGTACATATTTTTCTAAGAAAGGGTCGATGTACGAAGTCCTATCTGACTCAGGATGCTCCAAAACAACATCAATGTTAAATAACAAGTAACTAAAATCATGCTTGGCGCATAAAGGAACATCTCACTTTTACCCTGCTTCAACATTTACATCGACATCTTTATCTTCAAGTTGATCCTTTACTGCCTTCTAAACTTTCTATGCTCTATCAGATGTATCAACTCTATATTTTAGATTTTCTAAAGTTTCAACAATTGTCCCTATGTCAAGAAGGATTTTGCTAACCTCATAGTCATCTATATCAGACTGGGCTTTCTCTTCCCGCTTCGACACAATAGTTACAATTTTCTCAATGATACGGAGGATAGGATTCTTAAGACTTTTTTCCATATCCGAAAAATGGGACTGCATGGCGAATGCTGCATCAGCTATTTCTTGCACAGTTGCCTCATTAGCAATACTCTAATTAGTCGTGGAAGACGATCCTGGATCTTTAGGAGGAAGATTCAATGGTGGCAGAGGGCCCCTAGGGTTATCTATACATTTCAAAGCTACTTGTTGAAAGAGCATTTCTAAAAGGTCCTTAGACTAGTCATTAGTGACAAATCTTTGACATTTCCTGCTAACCTTTATTGCCTCCCTTCCTATGTAAACTCCTACATGAAGTTAGCAACAAGTCGTGTCCAAAGTGTCAAATGCCTCAACGAGGTAGCTTGCCATATCCTTTGAAAACCCATTCTTATTCTAGGGGCGCTTCTCTTTGGTCAGCATCTGAAATGTAGTGTCCTTCTTCAAAATAGGATCTACACTATTTTTCTCATCATCATCATCATTACCCTCTTCCTCGTGGCCTGCAATATCAAACACAGTTTGCAGAAGCTGATCATCTAATTGAAAGCACTACGAGGCACCCTTGTCTGCACCCTCTTGCCTCTGGTACTCTTGTAGTCATCATCAGAGATCATGGACACCATTATAATAATAATATGTGCCATTTTCTGCATCGTTCTTAAATCTGAATCTTTGTCACTTTAAACCATGCAGCCCTCCCTTCAAGCACTCCAAAACGTGTGCAGTTGTTAGTGCATTAAATGAGACTCCCCGCTCAGACATATCATGCAAATTGTGAAGCATTTCTCTTTTGTCAAACCTATGCAAGAAGTAAAAAAGTTGTTGTAATTCTTGTTTGACATACCCTTCTTTTGTTTACACACTGGTCCCAATTTTTGGTCTACAATTATTTCTGAGTTTTGCTAGAAGATACAGTCATTTTTTGGGAGAAATTTTCCACAGTGGTTTTCTTGTAGCTTTTATTTTATTTTTGTCAACGTGTCTTTTTCTTCGCTATTGCTTTTAGAGAGTATTTTTTGACATGTGGTTTTTTCTTGGACTGTTGTTCGTCTCTAAAAGAACACATGTAGGTTTAGATATTAATACATGAATTACAACACTATCAGTAAAAGACTAAATAAATAACCACATATAGGACAAGGGAAAAGATCGCATTATTTAGCGTAAACCATCCATGAGCATGTATTGGGGTCCACCAGGGATGTCCTCTTTCCCCAACATTGTTTGGTCTGTACATTGACCAGTTGGAACACTGGCTCATGGACAATGGGGATGGCGGGACCCAACTTTTGCATCAGGTCATCAGGCAACTCATCTATGCAGATGATGTTGACCTCTTAGCTCACACTCCAGAGGATATGTAGTCTCACCTAGATGCTCTGGATACATTCTGCTAGGCCACAGACATGAACGTCAATCTGGCCAAGACTAAGGTGGTCCTAATCTCATCCTCGCGCCATCCAAGGCCCCCTTCATTCACTTATCGAGGGCAACAAGTGGAGGTGACACCCACCTACAAGTATCTGGGAGTGGAGTTTCCTTCTACACTATGCTGGGACACTTCCATAAGGTGTGTAGCAGCAGGCTGGAAAGCACTTTATGCAATGTAGAACAATAAGTCTGGGGCCCAGTGGTGTCCCTTGCTACTTGGAGCGACTTAGAACAGGTGCAGAAGGCCTTCTTAGCACGGGCACTCGGAGTGAAATCCACGGTCCCGTATCAAATTTTGTTGCAGGAGACAAGTTTCCTGCCACTTCAGCGAGCGGCCCTTGATAGACACATCGTCTATTTCCAGAAGGTGGTAAATATAGATGATGATCGTCTACCACACTTGGCTTATGCAGTGGCAATGGGACCACAACGACTCAAGAATTGTTGGAAGGATAAAAGAGTGCAGTGGCTAACTAGATGGAATGTCCAGGAGCACATGTGCATCCAGGTAGAAACAGAGGCAGACCACGACAGCCTGAGATGTTACCTTGATGCTTGTTTCTCCAGCAAGCTTTGGGATTCCAGGGCCCTGGAGCAAGTCAAAACAGCACATTACAAGCAGCACATAAATTTCACATTAGAACGAGGCCCACAGCGCCAAGATCAATCTTTGTACGTCTTGCAATTCTATTCCTCCAATTCTGTCCCAGCCCCTTTGTGATGCATTGAAAAGGCCATTTCCTTCACCCATCTGGCAAAAACTATGTCATTATCATTACCTATCATTACCTAGGCCTTAACTTACTCTGGCGCAGAGGATTATGATCCATACTTGAAGGAAGAAGGAAATCTTCTTATTTGGAGAGCAAATCACTCACAGCAGTCTTCGTGGCTTCACGACCATGCAGTCTGAGATACTATTCCCGGACTACTACGAGAAAACAAGGGTTGCGCTCCTAACAAAACTTAACCAAACATTTCAGGACAAACATCTCAGGAAACGAGCTGATGATAGCCATGCTGAATTGACTGGAACGCCATGCTGAATTGACCGGAACGCCATAAATCTACTCTGGGATGCGGTAAACCGGGACAAATGTCCGGGTTAACCAATGTGTGTCCAAGCTAACCACTGTTTTTGTCCGAGCTAACCACTATTCTTTGGTCAGGATAACCACGCGATGAACTGAGCGCAAAACTGTGTTTTGACATTCTGATCTTGGAATAGAGCTTGTAATCTGCTCTTTGAACAGTTTAATCCAGTTCAAACATCATTAGAATTGCCTTGCCAGCCCCTTAAAACCTCATTCATTCAAGAGAGCAAGGAATTTGAGCACTGATCAAGGAAGATCAGTTAAAAAACATGGAGAAACACCACATCCCGGAGTAGATTTACGGCATCCGAATTGACCTGTAGAAGACAAACTTGTTCATATGCCAAGGGTTGGTAAGGTTTTGCATGTTTTGGTAAGGTTTTGCGTGTTGTATCGAATTAAATCACGTGTTGTATCGAATTAAATCACATGCTCCACCGCTTGTGCAGGCCCCATCAATTCCCAAAAAACATTCAACTGAACCTTTAAAAAAGACACAAATGGCAAAAAACCAAAAAACACCTCAACACGCACAAGAAACTAATTTTGGAGTGGCTTGTTTTTTTTTCTTGTTTACTAAGGGGCATCAACGTGTTTTTCTCATTTACTATTAAGAGGCATCAAATTTTTGTTTCTCTAACAAAGACTATCATGGAAGAAGAACAATATTGTATAATCATTCTGGCCTGTGGAATTTTATTACTCCTGCAAAAGTTTCTCAATGGCCATGAAGATCATGGACAAAACCTGGTTTGATTGAGCTCAGCTGCTTTAGGGGAATATATGGCAAACATAAGAAAGAGCCATTGGGTACAATCCTGAATTACTAAGAATAGATCTGTCGTTGTCATTCAGTACAATCATACCCCATTCAATTTAGTGGGGAAACTTTAGTTTCTTTATGTTTACCTTTTCACTCTTTTAGATACATGGTGGACAAATCAATTCCATTCTTCTTGCCCTTATTTGGTGGCGCCCTCAGTTCCTGGTTAACTTATGCTAATCCTGCTGAGATTACAGTATAGAGGCCAGTGCCAGGATGCAAGGCTCTAATCTACATGACATGTTTATGTTTAGTCTTTAAAGACTGGAAATGAAGACTAGAATATCAGAGGGATCAATTGTGCTCTATCGTACATGAACATCGCATATAAATATCTATATAGTTTTGTCTTTGAAGACTAGAATATCAGAAGAATCAATGGCTCAGCAGCACGATCCAACCCTACACAAACATCTTCATGGTTCATCTTTGGTTTGGAGACAGGAAAGCGCTGCACAAAAAAGGCTGTATTCTACATTGAATGGTTTAGACTTTCAGGTCCTCCTGTATCCCAAATAACCCAAGCACCTAGCAGCAAGCAAACTTCAAGATGAATACTTGCTTCCTTGCACTGTACAATCACCAGGCAATGGATACTGGCAGTAGCTTTCATTGTTCATGCATAGAAATAGCCTCTCATAAGCTGATGCCATCTTTGTAGCTGTAAACATCTGCTGCGCATATTCAAGACATATTTGGCCTTTTTTTTGCATCACGGTCTTACCATCCCTTATGGCAGACTCCAGTGCTGTAATAAGAGAATTTGCATTCGGTGAGAAGGTATAGCCAAAATCATCATGAATTATAACACTTCGGGTGATGCTTGAAAACTTTGTAGCAAGCAGAGGTTTTCCACACTGCATTGCCTCCAAAAGAGTGTGATCCAGGCCCTGGGCCCTTAAAGTAGGATTTACAAAAATGTCTAAGGCATTATAAAACTCAGCAAGCTGCATCGGAGTCAATGGCCCTAGTGTTTTTACATATGGAGCAAGTTCTTCATACCTTTCTCCCCATGGTCCATGACCTGCAACAAGCAGATATACATCTTTATACCTCTTTGTTATTTCAGAAAATGCCTCAAACAAAAGAGGATGGCCTTTGTCTCTCACTAGTCTTCCAGCTGCCCCTAGAACTAGGCTTGCATTTAATGGAATTCCATGTTTGCGACGAAAGGCCGCAGCTTTTTGTGGATCTGGATGAAATCTGGTCTCATCCACTCCATTCAGAATTGTGTGCACATTTTCTTTTGGGATCTCATAAATTGTCCTCAAAACATCACTTACATAGTCACTTGTAGCAACGTGATGCCTGTAACTAGGAAAGAACCTAACCTCCTCTGCAACTCTTATAACTCTTTCAGTTAAAGCCTTGTTCAACTCAGGAGTTCTGGCCTCCCCAGGCTTCCTAATAAGGTCCTGCACTATTTCTGAATGTATAATTTCATAGCCAATGCCATGCCAAGATGCTGCCATTTTCTCAACTCCTTTGGCCCTCCAGTGGGGCAAGGCAACACTCTCAGAGTGTACAACATCAAAAGGGCGACTGCTGTTTTCTATGTGAAATTTTTCCCAAGCATGATTGTAGTCAAAACCCCCACCTTGGTTAGCTTGCACAAAATGGACATGAAGACCGCCCTCATTCACATCTTCAGCAACGCCCCCATCTGCCGAAATGGTGTAAACATGAATATCATTGCCTCTGGCTGCTAATTCTCTATGAAGAGTAAGGGCATGGCGCTCCAAACCTCCAGGGACTCCACCCACGGGCCATTTCTTCACAAATAATGCAATTCTAAGCTTAGATTTGGCAACATCTCCAAAACAGAGGTGATTCCATGCCTTTGTCATAGAGCGCAAGTCCCCACTAAATGGAACAGCATGCAATCGTGAACCAGAGGAGCAATCCGAAAAGGATGCCAGCCCGGCAGCTCTTAAGGGTGTGAAAGATCCAGTAAAAACTAAACCATAAATTGAAATTAAGAGTGCAGCTAGAATGACCCAGTACCATTTCCGACTATTTGTCGATCTAGAGCTTCTATGCCGGTCCTTTCGAGGCGACGCCATAGCCAGTGTCCGTTCTTCTCCCGAGCTAGACATGTTAGATTTTATGGGTCTGGAGAGCTGGAAGTGTAAAAAACTAATACGCGCTTAACTGCAAGTGGGAAACGAAATGAGGGTTAGGCACTTTTTGAAGAAATGCGTTACGGTGGCCCTGTAGAAAAGTCATTGTGGGTTTTCTTTACAAATTTGTCGGTGGTTTGTCCTACTTTGTTGAAAATTCTTCTAACTCCAAAGTCATGCACCTTCTTGGCACATGAGAATATCATGTGACCTTACGTATTATACAAAATGCCCTTTTAGTGGTGATTCCATGGAAAACTTTGCGCCACCCAAAGACTGCTAGAATCATGCGGTGCGGACCCTAGAATCACCACTAGAAGGGCACCGGCTCGAGTTAACACATGGCAAAATACTGTATGCACCACCTTCAGATCTAGGACATTTTGACTTTATGTTATGGGGTTGCACCTCACTGTACAAGTTAATGCAGATATCCTCTGCGTTTCTTCTGCCCCTTACCCTTTCCAAATCGCTTGTGTGGCTGGCTTTCACCCAAAATTCGGTATGACCATGTGAAAATTTGAATCTATACCACCATGATCAAAAGTCTTCACACGAAGTGCGCCTATTGAAGTTGTGCATGTGTGTTTTGCCGCAAATTGTGCCTTCTATTCCAATCAACATATAAAAAATGAAATTGGGCATGTTATTGGTAGCTTCCTTTGTGTATTGATTTTGTTAATGAAACAAAGCTTTAATTTGGCAATTGCACATTCGTATAGTTGCTATGCATCCATTTCATTTATGAGCGTCCAAGTTGCATTCATAAAGTTCATTACTAGTTGAGGGTAGATTCTTCTCTACTTCGTTTTGTGCTGCTCATTGTTTCATAGCAAACAAATGTCTCGCCTCTAATGTGAATCGCCATTCTACTTCCCCGTGAAACAGCTCGCTCATATCCATTTCCCATTACATTTTATATTGATCCTGAATCATTTAACTTCAAAAGAAACGTCATATAATGTTGATGGAACTTGGTCTAATTCTTAGGAATGGAGTTTGAGTGGGTGGGGATCATTAGAATTGACTAACATGGCACTAGCATTGGCATTAACATGGCATCATGGGTTTTATTGTATATTGTTATATTGGAAGGCAACCAAACGCAAAACTATATAAACGAATTCAATCATGGGACAACAGTTCCTTTTGTACTTAATTCCTTTATGCATTAATTGCAATGACAAAGCAAATCTTTCCTAGCCATTGCATGTTCGTTTTCAATATTCTATGGAACTCATAAATGCGTGAAGTCCCCATTTTCTTGTACATCTAGGTAAATGGATCGATGTTCTACCTGACCTGGACATTGTGTAATAGAAAGGGGTCAGGCGTTCTTGCCAGTCCCTTGACTTGTAGAATCCAGTGGTGCATCAACCGTGCTCCCAAATTCTACAAGTAAGGGGGCTTGCTTTTGTATTGTTATTTTCCTTTGTGTATTAATTTTGTTAATGAAACAAAGCTTTAATTTGGCAGTTGCATGTTCATATAGTTGATATGGGTCCACTTCATTTATGATAAAAGCGTGTAGCGGCGACCATACAATTCATAAGGTCCATAGCGTGTGTGTCCATAAAGTTCTTTTCTTTTCTACTTGATTTTGTGCATTTTATATTGATCTTGCAATTCTTAACCTCTAAAAATCATTAGATAATGTTGATGGAGCTTGGTCTATTTCCTGGGAACGGAGGTAGTTTGGGTGGGTATCATTAGAATTGACCTATGGTGCATTAATATGGCTTCATGGGATTGTCCCATTCAATTTATAGTGCATGAAAGTCATACCCAATTTAATTATAACTCCTTTTGTACTTAATTCCTCTATGCATTGATTGCAATTTCGAAGCAAATCACTAGCACATGCAAGTTGATTTCTCAATATTCTATCCACCTCATACATAAATGTATTTTCCCAAATTGCAGTCCACAATATTTTATACATCATTGTCATAACATCTTACATGACACTTGGCACATGAATTAGGTGCACAACTATTTTAAAAATTGCAGTTGCCCTTCAAAGCTATTGTGTTCAAGAGACAAACTATGCTTTTATGCCATTCTCTGATAGCTCATACACAGGATACAATGTTATGGTGAAGAATCAAATTCCATTTTCATGCCATTCTTTGCTTGGTCAACTAGTTCTTTATTTATTCTTCCTGCTCTTTCTCGAAGGGCTCGCATGAAAACAGACAAAAGCACAGGCAGTATAGTAGGGTAATGGCAACAACTTCTCATCGGAATAAAAAACCCCGCCCTTTCGGGTTTTCGAGGAAAACCCTAATGAGAAGTGGTCGCCAAAAACCTAGAATGTGTTGCCTGGAGAACGAAGGAGATGGGTCGATGGCGAAAAGAAACCAGAAAGACTCCCGCAAGACGGCGTAAAACCTGCAAGCAAAACAGAGAACCCTAAGAAACACCCGTAAATGGTTAGAGAGAAGCAAACATGCATGGCAGTGATGCAGCAGTCTGTACAACAACAAGCACCCCAATGATGTGAGCGATGAATACACATAGAAATTAACACTGCAAAAAAGGAGATAGCATCACCCGTAGGTTGGAGATGAGTGTCACCCCGCGGGTGGAGGAACAACCATGTGAAAAGAGATAGCATCACCATCAAGGTGGAAAGAAACAGCATCACCCTCAAGGTGGAAAGAAACAGCATCACCCGCATGTGGAGAATAATGCGGCATGATGCCGAAAAAAATATTAGTATAGCAATACCCAAGGTGAATAACAACAAAGAGTGCATGAACAAACATATGTACAAAGAGACGCGTGCCCCTAACAAGCAGGGCGGGAAGGGAGGGAAGCAACGAGAATGGAAAACGTGCTGCTGTGAGAAGACGCCGATAACCGGTCCCGGTGCGTAAGAGCCTTAGATAATGGTTTCGCCCCCGCCTGCACGACGATTCATGGCTCTATGGATGCACTTGGAAGGGACTCGCAAGAGACACAAAACCGGCCGACTACCAGAGAACTTCCTGAACTATAAGCCCAGCCGACGCGAAACCTCAAGTGTTGAGTCGGGTCACGAAGCACGTAGCGAGAGTGAGAAGAAGAGGAGCGCCAACGAACGCCGCGAAAGCAAAAGATCATGTGAAACTCCCCGAGTCGCAGCTTGTCGAGGGCCCCCGCCAATTTGAAAGCGTAATATGTACCATATTGAGATGGATCCAAGCCGATAGCGAGATGGCAATCCCTCCGCCATAAGCGGGCAGTCGGATAGGATAAGGAACGCAGAGAGGAGGGAAAGGCGCGAAAAAGAGGGCCGCCTGACGGAGCATCGAGGAGGTGATAAGAACCCACAAAAATCAGCTAGCTAGGCTTTTCATTCATCTCAGCAGAATTCTACAATGGTTGAGAGTGGGTAGCTGCATATTTGCAAGCTAAAAAATACAGGGAATATCCAGTTATATCATCTGGACCCTAAAAAAATTCTACAGATGTCGGTTAAGTGTACCTGCAGAGAGCTTATCACGGGGATTAAAAAACCTCGCCCTTTTGGGTTTTCGAGGAAAAACCCTAGTGATAAGCTATCTGTAAGGGGCTTGGACACAACGTAAAATTTGCAAAACAAACGCCCCACAAAGAAACCCCCGGAAAACGAAGAAGGCGAGTCGGCGCATCCCTCCTCATACGCACATCAACAAACTAGAATACAAAGATAAGAAAACAACAACCTTGAAAAGCGAGGGGCTGGTCACGCGTGCCACGCGACAAAAACAACCTCAGCGAAAAAAGCGAGGGTGGTCCGCCGTGCCACGCGACAAAAACAACCCTCGAAAAGCGAGGGTCGGGTCATCGTGCGTGCCGCGACAAAAACAACATTTACAATAATATACACATTAAGGGAGGGTGGGTGAGAGTCAAGGGAACTGCTGAGAGAGGAGAAAACACCGATGAGAAGTCGATGAAGAAGCTGCAAGAAATAACGATCCCAAATGAACCAGACCCACAGAAAATGCATGCAATGCATGCATGCATGCAAGAGATGCATACGCCCATTCGAGAATGCCGATCCGATGGCTCGGATCGATGGGATTCTCGAAGGGCTCGCATGAAAACAGACAAAAGCTCCCGACAAAAAGAGAACTTCCTTATCAAAACGGGATCGAGGTCGAAGGCTAAAGGATGGCAAAAAAAGGGACAAGATCGAGGAAGAACACGTCCCAATATGGAAAAAGACGCCAAACTGTCAAACCAAGCAGGGAGAAGCCCCTCCCCTACCTGGTATCAAAAAAAAAAAAAAAGTCAAGGGAACTGCTGAGGGAGAAAACGCAGATGAGAAGTCGATGAAGAAGCTGCAAGAAATAATGATCCCAAATGAACCAGAGCCACAGAAAATGCATGCAATGCATGCAATGCTCGCCCATTCGAGAATGCCGATCCGATGGCTCGGGTCGATGGGATTCATTAAACATCATCGTAGTTTTGAACTTTTTCCCTTTAGATTTTGCAAAGAGTGTAGGTGTGTTACGTTTCTCCATGTCATTCAACTCAACCTAATTTTTGCTATTTTGTTCCATTTGCCTGTTCTTTTATTAGGGCCCGAAGGGCCCTTTTTAAAAAAAAAAAAATATAACAACCAACATAAACCATTAACATAAACCATTGCATCTAACACATTTAAAATAAAATCCCCCTGAAACCCCCTTTGGTTTGGGTGCATATTCACACGGGGGGTGAGTTCGGGCATCGAGAGCTGTCGGATGGGCATATTTGCCTTTTATTCCTCGATCCAGACCGTACAACGCGACCCTCGTTTGTGGGGTATGCTTGTATGAGTTTTTGTATATGATATATCGAGATTTGCAAAATACTATAAGGTTTGGGGGAATTTACTGAATGGTGTTGATTTTGTACATGTATTATACAATTTTAGAGGCTCTCGCTGCCCTACGTCACCCCCCCTGTGAATATGCACCCAAACCAAAGGGGGGTTTAGGGGGATTTTATTTTAAATGTGTTAGATGCAATGGTTTATGTTAATGGTTTATATTGGTTGTTATATTAAAAAAAAAAACTTGGTCTAATTCTTAGGAATGGAGTTTGGGTGGGTGGGGATCATTAGAATTGACCAACATGGCACTAACATTGGCACTAACATGGCATCATGGGTTTGCATACATTCTATTCTATTCTATATTGTTATATTGGAAGGCAACCAAACGCAAAACTATATAAACGAATTCAATCATTGGACAACATTTCCTTTTCTACTTATTTCCTTTATGCATTAATTGCAATGACAAGGCAAATCTTTCCTAGCAATTGCATGTTCGTTTTCAATATTCTATCGAACTCATAAATGAGTGAAGCCCGCATTTTCTTGCACATCTAGGTAAATGTATCACTGTTCTTGCAGATTCTCTGGTCATTCTAGTCAAGAATGACAACTCGCCCTAAGAAACCTGCAGAATCTAGTCTACCTTACCTGGACATTGTGTAACAGAAAGGGGTCAGGCATTCTTGCCAGTCCCTTGACTTGTAGAATCCAGTGGTGCATCAACACTGCTCCCATATTCTACAGGTAAGGGGGCTTGGTTTGGTTTTGTATTGTTATTTTCCTTTGTGTATTAATTTTGTCGATGAAACAAAGCTTTAATTTGGCAATTGCACGTTCATATAGTTGATATGCATCCACTTCATTTATGATAAAGGCGCCGTAGCGGCAACCATACAGTTCATAAGGTCCATAGCGTGTGTGTCCATAAAGTTCTTTTCTTTTCTACTTCATTTTGTGCACATTTTATATTGATCTTGAACTTCTTGACCTCTTAAAATCATTAGATAATGTTGATGGAGCTTGGTCCTAGGAACGGAGGTTGTTTGGGTGGGGATCATTAGAATTGACCTATGGTGCACTAACATGGCTTCATGGGATTGTCCCCTTCACCATATAGTGCATGAAAGTCGTACCCAATTTATATCTAAACAATGTAATTGCTACAAGAAATTTATCGCAGCGGCCAAGGCTGCCGCGAACATTTCTTTTGTCCAACTTGGTGTCAATTTTAAACTCGAATATTATAAAGGACCATCTCAAAATAAAAAAAAAATTAAAATCAAATTGTAATTTTTGTGTCATTGCTTCATAAAAAAAAAATAATAATAAAAATAAAATTATTTGCACTGAGTTAATCACAAAGTCTCTCTTGCTTCAAATTGCATTGCAGTTTCTCTCTTGCCTCAAATTGCATTGCTCTAAGGTGCTCTGTTAGTGTGGGATTGATTGTTATATACTGCCACTTAGACACAATAAAAATGATATTTTGAAAATAATTATGCACTTTGCATTCTTTCAAATATGCAAACTATTAAGTCATTTGCAACATGCAGCAAGACAAAGCCACGGATGTCAAGAATGGCTTCAAATTAATGTATGTAATGCAGCAAGACAAAGCCACAGATGTCAAGAATGGCTTCAAATTAATGTATGTAATGGGACCTTTTCGAGGTAACCTTTAGCAGCTTTAAGTCATGCTTCAACAACATGCAACAAAATCAAAAGGCTTACCCATAAGATTGTTCAATGCAGTTGAGTAGCGTTGTGCTTAGAACGAGCATTTGAATAGCGCTGTGCTTAGAAAGAAGCTCCGACATACTTTTCTTTTCTATTTTCTAATCAACTGATAATCCACATGCGTCTCGTTTCCTAATTAGATTCAAAATTTCATATGGCTCTCGTGTTCTTTACCAGGGAGCGAAGAGGTCTGTGAACCAAACATAACGAAGCTCTAAATCGCAGTAGCAGATAAAAAGAGGAGAGCTTTTCGGTCCTGATGTTTTGTCAAACATAAAATTTGGACCCCTGCTATGGTCTTTTTCATCCAGCTTAAGCATCCGTTGCTCCCTGTCTCCATCTTTACCATCTGCCACAGAACTCGTGGCCTTCCTTTCACAATCCATGAATTCTGCAAATTTACATTCAACTACAGCTTCCTTTTGAAGGAGAGCTCAGTTGAAGTTTCAAGACCCATGATAAAAGACTTTGTGATCGTGCAAGAAAAAGGAAGATATGATTCCAGAATAAACTACCTATATTACTGGGGAGCTTCTCATTTGCTTCAAACTTTGCAAGGCCACTGGAATTGTCAGTTCAAATTTGCATATGCTTCAGTAAATTCTCAGCAAAATACTTGCCATCAAAATCAAGATCAACCAGCTTACAGATAATTGTCATCCAAATCAAGGCGCTGCAATTTTTTAAAACCATAAACTTTTTATTCAAACTAATTATTCCTTAGCCGTATCAAAGTATTTTTTTCTGAATCGCCTGCTCGGCTTCCCAGCGTCATGGCTCGATTAAAGAGCACAGGCTGTCACTCTCTGTCATAAGCAGTCATAGATCTTGAAGGTCTTTACATGCTTGCTTGGCGAAAACGATTGCCAGACTTCTAGAATCAAGACAAAACCAAAGCATCCCCTGTGGCAAACAAAAAATTTACCTCACTAAGTTTGTAGATCCCAGCGCCACTATGCCCAAGACATTGATGCATGAAATAAAAATGAAGAAATCCAAAACACTTCTGGAATTGCCATCGTCCACTATGTCCACTTTTGCAAAGCCAGCTATAAGATGGCTATACGGCAGCTATAAGATAGCTATATGGCAGACTGTTTTTATCTTATCTACTAAATAAACTTAAAAAAAAGCCACAAAGTAGTCAATGGTTTTTCCCACCATAATGTACAGCCTAAGCTATAGAAAGTAGGAACAACAACTTGGAGAGCTTTCTCTTCCATTTCGTGAAAGAAATTGCAAGATAGTTTACATCCACTTTAATAAGGTTATTCATAACACTGGTGTACAAAAGTAACATTAAGGTGCATCCTGTCTCGACTATTTCTACAAAAAGCATGCATTCTTCAACTTCACTTAGTACATTTGTAATTACATTGGATCATTATATGCATTTCATTCCGCAACCAACATGGTTAAAATTCAAAGCGAAACATGAGTCGTTGAAGCATGAGGATGCGTGCTACCATAAACTAACAAATATGTAAATGATGCATTTTGGAATAGAAACCATTTCAATCATATGCTGCAGCCATTGTTTTAGCGTAATAATGTGTACCCATGATTATGCACATTGCATATGCTAGCAACCTCATACTTCCAAAATATTTTGATCTTTATTCTAGTTGCTTTTCAAGCATCCAATATTTAACACATGATAAGCCTTAAGAATACATTTTACCTATTACAACTTTAATTCACGAATTATACGTTTTACCTATTACAACTTTGATTCATGGATTTTTTGCTTTTGCCAGCATTTGAGACAAATATTTGATGCTCCTAAATAAACTAGTAACAGTGCCCGGCATTGCCAGGTATAAGCACGGTCGTATTGCAAGGAACGATGAAGATATAGATGTAGTTACAATGGAATGATGAAGTTATAGATGTACCTATAGATGTAGCACAAATGTCGATGCTAGGTGTGTTGAATTGGCCTAGCATGATAAAGATGTGTGCTATTTGAATTGATGCATTTCTAGATCATACATGCATTAAAATAATGACATTTTTTTTTTCTGAAAAATTTATTAAAGTCCTACTATTGGAAAAAAAGTCATAGTGGTTGAGAGAGGTATAATGGGCGTGTGTAGTGTGAATGTCTGTACATGAAATCCAACGTGAGAGAACTCTATATTGAGGTCCACGGAAGATATTGTACTTGTAGGATGTGGATTCTTCAACGAACAAACATTATTACTAAGTCGATGCTATGTAATACATGGAATTTGAATTGGTTGGCTATCAAAGTTGTCAAGAGAATGTCATGTAGGTCATTGCCGCCTTTGTAGCAGTGCTTGTTCATGCAAACTTGAATGTGGGCTAGAGCCCTTGTATACCCTCGGGATTGGAAGTGTTTGAACAGAAAATGCATAGGATCTTTTATGCACTCGATGTTGCTGGTCATAGTTGGTACAAGCAGATATCGTTTCGATTGTCTTCCCAGATACAATATACATTGTCTTCCCAAGTATGTATTACATGGTCAGTCAACCATTATATTGCAGTGAAAACATTATGTATCCCTTGGTGATACAAGAATTAGCTACACAATTCTCCAAACCTCAGCTCAGTAGAACAACCGAGTGTGGAATGGTATTGGAACTATAAACTGAGTACATGTTGGATAAAATTCAAAGGCTACATATAACAACAAAGTGAAGTACACTCAGTATTTACTTGGATTGCGATAAATTGATAGCCACTCCTTTTAGAAATTTTCAACCTACTCTCTGCTGCACAACTTGTGGCTCGGTCTGAGTCCATGCGATGGGTACTAAATTCTTGCGAATAATAGCTCGTGTTGAAAAGATTTGATGTTTGGCAGTTGCATGTCAACATGTAGATTGTCCACTACAAAAGAAACAAAAATGTCGACCGACTTCGACGCGACGCGACTGCTCCCTCAAGATCGCTCCATCCGGGCGAACCATCGATCTCTTACCTCTCCAACAAAGCCATGAGCGTGCCAAGGGCTCATCGCCACAACAGAAGCCGGTCGGGAGCCGAGAGCATCACCCATATTAACCAATTTCGAAAATAGATGATGTGTCTATCAAGGGCTCGGCCACTGGCGGCAAGAATCCGGGGCTGCAGCAGAATCTGATAGGGGACTGAAGGTTTCACCCCAAGTGCCCGTGCCAAAAATGCCTTCTGCACCTACTCCAAGTCATTCCAGGTCGCCAAAGAGACGATCGGGCCCCAAACCTCGACCCGCATGAGAAGGACGGGCTTGACCAAATACAAAAGCATGTAATGGCCCCAATCATAGAGCTCACCGGTGATCGTTGTTCAAGATGGCATAAAGCGCTTCCGGCCACTTCTTGTCACCCGCGAAGCGGATGGATGCCTCCCAACAGCGAGGAGGGGAACTCCACCCCTAGGTACTTGTAGGTGGGCGTGACCTCCATAGGTCTGGCCCCCGATATGTGAGTGTAGGAGGCGGGGGTGGCGAAAGAGGATATGAGAACCACCGGTCTTGGCCGATTCACGCCGCATGTCCAGAAATGGCGTAATGTGTCTAGGGCATCCGGATGAGATTGCATAGCTTCCGGGTGTGGGCGCCGGAAGGTCAACATCGTCCGCGATAGATGAGCTGGCTCGAAGCCGGCTCTAACCGGGTCAATGTAGAGGCCAAAGAGTGTTGGTGAGAGGGGGGCAGCCCCCCGGGACCTCGATACTACCGGTGAATGCTTGGCCCGGCCGGTACCGATCCCCGCCAAAACAACTCTCATACGCCTATATATGGCATTCTACACAGCAAGGCGGCTTCAGCCCCACGCAGCCTTGCCCATAGCTTTTCCCCGGGACCAGATCAAAAGCCTTCGGTCCACAAAGTAGCAATACAAGTCCCGGCCGATGGTTTCTACTGCCTTCAATCGCCCGCAGTGTAGATATGTTCAATCGCTGAGTGGCGGGATCTAAAGCCCGCTTTTGTGTGAGGGCTCGCACATCCGATGCTCGCCTAACGTCAATCACTGCCGAGAATGCCAGGCCAACAGTTTGGCAAATAACCGAATCGACCATGATCGTCCCCAGAATTGGCCCGGGGCAGGTGGGTCGCCCGCCTTGTGAATGGGGACAACCCCGCTTGTGGTCCATTATCTGGGAAACCTTCCCGCAATGCTCGCTGAGCGGGTAGTGAGGATCGGCACCACGCCTGCCACTGCCCATTTGAGTAACTTCGGCACAGATACCATCGAGGTCACCGCCTTCCCATTAGCCGCCCGTTCGCAAAACCCTCCACAACATCCTCCTCATGAAACCAATGGGGCCCTCCCCGGGGGGTATGGGCGACGCTGCTGGTGGGGTCATAGAGCCGCCTCAAAATCATCGCTCCCACCGCCGGTGTGATGTCCCCTATGGGTCGGGTGGCCTTCAAGCACTCTGCGCTAAAAGGTTCGAGGATGAGGTCCAAGCAGTCAACATCTCCTCCCCGATGTTCCGGGCAAGGTACCGCGCCTTTGTCTCCTTCCGCGATGGGCGCCAGATCGCGGTGGTGGCCCCGCAAAGCCGCACACTGATCCGAATGTGATCGAACCGGGCGCTTTGTCCGCCGTGATCCCGTAATAGCTCACCAACCGGGTCTGGCTCGCCGCTCTAGTGTGGGGGTCCGCAATTGCCGGGTGGCATCCATGAGCATCTCTGGCGTAGTCCCCGCCATAATCCAGCTTGCAACCGAGGATGGCGAGGGGCCGCATAGTGGGAGTTCCGCGCTTGGCCAAGCCATGTCCAAATAAAGTGGGAGGTGATCTCGAGTCGACCTCCTCATCCCGACCGGTGCCCACCCGAAACGACCGATGAGATGCATATCTTGCACAACTTCGAGCACATAATCCACCACACTAGACTCTCCCCCGATTGTCCTTCCGTCTGGCAGTGCACTTGTGAGAATCGCCACCGTGGATGTGCCATTGCAAATTATCAAGTCACAAATACCACATATAGCAGAGCAATCGTCACAAAGCGAATGACCCGATTGTCATCCGATCCTCGTGGCGGTTGCCTCAAGGGCGAAGCCGCAGGACATCGCCGTGGTGGGGTCAAGTCTCATGGATCGCTTCTACTCCCGTCCGCATTGAAATCCCCAAGAAGGACGACCCTACCCAATCGCTTGTGCTCGCGGTATGTCATCATATAAATCGACATAAGGGTCCATCCTATTCGCATCGGAGTGGCTGCGATAGAAGGTGCTCTCTCAAGTTGAGGGAAATAACAGCGCCGTAAAAAGAGGGGTGCCATCGGGTATTATGCACACGAACCCACAAGTACCGGGTTGTGTCTCTATCTTCCGAGGGTAACCGAATGTGCCAAGGTTGTCCCAGAGTAGCAAGCAACCCCACCATGACCCTCTCGTCCCGCATATGTATTGAAGACCGAAAATGTTGGTGCCCTAAGATGTCCCATGTCTCCATGAGAAAGATGAGATCCATATCGGCGCCACTTGAGTTGAGACTGCCCCCTTCCGCCAAGGGAAGCCCTCGACAATTCCATGAGACCACCCAGAGGGCACAATCCTATTTGTCGCCAGCAGTGGGTATGCGCGCAAACCGAAGCCTGGGAGGGGGAGGACGGGAAGCGAGGGTCGAAAGGAGAAGTAGATGGAGCCGAGGCAAAGATGGCCGAGAGGGCGGGGTCGGAGAGAGCAGGAGTAGGAGCAGAGAAGGGGAGCCGTGGGTAGAAGAGGCGTAAGCAGGGCCACGCTCACCGCTGGGACCGGGTGCTGGGTCCGCAGCGAAAGAGCGTGTCGGGCGGAAATTGTGCATCCTGCCTAACCAATCCCCCGGACACCCCTGGTGGCGGATGCCTCTCGACTCGACAAGCTTCGCCTACGTGCCTCTGCTGTGGGGTGTGAGGTCCCCGGCCCACGATGAGGACATCCCCTTCAAAGATCTTGCCCCATTTAATATGGCATCACGCACTCGGGCGCATCCGCGAACCGCTAATATGGCAATGCAGCTTATGACCCGGCGCCGAGCCCCATGGCTGCTCGAAATGTGAACTGCCCAGGGAATGTCATCCGGATCGAGAATGTGTGTTCGATGTTGTGGGCGAGACTCTCCCCTCCTCTTCCGCATGCCTCGGACTACCAGATTGCGGGCCTCTCCGTCAAGCGGCCTTGGAGTTCCGCGCCCGGGTCGAGGTGGGCGAGGGCCGGGCCCGTGGCCGGGTGGTGGTGGTGGTGGCCGATGGCGCGGGTGGCTTTGAGGCGAGGGCAAGATCGCATGGTCCCGCTAACGGCTGCAGGCCGCGGTATACCGGGGGTTGGGTAGCGGGTCTTGAGCCGGCCCCCTACCGGGTGAAAGTCTGGAGCATGCCTTGTGGCCCTCGGGCCGCTGCTTGGCCATCTCCCCGCCCGCAGACCGCCGCAGTTCACCGCGAACTCCTGGGGAGACTCCCCGCCCGGCTTCTATGGATTGGCCGTCAAGAACCCCCTCGGAGCTCAAGGCTCGGGAGTAGCGAGGGCGTACGAGCCCCAAGATAGCGCCGGAGCCAGCTTGCTGCCCGGGATGCATTTTTAAAACCCGCCGGTTCCGGGCCGTCGCAAGAGCGGCCGTGACTCCCGCGCCATGGTGGTGGCTTCTCAACCCTCCGCCCGGGCCGGTGACACCTGGACCATCGCCTCGCGCATTGCCCGGCCCCTCTCATGAACACTTCCAGGGCGGGCCCGCATGTCGCCGAGCTCTTTGCCCGGCCTGCCGCCGCTCGGTAGTGTGCCAGGCCAAGGCCATCTTCTACGGCTGTGTGCGGGTCTCCGTGCCCTTTGTGATGCGTTCTTTTCGACCACCGGTTGCCTTCTCGAGCACATGGAGTGCCGAAGACTCGATCTCCACCGCCATGCCATCCAAAGAAATTTGTTAGCCTCAATGCGCATCATAGGGGCCTCCACGCAGCTTTGACGGGCTCAATTCTTTGCCGACGCAGAGTTCCCCGTGGTGGTCGGAAAGCAATCAATCCCTTCCGCCGCCGGGCACATTGAGGGGGCCTTTAGCCTTAGCCCCTCGCCTCCTTCTTCATGGAGGATGACTCTCCCCGCCCATGATGGTTGATCGGGACCGCTTTGCGGCGGCCCTCGGCTTTGATTTTCCCTGTGCTGGCCCATCTTCCGGGCCATGACTGGGGGTGCGCACGCCAAGCAAGGTTTAGGCTATGGCGTGGGCGGTCGGTTTGGCGTGGCTAGGTCGCTATGGCTATGGCTATGGCGGGCTGTGGCCAGGCTAGGCAAGGCCAAGAGGCAGTTGGTTGGGCTATGGCGATGTCAGGCAAATGTTGGAGCCTAGCTCAACATTATTGTGTGCGCTGACTTCCAAAGTTTGAGGGGTCTCTGGCTGCAAAAAGTGTGCACAGAATCCAATTTGGGGACTCAAAATCGCGGTCAAAGCACCTTTTGGGGTTTGGGGGTTTGGGGGTTTTAGGGGTTCCAAAGTTTGAGGGGTCTCTGGCTGTAAAAAGTGTGCTCAGAATCCAATTTGGGGACTCCAAATCGCGGTCAGAGCACCTTTTGGGGGTCGCTGGAAGGGAAATACCATATGAGATTCACTTTGGCATTCCAGAATTGAATCATAAAAATGAAATTTAAGAATGAAGAAAGATGGGCAAAGCTACAGGAAGGATTTATACAATTTTCTCGCCTTAGACTCTTGCTACACTGCTACAATGCATTCGTCCTTACATGCAAACATGCTTGATATAATCAAAGTGAAAAAGACGAACCTTTCAAGGAGATAATTGTTCTTCAATAGCTAAATAACATGCAGCGTTCTACTCTATAAATGTAATAATGCCACAACAGTCACAATCTGTCCATAGCATGAAGTTCCAAATTAGCTGCCTGCCCGATTTGCACTTTAGAAAGTGGCAAAGTATTAGAGTAGGGTGGTCCCAACTTTACCTCTTTAGATGCAAAATGTTGATAGGGTTAAGCAGCTCATTTCCATCTACAAGTGACCTCATCCAGTAGGAATCTTTGCCTGCTGCACCAACAACTTCAAAATGTCCTTCCCACAAATTCTCAAACTTGCTGGCTACTTTCTCTTTGGCTTTGTTCCATTTCAGCACTAGTTCACCATCCTTTGAGAGTGCCCTAAAGTTTATGAGCTTGAAAGCTGCTATATCTTTAGCTTTCTTCAATAGAATGGAGTTTTTAGCCTCAAATCTGTGTTCCTTCAATTGCAACAACCTGACAAATCTATCTTTGAGTGCCTCTTCCATTTCCAAGTTTATTTTGTGTGCCAGCCTTAGAGATCGTAGTTCAAGCTCTATTGGTACAACTGATTCTATACCATATACAAGGTTGAAAGGTGTGTGCTTGGTGGCTGTTTTGATAGTAGTCCTGTAGGCCCATAATGCATCATGTAGCTTGACATGCCAATCTCTCTTGGATATGCTTATAGTCTTCTACATAATTGATTTGAGGACTTTATTGGTGGATTCAGCCTGACCATTCCCTTGGGGGTAATGAGAAGAGCTTTTCACATGCTTGACTTTAAGAGTGATTAGCCATGTGCCAATGACCTCATTGATGAATTGACTGCCTCTGTCATATATCAATTTGAGAGGGATACCAAACCTGGCACATATGTTCTCGTGTAGAAACCTTGTTGTAGTCAAGGCATTTGCTTGCCTCAATGGTGTTGCCTTAGCCCATTTTGTGAAATAGTCTGTGGCCACAAGTACATATTCATGTTGTTCAGAAGAGGATGGATCTATAGGGCCAATGAAGTCCAACCCCCCAAACTTGGAATGGTCCAGGGGAAGTTATGGTTGTGAGAGGAGTTAGTTGTAAGATTTTTCTGCCAAATATCTGACATTTGTGACAACTTCTGATCTTTTCATAGCAATCTTTGAAAAGAGTAGGCCAAACGTATCCAGACCTCAAGATTTTCTTGACTGTCATGTCAGCTGCACAGTGCCCTCCACATACTCCATCATGACAAGCTTCCATGACTAAGTTTGCCTCTTCTTTGTCCACACACCTCATTAATACTCCTTCTTTGTCAACCCTGCATAAAATATCATTTATAAGTCTAAATTTGTTGCATTTTTCTCTAAACCTTCTTTGTTGGCTGATATTCAGATCTTGAGGCAACTCTCCAAGCTCCAAGTACCTTTTGAATTCTTCTTGCCAATCTGTTTCTCCCATGTAAGAAACAACCAAGTTAGCATTAACATTGTTTTCAAATTCTTCTAAGCCTTCTTGGTCTTCATGCTCAAAGAGAACATAAGGAAGATATGCACTTGGATCATCTATTGTCTTGATCACTTTCACACTAATGTTGTAGGTTTGGACTTTGCAGGTCCATTTATATATCTTGACTTTGTGTGGATTTTTAGCAAAAAGCAAGGACATAGGATTCTGCCTCATCATCACCTGTGCTCACTATTTTGAAAGATACGACCCTGTCTCTCTATCAGAAACGTGAGAGCAACTGCACTTTCTCAAGTCTAAAGTATTTTATTTAATTTATGTATCTGATCAGATTTTACTTGCAAAGGTAATGATCATGCTCTCCTCTAGCAAGGCTACTCCTATGGCTCTTTTTATGACACTTATATAAGCTTGAAAGGGTTTTGAGGGATTAGGAGGTTTTAGCAAAGTAGATTCACAGATGGCTTGTATTATCTTGTCAAAAGCTTCTTGACAGGGCTCATTCCATTTCATCAGTGTGCTTGCTTTCCTGCTTTGTGAATTTACCTATCTTTGTCAAATCTGTTATTGGGCTGATTGTGTGTGAAAAGTGAGCTTAGTTTTTATGGCTAATGGCCTGGGTGTATATTTGGCTCATTCTATTGTGCAGGTCCCTAAGATCTGTGTTGCTCTGCCTGCTTTGCAGCCTGTGCCCACTTCTCTTCCAGTGCGTAGTGGTCCTTGGCATTTTCTCTTCCAATTGAAGCTTTTGAATGGCTCTGAGATCCATCGGATGTTTCCATCTATTGTGCTACCATCTGACCCTATTGATGATCCTGCTGGTGCTTGTGATGTTGCGGGTGCTTATGCAAGGGCCCGGGATTCCTTTGTTCCTGAGGCAACGGGCAGAGGACTCCGTGGTGCTGTGAGTGGAGTTGGACGAGGTGGTGTGGTTGGGAGAGTTGGTGTGGGACGAGGCCGGGGCAGGCTTGCTGCTGGCTGCCCATTGGATGGCGGGGCTAGGGGACGTGGTGGCTTAGAGGAGGGCTCAGATGATTTGGTTGTGGCTAGGTCAGAGGACAGGACTGTGGGAGGAGCTGGTGATCCTGCCGGGGATGTCCCGGGAGCAGTATGTGCTGAGCATGAGGTGGCTGGAGCAGCCTGGTTGGAGGTAGAGGCTAGTGTGGCCCATGACTCTATGGAGGTGCCTGGGGAACTTCCAACACGTGTTGGAAGTGGAATGTCACGTCGAGCGGCTGTGGGTCACATTGCTGTGATTAATAATCCTCTGGCTCTAGATGATGACTCTGTGGAGTTGGTTGATGGCCTGGTGGATAGGCATATGGGGCTTGACACTTCTCCTCTGAGATGAAAAAGGTCGATCCTCAGTTGGAATGTGCAGGGGGTGCGATCCTCTAGTAGTAAGAGGGCCCGTGTTTCTTTGGCACTTCGGCAATTGCGTCCTAATATTGTTTGCATTCAGGAGCATAAGTGTCACAGGGTGATATGTCCAGGCTCATGAATATGGTTAGTAGACAGTTTGTCTCTATTGCTTCTTCTTCTGGGCGGACTAGTGGGGGTACTCTTATTGCTTGGAGGTTGGATGTGCAGGTCACATACTCTGCAGCAGACAGGTTTGGTCGGTGGGCAATAATTAAGTGGTTGGAGGGAGGGCAAGAGTGGGGGATTGTTAATGTTTATGCCCCTAATCAGCCTTCTCAGCGGGGTGCTTTATGGGCCACAGCCCGGAATAAGTTGCGAGCCCTTGGTGGGTTGCAGGTCGCTTGGTTGCTGTTATGTAGGTGTCAATGCTTTCTAGATGCTTCAGCTTAATTAGAAGCTTGCTATTGGTTGGAAGTAATGGCAATGGAATTTTGGTAGTGATTGTCGTTTAACTTGGCACTAAATTTGTTGTCCTCTATTATAAGGTACATATATACAAAATCACCATATATGTTAGATCACATATGCACTACATGATACATGAAACCCAAAAGCGAGTTCAGAAAGCACTTACACAATGTGAACTACTGAAGAAGCTCATTAGCTGCAATGGGACCTGCAAACCCCGTGGTGCATTAGACACTTCTTAAAGCAAAGGTGGTTCCAAATTGTTGTCCTTTTAGAATAAAAAATCTGTTAAATACTATTGACACATGAGCAAGCTCACAAAGCACTTACAATCTCAGTTCATTGAAGAAGCTCCATAGCTACGATCAGAAATACAAACTTTATGGTGCAATATCCTGGATGCTTCCTGAGAATGCAAGGCTGGCTCCAAGAGACGTTTGCGGGAAAAAAAAATGCCTTTCTAGAAATTTTGTCTTATGCGCCATGCAGACAATTAAACACATGCATATAGCTTGCTAACTGCCTCGTATAAACAGAGAATAAATCATGATGAGCCTATTTACAATCAAGTCATAACAATGAAGCATAGTATTTCTAATCTATATTTTTGGCCAAAACTTAGAATCATAAGTATAGGGTACATGCTCTATGGAAGCTGCATTTACAGACGCATAGACTTTTTAAATAAAACTGCAACATATTTTGCATTTATTGCTTTACAACAAAGAAATCCAACTTGGCAGATATTATAACGTGTCACAAAGACCGAAAGACAGACATGTAGAACAACATATTTCAAAATGGGAAAGGTTTTTTGACCTGATCAAATTGAAGCATCCTTTTAAATCGTCCTGCTTGCTGCAATTGTTGTCTTCATCAATGATACCAGAATGTAAAAGCGCGAAACATACATAACTGTCTTTCCCCAAGTAGCCCTTTTGCACGTCCTTTTAAATCGTCCTGCTTGCTGCAATTGTTGTCTTCATCAATGGTACCAGAATGTATAAGCACGAAAAATACAGAAATGCCTTTCTCCAAGTGGCCCTTTTGCACTTCCATCCTTTCAATCAACATGCAGAAGCAACCCAGTATAAAATACCTGGTCTCTAAATGATGCTTTAACTGGAATAATGGAAGAATAAAAAGAACATACCTTTTGCTTCCAAAATTTTACCATGCATACATACAGATGCAGCCATTAGCTGGGCATCAAATTTATAGTTGAAGCCTATTGTGAATAAAAACCAATGCTTCCCTTACATTTACGACTTGAACTTTTTGTGAGTCCAACACATTTTGTAATCTAAAAGTCATGCATCTGATACTTGATGTCTAAAAAAATCAAGCAATCTGTATGCAAACTGCCCTGCCAACATAAATAGAACCCAGATGAATAAAGCTTATTTAAATAAATTTAAAGAATCAACCAACAAAAATGCTTATATCCCTAAAATGTATCTCTAAAATAAGTTATAGGCTAGCAGAAGCTCAAGCAGGGCACCTTCAACAGTTGCACAACATTTTGAGATGAGTATCCTGATTCCAACAGTCTACGGCTCCTACATCTCTTTATTTAGATCTGTGTGCATATATATGGATCTGTATGCGAAGTTGATTAGCTGCTCTACCTACAGTTGAGACTGCATAATTGCATAATTGGGATTCGTAACACCAAAAGATAGAAATCTGTTTAAATGTCAAATTCAAGGGAATGCAATCTATCAAACCAGCAAAGAAAAAATGTCTGGGAGAATAAATAGACAATATGTATGAACAAATGGACATCAAATAATGAGCACATCACATAGTGACTTAATGCAATATTGGAGCCTAAAGCAAATCCACAACACCATGGATTTGATGTTGGAGGTTGGATCTGCAAAAACCCTAGACAAAGAAGATGGCTGCTAAAGAACATACCTCCCATGCAACTCAAGACATGGTATGTCGCTTCTTTTTTCAGTCTGATCAGAATGCAGGTCACAAAGTTACTTCTCTTTTGCAAAGAGAATGCTTCAAGCACTCAAAATCATGATATCATGGCTCCAAGTTCCTTCATAGTTTGTTGTGCATGTTTGGTGCACAAAACCCTGTGGCAAAGAAGGAAAAAACCGTCAGATCAAAAAGCTTAAAGATGCCGCTCTTGGTACTTCAGGTTAAATCTAGAACAGGAAAGCACACTTATAACCCAAGAAACATCGAGAAATTCGTTTTTGGAAAGCAAGTGGATGAAAACGTACCATAGAAGCAGCGAAAATAGACATCGTCTAAAAAAAATGAACCGAACCCTGGCCATACCATGCCAAATTCACAAAAGCAGTTACAGCGGTGGATTTTCACAGAGATAAGAAAACCTACTATCCATGTCCTCCACACGGCCTCCATGCTAGAAACTAAGGACACGGCCTCCCTGCGATAAACTATCTATCTATGATATCTTGGACCTAGAAATCATACCAAAGTTTTTTTTTCCCGATTTTTGGAAATTCGGAAATATTTTCCGGCGGTCAAAACATTAAAAACCTTAGAAAAACCAACCCAAGGCAAAATTCAAAAAGTTTTCGGAAACCCGGAAAAACCAAATTTAAACAATAGGATTACCATGTGGATTCATTGACCTATGATTGGAGAAGACTCAGTAACACCTTCAAACTTGCGCAAATATTCATCCCATTGCCTTTTGTACAATTGCTGGGTTTACATGTGTAGTCAGTATCACAAACCTCATAAAATTGCATCTCTATACAATCTAATAGACATAGTATATGAATGTGTTCAAGCTCTTATCTAAATTACAACTGGACCCACTGCATATTTTGTCCCTTGTGGCTAAAATTGATAGAAAACAACTCTGGTTCAAAGTTTCTTGCATTTTCCAATGTTTGAACTATATTTGGCTTCTCTTGTCATATATTGAAGAGTGCAATAGTCGAACGTCTAGTCTAAATCCTTGCCTAGATATCTGGGAATGTAGTTTCTGCATGCAAGAACCTACAAAGACCATGGCTTCAATATTAGCTGTTTTGTACATTTCAAAACACACAAAAATTATAAAGTGCCCCAAGAGTATTTTGAATATCAGAATTATGCGTTTTACTGTTACCTACAACTTTGATTCATGGATTTTGCTTTTGCCAACACTTGAGACAAATAATTGATGCTACCAAATAAATTACCATGTGGAATCAGCGACCTATAGTTGGAGAAGACTGAGGAACACCTTCAAACTTGTGCAAATATTCATTTCATTGCCTTTTGTATGCTAGGTTTACATGTGTAGTCAATATCATAATGCTCATAAGAAAATGCATCTCTATAATCTAAGACTTTTAGAAACAGAATATATCTTTATGAATCAAAATATCTTCATGCATTAATTAATCTAATAGACATAGTATATGAATGTCTTCTTATCTGAACTACAACTATACAACTGAAAACAACTCTGGTTCAAAGATTTTTGCATTTTCGAATGCTTGAACTATATCTATCTTCTCTTGTCATATATTGAAGAGAACAAATATTTGGTTTAAATCCTTGCCTAGGTATCTGAGAATGTGTTTCTACCTGCAAAAAACTACAGAAACTACATAAAGGCGTGGATTTTTTTTTGTAGGAACATTTAATAGCCTTGCATTGTCCAAGCCCCTTGTCGAGATCTTATCGCTAGGGTTTTTTCTCAAAAACCCGAAAGGGCGACGTTTTTTAATCCCGACGATAAGCTCTCGGCAGGTACCCTAGCCAACATCTGTAGCAAATAATTTTATTTGGGGTCCAGGTGTTATAACTGGATATTCCCTATGTTTTCCATTTTTTGGGTAGCTTGCGATGTGCAGCTACCCACTCTATACCATTGTAGAAAAACTGCTGAGATGAATGGAAAGCCTAGTCGCAGATTTACAAGTTACCCACAAAAAATGAAAAAACACAGGGAATATCCAGTTATATCAGCTGGACTCCAAAAAATTCTACAGAGGTCGATTAAGTGTACCTGTCGAGAGCTTATCAACGGGATTAAAAAACCCCGCCCTTTCAGGTTTTCGAGGAAAACCCTAGTGATAAGCCCTCGGCAAGGGGCTTGGACACATTGTAAGGCTGCAAAAAAGTGCTTCCACAAAGAAACTCACGAAGCTTGAAGAAGACGGAGTCGCGCATCCCACTGTACCTGCACATCAACAAATTAGAACATAAAGATAATATACAATAAACATAAACATATACAAATTAGAACACAAAGATAATATACAATATACAATACAATATACGCAACAAAAACCATGTACAATAATATACAAAATTAAGGGAGGATAGGTGGGAGTCAAGGGAACTGCTGAGAGAGAAGAACCTGCAAGAAATAGCAATCTCCAAACGAACCAGGGCCCCAGAAAATGCATGCAATGCATGCATGCATGCATGGGAGAGATGCGTGCTCGCCCTATTCGAGAATCCGATCCGATGGCTCGGTTCGATAGCATTACAAGTGGGAAAAAGAATCTTTTTTCTTTCATGGCATGCACAGCTGTCTAGTATGACTTAAAAATTCTACCTTTTAAGTCTATGAGTGGGCTATTTATGAGTTCAAAATGATGGGAAATATAACAATTAATGTTGTTTTCTTCTCTCAGGAAGCTTAGAGTTCAAGAAATCACATGCAATATCAAATCTGCCAATCAATTTATGGTAGTTGTTGGATAAGATAGATAGATAGATAAAAGCAGCAGATTATCTAGATTATATAATTTACTAGATTTTCCTGGTTTCTTAAAGAGGTGTATGTTTTACACATTGTTGGAGTGGAAAGAGGATTGAAGCAAATCCTTCTACAGGGTATGAGCTTTTCATTTAAAATAGGAAAAGCCACATTGATTCGTTCTCCCACATTTATACATTGAAATGCATTAAAAAGATTTGGTGCTGCATTACCCAAAATCTATCCTCATAAAATGTTCTTTTCATGATGATTTTGCGCATCAACTAGAGCCTACATACTAGAATCCATTACACGTATGACACTTTACTGTTGATGGTATTGATCCAACATCCTCAGCGTGCAATTGGAGAGCTTTGATCAAGAGTCACTTGGAATCCTGAAAAGTGGGCGGAAGCCTAATGAATGGGTTAAAAAACGCACCCAACGCATCAATGGTATTGTAGGTTCAAGTCCTTCTAAATCCCGGAGTCTAGTTTGACAAAGCATTCATGATTAGTTTATTTTGTAAGCTAGCAGTTACAGATGTCTATTGGGTTAGATTGATCCACCCAAGGTGATGTAATTTGATATATATTTAGTGTTATGGTTTGGCCTGTCCAATTTACCATATCAATACTATCAAGTAATAGTAGGTTGCAGCAATTGAGAAGCTATGCCACTAAGCTAGTAGGTTTTGAATCACAAAGGCAAACAAGTGACTGGAAAAGTGATGACAAAAAAGATGTATCTTTTCTTAAGGTATTAGATATCCAATAAGATTGTATGGAAATATATGTGGGAGAGCAAAGTCATACAAATATCATGCCAAGTTAAAAGCTGCTCTTTGATAAGAAAATTGCTTGTTATATCTGCTAAAGAATATATATTTATATAAAGTAGAGCCCCGTAATAAATGCAATGGAGCTTCACAATACTATGTGATTCGATTATGTTTGAACACTTTCTCTGGCTCTCGAAAAAGAAATAAGAAGAAGCAGGCAACTCTTTTGGCAATTGATGAGCTTTCTAAGATTTTTCTAGTTCTAGATGGTAGATGTTTTACTTCCCATTATTTTAAATATAATACCAAGTTTTTATCCTCTTACTGGAGGACATTTCTTCCTTTCCATTATTTCAGATGTGATATCTTGAATACTCATCATTCTTAGTCTTCTGCATTATGCTAAAAACGAATTTTACACAATGTTAAGAGGTTGGTCGTCTATTACACAAGCTTTTATCAATATGAAGCCAACCAAAAGACTAAGGGCATTATTGCAAAGAAAATTCTAAGCAGCTAATGTTTTGATGCAACAATTTAGCATGATCAATCACAATGATAATTTCATGTTACCATAAGGCAGAAAATGAGAGTTCTTATGGATTTTTTTTAATTCTCTTTATCCTGGAGAAACAATAGATTATCCATCTTGTCTTCTTATCCTTATTAGCTTTCATCCATTGATGCCAAAGAAAATTATGAGGTAGGACAAGCTATTATAGGCTACGATGTGTTTCAAATCCAAATCAAGAATCATGCTAAGTTCAACCACTCAGCCACAGCAAGGAAAGGATTAGAACTTGCCATCCAACCATAGAATCAGAGCATCTCCGATTCATCCACCGGGCATAGAGCTAGCATGAGGCAAAGCGCAAATCCCGAGATGATCCGTATAACATCTTCCTTCCATATTTATATGCACAGCTAGCTCTCTTTTACCCTTTTCTCCCAAGACTTTTCAATAAAGGTTACTTGGAATATAAAGCTTCCACCTTATATGGCTCGTTGGACTATGCCTTGGAAGGCCTCAGGCGTCTGCTACAGATCCTAGCTCCAAATCGTTACAGCCCATTGAGGTAGAAGGAAATTGTGCTCAGTTGTATGCGAGAAACAAAATCATATGTCTTTGATTAAGAAATTTGTGTCTAAGTTCCATGAACTTAGGTAAACTAAAAAGGAAAGTGACTGGACTCACCACCCATCACCTTTCCTGTCATCGTCTTGTGACTGAAAGATGATGTATAAAGGTCAACGTATGTCATGACCAGGGAAAAAATTAAGGAACTTTTATATTCAAAGTGATGAAATAGACTTGGCTAAAGTATGCCAAAATTTGAGGTGAAAGCTTCTAATGTTTAGCTAAACTTTCTAAATTTTGCCACCTGTACTTTCTTATGTTTGGCTAAACTTTTATTTAAAAAAGAAAAAATCTTCTATCTTTTGACTATTTTGCACTAATTCAAGATCTAAATATTAACTGACCATAATAAATATGAAGGCTATAAAAGTTTGACGTAAAAGCTTCTAAGTTTTGGCTAAACTTTCCAAATTTTGGCAGTTACATTTTCTTGCGATTAGCTAAAGTCGGGCGAAATGGAGGTGGGGCGTGAAATAGACTTGGCTAGAATTTTATTTTTTTTAGCCCAAAAAGGGCCATAGTTTAGCCAATTTTTTTCCAAACAAGGCCAAAATTTCGCCATTTAGCTAAGTTTAGCCACTAATTTTTTCCATGGTCATGACTCACAATACATATGGCCTGGCGATCAGATTACTTCCTGATGCCACGTCCTCTTAGGCCCTTGATTATTCGCGACACATTGTACACTGCTAGTATTAGCCTTGCTAATACCTCTTGGGGTGCTATGCTCCTCCCAAGGCTGAGCATCATGCTCAAGACTAGTTCACCCTCAAACATACAGACCGAAGATCTGTCTATAAAGATCCTAATAGTTGTTACTTAGCCAATTTCTAGAAGGAATTGTAACAACCCAACAAGGTAGAAGACAACGGTTCTCAGTTGTAGGAACCTCCAGTACTTCTTAAAGGTCCACTCCCCATCATCATTACTATTGGAGTTTCCCTTCGGTGTTCTTGTTTAGCACCACCTCGTTCATGCTTGTCCCCATCAGAGCATGGAGCTTTGACATCATTGGTACAATCCCGAGCTATATGCCCTGGACGTATACAATTATAGCAACTAGATGAGCATGAATCTCGTTTATCCAACTGCTTGAAAATCAAACTCATTGTTGAGTCATTTGAAACTTCAGTTTGTGAATCTTTCTTTGATTTGGCAACCTTATTTTGTCATGTGTACTTGTTTTCATCATATACGACGAAAGCCATAGTTCTGTCCTGATGCAGAGTTCACGACCGCAACAACTTAATAATAAAAAGTCCCTTTGCAATGTTGTAAGGAATTGGACACACCTATCATGAGAGGAGATCCCTGAAGACGGAACAAAGAATTAAATTGATTCGTGAAGTCCTTCATAGACTCACCCGTTGCTGACAAAGGGTTTTGGCATTTGTGTTTTAGATTAACCACATATCATCTGAAAGAAATTGTCCTTTAAACAATCTCCTCATATGCTCCCAAGTAGTAATAAGATATCCAGCTTCGCTTTTATCCCTCAGGACAGTGGACCACCACAAAATCGGCTCTCCTTCTAACTGGAATCATGCTCAATAAAACTTTCATTCCTCTGAATGGCCATGCTCGTGGAAGAAATCATCCATCTTGGTTAGCCACTTTAAAAGTGTGATACCATCCTGCTCGCCCTTGAAGAAACTAAGAATCTCTTTCGGGTCCTTTGGATATTTTTTCCTAGGTTCTTTCTTCTTATGACCATGATGATCAATCAGCAGAATCATCTCCTCCATTTGAATCGTTGCTACCAGAAGGTTCATCATGTTGGGGTCGACGTGTCACTCCAAACGTAACATGATCATCGAGTTTTTTAAGTTTTGACAACAATTCCCGCAATACCATCGCCGTCTCCGATAATCGCTCTTTCCCATTATAGACTATAACACTTTTCGTGCGAATTTTTAAAGGTTGGAGGTGCCATTATATATGCTTCTTTTTGTTTTTCTGGTTCGTGCGAGAATCTGCTTGACGACTCTCATCCAACAAAGGAGTTTGATTTTTAAAGGTTGGAGGTGCCAATATATATGCTTCTTTTTGTTTTTCTGGGAACCATTGTGTAAAAAAGAAAGAAATAAGGGTACCTACACACCAACCATTACATTAGCTTAAATGTTAACATTTTAAGATAGTTCGATTAAATTTTTTTGTTAAAATTTGGGGGTTAATTTTTAACCCCATGGGTTATGTTAAAATTTACGCTAACAGCCATTCACATACGATTCTGTATATAGGAATGGGGCTTTCCTGCTGTGGAAACAGGCCGACGCGCGGCAGCGCGGAGCCCTGTTGACACAGCAGGAAAGCCCACTAAATGGGCTTCCCTATAACGTGGAGTAACGTGGAGGAGAGTTAGGTGATGTTCTGCGCGCCAAGTGTCAACAATCTATTGGCTGGAGCAGAGAATTGCCACAAAAAGATTGAACATTTTGTCAGCGATACTTTCTGGAAATGAAAGTGTGCTAAAAATGGCCACGTGACGGCATACGGTTGGAGGAGGGGGCAGAACAGCACCTAACTGTTCTTTACGTTAGGCTAAAATTTAACAATCTGTTAAAACTTTAACGAATTCGTGTCCATAATTTAGCCCTACCGTCGATTAGGGCTGTTAAATTTCTTGGAGCAGCAGCTCGTCGGAGTTCTTGGAGCACGTCGGAGTTCGCCAGCATCTCAGAGGTTGCCAGCAGCTCAGAGGTCGCCAGCATCAGGGGTCGCAGTTGGAGCCAGCATCTCGGAGGTTGCCAGCAGCTCGCAGGTTAGTTTTCTTGCATTTTCTTGCATTTTCGCAGGTTAGTTTGCTTCTCTCAGTGCACTTTAAGTGCATCATTTGCCCAGATTACACTCACTATTTTAAGAATTTCTAACTTTAACCCTGTTCTAGAACACAAGATAAGCAGACTAGCAGACTAGCAGCTGCAGACTAGCAGACTAGCAGCTGCTAGACATTAATATGGATATGGATAGGCTCGATGGTTGTAGTGGATGTGATGCTTCTGTGGGTTGGCCCAGTGGTCAAGAATGCATTCAGGGCAAAGCAACCGATAAAAAAACCCATAAAAAAGCATACATCTTTGCAATGGCCCAACAGGGGATAGGGCAGAACAGAGGATGCATCTAGAAGGAGCTCAAATTTTGCTATTCTCAGAGCAACTCAAGCTTACAAATTTTGGAAATTACAGATTTTGAAAATAAACAGAGTGTACAAATTTCAAAACTTAGCTTAAGGCTAGAGGGGCTAAGAAATGTCATCTCTTTTAAGCATTTGTTATGAGCAAACTAAAGAAGCCTTAAATAGATGAATGGGATGTAGACAGAGACGTGCATTCTTTTTTAGCCAGCTCTGGTCTATGCTTTGCAAAATGATTGTGGCCCTGAACATTTGTAGTCCAAACTAATGTATGCTTCCAATTTCGTTGTCGTCATCCTGAGCACAAGTCTTCCGATTGTAGTTGTATTATAAGGTAGAAATAAAGACCCGTCCTTCCTGTTGAATTTAGTATTGTGGAGACAGTTACTGTAATTAAAAGTCTGCAAGTGTTCTAACTCCAAAGAATCAAATAGACTGTCTGAAAAATTGACCTTAATGAGTTTATCCTTATCTTTGGTGAAAAAGATCATTGGTTCAAGAAATGCTCCAAATAGCAGATCAAATTTTCTTCAGCCAATGCACTTTCTACAAGCTTGTCCTTGGTCCATCCATAAATGGCATTGAAAACTATAGAGTATTCGATCCTAATTCAGGATTATGACTTGTAAATCAAACAAGCATGTGCAGGATGCAATTTGGTGGCATGGCAGAGAAGAATTGTCCTTGCCTTTTCCTGCAGTTCATACTGAATGACTGCAGTAGAGGACGTGAGAGATCCACCCAAAGCAATTGTTGGTTTGCACAAAGCCTTCACAGAGCAGATTGTAACATCCAGTTTAGTTTGTCTGTATGCGTCTCTCTGCAAGAATGGAACAATTCTGAGATGAATGAAACTAACCATCCTGCCATCCTGCCTCTATGCTATTCAGATCGTTATTCTCAAAGCCTCCTTCAGTATGACTGCATATGAGTGTCAGTTGTAATGGTTAGATTTGTCTGCTAAACTTGTCAATAATAAGATCTGTACTACTTTGGTTATGCATAGCCTTGGGTTCATTTGACTCGTTTGCATAGCCTTGGGTTCTCTCTGAAAAGCAAAACCTTGTATACGGCTCTTGGTCAGATTATAATCAACAGCATAATTATGTGTGTAAGGCAAAACAACCCATGGGACCGGATTCTGAAGGCAAAGGAAAAAAAGGGAAGAAAAACAGAAGCAGCAGCAATGGCGAATTCTAGCAGTGGAGGAAACGGATACCAGTTAGGTTTTTCGGTACATCAACCAAACAGTGCTTAGCAGGTCTTTATCAAATGCTGAAGGTAAGGCTAGAACAGAGATCATGGCATTGTACCTTTCTAAAAAAGAGAGAGAGCGTGCTTCTATACTAAGGCTTTGTCTTGTTAGATGGGGTTTTAGATCATGCTACTACCTCCTTCCAAGACCAGCTTAAAACTTAAATATCATTACATCAAAAGCTGAATACATTTAAGCTTTTAATATTTCAGAAAAATACAAAGCATTGGGGAAGATGCATCACGCTTTGGGGCTTTCTTTAGGCATGGCTTGAAAGTGATCCTTGTGTTCCTTATCACTACATATCCTGCAGAGGCTATTGCATGCTTTGACCACCTGAACAGTATATTATTTTGTATCATAGCGTTGGAACTTTGTTGTCTTTGTGTTTTTTTTCTGCATACAGCGGCCCTGATACATTCCTCACAGCTGTACATGAAGCTCAAAACTTTGGTCATGATTACCAAAGGACAGTTTGAACTATTTATTAACGTAGTCTCTTTGAAGCATTGGCATAAATGATAATCTTCTTGCCCACTTGAGATTTGTATTGAACGATGACAATAAAAGAGCGTGTCTAGGATGTTTTGCTTGCTCAACACTTTCTGTCAGCAGCGTATTTAGCATTTATGCGATTTATCAGCACATCTTATAACACGAACATTCAGCACACTCAGAAATATCAAAAGCTTAAATGTTGCCTTTAATTGTTTTCTTCAAAATTGTTTTCTTTAATGTTTTTTTGTTGCAGACATGGATATCAACAAAAAGGAGTTGTTTTCTATGGCATTTCTGAAATATCTTAGCATTTGGAATATCTTAGCATTTCTGAAATATGTTAGCATTTCAGAAATATGTTAATCCAAGCATTTCAAGCATAATTCCAAGCATTTCTGAAATATCTTAACAGAGTGTGTGAATGGGATTGTTAACAGATTCCGTTACGTTAATTGTTAATTTAACTAAACCTTAACTGTTCATGTGTGAATGCATATTATAAACATTATGTTAGGTTAAATGTTAACCTAACAGGAGGTGTGCAACGTCCACTGTATTAGCATTAACTTAGTATAATTGTTGGGGGTTTAAGTTTTAAATTTAAGATAATGTAACCATTGGTGTGCAAGAACCCTAAGCCATTGAAAATTTGGGCCGTCCCTCGTTGAATTTGGGCACTGTCTGCAGTTTCGCTGAACAGGCTGTTCACCCTGAACCAACTCGTGGCCCAGCTTCCTGAAACGTCGGCGTGAAGAACTCGGCAGATTGCTTCCTTCAGCAGGTACGTCCATACTTCACTCCGCTTGCTTTGCTGCAAATCGCTTTCCCAGCCTTGTCAAAATGATTATGCTGTGTGCATATACATCCTGCAAAGATTACAGCAACTAAATATCAACATTGACATGTTGATATGAGGAGAGCACCTTGTTTGGATTTGTCCATGAACTCAAAGTGTGGAGAGGGCAGGGAAATTCTCATAGGCATTCGCTTTATGCCAACTTTTAATTCAAATGGATGGGCAGAGGCACGCGTTTTTTATTCAAACGCCAAAATTGAAAGGATGCATTCAACATCGTGTGAAGTGACATGCATTGCTTTTGAAGGTCGACACCAGGGTGTCCTTATCATGGAGTGCAATGGTTATCGGGTTTTGTAAGTGGGCCTTTGCAATATCAAGAAAGTGACAAGGAAAATTGAACTAAAAGCATGTGGCAATGTGAATGCGAGAGTATTTGAGTATTCCAAGCAAGAATTACAGCTTTAGAATGATTTATACGAGTCTGAAGGATAGCCATTACTAATGTAACAATCTTCCAGGTGGCCCAAAAATCCATTTAGTATGTTGACAGCAATTGAAAGTTGCAAAATGCTCACATTGGCATTGCTCCTCCATTGTGAGACTACACTTTGGATCATCTGAGAGCTTTAGCCAGATTGGAGAACATGGCTTCCATCGTATAGGGCATTTACACGTTAGCAACCTTCTAACATGTGAATTTAATATGTTCTTTTGGACCCTTGTGGTTCTTTGACTTTTGATTCCGTGTCTTCACAAAATCACATCACCACCTTATCCTTTAATATGTTTGTCATTTATCAATGAAAGGTACGTTTCCTCTTCATCATTACCTTTTTTTGAATCTCAATTTGATTTCTGTAACAGGACTACTTCATATAATTTTGTGCTGTCGTCATGGCGGGCTCTTGTTTGAGAATGGCTTTGCCTCTATTTATACCTTTATCCACTCGTCCACATATATGGAAGTGTCGAGCAATTAGTAGTGTGCCATTGCCCAACGTTTTGGAGCTTTGTGATAAAGCAAGATTGAGCCTGACGAGCAAGGAGGTATTCTTTTTGCTATTCAATTTTCAGATTCTTTGCGAGGCATGATTTGGGTTTCGCTTTATTGTGCGAGATGAATGAAAGAAAAAGAAATGAAATAATTATGTCATGTTCCGATAGGTTTAATGACAAAGATATTATCTTCGATAGTGCCTCACAAATGCTTATCCAATCTTTTCTGGTTCCTAACACGATGTATGTGTTACCATATATAGTATTAAGCACAAGATAGATTTCTTTTCTATCTGTTGGAGTCTGTGTTACCATGAGGCCTGCTACCCATTCTCTTCTTTCACTGATGTTTTTAACTTCTGTTATATTCTTTGTGCTCTGTTGCATAGCCTTATATAGCCTTATATATGCACATATAGTCTCTCCCATTTCAACATTCAATCATGCCAAAAGCATCAACAGCTTTACATTAGCTCACCATGCAGATCTGAAACTGTCATTACACATTGACTACAACAATCCTTGTGCTTGTTTTACTGCTTAAAGAAACCAAAATGATCTAAACTAACACAGCTAAACATCTAAATTTTCCTTACAATTATTTCCATTCTTCCAACTTGCAGATCGAGGAGATTGGTCCCCAAATTAGCAGGGTTGTAGACTGGTATGACTCTTCGTTGATAAACTAAGAGCAAATGGAGCCATATTGTGAGGACAAAATGTTATGTTTATTTCTATTTTCTGGGCAGGTTTGCTCAACTACAGAGTGTGGATCTAGAGGATGTTGCCCCTGCAATTCGTGTTGGTTAGATTCATACTCTTGATCTGCTTTTGTTTATGTGTCTTCCCATGGCACTAGCAACATTTTGTGCATTCTGGAAAGGCAGACAGTTGACTAGTTAATGTTTTTAATTTTCATATACAGGAGATACAGAAAGTGCGAGCACCCTGCGTGAAGATGTGCCCTCAATATTTCCTGAAAGGTGATATACTGGGATGTAAATGGTTTTGTGCCATAGGATGTTAACTGGATTGACATAATTATTTTCTTGCTCCTAGGGATGCAATTTTATCAGCTGTCCCACAGCGGGAGGGTCCTTATATAAAAGTTCCGAAAATTTTGAAGGAGGATGCAGAGTGAACCACCGAATTCATGATGCATATTCTTGAATTATATAGTATAAATTCGCTTAGTGTACAGCAAGGTGAGTCTGGAATCATCGAATCCTCATATGTGTATGTGATTGTGCTATACATCGTTGATTGTTGTTATAAGAGCTAATATTATAAAACTACATGATGCTCGTCGTCATCTGTTGTTGAAGTGCCAGTTTAACAGTTGCATATCGAATAGAAAACATAGAGTTGATACTATGCAATTGTAAATTTCCATAATAGAAGAGGTGGTATACGAGAGGATTCATAGTGGTACACAAACCTTTTTTTTTTTATATTTTTAATATTACAAAGTTTTGCTTGATTTTGTTTCACAGAATGGCATATTGGTTGGTTTGCATACATGTGTAGGTGTGAAAACCAATAGATCACTTAGATGATAGTCCCGTTGTTGAAGACCGATAGATCATTTGGAAATAGCCATGCTTTTTATGATACACATGCAATGTTGTAAGGAATTGGACACACCTATCATGAGAGGAGATCCCTGGAGACTGAACAAAGAATTAAATTGATTCGTGAAGTCCTTCATAGACTCACCCGTTGCCGACAAAGGGTTTGGCATTTGTGTTTTAGATTAACCACATATCAATTGTCCTTTAAACAATCTCCTCATATGCTTCCAAGTAGTAATAAGATATCCAGCTTCGCTTTCATCCCTCAGGACAGTGGACCACCACAAAATCGGCTCTCCTTCTAACTGGAATCATGCTCAATACAACTTTCATTCCTCTGAATGGCCATGCTCGTGGAAGAAATCATCCATCTTGGTTACCCACTTTAAAAGTGTGATACCATCCTGCTCGCCCTTGAAGAAACTAAGAATCTCCTTTGGGTCTTTTGGATATTTTTTTCTAGGTTCTTTCTTCTTATGAACATGATGATCAATCAGCAGAATCATCTCCTCCATTTGGAGGAATACCACGAGTGCCCCTAGGAGAAGGTCGAGCTTTTGAATCGTTGCTACTGGAAGGTTTATCATGTGGGGGTCGACGTGCCACTCCAGGCGTAACACGATCATCGAGTTTTTTAAGTTTTGACAACAATTCCCGCAATACCATCGCCGTCTCCAATAATCGCTCTTTCCCATTGTAGACAATAACACTTTTCCCCGGGGGGTTCACCTCTATATAAGGGGCATATGGCATGTGCGTGCATCAAGTCAGGAGAAACCCCTCTGTATACAGCTGACCCTCCATAGAAACCCCTATGTATACGGTCCCATACTGTCGAAGAATCATACCCGATTCCATACTTTTACACCCAGTCTAAGCTCTTCTTGCCCTACCCTCAACCTTATTTTTACGTCCGAATTTCATTCATGTATCCTACCCTCTACCGTATTTTTACATCCAAATTAAATGTTGCATCCAAATAAGATTTAGGGTTCTTCGTGGCCCATTTGAGTTCAATGGTCACTCCGTAAAAATAAGAAAGAAATACTGAATTTTATTTATTTTAATTAAATCGATTTTTAGGATGACATCATAACGAAATTCATTATTGATTATTGAATAATGAATTTAAATTAATTATTGGTCATGATTTTATTTTTCGCACGCCTTTTTTAGGACGCCATTATGGTGAATCTCGCCATGCAAAATGCCGCCAATGATCGAAGCTCATTCCCTCTAGCGCCCTATTCCTCCCTTCTCCCCGATCCGACACTCATCCGCCTATTCCTCTCCCACATTCGACAATGGCGCTGATTAAGACCACCTCCTGTGTTGCCCATCAAGAATCCGTGGGCTCGCCCCACCGAAGGAAGAGGCCACTACCGAGGAAGAGGCCGCTACCGAGGAAGAGGCCGCACTCGAGGAAGAGGCAAAGGGCACTAAGTCAAGGTTGTCGCGAATTTTCCCCGCATGGAAGTGGTGCACATGCAAGATCATGGAGCTCATATCACCGAAAAAAGTTCAAAAATGGGTTGATCGGGTGACTCCTGCAGATGAGCGGCTTTTGGAAATGAAAATCCGTGCAAGAGGGAACGACCAGTATGTGCTGCTTAGGATGCCACCTCCGGCGATCGGTGAAGCGCCTCGCTTGTCCGACCTCCGTTCCTCCTCCTATTATTACGATATCCGCTAAGTTGTGCCCCGGGTTATGCCTCCGGGGCGTCATCAATGATAGCTTAGGTTTTTTATTTGCCATACGAAATATCCCCGAACTTGTTTTGTAAAGCTCCCGACCGCTTTTTTTGTAAAGCTCCCCGCTTAGGACCGCTTTGTTTTGTAAATGGCCATGAAAACAGGGGATGTAAACCGCCATGCGCAGTGTGAACCTTCCTTTTGTAAAGTATATTATTATAATATGAATATGAAGCAGCTTTACATTGTTCTTGTGTTTAACTTTGTCTCTTAATATGTTTCTTTTTATGTAATGTTATTAACCGAAATCGACTTCAAACATTGTATGCTTTGTTCTTTCTAAAGTATGATTTTGATTATGTCTTATTGACTTCAAACATTGTATGCTTTGTTCTTTCTAAAGTATGATTTTGATTATGTCTTATTGTCTTCACGCCATGCCCTTAAAGTAGATTGTAGGTAACAAGATTCATTTTTGGAAGCATTTTATTATGCTTCAGAAATGCCGCAGAAATAAATCATGGAGTAATGGAATCAAAAGGCTTAAAGCACACCTAACTAACTAGTTCCACAGCAACCAAGAGCCACCGCTTATTGCATTCAAAGTAAAGTTTAAACAAGATTTATACAAAGATTTATACAAAGCGTAAAAGTGCTCTTAAACTTAAACCGCTTGAAATGGTAGCTTTAATCATAAATGATCATTGATAAAGTAGTTCACATTGTTCGGCTGAACCTTATGAACTCCCTAGACCTTCTTTGCCCTTGTCACCTACAAAAAAATGAAAGAGAAGAGACAGTTAGTAGCGTAATTCAACCATTTGAAGACGCCTAATTTAATATTACCCTACCAATGTTCTCGCTTCACGGACAAACTTATTCAGTTGTACTCTGCCATTATCATGCGATGGTAAATGTTTTTGGCAGGTTCATATCTTAAAGATGCAAGAGATATGATAGACTCGAGGTCTATAAGTCGACATTATCGGCCGCATCATAAGTAAACCAAGTGGACTTGCCGCCCTGTTTGCAATGTTTACCGTAATATGCCGCCGATTTAATTGAACTTCAAAAGACGGGCGCTTAACTAAGTCCACGGCTCCCTACTCTCTTTCCATGCACCGCCAGATTTCCTCCTCATGCTAAGTACCCTACCAAGATACCAAACCTTATGAATTGCGCCAGATTTGTTCCTTTTTCTCACCGGTTTGTCCGGTTTGTGGTGCCACCGCCGATTCCACTGGTTCTTCGAAGTACACCGCGACAATCGGCCCCAATGCCGAAAGCGAGTTTGTGCATCAACATTACTTTCTTCAATAGAATATACAATAGTCTTAACCCTCGCCAACCTCGTCTCCTTCGATAGCCACGCATTCCCATTCAAATGACTCACTATAGTTGACTTGAAGATTTTCTTACCTTCCATAACAACATGCCAAGAAACATGAGATGGCTTCCTCCTCTCGCATTCATCTAACATTTCGTCAAACACATGTCGTAATTCAGACCTGGCCACATCATCCTCACTAACTACCTCGTTCCTTTGATCTTCACCTTCAATCTCCATGTTCTCTTCCTCGTGGCATCGGTCTCATCTCCCAATGTGGTAGAGCCTCAGTCTACCACACGACTACTATGAAACCAATCTTCGGCCTTCCATGGCTCACTAAACCAGCCATCATTCTCCTCAATTGTAATGCCAACGCTTGTACACAATGCTTGTGCAGCAGCAAGCCCTTCCTTTAAGGCCTCGATAATCTTGTCATCCGTATCCACGCCATCAGATCGCAAGGTTACTGGTGAGCACATCCCCATTGGTATCTACCTTCTTTTCTAACTCTTCCCAAATGTGTTCTTGCTTAGCATGTGCCGCAGAAACAGGGGAGGGTAGTGGTCGCTTGAAACTCAAAATATGATTGAGAGCGGAGGCACTCTCCAACAAGTCTGCCCGGCATAGGCTCTTTCGATTCGCGCACCATGCCACCGACTTTTAGAGAAGAAGTTCTCACATACGCCCCATCCCGTGCAATCGTAAGGGCAACTCTAAATGCCCTAATTCGAACTAAAATACTTTATTAGCAAAGACAAAAAAATGGCATGACAATTGCACGTCTATAAAGGTTTCCCGACTAACGAAGTTCTTACTCAACGAATGCGTGCTGTGCTTCGTCAACCATAGCCTCCAAAGCCTGTTATGCACCTAAAGTTTTAAAGATAATACCAGATTGAAAGTAGCAAACAGGATTCCAGCTCACCTAAAGAAGAAGGACACCGTTGCAGCAGCTTTAATCCGAGCCCTCAAGTCCAAAGTAGGTGAGAGGAAGATGTCAATATATGATGCCACGACTTCCAAATAAACTTTGGTGCCCAAATTCCGCATTGGTGGGCCTGCAGAACCATTGCTTAGTTCGTCCAAGCATTGCTGAACCTTTCTAGAAGCAAGGCGCTATGCTGTACCCTCCGCTTTGTTTATCCCGGCGCTTCACGTCTCCAAGTTGCAGCCCATGCTTCCCTTGGCATAACTCAAAGACATGGTGTATGTCATTGAGAGTCACTAACTCGTTCCCTAAGTACAACCTTCTAGAGGCACTATCCATGGGATTAACAAGCTTCTTACCGTTGTGCACGAAATCTTGGTCATGAAGCCCATAAACATCCTTATTTCTCGAGGCACTTAGTGGCCAACCGTCCCCATGAAACCTTGAATGTGCCGCCCGGTGCAGACACGATGTATAATCTGCAAACATGCACGCCCTTCTCCTCGAAGTCTCCATCCGAAGCCGTGGCCGATTAGAGGGCCCACAACCATTCTCGTGCACATTCCACAAGTCTTGGATTTGCTGCCACCGACGCCTAACCTCAAGGTGATCAAATCACGTTACATGTCGGAATAATGGCAAGAACGAAGTGCAGGCAGCTTCCTATGCAAGGGATTCACGATAAGAACTCTTGCATAGTGCGAAATGACATTCTCCTCGAAGGCATTGATAATTATGTTGTAGCCCTCTTCATCGGAGCCAACTAACACCTCAAATTGGCCATTACAAGCATGGCCTTCTTTCTTTCCACAAAAGCCGAAAGCAAGCGGTCATCTCGAATCCAACGCGTGCGGCCGCTTTATGACGGTCTCGTCCTCAGCCACAATTGCTGGAACCCCCCCCAAATCCAAGTGCTGGCGTTGCATGTGTCGAGTGTAGACCTGAGCAAGATGCTTGAATGTTTCTTCCCTAAGACCGACCTTGTAAAAGAAGCTTTCTCGTGTGGAGCGCATAGTGGTGGACATACTCGGACCTGCAAAATTGAGAGAAAGAAAATTGTGCATTCTTCTCCCTCCCCATATCTTAATTGTTTCAAACAACGCCTTTGTGGTTTCTCTGTATCTTCTTTTATGCCCTGGTCTGATTATGTTTTGAGCTATGTCCCTTAGAAAATCCCAAAGAGCTGGTTTTCCACTAAATTTACCTTGCCGATGTGCCTCCACTATGTCCTGGCAGAATCTGCTGACATCTTTCCTGTTCATTGACTCCTCTAGACTCCCTCTTAGCGACCTTTCTTTCATGGATAATGCAGTAACTCTCATTTTGGAAAACATTAATTCCTTATGTAACTTCCTTACCTCATGAACTGCAGACCTGGCCATCTTCTTCATCTCAATTGCATTCAAGTAATCTGATCTAATACATAATTTTGTGGTTCTAAAGCCCCTTGCCACCTTGTCATCGGTCTGTCTATGCACTCTCATGTAAAAATCCCTCTCTTTCTAATAGCAAAGACATAAAGAACATTGATAATTTTCAAAGGGTTCACCTTTAAGACCCGACCCTCTTGCATTTCTTATGCCTAAACGAGCCACTAATCTCTATTAAACCCTGCCTAACTACAAATGTATGTTTGCAATGCGTTCACAATACCAATGTGTCCCTTCTTTCAGCTCATGCAGAAAGGGTCTTAAATCCTTAACTTTATCTCCATACCTATATTTGTTCTGCCAATAGCCCCAGCATAGTAGACCCAAGGACGTTTCTGTTACCGAAATACGACAATGAAACCCTAGATACCCTACAAACTTAAAATACAAACCACTTATGAAGCCACTAAGAGTACTCACGTGAACTGTTACTTGATGAAGCTTGGGCGCTCGAGCTTGGAGGAGGGCACGGAGGATTTGCTGCTCATGTCAAAATCAGTCCGAATCAACTGAGATTATTCAACATTATAGCAGCTAAAACGTAAAACGTGAACACTACTTCTAAAAAATAAAATAGAGGTTACCTCTTGCAAAAAAAGAATGCAATTTTCCTTGTTATGGTCCGCTTCAGCCCATTTCTTCGACCACCTCTTCTTTGCTTGGTCACTTGACTCCTTACGAATTCATGACAAAGATGCACGCGTGTCTCTTAGATAGAATGTGATCTTTCATGTGGCCATTAAGACATCCACTTCTTGGAAACAGCTTAGAAGCCTTTCACACATGGCACAAACAACACGAATGTCATCAAGTTTAGCATATCCACCAATGTCGCCTCGTGATAGCTTGAACACAACATCAAAAATTCTAGTTTCTTCTTGAAACTTTGCAATGGCAGCAGCTAATGTACTTTCTACTAGAGTTTGATTCTCCTTGCAAATGTCCAGCTCCTCCTCAACATTGCAAGACCCGATCCTCCTTCTCCACACCCTGCTCTCCCTTCTCCTCACACTTGAGGTTGCGCTCGTAATTATCGGCATGACCCTTGGACTTCAAGTGGCTGCGTTCAAAGTTACACAAGGTGTCATCTCCACCTTTACCATAACGTTTCTCACATTCAAGACACCAAATAGCAAATCTTGGTTTACCATGGGCATCATAAGAACACAATTCAAACTGTCTTTTTCGATTCTTTTCACTTGCACTTTGAACTTAACTTCTTCAAAGCAACTTGCCATTTGGCAACATCAAACCTTGTTGCTAACTTGATAGCAACCTATTCTTTGAAAAATTCAAATCTGATACATCATCTAAAAAGGCGGTATCTTCAACGAGAACAAGCTCATCATCATGATTTACCTCTTCATTGGTGCGCTCCTCGGCTATGACAAGCAGTCTACCATCTCAAATTGGAGATTTTGAGATGAAATGCTCTCAACAATAGTCCTCGCCTTTTTGTGCGGGCTCTCCAACCACCTTGATAGTAACCTCGTCACCACAAACCTTAAACCTTACCTCCTCGCCTTGACGGAAGGCCACTTCCCTATCTCCAAGAAATACAAATTCTTTCTCATCCTCCAAGGTCCCGTCCCCGTCTTATTTCATTGCGGACATCCAAGTAAGTGCATTCTTGGGACACCATCACGAGGCCAAGGTCAGCCACGATTCCACAACCTTCATTCACCTTAACAACTATCGCCCTTTCCATTTTTTTCAGCCCCGACACAAGCAAGGAAACAACAAAGTAATATTAGAGAGAGTCGCTTCGGATTCTCGAATGTATAGCGTTCACCGACATTCATGCACAAAACCCGATCTTAATGACCTTACTTAGATGCAAAACCCTCTAAGAACCAGATTTCCACCACGAATCTCACGTAAATGGAGGCCTAAATGGAGAAAGGGGAAGCTTGGCCTGCAAAAAAAGAGCATCAACAATGCAAATGGACTTTAAAATCAAATGCATCAACAATGGTTTATGCCGCTAGTCTAACTACTTACCTAATCCGTTCATGACTAAACTCGTATAGATTTTTATGTGGCGGGGACGAAAAAACTTCAAAACATTACCTCCAAACACCAAATCCTAAAACGTTTTTTCGGCATAATGCGCAGGATTCAAACCCCTAAAACGTACTCTTACGGCTCCAAGAGCTCCAAGAAATCCATCCCCGACCGTGGAAAATGCATACATCCGGAAGCCAAAACGCGTATGAGCCCGCATGTATATCGCATTTATTTTTTTTTCAAAACCCTCTCCCCGATCCACGCACATGTATTCTACTTTTTAATACATCGTGAACCCCCGCACTTTTCGTATGAGAATGCTTGGCGACTCTCATCCAACAAAGGAGTTTGATTTTTAAAGGTTGGAGGTGCCATTATATATGCTTCTTTTTGTTTTTCGGGAACCATTATGTAAAAAGGAAAGAAATAAGCCATTGAAAATTTGGGACCGTCCCTCGTTCAATTTGGGCACTCTCCGCGCTTTTATTTGAACAGCCGTTTCACCCTAAACCAACTCGTGGCCCAAATTTTCAAACGCGTCGCCAGAAGAACTTCGGCAGATTGCTTCCTTCGGCAGTATGCGCCCATACTTCACTCCGGCTTGCTTTGTTGCAAAAATCGCTTTCCCAAAATTTTGTCAAAATGATTATGCTGTGCATATGCATCCTGCAAAAGTTACAGCAACTAAATATCAACATTGACATGTTCCCCACTGCTTGCTCCAATGACGAGAGCACCTTGTTTGGATTTGTCCATGAACTCAGAGTGTGGAGAGGGAAGGGAAGGAACTTCTTTTTCAAATTCTCATAGGCATTCGCTTTATGCCAACTTTTAATTCAAATGGATGGGCACATGCACGAGTTTTTTTATTCAAACGCCAAAATTGGAAGGTTCAACATCGTGTGAAGTGACATGCAATGCGTTTGAAGGTATATGGTTTTGTAAGTGGGCCTTTGCAATATCAAGAAAGTGACAAGGAAAATTGAACTAAAAGCATGAATGCGAGAGTATTTGAGTAGCCCAAGCAAGAATTACAGCTTTAGAATGATTTATACGAGTCTGAAGGATAGCCATTACTAATGTAACAATCTTCCAGGTGGCCCAAAAGTCCATTTAGTATGTTGATAGCAATTGAAAGTTGCAAAATGCTCACATTGGCATTGCTCCTCCATTGTGAGACTACACTTTGGATCATCTCAGAGCTTTAGTAGATCCAGATTGGAGAAAATGGCTTCCATCGTATAGGGCATTTACACGTTAGCAACCTTTTAACATGTGAATTTAATATGTTCTTCTGGACCCTTGTGGTTCTTTGACTTTTGATTCCGTGTCTTCACAAAATCACATGCGGTCTCATGTTTTTTATCACAACTGGAGATCCCGAACTCCGTTTCAGCTGAAATTTGGTGCGTTGCAAAGCTCTCTCAGATAGCTTTCAGAAGGTATGCGATTTGCATATGCTAGAATAGGGTTTGTATAGCAAAACAGCAGATTTCCGGCCTCCATCTCCAAAGGCGCTCAAACCCTAAGGCGGTGGTGCTAGTCACACGTTTTCACTCATAACAGGAGATCCAGAAGTCCGTTTCAGCTGAAATTTGTTGCGTTGGAAAGCTCTCTTAGCAACCTTTCCGATGAGGTTTTGGTATGATCCTAGTTGGCTAAGTTATTTCTGTCAGAACAGCAATTTTCCGGCCGGTTTGCTCTTTTGGATTCTGGATTAGGGCTTCACATATTCCCTTCACTTGCCCTAATTTGTTGGTCAGTTTGATTCAAGATCTGTCTAGGTACCCATGGACACTCTCAGGACATCCCCGACCCAACTGGAGAACCAGACCCAGACCCAGACTCAGACACAGCTGCCTGACATGCCCACTTGGGAGGAGCATACAAAGCGGTCCATCACAAGAAGAGACCTAGACCTAGCAGTCAGGCCAAGGGAGAAGCCTCTTCCATGAAGAAGGAGGCTCATGCAAAGGCTCAGGCGGCAAGCTCAGCTCACCAAAAGACAAATCAGCGACCCAAATTTTGCGACCTCGGACTCGATTCCACAAGGATGGCACACCGGTCATGCCATGAGAGGTGGAGACAAACACAAAGCGATGGTTGAGGATCACACCACTCAGATCACACACGGCCGAAGAGCAACAAGCCTCCGTCCCCAAGTGATTAAGAAGCAACCCACTATAGTAAAGCAAATTTTGTGCATTGAGACCCAAGTGCAACAATTGCTTGACAGTATTCGCTTGTTGCAGTTTGAAAGGGAGCAGGATAGACAGACTCTTGCTGGCCTCCGCAAATAGACACCATGTCTACCAGAGATGAAGTTATAATGAAGGACAAGGAGAGAATTGAGCAGGAGCTGGTCATTGATATCTCCCGTCTTCGATCGGACATTGCAGGTGTCATTGCCACTCAGGAGGCATTTCAGATAGCAACTAACAAAAGCCAGTTGCTACAGCAGGCCCTTCAGAATAGGGTCAGCACAATGGAGATCACCTTAACATCGGCAGATGATGTGGTTGCCTCTAGGATACAGAAGTTGGAACAGAGTTTCCTTGTTCAAGAGCAAGAGGCACACGAGCTACGAGAAGCTACAATCCAACAGGGGAAAGGACTCCATGCCAATGCACACGAGGCCTTGCAAAATTGTGTATACGAGTTGGAGCGGCAGAAACAATTCCAAAGCAGAGAGTCGAGCTCGGCCGGGCGAGGCAATCTCAGGCACCTCAGCTGCCACGCATGCTCAAGCACCCATGCGAAGTCAGTCTAGGCATGCACCACGACGCCCAACTTCACCATGCCCTCCATGCCAACAGGACCCTCTTGTTCATGGACACCGGACAACGCCTTCAACTCACAGACAGCAGCCGGTACGTGCTGTCCCAGCAAACGTTGATCCACGTGAGCTTAGTGAACGCAGACGGAGAGGTCATAATTTGGTGATCTGTGGCCTGCTGGAAGAAGAGGGAGAGAATCTCATTCATCGCCTCCAGATGCAGATCATCAATCGTATGACATTGCCTAGGCATGTACACATTGCTCGAGCCAGCTGTCATGGTGCTCGATGTTCTTCCTACAACCGTATTGTCATATTCACAGTAGCAGATATGCAAGTACGGGATTCCATACTGCGCCAGGGCAAGCAATTGAAGGGAACATCCTTGTATGTGGACCGAGACCTCACCCCAGCGCAACAAGAATCCCGCAGGCGTGAGCTCACCAAGGTTCGAGGCATCCGCTGTCAAAGGAGGAGGCTGGGACTAGTTCGAGGCAAGATGCACATTTTCCGCTCACGAATGTTGCTGCCGGACCCTCCCGGCCATTCAGGCTGCAGCCCCCACCTCCTCCGGATCATGCTCCTCCACCGTCACGCTCCCCGCCCCATGCCCTGGCGCCCTTTGCCACTACTCCTCGGTCATATGCCACCCCAATTCCCTCCGCTTCTCCTCTGCCCCAACCCCTCTTGCTTCTCACTCGTCCGCATGACTGATCGCCATCACCGCTTCCCACTCTTTCCCCACAACTCAATCTGCGCATGCCTCTGCTACTAACAAATAGGGAATGTGCCTTCGGGTGGTCTCCTGGAATTGTCGAGGTTTCCTATGGTAGAAGGGGGATAGTCTCAACTCTGTTGCTGCAGATATGGATCTCATCTTCCTCATGGAGACATGGAAGCACGCAGGACACAGGTTACCTGATCTTCTAGGCTATCAACATTTCTCAGTCTTCAATAGCTGCACAGGCAAGAGGGGACATGGAGGGGTTGCATGTTATTATCGAGAGTCTTTGGCACAGTCGGTCTTCCCCCGCACAAGATTGGCCATGACACAACCGGTACTTATGGGTGCGGGTGCAAGTATGTAGTGGCAACCCTCTCTTCTTGGTCGCTTGCTACTTTCCACATGCGTAGCAACTTTTACCATGCCCACTCGGATGTGGACATGCTAGCTCCATATGTCGATCTATATGATGACATACAAAGAACATAGACGGTTGGGTAGTGTGGTACTTCTTGGGGACTTCAATGCACCTGAGACGTGAGTAGAGCAGCCCATGAGACTTGATCCTCCTGCTCGGGATGTGGTACATACCGCTACCGGGATGATAGTCGTCACACGCTTTGGCGCTAGCTTGCTTCTACTATGTGGTGTCTTTGACTTGGTAATTTGTAATGGCTTGGCACGGTGGCCTTTCTCCCGTAAGTGCACCCGGACAAGAGAATCGGGTGGAGGATCTAGTGTGGTGGACTATCTATTAGTCGCCGAAAGGGATGTACATTTGATCAACCACTTTCGGTAGGCACGCATGGTAGAGATGAGGAGACCGACTCGGATCACCTTCCACTCTACTGCGGTTGGCTTGGCGGTCGCTAGAACCCCTTCTACGGCAGCTCCTCAGATACCTCGCTATGATTGGATTATGAGCGTGCAAAGGATTATGCTTTGATATGCTCATAGATGACCTTTTCAGAATTTTGCAGGCCCCCACGCTAGAGCAAAGAACGGTCACCGATTGAGCTCCTTGGTACCGCCGCAGAAAGATGTTTTGGGATAACATGCCCAAGAAGTGTCATAGGGGACCGCAACATTCCCGCCAGAATCGGTGGTTTGATGCCGAGTGTAAGGAATACAAATGCCGGCTCCGTCCGGATCACGATCCCCGCAATGCGCCCACATGCCACCACACAATATCGCGGCTTTCTTGAAGGCAAAGAAATCTCGATTACATTGCACGCCATCAAAGGGAAATGTTTTACATGTTGGAAAGCCATCCTAGAACCTTTTGGCGTAAGGTTCTTCGAAAGCCAGCCCACCTACGGGGAACATCACTCATGAGCGATTGGGAACAATACTTGCAAAGAACTCTATGATCCTCAAGGGACGCGCCGACTCATACCCCCACAAAGATGGTCCGACATTAGAAATCACAGAGGGCTGATGTTACCCGTGGTCCGCAGGCGTTTGGCCAATGGGAAAGCAATGGACCCGGATGGTATGCGGCGAGGTGCTCAAGTGGGCGGGGGAGCCTATAGTACCAGTCCTAACCACTATGTTCAACAGAGCTGCTGCGGGAAGGATTCCCCGGCCAAGTGGACCACAAGCGAGTTGTCCCCATTTACAAGGCGGGAGATCCACATAGTCCAACCAATTCTGGGAACAATCATGGTCGGGCCGGTGTTTGCCAAACCGCTAGGCGGCATTATTGAGCAACAGATTGACCAGTGGGCGTAAGCAAATGTGTGTGCAAGCTCTCCATAGCGGGGTTCAGACTCCGCCATTCAACCATTGATCATATCTTCACATTGAGGACTTTGGTTGAGGATAGCGTAAACCGTCGGCGGGACCTCGTATTGTTGCTTTGTTGACTTTGCAAAGGCTTTTGACACGTGCCTCGGGGAAAAGTTATGGGAAAGATTGCGTCAACCGGAGGTTCCCGTGGATATGCAAAATGCAAAGATTATCACGTTGTTATGCGAGAGTTGTTCAGGCCGGATCGCGGATGACGGGACAACCATTCACTAGCGGTATTGGGGTCGCCGGGGATGTCCTCTTTCCCCAACATTGTTTGGTCTCAGACATTGACCAGTTGGAACTCGGCTCATGGACAATGGGGGTGGCGGGACCCAACTTTTGCATCAGTCCTCGTGCAACTCATCTATGCATCGATGTTGACCTCTTAGCTCACACTCCGAGGAGGATATGCGGTCTCACCTAGATGCTCGGATACATTCCGCCAGCCACGTACATGAACGCCAATCTGCCAAGACTAAGGTGGTCCTAATCTCATCCTCTCGCCATCCAAGGCCCCCTTCATTCACTTATCGAGGGCAACAAGTGGAGGTGACACCCACCTACAAGTATCCGGGAGTGGAGTTTCCTTCTACACTATCTTTGGGATACTTCCATAAGATTGCGCGTAGCAAAAGGCCGGAAAGCACTTTATGCAATGCGAGAACAATAGCCACAGAGCGTAATTATATGATTGGGGACATCGTGCACATCCGCTCGGGTATTGGTAGAGCCCGCTCTTTTATGCGGGGGTTGAAGTCCGGGGCCCGATGGTGTCCCTTGCTACTTGGAGCGACTTGGAACAGTCGCGTAAGGCCTTCTTAGCATGGGCACTCGGAGTGAAATCCACGGTCCCATATCAAATTTTGTTGCAGAGAGGCGGGGTTTCCTCCCGCCACTTCAAATGAGCCCCTTGATAAACACATCGCCTATTTCCGTAAGGTGGTAAATATGGATGATGATCATCTACCGCGACTTGGCTTATGCAAAGGGCAATGGGACCACAACGACTCAAGAATTGTTGGAAGGATAAAAGAGTGCAGTGGCTAACTTCGATGGAATGTCCAGAGCACATGTGCATCCAGTAAAAAAACAGAGGCGGATCGCGACAACTGAGATGTTACCTTGATGCTTGTTTCTCCAAAGAAGCTTTGGGATTCCGGGGCCCTAGAGCAAGTCAAAACAAAGACATTACAAGCAAAGACATAAATCCCACATTAGAACGAGGCCCACGCTACCTACATTCACATCGCCCATGAAAAAGTGCGGGCATATCGCCTCCATTCGCAGACAGTGCCCATCATCTCCTGATTGAGACAGTCGATGGATTGGGGAGCCACCAGATAGGGTTTGTCGGTCTTTGCCAGATGGGAGCCGTTGAGGATGAGTGTCACACTTTCTAGAGCTGCCCTAAGATATGATCGATTCGGACACGCTTATGCCCAGTTAATTAGACCGATGAGCCGCTACACATATTCGCCGGGCACGACTTCTGGCGCCACTCGGATCATACATTCGTGAAGTACTCGGACTTGAGGGCTCGATATGCCCCCACCAACCATTTAATCATTGTCGGCCAGCCTTATTGTCGCCCGCGGTTTTTCCTCGAAAACCCTTCGGGCGGGGGGTTTTAATCCGGCAAGAATGTGATCAGCCTAAGGCTTTTGTATATTGGGTCCCATAGGCCGATTGGTCTCCGTGGACGATAAAAACAATTCTATTCTATTCTATTCTATTCTTATCCTTTACTATGTTTGTCATTTATCAATGAAAGGTACGATTCCTCTTCATCATTACCTTTTTTTGAATCTCAATTTGATTTCTACAAGACTACTTCATATAATTTTGTGTTGTCGTCATGGTGGGCTCTTGTTTGAGAATGGCTTCGTCTCTATTTGTACCTTTATCCACTCGTCCACATATATGGAAGTGTCGAGCAATTAGTAGTGTGCCATTGCCCAACATTTTGGAGCTTTGTGATAAAGCAAGTTTGAGCCTGACGAGCAAGGAGGTATTCTTTTTGCTATTCAATTTTCAGATTCTTTGCGAGGCATGGTTTGGGTTTCGCTTTATTGTGCGAGATGAATGAAATGAAAAGAAATGAAATAATTATGTCATGCTCCAATAGGTTTAATGACGAAGATATTATCTTCGATAGTGCCTCACAAATGCTTATCCAATCTTTTCTGGTTCCTAACACAATGTATGTGTTACCATATAGTATTAAGCATAGGATAGATTTCTTTTCTATCTGTTGGAGTATGTGTTACCATGAGGCCTGCTACCCATTCTCTTCTTTCACTGATGTTTTTAACTTCTGTTATATTCTTTGTGCTCTGTTGCATAGCCTTATATATGCACAAATAGTCTCTCCCATTTCAACATTCAATCATGCCAAAAGCATCAATAGCTTTACATTAGCTCACCATGCAGATCTGAAACTGTCATTACACATTGACTACAACAATCCTTGTGCTTGTTTTACTGCTTAAAGAAACTAAAATGATCTAAACTAATACATTTAAACATCTAAATTTTCCTTACAATTATTTCCATTCTTCCAACTTGCAGATCGAAGAGATTGGTCCCCAAATTAGCAGCGTTGTAGACTGGTATGACTCTTCGTTGATAAACTAAGAGCAAATGGAGCCAAATTGTGAGGACAGAATGTTATATTTATTTCTATTTTCTGGGCAAGTTTGCTCAACTACAGAGTGTGGATCTAGAGGATGTTGCCCCTGCAATTCGTGTTGGTTAGATTCATAGTCTTGATCTGCTTTTGTTTGTGTGTCTTCCCATGGCACTAGCAACATTTTGTGCATTCTGGAAAGGCAGACAGTTGACTAGTTAGTCTTTAATTTTCATATACAGGAGATACAGAAAGTGCGAGCACCTTGCGTGAAGATGTGCCCTCAATATTTCTTGAAAGGTGATATACTGGGATGTAAATGGTTTTGTGCCATAGGATGTTAACTGGATTGATATAATTATTTTCTTGCTCCTAGGGATGCATATTCTTGGACTATACTGAAGGATTCAAATATTGCTTAAGCAATTATTCTTCATTCACATTAGTGCAAACATACATCATAGTGTTAGAATACAACACTTGTATAATCAAATGATCATTAAGAAACCATTCAAAATACCATAACCTATTGACACATAGGTTAAAATCACGGTTTGCAAATCTGAACTCGACTAAGGCTTGAAATTATTCACAAATGCATCGTTATACAAGTTGAATTATTTACATCCATCTTACAGTTCTTTATAGGGCCAGATCCGGCCAAGCAGGCACCGATCCGGCCTCTATGGGCATCGTGTCCCAGCATCCTTGTTCTCAGCATATTTCCATCTTCATTTGCTATTTGTCTCCTTGCTATTGAACCGAGTAACCTTTACCATAATCGGTTCGATATATTAACATAACATTTAACCATTAACCATTGACTTTATCATTAAGCAGATAACTCGAATATTTCCATGGTTAAGGTCTTTGCAATAAGGTCATTTTCATAGACCTAGTTCTCCTTATCTTTCAACTGTAACTAAGTATAAGTCTCTGTCGGACAAACTATAACCTGTTCAAGCATGTGACGATCACTTATTCAACACTCCTCCTTCATCACATGATTGAAAAACACTTAAAGCATTTCTAAATTCTGTAAATTTTGTTTCACTCAAAGGCTTGGTAAATATGTCTGCAACTTGTAAACCTGTGTTTATGTACTTCATCTGGATATAACCCTTTTCTGCTAGGTCTCTAATAAAATGAATACTTAACTCAATATGCTTTGTCCTCTCATGCTGAACTGGATTTTTAACAATTGCAATACAACTTGTGCTGTCACTCATAATGTAGGTAGGCTCAATTTGCATGAATCCAATTTCTTCCATTAATCTTCTCAGCCATATTATTTCTTTTGCAGCTAGAGAACTTGTAGCATACTCAGCCTCTGCTGATGACATTGCCACTGCATTTTGTTTTTTGCTTCTCCAAGATATAACACCTCCTCCTAGATATATTACATATCCAGAGGTTGATTTTCGTGTGCTTAACACTAGACCTGTCCCATGATGGACCATTAAAGGGCATTTTGAAGGTTTACAAAAAAAATTATATAAAATCAAGGGCACAAAAACTGGCCAAAGCCTTTCTAGGAGTTCATATATGGCAGTTATGGTTCACATAAAAAATACACAAAAATATATCAGCTCCCGTTCTTGTGAGTTATGCACTAGCAAACCCAAGGGGGTCAAGTACCAAAAGCTTCATGTTCACACAAAGTAAAACTGTCTTAACGAAAAGATTTTTTTGATTTTTTTGGCTATAATGTGATTTTTCTACACGAGATATAGAGCAAGACACAAAAAACTGCATCTCAATCCGAAGTCTGTGAAAGGAAGATATAGCCATTCAAACATGACAGGGTCGGGACTATCTTTCGCTTTGAACCAACCAAGATCGTTCCCGTAAAGCGCTTGTGGTATAAAACAACAACTTTTGGAAGGAGATAAATTTTGAGCTCAAATTTGGCATATAAGTAGTTCACGAGGTCCTCTATCCTAGAAAAATGTTTGTTGAGTTTGAATTTGATGTTTTGACTTTTATTTCTAATTTTAATTTTAGGGAATTTATACAAATGGGTAACATTGATACATATGACTCTAGGTTGTCCTCCAAAAAATCACATTATGAAAGTTTATAAGAATATGAAACCAATGCAAAAACAAGCTCGTGAAAAGAGTAAAAGACATGGTAAATAAAAATAAAAAAAAACGATTTACGACTCTGCCCATTCTTGGTCCATAGTCCATTTAAAAATCAATAATATACTTATGTTAGTCCATCTCACGTTGAGTTTTGGGATATGAGTAGCTCCTGAACCACTTTGTTCACAAAAAATATCTGTTGGTCATTATCTTGAGGATTGTATTAAAATAAATAGCATCAATTATATTATGTCTTCCATGTTTATTCTAGATTTGTGCCTTAAAGGTGTGACTTTACAAAATCACATCCTCGAAGTATCTCATATCAAGAAACAAATGCAAAAAGAACCAAGGAAAAATATGAAAAACTTTTTCTATAAAACATCAAGATAGATTGCTATCTGCAGTTCAGTTGCAGACCATCATTGGTCCAAATGATTGAAAGTTTAAAAATCAATAATGGCATCACTTTAATCAATTTTGATCTCAACTTTCGCATATAGTTTACTTGTATGATTCTCTGTAGGAGAAAATTAGTTGACTATGTGAGCTTGCGTAATTTAAGGGTAAGATTGAAGCACAAAGAATTGAGAATTTATGAGGTACTTATGACCAATTGAACCTACATGGACCTCCACTTACACCTTTCAAAAATCATGTGATCGAAGCTAAAAAGCCATAGTATCATTCTATGGGGCAAAATGGATAAGGCTAGTGAGAGATATATGCTCTATACAATTGGTCTCATGGACCATAAATGGTGATGCATGCTTATATAAATTAAAACCTTAGAAATAACATGCTACTTTAACATGCAACTAGAGATTTATATTGCCAAGAAAGGTATGCATCCATGAAAAATATAATATACATGAAAGATAACCTACATGTAACATTATTCTACTTAGATGACAATGCTTTATAGCAAAGAACACGATATAAAGTTTATGCTAGTAAGAAATAAACAGATTTCTTTGTATTTTTTTTCAATAAGGACATACAACCTATATAAGAGATCTCCATATAAGTCAATGTTCACATTTTCAACTATTTTATAGGCTTATATGGGGAAAGGTAGTGTCTCTTCCATGAACTAAAGAACCATACATATAATGTCATATGGTCTAATTACATATTGTCATGGCTAAACTTCACAACATTCACTTAATTCATCAATAAACATCACTAAATATGACCATTGTGGAGTTTTGGAGCTATAATTGTGGAGTTAACTCAACTTTTATACTCTAATGTGTTAATCCTGCAGCTGTACATCATGTTTTAATCCCAAAAATTGCATGGTTACACTCTAGTTACGCTATATGTAAGTTGATAAGAGTTATATTCTATGTAGATATAAGTAGAATGCATCACTTATTACCCTCATGGTATTATGGATGGTTGTTATTTGAGCATTTTAACATATACTTGTGTCCTGAATTCTGTATGTAGATTCTTTTAGTAAATTGTGAGGTTAACATGACTTATGAACACTCCAAAAAATCATAAGACTATAGCTCGTATAGTTAGCAACTCATGGCCACAAGAATTAAGTTAAAACTTGTTATAATAAGAGAGAAATAATTCTCGAACCTCAAGCAGCTTTTTTGACCAAAATAGGGTTTGGCGGCTTCCACCAATGTCAGATGATAGCAAGAAAACATGGGAACATAAAACTCAATGTGTTCTATGATAAACAGGCAAATACCTCCAACTTTAGCAAGGTTTAGGTCACTTTATGCTAGAAAAATTGAAGAAGGCAGTTCTGGACTGGTGCAGAAACTGCCAAATTCTCTAATGTTTGAGCAATCACCACAAGGACTCGCGAGAGACACAAAACCGGCATAGATAGGCTTTTCATTCATCTCAGCAGTTTTTCTACAATGGTATTAGGGTGGGTAGCTGCACATCGCAGACTACCCAAAAAATGAAAAACATAGGGAATATCCAGTTATAACACCTGGACCCCAAATAAAATTGTGTGCTACAGATGTTGGCTAGTGTACCTGCCGAGAGCTTATCGCCGGGATTAAAAAACCCCGCGCTTTCGGGTTTTCGAGGAAAAACCCTAGCGATAAAATCTCGGCAAGGGGCTTGGACAACGCAGGGCTGCTAAATGTTCCCACAAAAAAACCCACGCTCCACAGAGAATACCGAAGTCGCGCATCACCCCTGGACCTGCAGATCACCAACAGAAAAACCAATAGAGAAAAAACCTCGAAAAGTGAGGGGCTGGTCACGTGTGCCACGCAACAAAAAACAACATTTACACCTCGAAAAAGCGAGGGGCTGGTCACGCATGCCACGCGATAATTAAAACAATAATGAATATACAAATAACAATTTTAAGGGGGGGGGGGAAGGGTGGGAGCCATGGATACTGCTGAGAGATGAGAAAGCGCCGATGAATGCAATAAGTAGCGATCCCCAACCTAATGAACGGCCTAAAAATGCATGCGATGCATGCATGCGACGCATGCCATGCATGCATGCTCGTTTCGTGCAAGAATACCGATTCGCTACGCGAATCGATGATATTCTTGCACTACGACTCGCATGAAACCAACAACATCCCAATACCAGAGAACTTCAAATACAAGATCCGAGGAGAAAGGTTGAAAATTGTCCTATGCCGGACAAAAGGGCAAAGAAAGAAGAGGTTAGAAAGGATAGGAATGGCTAAGAAAGAGTAGCTCATGCAAGAAGAAGCCCCTCCTCCGCATGAGATCAAAGAATAGAAGCCATGGATACTGCTGAGAGATGAGAAAGCGCCGATAACCGGCCTGAGAATGGAACTAGCCTAATATAGGGGCTCGTCCTTTCCCAGAATGGCGATCCGATGGCTCGGATCGATGGGATCACCACAAGGTAGAGGTGACCCCATTGGTCTTGAAATTCTCAGAGGTCATTAAGAAACAAGTGAAGACTCAAATGGTGGCGGTATAGTTCAAAATCAAAATTTCTGTTATGAGTTACATGGGTTTAAGTGGCAGAGGTCATGTGGGCCAGTTCTGGTCCATGGATCAGGAATGGTTCCAGGGACAGGTCTAGTGTTAAATCTCCTCCCCAGTCAGCATCACTGTATGCTATCAAGTTCATATCCTTTGTGCTAAATGTCACACCATATAATTCAGTTCCTTTAAGGTATCTCAACACATGCTTTGCTGCTTCCCAATGTAACCTTGTTGGAAAATTGCAATATCTGCTGAGTATGTTCACTATGTAGGAAATGTCTGGTCTTGTATTGTTTGACAAATATAGGAGACACCCTATCATTTCCCTGTATGGAACATTTTGCATTTGGCTTGCATTCATTTCTGCCATTTCTGGCTGCACCATATCAGTCAGCTTATGCCTGGGTATAGCAGGAGTTTTAGCTACCTTAGCATTCTCCAAATTAAACCTCTTTAGCATGTTTCTTATGTGTCTCATTTGTTTGAGTGTCAGAATCCCCTTTTCTTTATTTCTGCATACTTCTATTCCCAAGAACTGCCTTAATTCTCCAAAGTCTGTCATATGAAATTTTGTCCTCAAAATATTTTTGCACTGTATTAGACATTGAGGATTATTAGATATCATAATACAATTTTCAACATACAATGCCAAAATGCAGAAATTATCTTCAACTTTGTATCTATACAAATTTCCATCATTCTTGAATCTTTGAAATCCTTGTTTTCTCAAGTAGCTATCCATACAAAGGTACCATTCCCTTGGTGACTGCTTAAGCCCGTATACTGCACGTTTCAGTTTCCAAACTGAGGTATCATCTTGTTCATAGCCTGGGGCTTGTTTCATGTATATGTCTTCTTTCAATTTAGCATTTAAAAACGTTGGTTTCACATTCATATGATGTATATCAAGATTCCATGCATTTGCAACTGCTAATAATATTCTTAGACTTGTTAGTTTCACTACTGGAGAGAATATTTCATTATAATCTTTCCCCTTTTTCTGTGAAAAACCCTGTGCTACCAGTCTTGCCTTGAATCTTTTACTTCCATCAATTCTAGTTTTTATTTTAAATATCCATTTGTTTCCAACAATATTGGTACCCTCTGGTTTTTTTACTACATCAAAGGTTTCAGTGTCTGCAAATGACTTCATTTCTTCAGCCATGGCTTTAATCCACTTCTCCCTATCGGGGCTTTCCAATGCTTCCTCATATGTCTTAGAAACAACATGATCTTCAAGAATTGCTAACACTTGCTCTGTATCAAGAGGTTCAGCAAGTTTCTCTATTCGTCTACTTCGACCACTAGTAAGTCTTCCATATTCTTGAGTGTCTACAGCCATATCTTCCTTTAATTTTTCTACTTGTGTTTTCCTTCTTCTTGCATTGTCTTTCTGTATGTTTTCACTGTTACTAACATCTGAATGCTCGCTCTCTCTCTCTCTCTCTCTCTCTCTCTCTCTCTCTCTCTCTCTCTCTCTCATGATAGATGAAAGGGATATCCTGTTATTTGTTCTTGATGCGGACCTTAAGGCATGTGAGGAATCTACTAATTCTGAGGATATGCCGTTGTGCTTGACTGACATCATGGATTTTAAGGACTGGATGCTGGTCTATTTAGAGTGCATAAAAAATAATAAACAGAGTGCTATTGAGTTTTTAAGGAGGATTCATGAAGAATTGGTTGACGTCGTCCTGAATGACAGCCTGCAAGAGGAAAAATTTGCTGAAGTTGTTCCTATTGCCTTCACATTGTTTCAATCCCTTAAATCTGGACCATCTGCATCCAAGTTTGCCCTGCCTACACCTCAAAGTTCACCTCATCCTCTCTTGAGAAGTTCTAGTCCGTCCACACCTCTGTTACCACATGGCCCGTCTAGTAAAGTCTCTGTGTTTGAGTTCAATGCGGTGCATAAAGCTAATATCTCATTGGTCACTAACTCAACCATTGAGTCTAAATCTGCTAGTAAAAATCACAAATTATGGACGTTGCCTTCACTGAACTTCAATGCACCTATTTCCGTTGACATGTGGGCCCTAATGGGTAACCTGGGGGAAGATGAATTGGACTTCTGTCGCAGGAAAGCTAAAGAGGATTCACCAATTTGGGATGATTACATCTCGTTTGATGGCTGGCTATCCATGTCTATGTTTGAACCTAGAAGATGTAGCAGCAAGGTTTGTCAGATAAGGCTAAGATCAGATTTTAAAACTGGCTATGATAGATATGAAAATCATTATGACAGATTCTGGAACTGGAGAAGGCCTTTTTTCAAGTGCAGGTGTTGCTCAAAAGATGGCAGTTCCATCATTTGGTTCGATCATATTGTGTGGTATATGCTAAACCATTTGCATAACTTTTTCTTGGAACCCTCATATACAAAACAGTTTGATGGATTTTTATTATGGTTGCAACTCAAGGACGTAAAAACAGTTGTGCTTGGACAAGTAACATTTCTGTTTATCAGAGAAATGATGGTGGATGCAGTTCAACAGTTCTGCAAGGATAAAGATACGAAGCTTCTTGCTGATCAGGGAGACGCTCCAGCAGCCCGTCAAATTGAGCGCATGATTAAAGGCCCACAATTTTCTGAACTTTCAAGCAACAAGCTCAAAAGACAATTTTCTTCTTCCTCTGGTCCGAATACTCCAGGGAGCCCTTTTGTTTATGGGTCTAGACCAAGGAAAAGGTCTTTCTCTAGTGATAATTCTAGGGAAACTAGAAAGTATATCCCTAACAAAACAGCCAGCCGTACTTCAAACAATTCTGTTGCTTCAGATTTGCCAAGGAAAAAGTTTAACTGGAAACGACACTGATCTTTTTCAAAACCTTGCAGGGTGTTACAAGGGTTCTTAGTGTTGACTGTTGTGGCAGACTTCAACTTGATGCCGTAAGAGAGGATGATAAGAGGTTCATACATCTACATTATTGTAATAGGGCGTTTGAGTGGATTTCCCCTAAATATTTCTATTATGAATTTTGCCTTGAATTTTTGAATTTAGATATTGATTTCACAAACATTGTTTTTGGATGGACATATGATGATCCTATAAAAAGCAGTCTCTATAAGCCCCTTGAGGTCTTTTGTGGTGGTGAGGTTCTCTGTAATTGCCTTAAATACAATAGATTCAAAAAATACATTCACCCTATTTTTGGTCATGTTCTTACCATGGATACAAATATTATTATGAATCGTAAACTAAGAGCGGATATCAATAAGGGACTTAACCACATTGTGCTGAAACAGGAAAAGTTTATTGACGTGGCTGATAACCTTGCTAAGGGCTGGAACAAGCTAATCGACATAGTTCCTGAACTGGGCCAGCTTACGCAACAGGTCAGATTTGAAACATTTCATAAAGTTAAAAAGGCTGCCCTAGACTTTTTGTTCAAACAAAACAGAAATAAACTAGGTTCAGATATGAGGAATAAGACCTATTACAATGAGCTCAATTGGCTACTTGGCAGACTATATGTTTCTGTATAGACAAAGTTTGAGAATACTTGTTCTTTTATTTGCAAAAGTTTCATTCAAGAGAAAGCTAGGGAAAGGCTAAACACATCCTGACTTTTCAAAAATCTCATCCTTAGAATTTGACTTGGATTTACGGTTTCTTAAACTTAAGGAGGAGCCGGATAGGATATTCCCGTATCTCCCCTGTCACTAAGCACAAATTCCCATATATTATGGGCATATTTAAAGCACACAAGTGCAACTTCAGATGGCTCACAAATGCAAGTGGTTGCCTTGTCTCAGACATGGGCGTACTCTAACCACGTTGTTTACTGAACTCGAGCCTATGCTAAAAAGGGAATGTGCTAGGATGAAAAGGATTCATGCACAATTCTTTAATGTTAGTGCATCCTCTTATTGGCCATGCAAATCCAATACGAATTTTTTATAAATTTACCTTCCAAAATTGAAAGCATCTTTTGCTTAGACATTGCTAAGTGTTATGAGAATATTCCACTAGGCGGTGATGATGGAATCATCAACATCATGAATAGAATGATTGACATGGCCTTTAATAACTTTACCCACGGAGAACGATTATTTTTCAAGATATTTGGAAACAATATGAAATGCAAGGTTGCTAATCGTGTTTCTAATGGTTGGGTTTGCCTTGATAAAGAAACAATTAAGACATGGAATATGTGGCTTTTGAAATGTGGAATCATTAGGTGTGGCAATGACCTTTGGCAGCAATTAAGGGGAATACCCATGGGATTTTTTTCGTGTTCACCCTTGTGGTGCAACCGGTACTTGTCATTTTATGAAATCTATTTCTTTAAAAGATTAGTCATTTAGCTAGGTATGATTTGATGAAGCAATTTTCACACTCTTTTCGCTACATTGATGACCTATGCATCATAAACAATCCCAATGCTTTGATTTTTTTTCAAGCTGAACAACCAAGGGCTGCTGATAACCCCTATTGGATCTATCCAAGTGAACACTTGAAATTTGAGCTCCAATCCAATGACCTACATCGTGGCCATTTCCTTAGGACACAAATTGATTGCTCTGACCCTGATAATGTCCTAATCAATAAATACGATAAAAGGAGAGAACTGTGCTTTAAAGCTGTACAATTCATTCATTTGAAGTCTAATAGGCCCATTGGAAATGCATACAAGGTTATTCTTTCACAAGTGTTTCCACTTGTTTATTGTTGCAATTCGATGGAGGGTTTTATAAAGGAACTGAAAATCCTAATTGATGCATTTGTACTCAATGGTTTTCAAGTGCTAAGATTACGATCACTAGTCCATAAATATTTGAGAAAAAATATATTCCCAGCATCTAAGTTTGACGTTGTTATGGCAGCTTCCTCAATATTATCAGAGATTAAACATTAGCAAGGTATTGTTGTGCTATTATTAAAATCTAATTTGTCACATGGTCTCTTTAGCTTAGTTATTTTATGTACGACAGTACCCTGAGCTCATTTACAGGGTAAAGTATGTTTGTTCTCAGATTTCCATGATAAAATAAGGGGCTTATTCTTGATGTTCATTGTGCATGGTCTTAAAACCTCTTTTGTTCCATTATCCTTTACAAATTTTTCTTTTCATACTATACCCTTGCTGGTTAACCTTGTAAAGTTAACAAAACTTGGAAATAATAGCCGAAAAATAAAAAGCTCTTTTTTCTTCACCCGATTAGGGTTCGTGGGTTTGAGCGAATGAATGACGGATGGTGCCACCGATTTTGAAACATAAATTCTTCTTAAGGCAGTCCGGACACCTTTGGGAGGTCATGCATAAATCTTTTGCCGATGATGACACTTGTTTGGCTGCCACCCCAGGTAAGAATTGCCGGATTTATGTTTAAATACAGATGATAGATGAACTTTCAATTACACAAAGCCAAAAATTCCGTTGTAATTACTCTTAAACGCTTTGTTTCATCCTCCTCTTGAAATAATGGCAGCTAATAAACAGTTTTGTTTCCATTGGGCAATAGCTTATTTTCAAAGTATCTTCTACAATCCAAATTATGGCATCTGCGTCCGGGCTGGCTGATGAAGAGGGATCTTCAAATCAGGTCAGAGATTTTAATGGTATAATAAAGTCTATTAAGTTTGTCTTCTATTAATTCTGCCTTTGGCATAACTTAAATACTGTGGTTTCGGACCATAATTGCATTGGAGCAGTTGCATGTAATCATTATATACTGTATGCTTTTTTATTGTAATAATAATGGGTTACATTTATGGTTTGTCGGCATGGTATATTTCTTTATCTCCACATCATAGACTCAACTAGTGGTCTGGCTGAGGTAATAATTTTTTTTCTATGAATTATCTGTGTGCTTCTTGTAAATTATAGATCCTGGACTCAGTTCAAATTGACAAACTGGTTTTTTTACCTCTACTTGGTGGTTGAAAACTCGCCTTCTTGCTGGTCTGATAAAATTAAACCCATTGCCAATTAAATTACTTGAATCAATGTTTATTTATTTGGTCACTTTCTACCTCTAAAATATCTCCATGACTGTGTTGATTGATTGCTGCGAATGTTTTCAAATGGTTAACACTTATTGCCACATAGAAGTTTGTTGTTCCAGACCTATGCTTGTCTTTCTATAATATGGTTTATGGGTTTTTACCTTAGTCTTCATATGTTTTAGATTTCCTATCATACATGGAAGGTAATGCAAAGCATTTGGATGTTTAAGGAAGGTTTGTTCTGTTTATTTTTTGCTCCGGAATACGTAGCGAAATTAGGCTGATGCAATCTAAATATGTGCTACAATATAACTTATTAATTTAATTCCTTCTCGACCGTATTTTACATTCATGAATACTAATAAGGTCTGACATCGATAACAAGTGGTTCTTTGCGACGACACCTGTAATACGGATTGCGAACTAACTTCGTTTGTTTGCTTTCTATGGATGCAGGTAACAGCAAAGATCTTGACCTTTGATGTATTTGAACAATAGGAGTTGCCTTCGTAGAAGGGAGTAATTTGTTCTGTTGCTGTGAATGTTATTTTTAGTTTACTTTAAGAGAACAATGTTACGGTCTTATTTTTAATACTATCGTACATTTATTTTGTTAAGATTAGTTTCATTGGGTTTAGCTATGGCTAAGGTGTTCTACACTCTCTCTCTCCCCCTCTCTCTCGTACTTTTATAGTACCACCACCTATATTCCTTGACTGGAATATTGCCCTATGAGTCTAGTTCTTAACATACTAAAATGTAGATAGTGAAAATTTTTCCAGGTTTATGACTTTGGAGCTGATGGTTGGTTAAAAGATCTATCTAAGATTGGGTTTGAAGATCCTCTTCCTGCACCCATCCCCATTATTCAACATCTGATGTGCTGCATGATAGACGAAAGGGATATCCTGTTATTTGTTCTTGATGCTGACCTTAAGGCATGTGAAGAATCTACTAATTTTGAGGATATGCCGTTGTGCTTGACTGACATCATGGATTTTAAAGACCGGATGCTGGTCTATTTAGAGTGCATAAAAAATAATAAACAGAGTGCTATTGAGTTTTTAAGGAGGATTCATGAAGAATTGGTTGACGTCGTCCTGAATGACAGCCTGCAAGAGGAAAAATTTGCTGAAGTTGTTCCTATTGCCTTCACATTGCTTCAATCCCTTAAATCTGGACAATCTGCATCCAAGTTTGCCCTGCCTACACCTCAAAGTTCACCTCATCTTCTCTTGAGAAGTTCTAGTCCGTCTACACCTCTGTTACCACAGGGCCCGTCTAGTAAAGTCTCTGCTTTTGAGTTCAATGCGGTGCATAAAGCTAATATCCCATTGGTCACTAACTCAACCATTGAGTCTAAATCTGCTAGTAAAAATCACAAATTATGGACGTTGCCTTCACTGAACTTCAATGCCCCTATTTCCGTTGACATGTGGGCCTTGATGGGTAACCTGGGGGAAGATGAAATGGACTTCTGTCGCAGGAAAGCTAAAGAGGATTCACCAATTTGGGATGATTACATCTCGTTTGATGGATGGCTATCCCTGTCTATGTTTGAACCTAGAAGATGTAGCAGCAAGGTTTGTCAGATGAGGCTAAGATCAGATTTTAAAACAGGCTATGATAGAGATGAAAATCATTATGACAGATTCTGGAACTGGAGAAGGCCTTTTTTTCAAGTGCAGGTGTTGTTCAAAAGATGGCAGTTCAATCATTTGGTTCGATCATATTGTATGGTATATGCTGAACCATCTGGATAACGTTTTCTTTGAGCCCTCATATACAAAACAGTTTGATGCATTTTTATTATGGTTGCAACTCAAGGACGTAAAAACAATAGTGCTTGGACAAGTAACATTTCTGTTTATCAGAGAAATGATGGTGGATGCGGTTCAAGAGTTTTGCAAGGATAAAGATACGAAGCTTCTTGCTGATCAAGGAGATGCTCTAGCAGCCCGTCAAATTGAGCGCATGATTAAAGACCCACAATTAACCGAACTATCAAGCAACAAACTCAAATGACAACTTTCTTCTTCCTCCGGTCCGAATACTCCAGGGAGCCCTTTTGTTTATGGTCTATCTAGACCAAGGAAAAGGTCTCTAGTGATAAATCTAGGAAAACTAGAAAGTATATCCCTAACAAAACGGCCCGGCCATTACTTCAAACAATTACATTTGCTTCAGTTTGCCAAGGAAAAGTTTAACCGGAAAGCGACAGCGATCTTTTTCAAAACCTTGCAGGGTGTTACAAGGGTTCTTAATGTTGATTGCTGTGGCAGACTTCAACTTGATGCCGTGAGAGAGGATGATAAGAGGTTCATACATTTACATTATTGTAATAGGGCTTTTGAGTGGATTTCCCTTAAACATTTCTATTATGAATTTTGCGTTGAATTTTTGAATTTAGATATTGATTTCACAAACATTGTTTTTGGATGGACGTATGATGATCCTATAAAAACCAGTCTCTATAAGCCCCTTGAGGTCTTTTGTGGAGGTGAAGCTCTCTGTAATTGCCTTAAATACAATAGATTCAAAAAATACATTCACCCTATTTTTTGTCATGTTCTTACCATGGATACAAATATTATTATGAATCGTAAGCTAAGAGCGGATATCAATAAGGGACTTAACCACATTGTGTTGAAACAGGATAAGTTTATTGACATGGCTGCTAACCTCGCTAAGGGCTGGTATAAGCTAATCGACATTGTTCCTGAACTGGGTCAGCTTACGCAACAGGTCAGATTTGAAACATTTCATAAAGTTAGAAAGGCTGCCTTAGACTTTTTGTTCAAACAAGACAGAAATAAACTAGGTTCAGATATGAGGAATAAGGCCTATTACAATGAACTCAATTGGCTACTTGGCAGACTACATATTTCTGGTATAGACAAAGCTGAGAATACTTGTTCTTTTATTTGCAAAAATTTCATCCAAGAGAAAGCTAGGGAAAGGCTAAATACATCTGACTTTTCAAAAATCTTATCCTTAGAGTTTGACTTGGATTTCTCGTATCTTAAACTAAAGGAGGAGCTGGATAGGATATTCCTATATCTCCCTGTCACTAAGCACAAGTTTCCATATATTACGGGCATATTTAAAGCACACAAGTGCAACTTCAGATGGCTCACAAATGCAAGAGGTTGCCTTGTCTCAGACATAGGGCATACTCTAACCACGTTGTTTACTGAACTTGAGCCTATGCTTAAAAGGGAATGTGCTAGGATGAAAAGGATTCATGCACTATTCTTTAATGTCAGTGCATCCTCTTACTGGCCATGCAAATCCAATATGGAATTTTTTATAAATTTACCTTCCAAAATTGAAAGCATCTTTTCCTTAGACATTGCTAAGTGTTATGAGAATATTCCACTAGAGGGTAAAGATGGAATCATCAACATCATGAATAGAATGATTGATATGGCCTTCAATAACTTTATCCCTGGAGAACGATTATTTTTCAAAATATTTGGAAACAATATAAAATGCATAATCGTGTTTCTAATGATTGGAGCTACCTTGTTAAGAAAACAATTAAGACATGGAATATGTGGCTTTTGAATTGTGGAATCATTAGGTGTGGCAATGACCTTTGGCAGCAACTAAGGGGAATACCCATGGGATTTTCGTGTTCACCCTTGTGGTGCAATTGGTACTTGTCATCTTATGAAATCTATTTCTTTAAAAGATTAGCAGCTTTAGCTAGCTATGATTTGATGAAGCAATTTTCACACTCTTTTCGCTGCATTGATGACTTATGCATCATAAACAATCCCAATGCTTTGATTTTCTTTCAAAATTTGAACAACCAAGGGTCAGCGATAACCCCTATTGGATCTATCCAAGTGAACACTTGAAATTTGAGCTCCAATCAATGACCTACATCGTGGCCATTTCCTTAGGACACAAATTGATTGCTCTGACCCAGATAATGTCCTAATCAATAAATACGATAAAAGGAGAGAATTGTGCTTTAAATCTGTACAATTCATTCACTTGAAGTCTAATAGGCCCATTGGAAATGCATACAAGGTTATTCTTTCACAAGTGTTTCCACTTGTTTATTGTTGCAATTCGATGGAGGGTTTTATAAAGGAACTGAAAATCCTGATTGATGCATTCGCACTCAATGGTTTTCAAGAGCAAATATTACGATCACTAGTGCATAAATATTTGAGAAAAAAATTATTCCCAGCATCTTTTGACGTTCATATGGCAGCATCCTCAATATTATCAGAAATTAAACAATAGCAAGGTATTGTTGTGCTGTTGTTAAAATTTAATTTGTCACATAGTCTTTCTAGCTAAGTTATTTTGTGAACGACAGTTCCTTGAGCTCATTTACAGGGTAAAGTATGTTTTGTTCTCAGATTTCCATGACAAAATAAGGGGCTTATTCTTGATGTTCATTGTACATGGTCTAAAAACCTCTTTTGATTCATTGTCCATTACGCCTTTGTTGGTTAACCTTATAATATTGACGAAAATTGGAAATAACAGCCGAAAAATAAAAAAGTTTTTTTCTCTTCATCGATTAGGGTTCTTGTGTTTGATCGGAACGACTGACAGATGGTGCCACACCGATTTTTGAAAACCCAAATTCTTCTTAAAAAATTTCCACCGGGAGGTCATGCATAAATCTTTTGCCGATGATGATGACACTTGTTTGGCTGCCACCCGGTTAAGAATTGCGGGTTTATGTTTAAATCTGGTGATTGATGAATTCTACATTACACAAAGCCATAAATTCCGTTATAATTTCTCTTAAATAATGGCAGCCGATAAAGCTTTGTTTCATCCTCTTAAAGTAGTGGCGGCTCTTAAAACGAGCCTTGTTTCATTTGGGCAACTCACCTATTTTCAAGGTATCTTCTACAATCCAAATTATGGCATCTACGTCCATTGAGATCTTGTTGATGAAGAAGGATCTTCAAATCAGGTCGGATATTTTAATAGTGTAATGAAGTCTATTAAATTTGTCTTCTCAAAATTCTCTTTTGGCATAACTTAAATACCATATGTTTTAGGACCATAATTGCATTGGAACAAATTGCATGTAATCATTATATCTTTGTATGCTTTTTTGGCATGTTGTAATAATAATGGGTTACATTTATGGTTTGTCGGCATGGTATATTTCTTTATCTCCACATCATAGACTCAACTAGTGGCTTGGTTGGGTTAATACAATTTCTTTCTATGAATTATCTACGGCTGTGCTTCTTGTTAATTATGGATTTGGGACCCAGTTCAAATTGACATACTTTTTTTTTTTACCTCATACTCAACTAGGTGGCTGAAAACTAGCCTTTTTCTATAAATTATCTATGTGATAAAATTAAACCCATCGCCCATTAAATTATTTGAATCAAGGTTTATGTATTTGGTCACTTTCTACCCTAAAATATCTCCATGACTGAGTTGAATGATGGCTGCTAATGGTTTCAATTGGTTAACACGTTTCACCACATGGATGTTTTGCTGTTCCAGACCTATGCGTGCCTCTCTATAATATGGTTTATGATTTTTTTACCTTAAATATTCATATGTCTTTTATTTCTTATCATACACGGAAGGTAATGCAACGCATTTGGATGTTTAAGCAAGGTTTGTTCTTATTATTTTTGGCTCCGGAATACGTAGCGAAATTAGACTGATGCAATCTAAATTTGTGCTACATTGAAACTTATTAATGTAATTCTTTCTGGACCGTGTTTTACATTCTTGAATACTAATAAGGTCTGACATCGATAACAAGTGGTTCTTTGCGACGACACCTGTAATACGGATTGCGAACTAACTACGTTTGTTTGCTTTCTATGGATGCAGGTAACAGCAAAGACCTTGACCTTTGATGTATTTGTACAACAGGAGTTGCCTTCGTAGAAGGGAGTAATTTGTTCTGTTGCTGTGAATGTTAATTTTAGTTTACTTTAAGAGAACAATGTTACGGTCTCATTTTTAATACTATCATACATTTAATTTGTTAAGAATAGTTTCATTGGGTTTAGCTACGGCTAAGGTGTTCTACACTCTCTCTCTCCCCCTCTCTCTCGTACTTTTATAGTACTACCACCTATATTCCTTGACTGGAATATTGCCCTATGAGTCTAGTTCTTAACATACTAAAATGTAGATAGTGAAAATTGTTTTCCAGGTTTATGACTTTGGAGCTGATGGTTGGTTAAAAGATCTATCTAAGATTGGGTTTGGCGATCCTCTTCCTGCACCCATCCCTATTATTCAACATCTGATGTGCTGCATGATAGATGAAAGGGATATCCTGTTATTTGTTCTTGATGCGGACCTTAAGGCATGTGAGGAATCTACTAATTCTGAGGATATGCCGTTGTGCTTGACTGACATCATGGATTTTAAGGACTGGATGCTGGTCTATTTAGAGTGCATAAAAAATAATAAACAGAGTGCTATTGAGTTTTTAAGGAGGATTCATGAAGAATTGGTTGACGTCGTCCTGAATGATAGCCTGCAAGAGGAAAAATTTGCTGAAGTTGTTCCTATTGCCTTCACATTGTTTCAATCCCTTAAATCTGGACCATCTGCAGCCAAGTTTGCCCTGCCTACTCCTCAAAGTTCACCTCATCCTCTTTTGAGAAGTTCTAGTCCGTCTACACCTCTGTTATCACAAGGCCCGTCTAGTAAAGTCTCTGCTTTTGAGTTCAATACGCTGCATAAAGCTAATATTCCATTGGTCACTAACTCAACCATTGAGTCTAAATCTGCTAGTAAAAATCACAAATTATGGACGTTGCCTTCACTGAACTTCAATGCACCTATTTCCGTTGACATGTGGGCCCTAATGGGTAACCTGGGGGAAGATGAATTGGACTTCTGTCGCAGGAAAGCTAAAGAGGATTCACCAATTTGGGATGATTACATCTCGTTTGATGGCTGGCTATCCATGTCTATGTTTGAACCTAGAAGATGTAGCAGCAAGGTTTGTCAGATAAGGCTAAGATCAGATTTTAAAACTGGCTATGATAGAGATGAAAATCATTATGACAGATTTTGGAACTGGAGAAGGCCTTTTTTCAAGTGCAGGTGTTGCTCAAAAGATGGCAGTTCCATCATTTGGTTCGATCATATTGTGTGGTATATGCTAAACCATTTGCATAACTTTTTCTTGGAACCCTCATATACAAAACAGTTTGATGGATTTTTATTATGGTTGCAACTCAAGGACGTAAAAACAGTTGTGCTTGGACAAGTAACATTTCTGTTTATCAAAGAAATGATGGTGGATGCAGTTCAACAGTTCTGCAAGGATAAAGATACGAAGCTTCTTGCTGATCAGGGAGACGCTCCAGCAGCCCGTCAAATTGAGCGCATGATTAAAGGCCCACAATTTTCTGAACTTTCAAGCAACTCAAAAGACAATTTTCTTCTTCCTCTGGTCCGAATACTCCAGGGAGCCCTTTTGTTTATGGGTCTTGATCAAGGAAAAGGTCTTTCTCTAGTGATAATTCTAGGGAAACTAGAAAGTATATCCCTAACAAAACAGCCAGCCGTACTTCAAACAATTCTGTTGCTTCAGATTTGCCAAGGAAAAAGTTTAACTGGAAACGACACTGATCTTTTTCAAAACCTTGCAGGGTGTTACAAGAATTCTTAGTGTTGATTGTTGTGGCAGACTTCAACTTGATGCCGTGAGAGAGGATGAGAAGAGGTTCATACATCTACATTATTGTAATAGGGCTTTTGAGTGGATTTCCCCTAAATATTTCTATTATGAATTTTGCCTTGAATTTTTGAATTTAGATATTGATTTCACAAACATTGTTTTTGGATGGACATATGATGATCCTATAAAAAGCAGTCTCTATAAGCCCCTGGAGGTCTTCTGTGGTGGTGAAGTTCTCTGTAATTGCCTTAAATACACTAGATTCAAAAAATACATTCACCCTATTTTTGGTCATGTTCTTACCATGGATACAAATATTATTATGAATCGTAAACTAAGAGCGGATATCAATAAGGGACTTAACCACATTGTGCTGAAACAGGAAAAGTTTATTGACGTGGCTGATAACCTTGCTAAGGGCTGGAACAAGCTAATCGACATAGTTCCTGAACTGGGCCAGCTTACGCAACAGGTCAGATTTGAAACATTTCATAAAGTTAAAAAGGCTGCCCTAGACTTTTTGTTCAAACAAAACAGAAATAAACTAGGTTCAGATATGAGGAATAAGACCTATTACAATGAGCTCAATTGGCTACTTGGCAGACTATATGTTTCTGGTATAGACAAAGCTGAGAATACTTGTTCTTTTATTTGCAAAAGTTTCATTCAAGAGAAAGCTAGGGAAAGGCTAAACACATCTGACTTTTCAAAAATCTCATCCTTAGAATTTGACTTGGATTTCTGGTTTCTTAAACTTAAGGAGGAGCTGGATAGGATATTCCCGTATCTCCCTGTCACTAAGCACAAATTCCCATATATTATGGGCATATTTAAAGCACACAAGTGCAACTTCAGATGGCTCACAAATGCAAGTGGTTGCCTTGTCTCAGACATAGGGCGTACTCTAACCACGTTGTTTACTGAACTCGAGCCTATGCTAAAAAGGGAATGTGCTAGGATGAAAAGGATTCATGCACAATTCTTTAATGTTAGTGCATCCTCTTATTGGCCATGCAAATCCAATACGGAATTTTTTATAAATTTACCTTCCAAAATTGAAAGCATCTTTTGCTTAGACATTGCTAAGTGTTATGAGAATATTCCACTAGACGGTGATGATGGAATCATCAACATCATGAATAGAATGATTGACATGGCCTTTAATAACTTTACCCCTGGAGAACGATTATTTTTCAAGATATTTGGAAACAATATGAAATGCAAGGTTGCTAATCGTGTTTCTAATGGTTGGGTTTGCCTTGATAAAGAAACAATTAAGACATGGAATATGTGGCTTTTGAAATGTGGAATCATTAGGTGTGGCAATGACCTTTGGCAGCAATTAAGGGGAATACCCATGGGATTTTCGTGTTCACCCTTGTGGTGCAACTGGTACTTGTCATTTTATGAAATCTATTTCTTTAAAAGATTAGCTGCTTTAGCTAGGTATGATTTGATGAAGCAATTTTCACACTCTTTTCGCTACATTGATGACCTATGCATCATAAACAATCCCAATGCTTTGATTTTTTTTCAAGCTGAACAACCAAGGGCTGCTGATAACCCCTATTGGATCTATCCAAGTGAACACTTGAAATTTGAGCTCCAATCCAATGACCTACATCGTGGCCATTTCCTTAGGACACAAATTGATTGCTCTGACCCTGATAATGTCCTAATCAATAAATACGATAAAAGGAGAGAACTGTGCTTTAAAGCTGTACAATTCATTCATTTGAAGTCTAATAGGCCCATTGGAAATGCATACAAGGTTATTCTTTCACAAGTGTTTCCACTTGTTTATTGTTGCAATTCGATGGAGGGTTTTATAAAGGAACTGAAAATCCTAATTGATGCATTTGTACTCAATGGTTTTCAAGTGCTAAGATTACGATCACTAGTCCATAAATATTTGAGAAAAAATATATTCCCAGCATCTAAGTTTGACGTTGTTATGGCAGCTTCCTCAATATTATCAGAGATTAAACATTAGCAAGGTATTGTTGTGCTATTATTAAAATCTAATTTGTCACATGGTCTCTTTAGCTTAGTTATTTTATGTACGACAGTACCCTGAGCTCATTTACAGGGTAAAGTATGTTTGTTCTCAGATTTCCATGATAAAATAAGGGGCTTATTCTTGATGTTCATTGTGCATGGTCTTAAAACCTCTTTTGTTCCATTATCCTTTACAAATTTTTCTTTTCATACTATACCCTTGCTGGTTAACCTTGTAAAGTTAACAAAACTTGGAAATAATAGCCGAAAAATAAAAAAGCTCTTTTTTCTTCACCGATTAGGGTTCGTGGGTTTGAGCGGAATGAATGACAGATGGTGCCACCGATTTTGAAACGCAAATTCTTCTTAAGGCAGTCCGGACACTGGGAGGTCATGCATAAATCTTTTGCCAGATGATGACACTTGTTTGGCTGCCAGTCCAGGTAAGAATTGCCGGTTTCGTGTTTAAATACAGCTGATTGATGAATTCTACATTACACAAAGCCATAAATTCCGTTATAATTTCTCTTAAGCGCTTTGTTTCATCCTCTTAAAGTAGTGGCAGCTCTTAAACAGTCTTGTTTCATTTGGGCAACAGCCTATTTTCAAGGTATCTTCTACAATCCAAATTATGGCATCTACGTCCGAGCTTGTTGATGAAGAAGGATCTTCAAATCAGGTCAGATATTTTAATAGTGTAATGAAGTCTATTAAATTTGTCTTCTCAAAATTCTGCTTTTGGCATAACTTAAATACGGCGGTTTCAGACCATAATTGCATTGGAACAGTTGCATGTAATCATTATATACTGTATGCTTTTTTATTGTAATAATAATGGGTTACATTTATGGTTTGTCGGCATGGTATATTTCTTTATCTCCACATCATAGACTCAACTAGTGGCTTGGTTGGGTTAATACAATTTCTTTCTATGAATTATCTGTGTGCTTCTTGTTAATTATGGATTTGGGACCCAGTTCAAATTGACATACTGTTTTTTTACCTCTACGGGGTGACTGAAAACTAGCCTTTCTGCTGGTCTGATAAAATTAAACCCATCGCCCATTAAATTATTTGAATCAAGGTTTATGTATTTGGTCACTTTCTACCCTAAAATATCTCCATGACTGAGTTGAATGATGGCTGCTAATGGTTTCAATTGGTTAACACGTTTCACCACATGGATGTTTTGCTGTTCCAGACCTATGCGTGCCTCTCTATAATATGGTTTATGATTTTTTTACCTTAAATATTCATATGTCTTTTATTTCTTATCATACACGGAAGGTAATGCAACGCATTTGGATGTTTAAGCAAGGTTTGTTCTTATTATTTTTGGCTCGAATCGTGAGAAATTAGACTGATGCAATCTAAATTTGTGCTACATTGAAACTTATTAATGTAATTCTTTCTGGACCGTGTTTTACATTCTTGAATACTAATAAGGTCTGACATCGATAACAAGTGGTTCTTTGCGACGACACCTGTAATACGGATTGCGAACTAACTACGTTTGTTTGCTTTCTATGGATGCAGGTAACAGCAAAGACCTTGACCTTTGATGTATTTGTACAACAGGAGTTGCCTTCGTAGAAGGGAGTAATTTGTTCTGTTGCTGTGAATGTTAATTTTAGTTTACTTTAAGAGAACAATGTTACGGTCTCATTTTTAATACTATCATACATTTAATTTGTTAAGAATAGTTTCATTGGGTTTAGCTACGGCTAAGGTGTTCTACACTCTCTCTCTCCCCCTCTCTCTCTCTCTCTCCTGTGGATCCCCTGTGTATAATAATGGAGAGCCGGATAGAGATGATCCCTTTGCACAGTTGGAGCAGGATGTTTTTTACTTTAGTGATATTGGTGATGTTTTGTTAATGGGCGATTTTAATGGAAGGACATCTCAAAGACAAGCTGCTATGGTTAGTGTTGATGGGAACCCAGAATGGGTTGAAATGCTAGATGATGTTGAGCTCACAGAAACTGGGTGGGATAGACATTCTGAAGACAAAATACGCTGGCCGTCTCCCCAGGGTAATCATGTTTTGGCTTTATGCAGCGGTTTAAATTTGGTTATCTATAATGGGATGACCAAATTTCCAGGAACAGGAGCACTTACATGTAGAGAGGCGAGTGTAGTGGATTATGTTTTGGCCAAGCCCTCTTTTGCAAGACAAGTGACTAGCTTTTCTATTGGGAAGGACAATATTGAATCTGATCATGAGCCTCTACTTATTGCCCTTCGTATTGCAGGTATACCTGAAAGTGCTGTTGAGCCACGGCCACAACCATCTACTAAGCCTATTATGAGGTATGAAAAATTTGAAGAATATAAGGCTTGTTGTGAAAAGCTAGTTCCCACTATTTCATGGCCAGATAGAGCAGAAGACATTAGTCATGTCCTGACTCAGATGGTTTTGGAGTCAATCTCAAATAGGCAACGCTTAGGGCTGCCTTGCAATGGTTGGTTTGATCGGGAGTGCAGGGTGCAAAGGGAAAAGTTTAAACTGGCAAAAGGGGATGCGAAGTCTCGAGCTAGAAAAGAATATATGAGGATGGTCAAAAAGAAGAAAAGAGCATATCTGCATAAGAAGCATGAGCAGATGGTTAGAGAGCTAATTGCCTACCCCAAAAAGTTTTGGAATAGGCTGAAGCCGTCTCAAAAAACAAGCGCATCTATTGAGGTTAGTACTCTGATGGAGCATGTTAAAAAATTGTATCACATTGATGGCATGGATACATCGATGGGCAGTATGTATGGGGAAGAGTTGTGCTTCTCTTTGGAGGACATATCCAATGGGCTACAAAAGTTATCCAATGGTAAGGCTGCTGATGCAGAGGGGCTTATGGCTGAAATGTTTAAATGGGCAGGAGATAGTGTGGCAGAAATCCTATTAAAGTTGTTCAATGTTGTCTTGCGAGAAGGTTTTCCGCATTCATGGCAAATTAATAGGGCCATCCCCCTTCATAAGGCAGGTGATGAATCTGATCCCAACAATTACCGTATGATTATGATATGTAGCTTTTATGCTAAGCTCTTTTCCACCATACTGAACACTAAAATTAGTGCATGGGCTGAAGCCAATGATGTGAGGGCAAAAGGGCAGGCAGGATTTAGGATCAAGAAGTCTACGACCGACCACTTGGTAACCATGAGAGCAATGATGGACTCTGTGATTGGGAAGAGGAAGCCATTATATGCATTATTTGTAGATTTTTCTAAAGCGTTTGATATGGTGGGAAGAGTACATTTGTGGGACAGAATGATAGCGCTCCAGGTACCACTTGCTTATAGACAGGCAGTTGCGAGGCTTTATGATAAGGTTCTGATTCGGCTCTCGTTCCCGTATACTAATGAGGAGCTTGTTGAGAGTAATGTGGGGGTTAAACAGGGCTGCCCATTATCACCTACGCTTTTTGGTCTTTTCATAGATCAATTAGAAGAGTGGATTAAGCGACATGGCGGTGATGGCACGATGGTGAATGGGTATTTTCTTTTGCTTTTATTGTATGCTGATGATGTTGTGCTATTATCCAGAAGTGTAGCGGGTTTACAGAGACATCTGGATGCTTTGGGTCATTTTTGTGATGCGAAAAGCATGAAGGTAAATATGGCTAAGACCAAAATAGTAGTGTTTGGAGCTAACAAGGTAGACCATGTTAAAGTGTTGTATAAAGGAGAATCTGTTGAATTGGTGGAGAGCTATAAATATCTTGGTTTGGTTGTAGACAAAAGTCCAAACTGGAACTTGGCAGCCGAGCAAAAAGCAGATGGTGGGCTTAAAGCCCTTTATGCTATGCAGCGCAGGTGTAGGAGAGCAGATATTTGGAATTTTGATATGAAGAAACAGTTGTATATTGCTTTAGTGCAATCGGTTGTGTTGTATGGTTGTGAAGTTTGGGGGCCAGGATTGGCATTGGACAGATGGAAGAAAATTGAGAAAATACAGAAAAGATTTTTTCGATCGGAACTTGGCATTAAAATGCAAACGCCTTATGATATGCTTTTAGTGGAGTGTGGAATGTTTTCCCTGGAAGCTGAAGCACTTTGCAGGACTCTCCATTATGTGTATAAAGTCCTTTATATTATGCCTGATGATAGCCTCCCACGTTTGGCCACGGAGGAGGCAGCGTATAAAGGGGTGGTTTGCACATAGAACTTTGGCTAGCCCGTGGGGGATGTATATGGATGATCTGGGGATGTATAAAGATGATATTCGAGGGTGGGTTAGGAGAAATGTCACACGCGTGTGCTGGAGAGACGGTGCAGTTAAGAAGGAGTTTTATAGGAATCACATCAACCCTACGCTAAAGGGAGCCAGTTACCTTCAGGAAAATATCTCAGTTAGATATAGACAAGCCATATGCAGAATGAGACTGAGCTCGCACAGGCTAGGGGTTGAGATAGGCAGGTGGAATGATGTCCCACATGAGCTTAGATCATGCAAGTTATGTGATACTGGGGCACTTGAGGACGAAGCACATGTGCTTCTCCATTGTCCAGCATACATTGACTTCCGCGTTAAACATGGTACGCAAGCTTATACACTTGTTGATTTCTTTGATCTTCCAGGTGTCCAGATTGGGGCATACATACTTGAAATCATGGGTTACAGAGAGGAATGCCTAAAAAGAATGGAGGTAAAGGAAATGGACGAGGAGGAGATGGGAGGAGTTAATGCATTACTTACTGATGATGCATTAGACGATCTTTTTTATACATGATAATGTACTGATTTGAACGTCTTATAGACCTGGCGGTCTCACAGACGTAATAATACAATTTCATTTCATTTCATTTCATTTCTCTCTCTCTCTCTCTGTTTTCTGATTTCTGATCATCATCTACAAGTGCATTATTATCTGCCATACCCTGATCATTGCTGTCATCATCATCATTAGTGCTGGGTGCAAACTTTACATTTTTTCGGTCTCTTTTGATGGCTTAGCTGATTTTAACTTCTCTCTATCCTTATAAAAGGTTTGCTCATCAAAGATGCTAGCTTCGGAACAAACATTCTATAGGCTTTGCTTTGTTCATCATACCCTACGAGATATCCAACCTCTGCTTTATCATCACGCTTTTTCCTTATCTCATCTGGTATGTGAATATAGCCTAAACATCCATATGATTTAAACATGCTATAATCTATATCAATTTTATTTGACCAAACTAGTTCAGGAATGTTACCTTTTAGGCTTGCAGTAGGCAGCTTGTTTTGAATGTAGATTGCTGCTTTGAGAGCTTCTTCCCATAAATAGTTTGGTAGACCAGAGAATTTTAGCATTAACCTTACTGCATCAAGCAGGGTTCAATTTTTCCTTTCTGCTACTCCATTTTGTTGGGGTATAAATCTGCAAGTCAATTGTCTTCTAATCCCTTTTGAATCACAAAATGTTTTGAATTGACGTGATAGGTACTCTTCTCCTCGATCTGATCTTAAGCATTTGAGTTTATTTCATGTTTGTCTCTCCATTTCATTTATATAAAGCTTCAAGGCATCACGAGCTTGGGATTTCCTCATGAGGCAATATCCCTTATATTTTCTGCTATAGTCATCTATAAAAGATATAAAATATATTTTTCCAGTTCTCCCTTTGACATTTAATGGCCTACACAAATCCGTATGGACTAATTCCAATACATGTTCAGCTCTTTTCTTTGCTTTCAGAAATGGCAGCCTGCTGATTTTACTCATACAACCTTCACAAATGCTATTTTCTTCTTCTTGAATATTGCAATCTATAAAGTCCTTTTTTGCCATGAACTTGATATTATGATGTGTATGTCCAAGTCTATTATGCCATAATTCTGTATCAGAAAACATCATCACATTTATCCCATCAACAAGACAGTTTTCCATTTGAAACAAGTTCCCTACTCGATTTGCCAAAAACTTTAATTTGTTATCCAAAAAGATTTTACAATGCTTCTTCTCAAAGATAATTTTGTAACCTAGATCAACCAACTGACAAACTGAGATCAGGTTTTTAATTAGAATAGGAACACATAAAACATCTTCAATATTCACAACTTTGCCTTCAAGATCCAGCAACTGCAACATTCCACATCTTTCTATTGATTGAAATTCTCCGTTTCCAACTTGAACATGTTTGGCATGAGCAGTAGAATGATCTTTAAGCATGTCTGAGGATCGTACTACTGATCTCTTAGCTCCACTATCAACTACAATCGTAGAATGTTTGAGATTAGGCCTTGTATCAGAATTAGATAACAAATACAATTTACCTCATCATCATCAGTAGCGTCTTCTTTACTCTTTGTTTCAGAGCTCTCTTGAGCTATATGTAGGCCTGCAGCACCTCCTCTTTTTCTGAAATAGTTTGCTCTTCCTCTAAAATCTCGTCCCCTGCCCCTACCTCTGCCATATTCTTTAAACTGAATGTCTTTTGGGCTGGGACATTTAGCTGCAATATGCCCTATCCCTTTGCAGTTGTGACAACTAAACTCATTTGCAAGCTTAGGGCAGTTAGGTTTTATTATGACCACTTTCAAAGCAATTATAGCAAACAGTCTTCTTCTTTTGATTTTCTTTCTTCTTCCCAGCATACAATATTTCAGAAGTTTTCTCTTCTTCTTTAGTCATTTTATTCTGCTCAATTTCAGTTCTTAGCATATTCTCTGCTTCATCTCTTGTTTTTGCAACATTTCTGATCAAGATAGAAAGTTGAGCATTCTCACTAACAGCCCTTGCAATTGTGAGCACTAAAAATTGATCACTCATGCTTACTCCTGCAGCCTCAAGGTTATTGTCAAACCTATTGAAGAAGGTTGACACATCTTCTTCCTCATTATATTTTAAGCTTCTTAGCTCCTTTTCTAATATATCGATTTGTGAAGAAGTCTTATTCTCATAGTGTTTTAACATGTAAGACCACATCTGCCTAGGCGACATACCTCTTAATTTCAAGAGAATTGTTGGCCCCACTTTGCTAGTAATGATTCCTCTTGCCTCCTTTAATTTTGTAGACAATGTACTAGCTGATGCCATACTTCCTTGAGCACTCACAAATTCTGCAACAGGTATGCTTCCAGGTGTCACAGACATGGCATCCCCTTCTTCTGTTACAGCAACATTTGCTGCCACATTACTGCTACTTGCACATGCACTAGTAGCAGTCACATCAACATTATTAGGATCAACTAATTCCCATAAATTTCAACATCTAAGATATGTTGAATTTGATCCTTCCAGACTTGAAAGCCTGATCCCCCATTGTAAACTTCAACTGCATTTAACAGCCCTGCACCAAATCTTGTAGCCATTTTCCTAGCTCTGATACCAAATGAAGGATTCAAATATTGCTTAAGCAATTATTCTTCATTCACATTAGTGCAAACATACATCATAGTGTTAGAATACAACACTTATATAATCAAATGATCATTAAGAAACCATTCAAAATACCATAACCTATTGACACATAGGTTAAAATCACTGTTTGCAGATCTGAACTCGACTAAGGCTTGAAACCATTCACAAATGCATCGTTATACAGATTGACTTATTTACATCCATCTTACAGTTCTTTATAGGGCCAGATCCGGCCAAGCAGGCACCGATCCGGCCTCTATGGGCAATGTGTCCCAGCATCCTTGTTCTCAGCATATTTCCATCTTCATTTGCTATTTGTCTCCTTGCTATTGAACCGAGCAACCTTTACCATAATCGGTTCGATATATTAACATAACATTTAACCATTAACCATTGACTTTACCATTAAGCAGATAACTCGAATATTTCCATGGTTAAGGTCTTTGCAATAGGTCATTTTCATAGACCTAGTTCTTCTTATCTTTCAACTGTAACTGAGTATAAGTCTCTGCCAGACAAACTATAACCTGGTGAAGCATGTGATGATCACTTATTCAACATATACAGTATAAATTCGCTTAGTGTACAGCAAGGTGAGTCTGGAATCATCGAATCCTCATATGTGTATGTGATTGTGCTATACATTGTTGATTGTTGTTATAAGAGCTAACATTATAAAATTACATGGTGCTCGTCACCTGTCATTGAAGTGCCAGTTTAACAATTGCATATCGTATAGAAAACATAGAGATGATACTATGCAATTGTAAATTTCCATAATAGAAGTGGTGGTATACGAATTCATAGTGGTACACAGACCTTTTTTTTTTCATGTTTTTAATGTTACAAAGTTTTGCTAGATTTTGTTTCACAGAATGGCATATTGGTTGGTTTGCATACATGCGTAGGTGTGAAAACCAATAGATCGCTTAGATGATAGTCCCGTTGTTGAAGGGCAATAGATCATTTGGAAATAGCCATGCTTTTTATGATACACATGCATGGGTGAATTTGTCATAGGTAATGGAATAAACTCATGCGAATGTAGATCTTTAAAACGTGTTAGAAATTGCCGATCTCACATATATTTTGCATGTTGATGCTATGTGAACCGACTTGTTGATCCTTGAGCAGGCTATGTAAATAAGTGTTTGATTTTATATAAATCCAATGTGATCTGTGCAATAAACATTGGGAACATAGGAGGTTGTTATACATCTATTATGCACACTTCAACAGTGTCAAAACCTTCGAACATCCATAAATTAATCATAAGAAACTTAACACAAGAATATAAGAAAGCTAGAGGCAAAGACCTAGAAAATTGAGATAATTTTCATAAATGTTCTAAACCCTGGTTATTATTATTATTATTATTATTATTATTTGTCTGATGCTCTCTTGGGCCTCGAGAGACCATGGAGCACATGAATAGACTATTTACAACTTTAACAAAAAAGAGCGGTGAGTATCAACAGCTCTAATATAAGGTCCTAAAGTCATTGGCGGCATTTGTAATAAAGAGAGAAAATCAGTAGCTTGAATGCCAAAACTATTTCTAATGTGAGCGTATTCCGGGCAACATGTAAATACATGATCTTCGTCTTCAATCTGTCTCGTTTCACATACTTTACATGAGCGCTCTTCTACCTGGATCTTAGCCCATCTCCCGATCTCAATTGCCAGCCTATGGGATCCTGTCCTATATCTGGCAAGCAGGCATCTTTGAGACTTGGGTATATTTGCTAACAGATAGATTTGACTCTCACCTGTTATCACCGGATTGACATTTTTTTGGTACTGTATCACTCTCTTTCCTGGGTTTGCCCACATATGGCTTATTGCTTGCTTCTCCAGCATGGTTCGAGTTTCCTCTTTCTCGGGTGGCCAAGTGGTTATCCCCCATCTAGCAGCCCAAGCTATTAGCTTGTTTTTCCATTCCGAGTTCTCCAAAGCATGGTGAGATAACTGGATTGTAGCTTGAGCATTCACTCTATTAAAGAAGTTTATTGACTGGTATAAAACTTCTAATTCCAGTGGTATCAGCCCTACTTCTGCAAGCATAATCGAGTAGGGGATTTGAGATCTAATGCCGAGTTCCTCTTTTATGAAAGACTTTTGAATCGTTTCAATCTATTTCCATAAGCTGGTCGAGATCTCTGGACCCCAGATTGGAGCACCGTATCGCACCACCGTCTGTACTAGAGTTTTGAAGAGAAGCTTCTTCAAATTCCAGTCCGTGAGTGATGCCTTATTGCATTTAGCTAGCATGTTATATAATGCAGCTTTTTCGCCTGAGAACCTCCTATTTATGCAGATTTTCCAACTGTAATTGGATGGCAGGTCAATCCCCAAATATTTATACGATTCAACTATTTCTAGTAGCTCTCCCTTGTAGGTGAAATCCGGCCTTTCTCGTGAGCCAAAGACCATAATTTTAGACTTAGATAAATTAATTGTCATCTTCTTTGCTGCACAAAAGTCTTCCAAGTGGTTGAGATGCTCTTGCAGTGTTTTTTTCTTGCTAGCAATTAGAACTACATCATCGGCACAGAACAAACCAACAAACCGCTGAATGCTCAATGATGCATATTAACACTTGAGCAGAATAAGCTTCTAGCTCCATGCATCATGCTGAATTCAACTTGGAAAACATTTCCATGCAGAAGGCAAAAACATTTACAGTTTCAGCTTAACCAGGTCCTCCAAGAATTTTCTTTAGACCCGCTCTTTGTTCTGGAGTTAAAATGTAAAGGGGTTTTGTGGCAAACCTGATTTTTTAATTGCCCCTCTTTCCAGGCTCTTTTGCGATGGGCATTCCTTCTCTTTAAACAACCTTTTCATAGGCCGGGTTGTTCCCTTTTTCCTGAAAAATCGATGGTTCCTCATGTGCCTTCGATTTTTGTAGAATTAAAACTTTTCCAGCCTTCTGGCATGCCTCTGTAGTTATTTGGCTTTCAATGTACTCTCTTAGATGTGCGAAAATTTTGAACGTTTATCCTGCTTGACATCCAGAGATACTAGGCTTGAGAGACCCATATAGGTAACATAAGACAGATTTTTTATCTCAAGCTACCTTCTGCAAACCATTCATATATCCGGTACTTTCCACTTTAAAACATCTGAATAGAGGTCTGACATGATGGCATATCCATCTAGATGCACAATATGTTCTAGACATTGTCTGCCAACCTCACTGTTGCCATGCATTCTGCATGCACTTAGAAGTGTCGTCCATCCTATTGCATCCGTTGGCATGGTGTCTTGAATCAAATGTTACGCCTCAGCGAGGAATCTGGCGACTCAAAAGATCAACCATGCAGATAGAATGGGAATTGTCTGGTAAAATTCCATAAGCTTCTTTCATGCATTCAAAGCAACGACGACCTTCATCCACAAGGCCTGCATAGTTATATGCAACAAGTATACTTCATTTGGTTCTATGCCTTCCTTTTGCATTTTCTCAAAGCATTCTAGGGCTAAATGAGCTTCTCCATGCTGGGCATATCCTGCAATCATTATACTCCATAAAATAATATTTCGATTCAAACAAAGAACTAAAGATCTCCTGTGCCTCACCAATACTTCCACATTTTGCATACATATCAACAACGGTAGCTACCAACTACAATGTCTGATTGAAGTTCATTGTTCATAGTTTCATTTTTCATAATTTCTTTATGAATGTTCTGCGCCTTCTTTGTTGCGCTCAATGCTATACGGGATTTTAACATGCACAAAAGGTAACAAAATTTGGGACTATCCCCTGCTGTTGCATCTTCACAAACCAATCCCTCACCAAAATGCCTTCTCCATCTTTGAGCATATCCTAAAATCATCGCATTCCATGATACAACATCTCGATTCGAGAGATTTGTCAAAGATTGTGAAAGATTCTCTTAGGCTTCCACATCTAGCATACATATCAATTAAAGAATTAGCCACAATACTTGATGTCAGTCCACATTCGAAAATCTCTTCATGCATGAGGCGTCCCTGCATCAATATTTTCAGATTGTTACATGCTTTTAAGGCACCCAAAAATGTAACTTCATTTGGTTTCATACCTTCTTGTTTCATCCTATTGAAACAAGTTATATGGAAACTCTCTCCAAGCCGAGCATATCTTTGTAATCATTGCACCCCATGAAATTATATCTCTTTGTGGCGATATTGAAAGCTTTAAATGCATCCTCTAAACTTCCACACTTAGCATACATATCAACCAACGCAGTCGTCACAGTAATATCCAATTGATATCCACTTTCAAGAATTTTATTATGAATAAATCTACCATGATTTATGGCCCTTATATTTGCACAAGCTTTCAAGATACTGCAAAAGATGGCTTGATTTGGCTGCATCCCATGTGCTTGCATCTGCTCAAAGCAATCTAGAGCAAAGGAGGCTCTTTCATGTTGTACATATCCTGCAATCACTGCACCCCATGATACTACACTTCGATTTGACAAACTATGGAAAAACCAGGGTTGCCCTTAAGGGGCTATTTATAGCCAAATGGCTATATTTTGAATATTTTCGAAAATGAGATACTAAAGATGAATAGGTTACTATTGAAAATAAATTATATTCTTTCGCCAAAGTTTTACCATTTCGTCCACCCACCTTTCTTAAATTAGCCATACATTCTTAAGCTCAGATCTAGAGTTTCGCCTCCAGTTCCATGGATCTAAGTATTTAGGATCATAGGTTATCCCCTTACCGACATTGTAGATCAAGTAATTGTTTGCTAGCTCTAGTGGACCATAGTAGAATACTCAAAAAATCAACAATTACTCAAATTTTGCTAAACATAATAGGTTTTTTTAATCCTGTAAGTTGTATGTGAATTGACATCTAATTTATTTATTTCAATTACCACATTAACGTTGGCAAGATTCGCCAGAGTTTCTATGAAATAGTTCAAGTCGCAAAAAGTAATCGCCTACAAAATTAATATAGAAAGCTTATGATTCGCCTCACCTTCTAAATCACGCCTATGCAGATATGGCCTTAAGGGCAACCCTGTGGAAGACCTTGCATGCTTCAAACAGGTTTCCACATTTTGCATACATGTCAACTAGCGCATTCCCCATAATGCAACCTAATCGAATCCCAGTTGTCATCATTTTTTCATGGATAAGACGACCTTGTTCTAGTCCTCCTAAACTAGCAAATGCATTTAACACACTCAAGAATGTTACTTCATCTGGCTTTAGACCTTCCATTTGCATCTTCTCAAAGATTTCTAAAGCCTGTGAACTCTTGCCTAGATGGACATATGCTGCAACCATTGTACTCCAAGACATTGTGTTTAGATTTGGTATTCGTTCAAATGCTACAACTGCTTCCTTCAAGCTGCAGCATCTAGCATACATGTGAACCAAAGTACTTCCAACTAACACCTCTGTTTCAAGCCCACTCTTAATAATATCCTCATGAATGATTCGACCTTGCGAAAGATCCCTTGAGCTTGCACAAGCCTTCAAAGCAGCTGCATAGATGTACTTGTCCTTTTTGCCACTTAACAATCGCATAACGTGGAGAAACTCAATGGCCATATGATCCTATCCCAACTTTGCATTTGCCAGAATAATTGCAGCCCAAGTGTAGGCACTCGGTTTATCAATTTGTTGAAAGATTGTGTTTGCATCAACCAAGAATCCATGGTATATGAAAAGCCTTATAAGATGATCACTCAAAACGGAAATTGAAATAAGGCCGTAATGAACCATAAGAGATTGCAGTAGCCTCCCATATGGTAAATCTTGTCTTCTTTCACATTCCTATAGAAGATGATATGCTTTATTTCTGTCCATGTGCATATCCTGCAGTTTCACCCTTTTCTCCTGAGGTTTTAAATGAAAACAGAGAAAATATAAAGGTTCATCTTCGACATACCCCAGAGAAGCGGGAACGTGCAGTCATGGCATCTTCACGTAGGCATTCCTCCGAATTCTCTCTTGAGCTCCACATCAACAATGCCACGCTCATAGACCTCTTGATAGATCTCAATTGAATGTACAATACTCTCCCCTTGCACTATACAATAACAGGTATGGGTGTGTCCGCCGGTTTTTGCGACGGGCCCTTTGTCGAAAAAAAATTTGAAGAACTACCATATAATTTGATTTGCCGCCTATAAATTTTTTTATGAAAAGCATTCCTAAACGTTATAGCTATTCGGGATAGGCTTGTCATTCATCACAGCAGCAGTATACAATGTGTGGAAAACTAGGGAGAGAGAGAGGGGATAGCCGACCATAGGAACAATATCGGACTACCCCCTAAAAAGAAATGTGCCAAGGCAAAATAAAAGGGTAACGGCGACAACTTCTCATCGGGATAAAAAACCCCGCCCTTTCGGGTTTTCGAGGAAAACCCTAATGAGAAATGGTTATGCCAACAACCTTGAATGTGTTGCTGGGAAACGGAGAGAAAGCGAGTTGATGGCGAACATAAAATAAAACCAACCCCCGACAAAAACGAGTTGATGGCGAACGCCAAAATAAACCACGACCCGACAAGCGGCAAAAGCCTCCCGCCGCGTATCCATGGAGAATCAAAGGAGGGGGTGATAGCGAAACAAATAGAGCAAGACCCCACAAAGCGGCGAAAAAACGGCGAATCACGCAAGCAATACCAACAAAACTCCCAAAAGAACACCGTAAATGGTCGGAGAAAATAAATAGCACAAAGCTGCACCAAGAAGGTCCGAAAATGAAAACAGGAGGAAAAAAGAACATAACGAAAAAAAGATAGCATCACCCAGTGGGTGAGAGAACCATTATGTAAAATATGCATCACCCTCGGGGTGGAAATAAACGACATAAAGCATCACCCGGTGGTGGAGAACCGATATGTAACAATATGCCACACCCTCGAGGTGGAAATAAACGATATCACCGATGGGTGGAGAACAACAAAACAAGAGGCGATGGAGCGAAATATAAGAATAGCAACACTCACAGGTGGAGAACAACAAAGAGGCATGAACAACAAAAAAAAAAAAATACAAATGAAAAGGCGCATGCGCCACCGTGGAGTGAGGCGGGAAGGGAGGGAAGCTGAGAGGATAAGAAGAGCCGCGTGAGAAGACGCCGATAACCGGAGCCAAAACGAAATGGCCTAATATGAGCTCGTCCCTTCGAATGTCGATCCGATGGCTCGGATCGATGGGATCTCGGGAAGGAACTATGAAGAGACACAAAACCGGCCGACTACCAAAGGACTTCCTCAACTATAAGCCTAGTCGCCAAGCGCAAACCTCCAGCTTAAGCCGATAGCAAGAAGACACTCCCCGCCACCACCCAGAAGCGGTCGGACAGGACGCAGAAAAAAGAGAGGAACGAAAAAAGGACCCACCGGATGGAGATGCGAGGAGATAGAAAGGAACCGTAGAAATTAGGCATTGAAGGATAGTGGCGGGGCATGCGAATGAAGGCAAAAGCGGGCGGGGAGAAGAAAGGAAACCAGGATCCCAAGAGTCCGGTTCAAGCGAAAGAAAACTACACATTGGCAGCCCGAAAACCAGCAGCGAGCGAAGCCGTGGGGAAAAAGAAGCCCGGAAGAAGAAGGCCGGAAGCACCCTTTCGGATGATATCAGCTCAATGACCTGAAAAAGGAAAGGATATTAGAAAAACAATGAAAAGAAAAGCACGCGCCCAGATGACGAATCTAAGGAAGTGCCCCGGATCACCGGCAAGCGGCGGCCAATGACTGAAAAAAGGAAGCACATTAGAGAACAAAACAACGAAAAGGAAGGGACACGCTATGATAGTGAATCGAAGGAAGCCACGGCATGCCAACGGAGAACAACAACAAAGCGAGGACAAAACAAACCGCGTTAATCATTACAATGCATATATGATATGGATGCAAATCCGCGGTTGATGTCGAGTGGATAGTTAATCTTATTTGAATCTGATTACGGACCAAAGCTTCGTGAATGTGGCTATGGACTGAAGTCCGTGAATGTGGCTATGAGTCCTCGAACACGTGGCCAAGAACTAATAACAAATGGCGAGATAAAAAGGCAAGGAGGAAAAACTTACGTTATAGGAATGTAAAAATGCATAGACATAAAGAAGACAAAGTGCAACCCGACATATGTTGTCAACAAAAGAAGTCCAAAAGCGAAGAAGGTTCAAAAGGATGTAAAAAGGGGAACAAGATGAGGAGAATGAAAATGCTAAGGTCCGGTGCAAGGTAGCATAGGAGAAATGTGTGTGGTCTTTGTCGGGAAGACAAAATACCCTATGCATAAATCCATGAAAAAAAGGCCCCAATAGGAAAACATATTAGCGACAAAGCGAGGGGCCCGAGATTGATAAAGAGAATGTAGACATACTAACGTGAATGCATAAACTAGAAGCCAATGCATGCCCGGCCGCCAGTCGAGTCGAACCTGAAAGCAAATAGCGAGGGTGAGGCGAAGAGGAGCACCAACGGCCGGCGCGAAAGAAGCGGGAACAAAGGCCCTCATGGCGGTTAAAAGAACAAAAGCGTGCATAATGGTGAAAGCGGCAAGCTGCAAGGCGACAAGCACTCAAAATGACATGGCGATTAGAAATGATAAAAATCAACAATTCATGAAAAAAAAAGAGGATAGCATCACCGGGGGTTTGGAAAAAAGCATCACCCAGTGGGGTGGAAGAAAAACATGATAAACAAAATTGGCGTGCAAAAATAGCTAAATAGCAAATATGATGTATAATGGTAGCACAATGTATAATGAATATTTTAAGCCCAAGCATAAATCTGAGAAAAACAACCATGAAACATCTGGAAACCTGATAGAGGCAAGAAGCGTGAAAAAAGCCAATGCAACCATTGTAATGCTCCGTCACGCCCAAAAGGGAGAACAACGTCCACGAATATGAAAAAAGAAAATCAACCCTCATAGTGCATAATAAGCATAGCATTGGAAACCAATGGAGACATCGTATATATAGGAAAAAAAGCAAATTCAAATGATCTTAGAACATAAAAGGTCAAAATAGATCCGTGAATGCATCATAGGGATAATATCAAGGTAAACAACAAGAATGACGAAAAAAACATAAGGTGCGAGAGATGAAAAGGACAATACATGTAGAATAATATGCCACCACGGACCCGGTCGCCCCGTGCTAAAAGCAATATACGCGTGCAAAAACACACCGTATGGAAAAAACACTTTAATGATCAAGCTAAACCAGGACAAATGCACCCATAAGTTCAACAGGGCCAATGCTCTCCCATCATCCTAAAGAAATTCCAAACCACGGGGCATCAAAAACAAGATAAACCACAAGTCTTGAAAAATAAAACCCAACAACTATGGGAAACCTAGAATGTGGAAAATAACACCACCGAATAGCATTATAGCACCTAATAATAAGCATAACATGGAAACTAGGTTGAGACAATCAGTATATAGGAAAAAAAAAGTCAAATTCAAATGGCCAGAACATAAAAAAGTCAACAACTATGTAAACGCGTATAATGCAAAAACAATGCCAACATAAAAGCGAAAACCTATTGTCAACCATAGCGCCAAAAAGATAACAACCATGAAACATCTAGAAACATATAGAGGCAATAGCGTGAAAAAGCAAATGCAACCATGGTAATGCCCGTCGCCCCAAGAGAACAACGTCCAAGAATATGAAAAAGAAAATCAACCCTCATAGTGCATAATAAGCACAACGTGGAAACCAAGTGGAACATCATTATATCGGGAAAAAGGCAAATTCGAATGATCTTAGAACATAAAAAGTCAAGATCAAGTGAATGCAACATAGGGATAATATCAAGGTAAACAACAAGAATGGCCGAAAACATAAAGTGCGAGAGAGGAAAAAGGACAATACATGTAGAATAATATGCCACCTACGGACCCGGATCCTTTATGCTAAAAAGCAATATACATGTGCAAAAACACACCTTATGGAAAAAACACTTTAATGACCAAGTTAAACCCATACAAATGCACCCATAAGGTCAAAAGGCCAATGCTCTCCCATCGTCCCAAAAGAAATTCCAAACCAGCGGGAATGACACATGTCGGACAAAATTGAATATGTAACAAGATGAATCGTAACACATAACCCCAAAATATTATGCTAAGGATTCTGAAAATGAAATGGACATGGGAGCAAATGCGACAAATAGGAAACATGCTAAACCACAGTTGCACAATGAAAATCCATAAAGGTCTATTAATTATCATCATGCGGTAGAAAACCCGCCAAGAGTAGTTACGGGAGTGTTGCGTAGTAATGTGTTCAACCTCAAAGCGCACAAATGAGAAGGAACCAGAAGAAAATAAAAGAGCACCACAAGATTAGAAATTGAACATTGGCAAAATATGAGTCGCATTATAAGTTTGTTTTCGGACCCAAATTGTACATAGGACAAGAATTGAAAATTCCCATATGAAAACAAGTCATGTACCATATTCACCTCTTTATGAAATCGCATGCAAGAATGCCCTCATGAAAAAAAAACAATCAATGATTAATCCGTAACCATACTCAAACAATTAATGCAAAGCAATATGGATAAAGCGAATACCCACACGGGACTCAACTTATATAAAAAGACGACACATCAAATGATGTATGCCCCAAGTCCGAATCAAACAAGGCAAAAATTAATTCCTATGGCAATAATATCGTAATATATAGCCGATGGAATGATGTGATGGAGGTAAAGGATAAACAACCATAGGAAAACACAAAATTGATAAGATCGGGCTACATATAAATGAAGCACACAGGCAACCAAAGCGAAAAAGGTAAAAAGAACATACAACCCAGTGATAAAGGAGGCATAAAGGCAAAGCACTGGGAAGTATTCCCGGAGGCGGATCCAGCGCCATCTCCGGGAGGTGCAAAAAGGGTCCTCTTCTAATGGGCGAGCCAAGGACAAAGGCCCGAGGAGCCATCTATGGCAAGGAAAAATGCCTCAAAAATAACACCACATTAGCACAAAAACAACGTCAACCACATCAATGTCAATACCAAAACCAAGGATCAAACCCAAATGACGTTATAATGACAAGATAAAATACAATTAAATGCCCATAGAATGGAAAACCATGCATAAGTCCGGATGCAAAAATTGATATCGAGGACATGCATAGAAAGAAATTCGGTCTAAAATCAACTTGGCCCGTTATTGATCAAAGGCGAAAGAAACCCATAGAAATATCGCGAATGAGCATGCAAAAACAACGTGTAGAAAAAAGCGAATGTGCGTGGTATCCAATGAGGCGTAAAGTATAAGAGCAACAACTAACATCACAATAATTATTCAAAGACTAATATGAGGACCAAAGTAAGCTAATAGGGGCAAACACGGATAAGAAATCAAGTGTACCATTTCCCGGACTAGGATGCCACAAATGACCAAAGCGCCTTTGTATAAGTCAAAACAATTTATACTTGCAAAAAGACATCATTATAGAAAACACTGCGCAAATTACTAATTAAAAACCAGGCCAAAGCACCATACATAAGAGTGAATGTACTCAGAAAATCCCAAATAATGCTAGAAGTACAAATAGCGAGGCAATCACTCTATGGATGCCCGAAGCGAGAAGAAATTGCACGGTGTCATGCACAAGACCAATCCTAGGAAAAAAACGATGGTTGGAAGAAATGCTACAACATGTCTTTGGCGTAGAAAATGATCGAACAAAAAAAGCGTCGACATACCCTTAAGCAAAACCAGACATATAGAATACTTTGACTATTGGTTAGGGAGAGAGAGAGGGATAGCCAATTATAGGAACAACATTGACTACCCCTAAAAAGAAATGTGCTAAGGCAAAATAAAGGGTAACGGCGATAACTTCATCTGATAAAACTTCGCTCTTTCGGGTTTCGAGGAAAACCCTAATGAGAAATGGTCACCAACAACCTTGAATGTGTGTTGCCCGAGAACGGAGAGAGAAACGAGCTGATGGCTTAACGCGAAAATAGAGCACGACTTCAAAGAAAACGGAAGTTGATGGCTTAACGCAAAATAGAGCAAGAGCACCCCAAAGAAACGAAGTTGATAAATCCAGTAACAGAAAAAGCCTCCCCCGCACGATCCATGGAGAATCAAAGGAGAGGGGTGATAGGAATGTAAATAGAGCAAGACCCCAAAGAAATCGCGTAAAAACGGGCGAATCCTCGCAAGCAATACCAACAAAACCCCAAAAAGAACAATCTCAGAAATGGTCGAGAAAATAAATAGCACAAGTTTACCAAGAAGGTCCGAAAAAATGAAAAACAGAGGAAAAAGAACATAATGTAAAAGATAGCATCACCCAAATGGGTGGAGAACCATTATGTAAAAATATGCATCACCCCTCGAGGTGGAAATAAATGTAAGATAAAGCATCACCCAAATGGGTGGAGAACCATTATGTAACAATATGCCACACCCCTCGAGGTGGAAATAAACAAGATCACCAAAAGAGGGTGGAGAACAACAAAGCAAGAGGGCTTATGGAAACGTAAATATAAGAATAGCAACACTCACAGTGGAGAACAACAAAGAGGCATGAACAACAACAAAAAAAAAAAAAAAAAATACAAATGAAAAGACGATGCGCCACCGCGAGAGGGTGGAAGGAGGGAAGCTACGAGAGGATAAGAAGAGCTGCCGTGGAGAAGACGCCGATAACCGAGCCAAAACAATAAATGGCCTAATATAGGCGCCCCTTCCTTCCTTAATGTCGATCCGATGGCTCTGATCGATGGGATTCTCGGGAAGGAACTCGCGAGACACAAAACCGCCGACTACCAAAGGACTTCCTCAACTATAAGCCTAGTCGCAAAAAAACCTCCAAAATTAAGCCGATAGCAAGAAGACACTCCCGCCACCACCCCCAGCAAATTTGACAGACGCAGAGAAAAAAGAGAGGAACGAAAAAGAGGGCCACCGATGGAGTAGCGAGGAGATGAAAGGAACCGTAGAAATTAGGCATTGAAGGATAGTGGCGGGCATGCGAATGAAGGCAAGCTGGCAGGAGAAGAAAGGAAACCAGATCCTAAGAGTCCGTTCAAGCCGAGAAGAAAACTACACATTGACGATTTAAACCAAAGAAATACGAAGCCAGCCGTGGGGAAAAAACGGTTTTAAGAAGAAGAGCCTAAGCACGGACGATGATATCAGCCAATGACCCCAAAAGGAAAGGATATTAGAGAAAACAATGAAAAGAAAAGCACGCCCCGGGCATGACGACCCAAGGAAGTGCCCCCCGACCGACGCGCTGAAAGAAGAATGACCAAAAAGGAAGCACATTAGAGAACAAAAACAACGCCAAGGAAGGGACAATCGCCATGATGACGAATCGGGAAGCGCCGGCATGCCAACGAACAAAGAACAAGGCGAGGACAAAACAAAACCACGCACACGCATAATGCATATATGATATGGATGCAAATCACGGACCGATGTCCGTGGATAGTTGTCTTATTTGAATACGATTACCGACCAAAGCTCGTGGATCGTGGCTAATGGACTGAAGTCCGCGAATGTGGCTATGAGTCCTCCCCCAACCCGTACAAGAACTAATAACAAGTAACCGAGATAAAAGGCAAGGAGGAAAAACTTACGATAGGAATGTAAAAAATGCATAGACATAAAGAAGACAAAGTGCAACCCGACATATGTTGTCAATAAGAAGTCTAAAGCCAAGAAGGTTCAAAAGGATGTAAAAAGGGGAACAAGATGAGGAGAATGAAAATGCTAAGGTCCGTGCAAGGTAGCATAGGAGAAATGTGTGGTGTCATTTAAGACAAAATACCCTATGCATAAATCCATGAAAAAGGCCCCAATAGGAAAACATATCACACAAAACGAGGGACGGTTATTGATAAGAGAATGTAGACATACTAACGTAATCAGCATAAACTAGAAGCCCACCGCGACCGCCAGTGTCGTGTCGAAGCACGGGCACGAAGAGGGTGGGTGAGACGAAGAGGAGCACCAACGACCGAGCGAAAGAACGGGAACAAAGGCCCCATGAGCGGGTTAAAAGAACAAAAACGCATAATGGTGAAGCGGCAAGCTTTGCAAGACGACAAGCACTCAAAATGACATGAGCGATTAGAAATGATAAAAATCAACAATTCATGAAAAAGAGAGGATAGCATCACCCGTGGTTTGAAAAGCATCACCCAAATGGGTGGAAGAAAAAACATGATAAACAAAAATTGGCGCGGCAAAAATAGCTAAATAGCAAATATGATGTATAATGGTAGCACAATGTATAATGAATATTTTAAGCCCAAGCATAAATAAAAAAAAAAAACCATGAAAACATCCGAAACCCGATAGAGGCAAGAACGCGAAAAGCCAATGCAACCATTGTAATGCGCCACCGCCTAAAAAGAGGAGAACAACGCCCACCTAATATGAAAAAGAAAATCAACCCTCATAGTGCATAATAAGCATAACGGAAACCCAATGGAGACATCGATATAAAAAAAGGCAAATTCAAATGATGAACATAAAAGGTCAAAATAGATCACGGAATGCATCATAGGGATAATATCAAGGTAAACAACAAGAATGACGAAAAAACATAAGGTGCCGAGATGAAAAGGACAATACATGTAGAATAATATGCCACACGGACCGATTCGCCTCGATGCTAAAAAGCAATATACACGCAAAAAACACACCGCATGGAAAAACACTTTAATGATCAAGCTAAACCCGCATAAATGCACCCATAAGTTCAACAGCCAATGCTCTCCCATCATCCTAAAGAAATTCCAAACCACGGGCATCAAAACAAGATAAAACCACAAGTGCGAAAAATAAAACCCAACAACTATGGGAAACCTAGAATGTGGAAAAATAACACCACCCTTCAATAACGATAGCACCTAATAATAAGCATAACATGGAAACTAGGTTGAGACACCGATATAGGAAAAAAAAGCAAATTCTAAAATGACGCCAACATAAAAAAAGTCAACAACTATGTAAACGCCAGATAATGCAAAACATGCCAACATAAAGCGAAAACCTATTGTCAACCATAACGCAAAAAAAGATAACAACCATGAAACATCTAGAAACATATAGAGGCAATAACGGAAAAAGCAAATGCAACCATGGTAATGCCCCCGTCCCGCCCAAGAGAACAACGTCCAAGAATATGAAAAGAAAATCAACCCTCATAGTGCATAATAAGCACAACGTGGAAACCAAGTGGAGACATCGTGATATCGAAAAAGGCAAATTCGAATGATGCCAACATAAAAAGTCAAGATCACGCGGAATGCAACATAGGGATAATATCAAGGTAAACAACAAGAATGACGAAAACATAAAGTGCCGTGAGGAAAAGGACAATACATGTAGAATAATATGCCACACCACTGCGTGATCCGCCTCTATGCTAAAAGCAATATACATGTGCAAAAACACACCTTATGGAAAAAACACTTTAATGACCAAGTTAAACCCATACAAATGCACCCATAAGGTCAAAAGGCCAATGCTCTCCCATCGTCCCAAAGAAATTCCAAACCAACAGGAATGACACATGTCCAGACAAAATTGAATATGTAACAAGATGAATCGTAACACATAACCCCAAAATATTATGCTAAGGATTACGAAATGAAATGGACATGGGAGCAAATGCAGCAAATAGGAAACATGCTAAACCACAGTTGCACAATGAAAATCCGCAAGGTCTATTCAGATAATGCCTACCTGTAGAAAACCCGCCAAGAGTAGTTACCGTGAGTGTTATGAGTAATGTGTTCAACCTCAAACGCACAAAATGAGAAGGAACCAAGAAAATAAAAGAGCACCACAAGATTAGAAATTGAACATTGGCAAAATATGAGTACGTATAAGTTTGTTTTCAGACCCAAATTGTACATAGGACAAGAATTGAAAATTCCCATATGAAAACAAGTCATGTACCATATTCACCTCTTTATGAAATACGATGCAAGAATGCCCCTCATGAAAAAAAAATCCAATGATTAATCCAGAACCATACTCAAACGAATTAATGCAAAGCAATATGGATAAAACTAATACCCCACCTGACTCAACTTATATAAAAAGACACACATCCAAATGATGTATGCCCCAAGTCCTAATCAAACAAGGCAAAAATTAATTCCTATGGCAATAATATATACGTAATATATAGCCGATGGAATGATGTGATGGAGGTAAAGGATAAACAACCATAGGAAAACACAAAATTGATAAGATCAGCTACATATAAATGAAGCACACCGGCAACCAAAACGAAAAAAGGTAAAAAGAACATACAACCGCGATAAAGGAGGCATAAAGGCAAAGCACTCTAAGTATTCCACAGAGCGCCAACGCCATCTCCTGAGGTGCAAAAAGGGGTCCTCTTCTAATGGACGAGCCAAGGACAAAGACCGAGGAGCCATCTATGGCAAGGAAAATGCCTCAAAAATAACACCACATTAGCACAAAAACAACGCCAACCACATCAATGTCAATACCAAAACCAAGGATCAAACCCAAATGACGATAATGACAAGATAAAATACAATTAAATGCCCACCGAATGGAAAACCATGCATAAGTCCGTGATGCAAAAATTGATATCGAGGACATGCATAGAAGAAATTCGGGTCTAAAATCAACTTGACGATTGATCAAGGCTAAGAAACCCATAGAAATATGCTAATGAGCATGCAAAACAACGTAGAAAAACGAATGTGCTGAGGTATCCAATGAGACGTAAAAGTATAAGAGCAACAACTAACATCACAATAATTATTCAAAGACTAATATGAGGACCAAAGTAAGCTAATAGGGCAAAACACCGATAAGAAATCAAGTGTACCATTTCCCGCACTAGGATGCCACAAAAATGACCAAACGACCAGATAAGTCAAAACAATTTATACTTGCAAAAAAGACATCGATAGAAAACACAATCGCAAATTACTAATTAAAAACCAGGCCAAAGCACCATACATAAGAGTGAATGTAATCCAAAATCCCAAATAATGCTAGAAGTACAAATAACGAGGCAATCACTCTATGGATGCCCGTAAACGAGAAGAAATTGCCCGGTGTCATGCACAAGACCAATCTTAGAAAAACGATAGTTGGAAGAAATGCTACAACATGTCTTTGACGAGAAAATGATCGAACAAAAAACGGGCCGACATACCCTTAAGCAAAACCCCGACATATAGAATACTTTGACAAACTCCCCAAAACCGAGACTAACCCCTAGCCCAAGGGCAAGCCAACAATGCACCCAATTGATAGACATCTACCCCAAATAATCAACAAAAAGAAAACAATGAAATGATATCCACCAGTCTAGAAGCAATATCATATCTTAAACAACAGATAGCACACACCAGATGGTCCCGCATAAGACTATCACAACGTAGGGAAGGCCGAAAGGAGAGACAATACCCGTAAACAACATCAATATGGCATAGCCCGTAGGAAGGTTAAGAATAATAACAATATATATCGAGGAGGGATACTGCATTTAATGTATCCCCTTACAAAAAAAACAGAATAAAGAGGTCTCGATCCCCGCGGTGTGAGTTGTGGTATAAGCGTAAGCACGAAAGCAACTCTAAGATCCAAAGGCGGGTGTAAGCGGGCGATGGAAGGAAATTGAAGAAGAAATTGGGCATCGATGCCCCCGATGCAAGAAGCACGTGAGCGGAAGTGGCGACAAGAGAAGCCATCCGTAAGCTAGAAAAAGGTCGGGCTTACAAAGTAGAAGGCGAGAATAGGGGCGACAAAAAGGAGTCGGGATGGGTTCCCAACCAAAACCGACTGGTTGGTGGATGCCGGTAAAATCTCAAAGCAGAAGATCGAGATAAAGGAATCGAGATAAAGCCAAATGGAGGAAAACCGAAACTACCAAAATAAGGTAGTAAAATCAAAGCAAAAGTGAAGAGGTTACCCTCGTGACGTCGTGGGCAAATAAGGAGGCCGATGCAAGCCGAATAAGCTTACAAAACCAAGCCCGAATGGGGACTCGGACAACGAGGCCCCGCAAGGCCGTACTTCCCAATCCTCTCCATCGGATGCGAAAAGGAGCCGCATTCAAAAATGCCCAGCCGTTTTAGACAAAACCTCCGGCCGTTGTAGCCGGATCTTGATCAAGCGAAGGTGATCCACAATAGCCTCGATAATTCACTAGCCCTCTCTCTACCGCATCCTAGGTCATCATAACAATCCCGCCAAGAAGATAAACTAGATAGAAATGCGCAAGCCTCGATAAAGGAGCCGAGATTCGCCATGCCGAGATTAGAGCTAGGGAGAAGAAAAAATTGATCAAAGGAGACGCCCGGCATGGCGATGAAGAGGAAAAGCTGGGAAGGGCTTCAGATGGCATGCCGATTGCATAAAGCACCGCTATGTTGAAACCAAAACCGCAATGTCACCGCGACAAGTCCAAGATCTCGAAAACATGGCTGCATCGCCGCACTCGATCGCCTATCCGGCCGGACTCCAAGCCCCCTCGAACAAGCCCCCGGATTAAATGAAACTACAAAGCAAAAGGGATGAAAAACCAAGAGCATCAACTCACAAATGCATCCGACATTCATTCAATCGATAAAACTCAAACCCAATATGCATGCTTAGCATGTAGAACACCCTCTCCAAATTCGGTGAATCAATAAAAAAACAACCGCAAAACCAACATGCATGCACACAAAGAGAAGAATAAAGCTTCCATGGTACTCGCCGCCACAGACGCCTCAAGTACCAAGTGCTCCGCACTCCGCCCAATGCGCCCGCTAACAACCAAGTATGTACCGCTATGGCGGAATCCAAGAGTAGAATCGTAAGGAAGTGGAAAAATGAGAAGAACAACTAAAGGAGGAGCAGAAAAGAAATGGAAAGCCACGAGGAGGAGAGGAAGCTACGAGAGGATAAGAAGAGCCGCTGCGAGAAGACGCCGATAACCGAGCCAAAACGTAAATGGCCTAATATAGGCGCCGTCCCCTTCCTAATGTCGATCCGATGGCTCGATCGATGGGATTTGGCGATTTTCTTGTTGGGCTAGTTTCTAGTTTGCCCCCCTCCCCCTCGCTAGTCCCAGGCCTCCGGTACAGTGACTATTCATGCATAATGATGGACCGTGTCAGTCCAAGGATCCACAACAGCACGGTCGACCGCCAAAGGCCCAAATAGAAGACCAAGCAAAGGTAACCACGCAGCCAAAGCCCGGTCTGTGCTACCAAGAGGCGCCGCCGCATAAGTGACGGCCCGTCACCGCCAGCGTCAGCGCCAGTTGATTTCAGGCTTTTCAAGAGGCACGCCAAGATTCCTCGCAGAATCGCCTCCCTTCCGTGAGTCGGCACCTAAATCGGAAAGTGTTCTATATTGGGCCAAAAGGCCATTGTACTATATATATGAGTAGAGCTAGCACATGAGTTTTAGATGAGTTTTGAGTCTTGTCTCATTTCAGCCTTCTCTCTGGTTATAGAGCTCATGTATCATCATCATTGATATCAAGGAAGCTTATCATTGTTGTCTCATTGTTCTTTTGTTTTTTCTTTTCCTTTTGTTCTTCTCTTGCAAATCCCAAGGTGACATAGTCCCCTTGATTCTCCTCTTAGATCCAAGGGTCCTCCTGAGGGTCGTCTTCGCGAGTTCCAAACCCGGACCCAGGCTCCGCCGCCACGCCGATGTTCCGCTCTTCGCCGCCATGAACTTCTTCACACCGAAGAACTCGCTTTTCCCCTGACGGCGCCTCGCTTTGAGCGCCATCATCGAAGGAAGCTGTTCGCGACATGTATGGATCCGCTTATGACATTGAGGAGGCCACATTGGTCTAGGGGCTCAGCCGGCGCCACCCACCCTCGCGGTCCTGCCCCGCCCCAGTTCCCGCCTCAAGCGTGCAAACATTGCTCTGACCTCGGGCCACCTCATCACTATCAGATTCTATCAGACTCAACCGTCTCAACCTTTACTTTCATACCCCCATGCCTACATCCATCATTCTTTCCGCCCTTCACAACCATCATCTCCTCCGGTGGACGGGGATATCCACATGTCTCTTTTTGCTCCTCCCCTGTGAATTTCCTTTCCCTACATTTCCCACCGCTTCTTCCCGCTAAGCATAACCCACCGACCTCAAAACCAATGATCGTGCACCTTCCGCATTCCCCTCACCACCCTTCATCGGGGTCTTCAGCGCCCATGCCACCTCAACTCCACCTCAATATAATCCCTATCCAGCCCCTTCTGTCCCAGCCCAAGACTTTCACTTCTACCTTCGCACTTTAAGCCGACTTATCCAACCTTTGGCAACATGAAAGGTAAACCATTAGACCAAAGTGCTCGTGCCCACATGGAAGAATTTGAGGCTCGGGCTGTCCTAAATGGTCATGCACAACCTCAACTGAAATTCCATATCTTTTCCACCACCACCACCAATGGCTTATGTCCAACAAAAGCCACCGAAACAAGATTGGTCGAAATGAAAACCGCTTTTTCTCACTATGGCACCACGGATGATGATCAACTTCATCTCAAGCAACTCCCCACGGAGTCCGCCAGGGATTTTGCAGATCGACTTCACATCCTCGCCAAAGAAACTCAAGGAGTAATTCGCCACGAGCCAAATCTTGGTCTGGTTTCTCCAAGGACTTCCTCCAGCCTATCCGACTCATGATCTAATACCGCTACCAAGACTTTGGAGCAAGCTATCGATCTTGTCAATCACTACCAATGTTTCCTCCCGTGGCATGGCTCTTCAGAGCTCCCTTTCATTCCACCGGCCATGGTTCCACAACCTCTGTCCAACCTCAACACGCAAATCGCTAGCGGCAGCGCCGATTCGTGCCATATCTCAAAAACACCAAGGCCACTTGGCAAATGAGTGCAACTCCACCAATGGCCTGCCTCATTGTAAACGATGCAACATGTGCAATCATGCCACTCGAAGAGTGCACTCGCACTCATCCTACACCTTTCCGCAACAAGCCGGGTTTATCAAGTGCAAACAACAACTCAAAGAATAATCGCAATATCAGCCGCAACCACCGCAGCTCAACCCAATCAACTCTATCAAGAACTGAGCAACAACGGGACCCAACACACGCCCCTTTGATCCTTCTAAAGCTCGGTGTTATCACCGCCACGAATGGAGTCATACCACCACGGCATGTCCTCAACTTCCACAAGTTCAAAAGTGCGGCTTCGCACAAATCAGACCTTCGTCCGGCCTCACGGCTTACCAACTTTGATTGCCAATGGCAAACAAGGCCCGGCCCCGCTTCTTCTGGGAAGCCACCTGGCGCCAAAGAATCACGCTTATCAACCAGCTCCCGCCAATCAACCTCGATGGATCAACAAGCACGTGAAGAAATTTTTCGGGCTCTTAATCCTCCAGTCCAAAGATCCAAATTGGGTTGGTTTGGTTTCACGCCGCACTGTATGCCACGCCCCTTAACCATTATTCCTCAGGGCACGCAACCTGCCTTTGCAGTTGACACAATCCCTCATGAAGAGGACAAAAAGGTTCGCTTTGCACCTGACTTGGAAAAACTCATGCCTCATGTCATGCCAAAAGTACGCCAAAGCATTCTGAACCTAATGCAAGCTGCTGAAGGCCGCACATTGGCTAATGTTCATGCCACCAGGGAAAAAATTAAGCATACTATATATTTTTTTATAAAAAATGGTTTGGCTATTTTTTAAAATTTTACAATATTTTATGATATACATTTGGCTAAAGTATTTATTGTTATTACATTTATATGTATTTGGACTTGGTGAAACTTTTAAATTATGTACTATAAACTTTTACTTAGCTATTTTTTCTAACTGAAAAAAAAAATGTAAATCAAATTTTGTAGCTTTAGATATATTGTACTGCAATTACAAATAATAATCAACAATCAAGGAACATACAATAATATTAAAAAACTTTTAACAGAAGCTCACAACATAGCTTATAACATCCATAGTCTGAACTACATTTAATGCTACAACACCTTCTAGATATTGTGATCAAATTGCACTTATCTATAACCCTTGAGGAAGACTATATGCAATCAACTCGGGCATCTAGAGGGATATTGGCCATCTCTTACAATTCTTTTTGAAGATGCATATGTGGTATATGTAATAGAAATTCATAATTTGAAAAACTACTACCACTAATGATGGTAGGTGGGGATGTGTAAAAGTCTATAATAAGAATTTATTTTCATTTGGCTATTAATGATTTAATATATAAATATTGTAATATAAAGAAAGGCTAATCCCTTTTTCTTTAAGGAAAATGAGAAAAATAGTTTGGCTAATCCTAGAAAAATAATGGAGTACTTGTTTTAACTATGGCTATTTTTTTTTTTTTTTAAAGAAACCCCTCTTCATAAAATTCGCCGCAAAAATTGATTAGACCCCCTAAAACATCGCCATTTGGCTATTAATAGCCACTAATTTTTTCCATGCATGCCACCACCAGAGCTCAGCAAAGACAAGATGCACTTTCCACATCTCAACCTCCACGCTCTCAGACATATCCAAATATTGTTGCAGAGGTCGACCTACTCAAAGAAGTTGCTGCTTCATTACCACGCACTCCAGCACCCGTGGATCCAGCAGATCCTTTTTCACATGTGCCTCTAGAACTCCAAGAGGAGCTGGCAAAAATCAAAATTCCCTTAAGTTTGGCAACAATTTTGAAACTATGTCCTGCTCTCAAGGACCAGTTACCACTCCCCGACGGCTTTGGTTGGGGCTGTTGCCCTCTACACCCACGGGCCCATGCCACGGTGGGCAATCAACAAGTCAATCATGTTCAAATTGACGGAGGTAGCGCTGTCAATCTCATCACGGATAAACTCCGCAAAACAAATGGGCATCAAACAACTCTATCGTGCCCCATATGACATCAAATTGGCTAATGGCCATATCACGACCTCAAGGCCACATCTCTTCTTCACATCAACATTGGTGATCTCCGATTCCCCTTAGAATTTGGTGTTTGGAAGCGGGTGAAGATCCGTGTGATTATGAAATGTTGGTCGGCGTATCTTTTCTCCGCCGGGCCAAGAGTATCCATTATTGGGCCACGGATCGGTTAGTCATCACGGATGGTCACCTCAATGCCACTATGGACTTGGAAACCCAGAAGATCATTTTCGGGTCGACAATGCTGAACCCTCTCTCCTCGACAATCGATTCGGGGGACGCCCGAATATCTATCAAGTTCGGGCTCCACCATGAAGTGCGCCTCGTCATCCTACCCCTAATATGTCGATCCTTGGGGAGAAATGACTCTTGATCGTGACTGCCGCGGGCTGCCTTGCTTGACCCTACCAAGCTCCCTTTGCAATCGCATCCAACGTGTTGATCACTTTTCGATGCCGAACTTCCTCCCGATCCCGTTGATGTACACGCCGGCCATGAAGCAACCTTTTGCTTGATGAAAATCAGCAACCTCTTTTTTTTCACCACGCAGAGCCACTCATCCCGTCATGCTTCAACCTCCCGCCATACCGCCAAAGACACGGAAGTTATCCCACATATTCAGACTCCTGAAGTCGAGATTGTGGGCGTGGGCAACAATCAGCGTCCGTCGATTGCCGCCAATCTTCCGACACCCTATCGCCACCGCAGCCGCCACACTCTTCAAAAAGTTCAAACACATTTTACTGGAGCTATAGAGACCTTCGGGGATCAACAAAACCTTGGGGAACTCACCATTCCTACCAAATCCGATGTACGTCCAAGATAACAACGACGATGCAAGCACCGCTCAACCCCAATTACGTGGATCGTCCAGGCGCAATTGACAAACTCCCTTGCCGCAGTTTGATCTATGAGGTCAAACATTCTGAATGGGTGAGCCCCATTGTCATTGCACTCAAACACAATGGAAAGATCCGTGTTTTATGCGGACTACCTGAAACTAAATCGTGCCACGAAGGTGATCATTTTCCACTTCCATTCACAGACCAGGTTCTGGAAGAGGTCGCTGGACATGAGATGTACTCCTTCATGGATGGTTTTTCTGGCTACAATCAGATCTCAATTAAAGAATCTGATCAACTCAAGACAACTGTCACCACACCGTGGGGCACTTTTGCCTACAAGGTGGTTCCTTTTGGATTATCAAACTCTCCATCAACGTTTCAACGCATAATGCTCTCAAGTTTTTCATGATTTTATGAAGGACAATCCCTTCTTGCAAATTTTTCAAGATGACTTCTCTCGCCTACAGTTCCATGGCTGACCATTTGGATAAATTGAACTCGTCTTTCGAAATGTGATGAGTCCCAATTAGTCTCAATCCCGAAAATGCACCTTTTTGCGCCACTTCCGTGTTTCTGTTAGGACACGCTATACGATAAGCGGTATCACCACGGATCCCCGCCAAAATCGGTTATGTGCTCAAGGCTCAAGCACCGGTCAACATCAAGGAGACACGCTTCTTTCCCCGGTAAGGTAAATTATTACTCCACCTTCATTCCCCGGACTTGCGGCCATTGCGCATCCCATTCATAAACTCACGGGTGTTGAATCCACCGGGCTTGGAATTCCCAAAGGATGTCGCTTCCAACAGCTTGAAGCTTTTACTTACTCAGCCCCGGTTCTTGTTCCTCCTCAATGGGACAAGCCCTTTCACGCCCATGTAGATGTCTCCCGCGTTAAGCTATTGGGCTGTTCTTTCTCAAGAATATGATGCTATTAATCGACAAACCAAACCGATATGCCGCCAGAAAACTCAATCCTGGCGGCGCAACTACTCGCCCACGGGCGTGAAGCCTTGGGTTTAATTTTCTCGTGTCCAACGCCTCATTACTATCTTTTAGGCGGTCGGATCAAATTCTTTGTTGACCACCAAGCACTCCTTTATTTGATCAACAAATCCACGCCCACGGGCCGCATTGCTCGTTGGGTCCTCCTTCCGCAAGAATTTGCACCTTTTGAAATTGTTCTCATGTTGTCCCAGTTATCTTTCACGCATCCACACCGTGATGATCCCTCCACGGAGTCTCGGGCGCCTTTTCCCCGCGGCTCAACTCTTTTCGGTCCGCGCCACGCCACATTGGTTCCACAACTTTCCCGCAATATCTCCTCACCTCCGCGCTCTTCCACCCGGAGGATGCCACGCTCTCTCCGATAGCGTCAATCCCGTTGACACCAATTTCTCCGCCAGGTCCGCGGACTACACCATGGTTGCGAGCCATCTTTACAAAAGGGCAAGGATACCGTCCTTCTTCACGACTGTGTTCTCCCTCATGAGGTCCCGGATATTGTCCGGAGAAGCCATGAAGGGGCTCGGTGGTGGTCATTTTCATGGTGACACCCACGCGCAAAATCCTTCTTGCGGGTTATTTTTGGCCCACGCTCTTCAAAGACGCCATGCGCCCTTGCGTGTGATGCTTGTCAGGTGTGGGAAGGCCTGACGCCCGCGACGCTCTTCCATTGACGCCCGGTTGCCGCGCCACTTCCTTTCGAAGAAATGGGGATGGATTTTGTGGGACCCATTGATCGCTGCGGCGGCACTGCGTGCCGCTACATTCACAGTTCTCGCCGACTCGCTGCCAAATGGGCGGAAGCTTCGCGCTTCCGGACAACAACACCGGCAAGCACCGCCAAGGTCATCTATCAGCAAAATCATCACGCGTTTTGGCTGCCCCACCTGAGCTGGGTCGCTGATCGAGGTGTCCATTTTATCAATCATACCATAAAGGAGCTAACGGATTATCTATCGATCCATCATCACAAGAGCACACCTTACTATTCTCAAGGGGAAACGGGTTTGGTGAAAGCACCAACAAAACTCGGTCACAATTCTCAAGAAAATTTGTGACGCTTCTCGCACTGACTGGCAAAACAAGCTTCCTACTGTTCTTTGGGCTTACAATACTTGTTTCAAAATAGCTACTGGTCACACTCCTTTTAAATTGGTTTATGGTCAAGAAGCTCTCATGCCCTTTGAATACATTCTTCCAACTCTCCGTTTTCAACTAGCTACAGCCCATAATCCGCCTGCTGCACTCAAAGAAAGGGTTTATCAATTGGAACAGTTGGATGAACTTAGACGTGATGCTTACATTCGTGTTCTTCATGGACAACAGTTGCAAAAATCTTTACATGACAAACGGATTAAGACAAAAACATTCAAAGAAGGAGACTTGGTTCTTCTTTATGATTCTCGTTACAAAAACTTTCCGAGCAAGTTAACGTTTCGATGGCTTGGCCCTTATCAAATTGTTCAAGCGGTGCAACCCAGTGTTTTCAAGCTGGCTGAATTAGATGGAACTCCATTACCTACACTAGTTAATGGCTTTAAGCCTCAAACCATTTCATACAAATGTAAAGTGACAATCATACAACAAATACAGCTGTTCAAGATAAAGACACAAATGGATAGTGACTAATCATGGCGGCATATTTATATTATATCGGTGGAACTTTTTACAAAATGTGGGCAGAGCCCATCTATTTCCGCTATGGGCAGCGCCCTATTTACAAAAACGGGCTCAGAGTCCTATCCACTAAGTCCTAAGGAGAAAACTCCTCTACTCCGGGTTGGGAGCAGAGGTGATACGCAGATGTGGTAGTAATTACTCGCTCCAGATCCCAAATAAGCGGTGAATCACCACCTCCATCCCGTTGGTAAGGGGTCGGGATGCTCAACCATCCCTTTACACCACCCCGGCCCATGGCAATGCCACGATTGTGGCACCGCCAGAGGTCAAGGCAGTCCATCTTGCAAGTAATCCACTCCAGGCAGTTAGACGGCATAGTGCACTTGTCATGCAGACCAGCAGCAGACATACTGAGCGCCATCGGATGTATCCGCTTCGCTCCCTGTTCGTCTTATATAGCCAACCGAGGACCTTCCTGTCGACGTGAACCAATCAGAAAATTTGTCAACGTGGTTGCAATGCAAGGCTGTTTCTAAATGGGGAATCTTTTCTCCCGCCGCATATCTAGCCATGGTACCTTCTGACACCTTCGTTTTAATGATATCTCACTTCGAGTTGCCAGCATTAAATGCCATTCCTTCTTTTCACGCCCGTCGAACATTAATGTGTGTCCTTTCACCAGCTGTCACATCCGATCATTCTCTTACGTCTCATCACCACCGTTCACTGCTTCTCCCTTTACTGTTTGGGGACTTAGCCAAAATTTTGCCTCTCAATCGCCTACTTAAAATCATGCGGCCACGGCATCATCAGCGGTTGCGGTTAAGCCCTCATCATGCCCCTTTGCCTACACTTGCGCGCCCTAAAACCTTATCGTCTATCTGCGCCTTCATCTTCTGTTCTCTGCTCTCCGCCTCCTCCTCGGCCGGTTCATACGTTACGCTCGCCGCCATGCATTTAACGCCCAAATTTCCTACCCTTCAAACTACGCTCCAAGGGATCGGCTCTTTTCGAAGTGCAGTATCTTTTTTAGCGCCCACCTTTAAAATTGAAAGCCCTCGTTGCCCCAATCGAGAAGTCGCGGGCAGCCGGAAGCTTTTATGAATTCTGTAAAATGGACCTCAGACCCCAAATCCGGCCAATTGAAGGCGGTTCATTGCTCACATCGTCAACAGCCCGAATGGAGATGCTACTGTGGTCGATGGCACCACCATTTTGCTTACCCAGCCCCTAATTTCTGAGGTATTCCGTATTCCTTTGCAAACACCTTGTTTATCTTGGACTGCCTTGCAGGATATAGATGTCACTGAATTCGGCGCTCCTGCTTATCAAGCAAACATGCATCGCCTGACCAATATTGCCAAGTCCCATGACACTTTTGTTAAGTTTTTGTGGCGAAAGTTACTTGGGTATTCTATCAAGAACACCCACATCAATAAGCCGTTCTATAATCGGTGATCCGCAACCATCGCTCCAACCACCGCGGATTGGCCCCACCGTTGTTCTCTACCGCCTTCTTCAAGAAGTCGACCGTATTCGGGCTACCCCCTCCTCTGTCACTGAAGTTTCAGTGGGTGGCCATCTTCAAGCCATCATCCGTCGTTACCTTCCTCCATCACCTTCTGTTTCTCATGCTTCCACTCAGCAGTCCTTTCATTCCCTTCCTCAAAATCAACCAGTTGGCACTTCACGCCCTTCTTCTTCTGGTCATGTCCAGCATAACACCACGCATGTCACTGTCTCCTCTTCCTCTACAGAAACGAGGCCCTCCAGTTCTCATCATGTCTCACAAACGTCACAAACACGGCAACAGCAGGCCCCTCCGCCTCCGCATCCTCGCCAGCTTCTGTATCAATACCAGCAGGATGTTCAAAAAATTTCTTTGCGCTCTCAAGTTACAAGAATCGGGGGACGCTCTCATGAATGGGGTTCAAAGCGTCCTGGAGGCCTCTCGGCGGTTCCGCCGAGACCTTCACGCTGCTACCACGCAAGTTCACACTCTGGAGACCCAGCTTCAAGCAAAGCACGAGGCTCTTTTTTGAGGCCCCCGAGGATCTAAAAGGCTGCCCAAGATCAGCATAGTCTGCTTGCTGATCAGCAGGCTCAATTGCAAACCACAATTCGGGAATTGTTGGAGCAGGTCAAGGCGAGGGAGACTCTCTTGGTTGACAAGGATAAGGACATTGCCAAGCTGGACCGCTGTATATCTGAGCTCTCGGCATTACAACACTCAAGCCCAAGACCTTACGGTAGCGTGGCGCTCAAATTGCCTCTTTAGAAGCTCGGCTTTCCACGCCCGACCTCTAAGCTCACGCCTCTCCAAGATCAGCTTCTACGAACAGGAAACAAAAATTATTGATGGCCCCGAGATTGCCACGCTTCGACTCAATGTTCTGGGCAATCTTCTTCACATGCCACGCCTTCTCCGAAACGGGTCCGTGATCGATCCATATACGTTAGAAAAGGAGAAACCGGATCCGTGACCTTGAACAACGGCTACAACAAGCTATTCGGTCTGGCGTGAGGCCCGGACCAAGCGGGAAGGCTTCGTTACCATAAGCCCTCAACATCTCTGTTGACTTCCCTATCTCGATTGCGTGGTTGCCCGCCGCCACCTCTTTCTTACAGTGGTATGCGGTGATGGTCCGATTGATGTCTACTGCGCGAGGATTTTCTTGGATCTGGCGGACCTCTCCATTGAAGACAAAGGTTTACTCTGCGCCCTTTTAGTCTTTGACCTCATTCACTTTGAAGATCCTGATATGATCACCTTCCACGTTGTTCAAATGAATGGCGTACATTTTCCATGACTTCTATCTGGCTGATACACAGGATACATTTCGTGATAGGCCACATCAAAACTTTCAGGGTGACTCAACAGTTCAATGGTTGCTTTTGGATAGCAACCCCTACCTGTCTGATCATGATAAGACACACGCTCTTCATCAAGAGTACATGCCTGAGCTTGCTCATCATTTACCTCTATGGCAAGCTGAAGTGCTGCAGTAGATACGGAAGAATCTTGGACATCCTGAGGATCTTCCCTTTGCCCAAGTTTATATGCAGCACTTGGCAGGTTACAATCAACTGCGTGCTCTTCTGGATAGCAAGACAGTTCCCACGGGTTGGGATAGCCCTCCTGTATACTCTCAGCTCCCTGCTTCTGCTTGGGACCATTGGTGCAAAGCTCTTGATCCCGACCTTGTCCATGACTTCAGGGAGCAGGCTCAGCAGCCCACGCCCACGGGCATGGCCCCCTCTCCATATGCTTCCCTGGGTGTCCCTCCACGCCCTCGGTTCCTCACCTCTGATTGGCGTCTCCCCTTTTGGACCAAGGTCATGGATGGCCACGCTGGATCGACTCCGCCTCAGATCTCGACGGATCTCCGGTGGGATCCACGCTTTGTCAGACGCTCAGATTGGGAGGATAATGCCACCTTGGACACTAATAAAACTTGGATCTATATTGCAAATGAGCGTGGTTGGCAACGACCCGCTGATGCTATTCATGGCCTCGACACCTTCTTGCATAATGCCGCCACCTCACCAGACCCTTGATTGCCGTTAGGGCTGGTTTTCGTCTTTGCTCTCAAATGCATCCCCGTCAGCTCCTTAAATCGGCGTCCCCATCTTTTCTTGCAACCGAAATGCCGGGGCCACGGTGCCTTCGGTCTCCAGACCTGCCTACTCATGGAGTGCCAGTTTGTTTCTTCTGAAGCCCATGCTGCCCTTGAAGACATGGTGTGTTCTTACTTCCTCATTGATGCAGATCCTGCCCTTGGGATCAACACTCCTGCTGCTCTTCAAATACGTCAGGATCTCATAGGCACTTACCATAATGGTGCCCGTCCTCATTCCCGTGAGGATCGCTTTCAGACTGCTGGTTTCCCGCCCTCGGAAACACTTCCTCCTTTTCTTCAGACTGAGTGTCATTTGGTGGGGGGGAGTGTTAGTCCTGTGCCTCCTGGTACAGGACTATTCATGCATACGACGGACCAGGTCAGGTCCAAGGATCCACAGTCAGGCACGGGTCAGTCGTCAAAGGCCCAAAGACCAAAAAGCGGCGGACCACCTTGATCAAAGTTCGCTACCAAGAGCCCGCTTCGGACAAGTGGCGGACGGCTCCACCGCCAAGGTCGGCGTCATTTCGGGCTTTTCAAGAGGCACCGCCGGCATTCACCAAATCGGGCCTCCTTCGAGTCGGCACGAAATCAATCCCGAGTGTCTATATTGGGCCAAAGGCCATTGTACTATATATATGAGTAGAGCTAGCACATGAGTTTTTAGATGAGTTTTGAGTCTTGTCTCATTTCAGTCTTCTCTCGGTTGCGAGAGCTCATGTATCATCATCATTGATATCAAGGAAGCTTATCATTGTTGTCTCATTGTTCTTTTGTTTTCTTTTCCTTTTCCTTGTTCTCTTGCAAATCCCGCGTGACATAGTCCCCGGATTCTCCTGTTAGATCCAAGGGTCCTCACAGAGGGCTGTCTTGCAGGAGTTCCCGAACCCAGACCCCAAACATCCCCTCCCCCCCCTCCCCCCCGGTGAAGATGACGGCCTGCAGCAGGTGAATACGACAGAGTACAGAACAGCCCAAATAAGACAAAAAAAACTGTTATTGATTCAAAAGAACTGTTTTGTCACTCGTTCACCTGCTGCAGGCCGTCGTCTTCACCGGGACAGGGGGGCCGTAAACTAGAAGTTTCCCTTCTTGTTGTGGTTGTTTTTGAATATATGACAGGTCTCCTTATTGCACACTCCTTATTGTTTTTTAAGGTTCATTTGATTTTGGCATATTCCTACAAATATGCCAGATCTAGGATCCACAAATATACACCTCACACCCCCATATATTTGAGCGCTCCCCTGCGTACGGCGTACGCATATATGTATGGCAACTCGAACAAAATTCATAAGACCTGCTTTAGAAAACTTGATAGATCCCTCCAGAAGTAGGCATTTTCTATGGATGCTAGAAAATGGGAGCATTTTGCAGGAGATGCAAAGAAAAAGCATAGAATTCTAATGGAAATGGCAATAATGTTGTACAAAATGCTTGGTTCAGAGAACCAAAGGCATGACAGAAAAATCAAGTATCTGCCATGATGGACAATAGAGATCACAAAAAAATCAAGTATCTGCCATCACGAATAATGCATAGCGATGGATTTGAAGACTGGAGACATAACCCACGAGGACACATTCAGAAAACACAGAGCTGCATCCAGCATTGATGATTTTGAAACTAAAGATTAAAGTCGGATGAGAATTCCCTCTGCAGCAGCGGAAAACCTAAAGCATAGCTGCAAGCAGCGAAAATCCAAAGGCCAACTCTGTTCTTCCGGAAACCCCAATTCTGTTCTGCCTTCTTCGCTCCCTAACCTTCGTAATTTATCCTGCGGCCTATCAGGCAGCCCCACTGCCACAAATCCGTTCCACCTGAGTCGCTTTCCTTCTCTGCCGGATATGGCTGCCCGCCATGCTCGGGTATTCTATCATAGAACCACTAAATTGCATGCAACAACCAAAAAAATTCAAACCCTAACCCCTCTTTTTCGGCCCACCATTGCCAAAACCTTATGCCTCTGATAATTTGCCAACCTTATGGGAGACCTTGTTTTTGTGCTAGGAACTGCCTGGTCTAGTTTGAGGGGTTCCTGGCGGAAAACCAGCAGCGGCGCCACCACGAGCGGCTAGGCGGCTCCCAGCCGTAATCCGCCAGTAGGTGGAAATTCCGTGCATAACCCTTTTTTTTTTCAGTTCGTTGTTTCATCTCATTCCAGGTGAGCCAGGCATTATCTTTCCAAATGTCTTTCAGCTTGGTGATGGCGGCTCTCTTCCATTTCATGTATTGTCTGCGGTGTAGCTCAGCTAAGTTTCTACTTTCTTCATCTTAGAACAGATCAGACCAGAAAATTGAGATGTTCGCACATTTAGAATCAATATCTTTGTGCATGTAGTTGGGGCTAACTTGATGCCAAGCTCTTATGAGGTTTCTAAGCAAAGGAGAGGTGTTGGGCACAGCCTCGAACTGAGCATAGGCTGAGTCAGGGGGCTCGTGCTTCATAGTTTTACTGCCGAGAGGATGGCTGATGGAGACCCGATAATGAAGGAACTGCATGGCAGGGGTGTCGTTGGAGTAAATGGCCTGAAATGAACTTGGCTCCCAGGGCCTAGGCATGCAGAAAAAGGCTTTGCATCCCAGCTCTTAGAGTTTTTTGGGCTGTCCCTTCAAGATTAAGGTTGTTGCACTTGTCCAAATTGAGGTGAATAACCGAGGCCTTGCCAAACTTTCTGATGGCTTGAAGGAGGTTTGCAATGTACTTAGTTTTAGCTTCCAATACTAGAAAGGTATCTTCAGTGTATTGAAGGATAGAAAGCTGCTTATTAGAGCCTGGCATGATCAGGCCTTTGATCTTCTGTTATCTCTTCATAATAATGACTATTCTAGTCAGAATCTCAGCCACGCAAAGGAAGAGATAAGGAGCCAGTAGGCAGCCTTGTCTCATGCCTTTTTGGATTGGAAAAAACTTTGTAGGGATGCCATTGACAATGTTAGCAGAGTAGGCATTTCTGTTAAGGCCCTGGATAAGATCAATGAGGGGCCTCTGGAACCCCAGGTGGTTTAGAGCTTTTTCCATGAAGTCCCATCTGATGGAGTCGAAGGCTCTTTTGAAATGTAATTTGAGCAGAAGGCAGTTCTGCTTTGAGATTTGGTTCCAATGAAGGGGCTATAGCAGCAATATAGTTATTGAGAATGAACCTACCTAGCAGGAAGGTGGATTGATTCTGGCTGATATGCCATTAGAGATGCCCCATCATCCTGTTGGCTATGATCTTAGCCAAGAGCTTGTATGTCGCATTAGTGAGCAAAATGGGTCGCCAATCTCCGAACTTGGAGGGCCTGGAGATCTTAGGGATAAGGGTGACAAAATTGGGAGAGAAGGCTGGATGCAGGGAGGCTGCTTTCCAGGCCTCATGGACAAAGGTCATCAGGTCCTGTTTCATGATATCCCAGAATTGGATATAGAATTCTGGAGGGAGCCCATCTGGGCCCGGGCTTTTGCCCTTTTTCATGTCCTTGAGGAGGTCCCAAATCTCAATTTCAGTGGGGAGGCCAAGGAGATCCTCTTTCATCAGCTCCACTGGGTCACCCAGAGAGTGAAAATCTCATCTTGGATCTCTTGATCCTCCCTTGATAGAGAGGAGGCTTGGAAGAGCTCAGAGTATGAGGAGTAGAAGAAATCTCTGATTAGACCATCATTAGTGATATCGCCTCCTTGGTGATCTGTGACTTCTGTGATGGCATTATTGATCTGTCTCTGCTTGGCCATTCTAAAGAATATGGCGGAGCTAACATTATCAGCAGAGTTGAAATATTTGATCTTGGCTATGAGGGCCATGCTTTTAGCTTCTTTTTCTTCAATGCCTTTTATAAGATTCTCCAGCTGGACTTCTTGCTGATGTAGGTCCACATTGGAAGGCGACTCCATCAGGGCCAGTCTAATATTCTTAATCTCAAGAATAAGGTTCTCTTTTTCCTGTCTGTATTTTTGGTGCCGAGTTTTTTCCCAGGCTTTAATCCAGTTTTTGGCGTCCTTGATTCTCTTGCTAAAAAGATGCATAGATTGGTGTTCACCTATATTGAAGAGTTGCTAGTAGAAAGACCTAAAGTCATTGCAAAAGTTAGCCTTATTGAGTAGGGAGCAGTTGAGCTTGACAGGAGAATTGGATCTGGATCTGACAGATCTACTGTGGGCAGTCTCATAGATTTTAGGATAGTGGTCAGAAAGCACATTTCCGTTGTCACTGAGGACAGAGCAGTTATCAAGAAAGCTGGAATTGGGATTAGTGATGTAGAACCTGTCTAGGGTACATAAAGTTCTACGACTCCTTGTCTCTTATTGCTCCAGGTGTACTTCGAGTTCGAGGAGGGAATATAATGCAAATTGAGCTGGTTGATGAGCCTACACCAGCTGTCTTTTTCCTCACAAGTCATATTAATATTGCACTGCTTGACGTCCGAGTGGGGGGTGTTGTTGAAATTTTCGGCCAAGATCCAGTCCTTGGTGTTGTGCTGTTGAGAGCACCATAAGAGGATTTCCTGCCAAAGGGGGGATCTGTCTCTGGAATCAGTGGGAGCATACAAATTTATGATTCCCAAATTGCTCTCTTGAGTGAGTTTGATGTATTTCCAGTTATGGAGAGGGCTATTGTAGGTTTCATGAATCTTAAGCCCGCTATTCCAGATTGTGGCAATACTTCCACTTCTACCTCTAGCAGGAATGAAGATGGAGGAGCTACCTTCCTTGATCCAATCTGCAAGGTTGGAAGTTTGAAAGAGGGGAAGACGATGTTCCTAGATAAGCATAATATCAGCTCTGTATTCTCTGATGGAAGAGATAAATCTACGTCTCTTAACCGGGCCTTTTATGTCCCTGAGGTTCTAGGTGACAATTCTCATCGATAGAGAGAAAGGCAGGCAGAAGGGAGAAAGAGAGAGCCAGTAGGGTCCCTTCTTTCGGGTGTTTTTTTCAACCTTGATGTAGGCCTTGGCGTTTCCCCTTGTTTTTTTTTACTGAGGAGGGAGTGGGAGGAGGATATCAGTTGAAGTAGAGTCACATTCTTCATTATCTTTCTCTTGATTGTAGTCAAAGAAAACAAAGTACTGCTGTTCGGAATCAAATGATCGTGCACTTACCTGTGAGAATAGCTCCCCTTCTTGGACGGATTCTTGCTGGGAAGCGGGGCAATTTAGAAAAGCTACATGTACACATCTGGTTGGCCACATCCAAGCAATTAATAGTTAACCCTGCATATGCATATTCATCAGGAAAATAGTTAACCATGGGACCAGACTTCAGACTCGAAAACTCTCGTACTTGGGTAACAGTAAGGGGGGTTGGGAGAATGAAGGGATCGGATATGGAAGAGGAGGGTACATGATCAGGAGGGATGGGGTGATGTTGTAGTGCTGGTGCCTCAGAGGGGTCCATTTCTTCTTGATCATCTGCCAGGGTGGCAAAAGAATTCTTTGAGGGAGTAAATACTTCCGTAATTGAGGTATCCTTGATGCAAGGGTCCCCACTAGCAGTCAGTACCAGTGTTGTTGGATCTGTGGTGCTCAGGTACCGCATTATCTTGTTTTTTACAGGTCTAAGAGTGACCTATATTAGGAGCAATGTCTCATGGAGTCCCATTTTCTGTGTCTTCTGGGCCCTTTGATGGCTCCTTTTTCCTGTAGATTCTGATAGGGAGGTTCTGCTTGTTAAATTCAGCGACTTGATTTTTTGGAGCAAAGGAAACTGTATTGTAGATATCTGCTCCTTTATTATATGCTCCTGCAATTTGCCATGTTTCATTCAAGTTCTACAATCATGTGACCAGCTCTGGCACCAAAATACAGAAGACGTTGTGACGACTAAGGAAAGAATTTTTTAAACAATTGTATGGCATTTTGTTTCTATCTCCAAATATATCATATAAGCTTCTAGTGAAATATGTCCTAATATACTGTTAAAGTGTGGAGGAAATTCATTTCAAAAGGGATGTGTGACAATCTTCACCGTAGTCGGATATTCTTGAGAAAGAATTAAGCCAATAAAAAACAAAACATCACTTAGTTCTTTGGAAAGATGGACACCATTTTGCAAATTTGGAAGCTGTAGAAGTTAGGCTTTCAAAGCATTATCAAACTCTAGCTCTATCTAGATTGTTTTCAAAATTTCATCTGTTGTTAACCTTAGTTCAGGATAATAAGTCAGCATATGATGATGCTGAAAGGATTATAGAGCAATATAGAACTGCAGATGAAGTAGAGGACCTTGCTGAGAAGGTAAATGGATTTTCTACTGTTGTCATGGGCCACCATTATTCTTGATGAACTGACCGATCTTATTGATGTTTGAGCTTGCTACCCATAATTTCTATATATACTTTATTTTATGTTGGGCCATTATACCCTATTCGACTTTTGCTTCATGCCCCATTTTAATTTCTGTTCGAGCTTCTTACCTAATCTTTTTGGCCTTCATCCATGTTCATTGTAACACCCTATGGCTCTCAGCGAACCTTAAATCCATCCATCCATCCACTGCTAGACATAAGTAAAATTTACTTCTGAACCAATTTGAAACACATGATTATTTCCACCATGCACATTAATTCATGCATCAATGTGACGTTCCAGCACAGCATACGCTCCCAGGACGTATATTGTACTGCCACGTCACGCGTACACGCCACCCCGACTGACGTGTACGCCAACGTGTAGCCAAGTGGGTAGCCCCTAGGGGGCAACTTGCTAAGAATGTGCATTAGTATTAATGTGCACATTTTCCAATGTACACATTAATGTGGGCACACATTTCCATGTGTCCACTTGATGCCAAGTGGGCCATACCCATAGGTGCAATTAATGTGCACATTTTCCAATGTACACATTCATTAATGTGCACACATTTCCATGTGAGCACATTTGGGTGCACACATTTCCATGTGGGCACATTTGGCCACCTAGCCCTTAAAGGCAAGTGGGCCCTTTTCCCAATTATCCCACATGCCTAAAGGGGATAATTGGAAACCCTAGCCACCCCCTTGTCTATTTAAGTAGGAGAACCCTAACTTGCCCATTTTCGTTTCTAGGGTTTTAGAGCTCTGTTTTGGCTGCCTCAAGAGCCAAAACCGCCTCCCAGACTCTGTCTGAGAGAACTGCATCATTAGTTTTCCTTGATTCGAGCATTTTGGCCGGGATGGTCGAGGTTCAGTCGGGAGGAGGAACTCAAGGATCGGTATTTAGGCAATTTAGTAGTCTAAACCCCATTTCAGCCATCGAATCGATTGGGGTTTAGCCTCTTAAATTGCCCATAGCAGCCCTCTAGAACTCTAGATAGCAGATTCTAACTAAAGAACCTAACTCTATGATATAGATTAGATCTTGTTCTTTAGTTCTTCTGTGATGTATATGGATGATGTATCTCTGTGAACTCCTTGTATTGGGAAGGGGGGTAGAGACCTAAAGCTTGGTAGTAGATGCTCCTAGATTAGCCTCTCTAGCACACTATAGATGCGGCCTGTGCACAAGAGCCACACACAGTTGTGGGTGAAGGGGCGGGCCCGGCTTAGAAGGAGGTTAGGTGTTCGACTCTTGAACGATCCCTATGGTGTGTTAGTGCTACCGGGGATCATTGTGACTAGGTCTAATGGCTTGCCACTGCGTGTGGGCAAGGCATGGGCTCGACACTCGTGAGGTGGTGGATATGACCTTCCATTGAGTTCAAGTCGAATACGGGCAGTGGCCCTCTAGTCACCTTGAGTCAGCATGTAGATCTCTGGAGGGAGTGATCCCTACACGCCCCATCGGGATCGGGGAGATGCAACCCGGAATAGCCCCTTGGCTATGCACCGAGGCTCTGGTCGAGTCCCAACACTTTTCAACCTACTCGCAAAGTGTGCACGGGGGGGCTTGATGGAGTGGACAACCCAATGCCATGTTCTTATGCCGACCAAATCCATTGCCATGAATTACATGCGCAATGACCTCTCGGAGACCCAAGCTTGTCAGTCCATCCCTGTGTCCGAGCCTTGGGTAGGATTTCCTCTATGCATTGTGCTGATCATTGTCTTTTGCAGATGTGATGTGCCACCCAGAAGGGTGGGTATATGTGTTGCTCTTATATACTGACATGTATGTTTACGCTTCGCAGCCTAGGTAGGCCCCGAGGGAGACGAGGTACAATGACCCTTTCACTCTTCCCAATCGAACCCGGCCACGGTTGCGGTGTTATGTGAAAGGCCCCCAGATCGGCATGGAGCTGGTATGGGGAAGAACTCACATTTGTATACGGTGAGTGCACCGTATGCGAGTAGGGGACGTCACAGTGGTATCAGAGCAATGTTCTTGGAGACCAAGAGCAAAGCACTGACCATGCTCCCAGTAGTACTAACTTGATAGGATCCTCAAACCTCGAGAAATGGGAAATTTTTTCTCATTTTTGTAGTATATGCTAAGCTAGCAACAGTTAAAGTGAATTAGTAGCAGTTAAAGTGAATTAATAGCAGTTAAAGAAGCAGTTAAAGTGAATGAGAAATGGGAAATTTTTTCTCATTTTTGTAGTATATGCTAAGCTAGCAACAGTTAAAGTGAATTAGTAGCAGTTAAAGTGAATTAATAGCAGTTAAAGAAGCAGTTAAAGTGAATTAATAGCAGTTAAAGAAGCAGTTAAAGTGAATTAGTAGCAGTTAAAGAAAAAAATTAGTGAGCCAAATATTAGTAGCAGTTAAAGAAAAAAATTAGTGAGCCAAATAGGATGGTCTCACACGTCGCGCCAGAGCCGAATTAGTGAGCCAAATAGGATGGTCTCACACGTCGCGCCAGAGCCGATTTCTAAAATGTAGGAGACCACGTCGCGCCAGAGCCGATTTCTAAAATGTAGAAACCTGTCTGGGCGCAACGTGTGAGACAATTTCTAAAATGTAGGAGACCACGTCGCGCCAGAGCCGATTTCTAAAATGTAGAAACCGTGTCCGGGCTAACGGTGAGACAATTTCTAAAATGTAGGAGACCACGTCGCGCCAGAGCCGATTTCTAAAATGTAGAAACCTGTCTGGGCGCAACGTGTGAGACATTGATCTGAAAACAGTTTAAAAAGTCTAAAATGTAGGAGACCACGTTGCGCCAGAGCCGATTTCGAAAATGTAGAAACCTGTCTGGGCGCAACGTTTTAGTCAAATTGGAGCTTTTGAGCAAAATTGAGACGATGTCTCACACGTCGCGCCAGGACAGATTTCTAGATTTTAGGAATCGGGCTGGGCGCAACGTGTGAGATCATGCCCAAAAATGCCCAAAACAGCTCCAAATCGACCAAGTAAGGGGTCAATTCTGCCTAACTCGATGAGTTTAGTGGAATTACAGCCTTAGATCACTTAAATTGAGTAAGCCTAGCCCAATTAGGACCCATGTCTCACACGTCGCGCCGGGACAGATTTCTACATTCTCAAAATCGGTGCGGGCGCAACGCGGTGAGACCTCCAAATTTTGAACCTCCATAACTTGAGCTCTGAGCTCCAAATCGCTGAAAATTTGTTGCGTTAGGACCCGTTAGACAGCCTAGAATCCATTTATGACCTCAAATTAGGATAGAAATGTCAAACCCCATCTCCAAATGACCAAAATTGCTCAAACCCTTGAATTGTTTTCCCAAACTCCGTGGTTTGTTGTAAATAGAAGCATACCCCATTAGTAGCTCGCAAGTATTGATCTCGCTCGAAGCTGATGCCTTACTCCTAGATAGAAGTGCTCAGAACACCCCTTTGTTATAGTCATCTAGACCTTAGCATAGCAACCCAAGTCCAACTGTTGGTACACCACCTCCTCCGAGCCAAAGGCATAAACCTTGACCCTAATTCTCGTGTCCTTCTAATAGAGTTTGACTTATATAGCCGCCACATTGACACTCCCTATTGCCAGGATACCTAGAAAGGAGCTAGAGCCTAGAGCTGCCCAAGTCATTCCATGTGTAGAGATTGGACCCCCCCCAAACCAACTTTGCTAGGACCTTAGAGTATACCTCAAACACCATGAGGGCTTTGCAAAACAACCCTCATGTCATGCCATACCACACGTCCTAATGTCCATAGACTTGTAAATTATAGATATGTCTCTAGTAATGCTGCTCGAGCCATCTTGCTTGCTTATAGAGCCCAGAATATTGTAGAAGAGCCCTTCAAGTAGACTCTTAGACTCTAGGATACACGAGCGTTGCTTTCGAAGGACGGGGCCAGAGCCACAGACGAGCTAAGGGCGCAACTTCTTGAAGACATCAAGGTCCCAGCCAATGCACAAACAGATAAGGAGAGGAGACCGAAAAGGCAGACCCAAGAGGGGGAAGCACAACGACAAACACCTCAACCGACAAACGAGTAGAACAGGACACCACCGACCTATCATCAATCTCCATCAAATGGGAAGAATATTGGTAACCAACGGCACCAAGAATGTTCTAGATGTCAACCTCCCGGCTACCACGTCCACGAGCTCACATCAGAAAGAGGATCTCAACGCCTTCACCAACTCGACGCACATGAGTTTCAAATGGAAGAACGCGAGACAACAAAATACAGGTACAGGAAGATGTTAGGCATCGATGTCGCGTTAGCATCACGAGCTAGGGCCAGAGGGCATAATCTTCCGTCGAGGAGACAACTCATGGCGACACAGGGAGATGATATAGAAACCGGAGGGAAGATCACCACGACCTTGCAGCCCAGCAGCTCAAGCGCAACGTCAACAAAAGGAGTAACCAAGCTAGGCAACCACAAAGCACCTAAGGCTGACCAAGATGAGCCTCCAGCTCCCTTGCACCAGCAGAAGAACTTTCATCGGTTCCAAAAAGGTAGGAGACCATGAGAGGGAGGAGACGCATATCAAGGAACATTTCCGACTCGAAGGCCCATGACGCACTAGGGGCAAGACCAAGGGGGAGAATATTCTGCTCAAACAGGAATTCCGGACCCAGGAACACCTAGAAACCAAAGGAAGGACGGCTTTACTACGTCAGCCAAGGAGTGCAGACTCGAATGGTTAGGACCCAAAGGACGGAGGAGACGACCTAGCCAGCAGGTACAAATCACGCAAAGGCTTACCAAGAAGAGCTATGATAGGGCAATGGAGATGACCACACTTCCGTGCACTGAGAGCCACCTCCGAATGAAGCAAAGCCCAAGCAAATGTGAGTCGCGACTCGAAAATTCAACCTCGCGGGGGATTGACAATGCCCCCCTCATCGACAATGATCTCGAGCTTCAAGACATTCAAGAATGCCCGACTGCAACAGCCAGGTGACCCTACTCAAGCTCGATCAATGGCACCGCAATCAGCAATCTTGCAACAACACACCGCATGTAGGGACGTGAGCGGTTACCGCATTCCTCGCGACGAACATACACAACAAGGAGGAGCATCTTTTTCAAGGGATCACATCGACGAACACTCTTCGCAACTTGAGGTGATCAGCTCGGATCAGACATAAAGCTCAACAATAGTAGCAGCATCTCAAGGAATCCCGGAGTCAACCAGAACGAAGAAGATGCAGCAAAACCGAAGGATCAAACGCGATCGAGGAAGGGAAACCTAAAGGAGTATAAATAATTAGGTAGATCTTCGTAGTTGTTTTGCAAAAGTGGATGAATTAAAATCCCAATGTAAATGCGTATATGTCTATTGTATATCTAGGGTGTCCACATATATAGTGGAGAAACATGAGTTTAGAGTCATGTTTTACGGATTTAGCGCTTAGATCAGGAAGCTCCTTCACTTCGACTACCAAAGGAGGAAGCAAGGAGGCACAACTATAGCCCAAGATCAAATTGGAAGAGCAACTACGAGGGAGAAACGACTAGAGGCCAAGCAAACCTTCAACTCCAAACACTTCGAAATGCCCTCAAGCGGACCGCCGGCCACCCAATGTTAGAATAAGAGACAACACCGATCATGTCAAGATCATCAACGCGGCACCGTGGACATCGTCGGGCGCAACACTACCTCTTGTAGCGGTGGCGACACTTGACGAACTTATGACATGAGTGGCCTCAACAATGGAAGGAGGAACACCTCCGACATCAACGAGCCAACTAAGAAGGCAACATCTCGACGACCATAATTCCAACTTGTGGTAATATAGGGGATGTGCTATGACACGCGTGTATTAGATGGAGATGCACTTACGAAAGGCACCACGACGAGGAGATATGCCCCAACAACTAGGTGATGGCTTCACAAAACTCCTACCAAGAATTAGAAGAGAAGAAGCCGACCATATCTCCGACATGTGACATGTCAAACGCCCAAGGTAGAAGCATTCGACGCCTTTAACGACAAGGATAGCAACTGGCACCTTCGCTAAAAAGAGAGTTCAAGATAATAGCCACGCTATTCAACGACAAGAGTATATCTAAGGCAGGTACTTCTTCAACGCAAGGGTCAAGGCTGCTTGAGATAAGGATCCATCATCCCGACAACGGAACCATCGTGGAGGAGAGTCATGATGCCTTACTTGCCAAAGAGACCCGAAATGCATAGAAGGACAAAGGTCGAACTGAAAGATGGAGAAGTGCTAGCAACCGACTTCTTCCACGAGCTTCCCAGAGGCAACAGGAGGATCAAAACTGACGAGCACAATCAAAGTCACCGGAGGGTACCTCAAGACAAGAAGACGGCATAGCACTGTGGAACGTGACAACGTCCAAGCCATGTGATCGAGGGGATCAAACGAAGAAGTTTGGAAGCTCGATGGAGAACCAACTAGGTGAGGCGAGCCGATGACTTGCACGCGGCCTTGCATGCAACTTGGTGAACCCAAGGATGAACGATTCAAAGAACAACTGCAGAAGAGAACAACTCTAGAGGAGTATAGCCAAAGGAATCGCGCACAGCCTCAAGAGACGCCTTCAAATAGCTTCAAGTATCATGAAGGGGGGAACAATTATTGCCCGAGAACAGGATCAAGAAGCAGACTCAAATGTCGAAGCATCAACGACAAGCACACCTTAGTTAGAATGTGATGCAAAGTGGTTGTGCCATAGCCGACAAACATCGGAGGGCCCAAGTATATCAACAAGTTACCCCGGAGTACGAGCCGGTTTACAAAAATAGGAGGATATAGATCGTCAACACCATTGCACCGGGAGGAACACCGATGACATTGCCAAGGAGTAGGTGTGCAACTCGAAGGGAGGTACAAGGGGGACCTAATAGCTCTAGTAGTAATTGTAATTATGTAAGCTATATGTTGTGCATGTATAGTTCCCTTGTTATTTCTTCCCTCCCATAGCGTAACACATCAAAGGAAGAGATGTCATGCAAGTTGCAGGGGTGAAGCAATCAACATCGTCAACACTCTTCGGGCAACACGATAACGACAAGAGGACTCGACGTATGAGACATCGATGGAGTCAAGAAACAATATCGGATCTGAGTCATCCTTTAGCTGCCAAGATAAAGAGTTCAAGATGAAAGATCTTTTTCAAGGACGCCACCTTCAGGCTTTTGAAAAGCGGCATGGAAGATTTCAAGTGATCAACTACACCATCAAGCCACCAGCAATGAGAGGCTTCTAGCGAACAAAGTCAACCTCTACTTCAAAGAGCATCCACCGTCAAGGAGACCCGGTATCGGCGACTCGGAAGAACATTACCTTGCTCCTTCAAGCAGGCAACAAGTGGATGAGCTTCTAGCAAGCTCAAGGATCTAAGGCCACGGGGCCTAGTAGGTTAAATATATGGACGGTAACACCCATATTGGGATTAGAAGGCAATTCCGGATATTCTCGTTGAAAGGATTGCTCAATTGGGAAGGAGACGCATAGGAGTAACTAAAATTATATACGATTGTTAATGGACATCCAACGTGTTGAAACCACTTGGTGAGATTGATCTCCTAAGAAGAAGGAATCACTACTAGGATAATTGTTGACCATGTATAAATCTAGTATCTCCAAAGAATAATCCAACCGAAAGAAAAGAAGTAATCTAACAAGTCCGCCAACTTGTTACGATGACATCAATTCGATTGGTAGGAATATTCCAAGAGTTTAAATAACTAAGAAAGGGGGAATCTCTAGAATAATAAAATAATAGTACATGCAAGGTACATCTAAAATAAGAATTATAGTAATCAAATAGTCTTTTGAGACAAAAGGAATTGTCGTCATGACAAAACCTTGTGGTTTAGAATCGTTCTAACTAAGTAGATAACCCATAATTATATTGAAATAAATGATAACATAATATGTGCATCCATCTTAGATGGTTATATATGTTAGCTAAGGCTAGTAACTTAATGCGCTAAGTAAGAAGCGTATAACCTCTTAAGGGGAGAGAATAGATATGACGTTGTGTGCAATGTCATTGAAGGTGCAGGGACCATTTTCTTTTCAAGAAAGTGGGAGGGCTCAATCTTATGATTGAACGCATTTTGCAATCAATTGACCCGGCCGTAGAATAGAGTTCACTCCGGCAATGCGTAAGATAGATAGATAGATAGCTCAGGAGGCCTTCAACGTGCGAGACTGACGTAGTAGTGAACTACACCAACGAAGTGGAGCAAAACTATGGGAGCAATGAACGACCAAGTCACCTCCAAACTACTCGACGCCGGCTCAATGAGTGGATGCGTTTTAGCCTTAGGTAAGGTATGCGCATGTATTATAAGCCTTAATGTGTCTTATTGATAAGTTAAATATAGACCCTAATAACTGCATAGAAATTGTTGTACGTATATGTATCATAGGGAAATAAGTTAAATAACAACGATAATGTGAAGTAGCATGTTAATTAATCCTTCGCAAGGATGCAATTCCTTCCAAGGATAGCTATAGGTCCTCATAAATATAAATAGAAAATAGAATTCGGATATACTTAAGTGCATCTTAGGGATATACTTCCAAGGGTAATGCAGGACCCAAGGAAGAGAATAAGAAGCACATCTAATTCTTGTGTATGATAATTAAAACCCCATCTATAATACAATAGGTCTAAATCGTGGTTATTGTTTAAATAATCACGATCTAAAAAGTCGTTAAATATTGCAAAGCTTAGAGTAAATATAATTGTACTATCGGAAGTAATGTATCCGATACTATGATAATGTTAATTCATAAATATTACCTTAGGGTAATTATGTTAATCACATGCATTAAGGGAGCCATAAAAAAACAATTTGGCTCAGGCATGTCGATTTATGTTTAGATTAGTTTCATGTGTAGTTAAGATTAATCTGCGCATGCAACCTATGCTTGGTATGGATTGCATGCGTTGTTACCGATGATGAGACCACTACGGTGATCTCTAGGGCGTGGTGTAATGTCAATGTAGGCATGACCGCTTCCGCTTTGGACGAAAGTGGAAGGTAGATTAGAAAGTCTACTTCTGTCCCCACGGAGTAGACGACCTCGAGAAAGGAGGTCATTAAGGAATGCATTGATAGGAAAGGCACCTTTAGCCCCATATATGCTTTGATAGGAGGAATCTATCCTTCCACGCCCCCACGGGAAGGATATCCTACACTTGGGCAACTAGAGGTGTAGGCATGAGCCGCATATAGGCATATAGGCGCGGCTCCTCCACGGCCATAATGGAAGATCCACCCTCTTCCCAATGTAGGAGATTAGCCATGCATCCATGTAGATAGGTGGGGTGGTCACCATATAACCAAAATTTTTGTAATAATTAATAATAGGTAGTGTCGACTGCGCCAATAGAGCTCCTGGAGGGCAAGGAGGTCGAACTATTTAAGGCTTGCAACACAAATTTTGTTATAATGTGTTGCAAGGGATGAAGGGTACCTTAGAAGTGTAAATTTTGTATGAAATTGATAAACTTTGATAAACTTAAATGTTGTATTAAGTAAGGTTAATAATTACCTTATGTGGATTAAGTTATGATGTGATAAGTTAATAGGATAACGAAATAGTAATGTCTTAAACATTACCTTAGAGTAATTCTAATAATTAAGATAGTAAGTATGTAATTATAGATATTGTAAAATTAATGCGAGGATTTTTAAGGTCGAAGACACCCAAACACAAATTTTGTTGGAATGTGTTGCAAGGAATGAAGAGTACCTTAAATAATAATTGTATATGAAAGTGTTAAATTGTGATAAACTAAATGTTGTGATAATAGAAACTAATAAGTACCTTATTTTAGTAGAAGTTCTGAATTGACAACTTATTTGATAATGTAATGGCGTAATAATGATTTAAAAATATTATCTTAAGGTAATCGTAATAAATGTGTAAGTATTATAGTAGTATATCGTATGCATCGGGTTGATTGCAAAGTTAGGAAGATTCCAAGGTGGGAGAACCACGATCTTTGCCGGACATCATTTCAAGGTGGGGAGAATGTGGCGTTCCGGCCAAGACAAAGATCCCTCCGGGACGTATATTGTAATGCCACGTCACGCCAAGTTACCATACCGTGGCGAATGCGCGCGTGTAGCCAACGTGGGGGTAGCCCCTAGGGGCAACTTGCTAAGAATGTGCATTAGTATTAATGTGCACATTTTCCAATGTACACATTAATGTGGGCACACATTTCCATGTGGCCACTTGATGCCAAGTGGGCCATACCCATAGGGTGCAATTAATGTGCACATTTTCCAATGTACACATTCATTAATGTGCACACATTTCCATGTGAGCACATTTGGGTGCACACATTTCCATGTGGGCACATTTGGCCACCTAGCCCTTAAAGGCAAGTGGGCCCTTTTCCCAATTATCCCACATGCCTAAAGGGGATAATTGGAAACCCTAGCCACCCCCTTGTCTATTTAAGTAGGAGAACCCTAACTTGCCCATTTTCGTTTCTAGGGTTTTAGAGCTCTGTTTTGGCTGCCTCAAGAGCCAAAACCGCCTCCTGCACTGGCCCCGAAGAACCGCATCATTAGTTTTCCTTGATTCGAGCATTTCATTAGGGATGGTCGGGTTTCAGTCGAGGAGGAGGAACTCAAGGATCGGGTATTTAGGCAATTTAGTAGTCTAAACCCCATTTCAGCCATCGAATCAAGTAGGTTTAGCCTCTTAAATTGCCCATAGCAGCCCTCTAGAACTCTAGATAGCGATTCTAACTAAAGAACCTAACTCTATGATATAGATTAGATCTTGTTCTTTAGTTCTTACGTGATGTATATGGATGATGTATCTCTGTGAACTCCTTGTATTGGGAAGGGGGTAGAGACCTAAAAGCTTGGTAGTAGATGCTCCTAGATTAGCCTCTCTAGCACACTATAGATCTTGCCACATGCACAAGAGCCACACACAGGTTGTGGGTGAAGGGGCCGGGCCCGGCTTAGAAGGAGGTTAGTGTTCGACTCTTGAACGATCCCTATGGTGTGTTAGTGCTCACCGGGATCATTGTGACTAGGTCTAATGGCTTGCCAGCGCGTGTGGGCAAGGCATGGGCTCGACACTACGGAGGTGGTGGATATGACCTTCCATTGAGTTCAAGTCGAATACAGGCAAAGGCCCTCTAGTCACCTTGAGTCGGCATGTAGATCTCCGGAGGGAGTGATCCCTACCGCCCCATCGGGACCGGGGAGATGCAACCCGGGAATAGCCCCTTTGGCTATGCACCCGAGCTACTGATCGAGTCCCAACACTTTTCAACCTACTCGCAAAGTGTGCACGGGAGGGGCGGATGGAGTGGACAACCCAATGCCATGTTCTTATGCCGCCCAAATCCATTGCCATGAATTACATGCGCAATGACCTCACGGAGACCCAAGCTTGTCGAGTCCATCCACGTGTCCGAGCCTTGGGTAGGATTTCCTCTATGCATTGTCTTTGATCATTGTCTTTTTGCGATGTGATGTGCCACCCAGAAGGGTGGGTATATGTGTTGCTCTTATATACTGACATGTATGTTTACGCTTCCGCAGCTAGGTAGGCCCTGAGGGAGACAGGGTACAATGACCCTTTCACTCTTCCCACTGGAACCCGTCACGGTTGCAGTGTTATGTGAAGGGCCCTGTATCGGCATGGAGCTGGTATGGGGGAAGAACTCCTGTTTGTATACGGTGAGTGCACCGTATGCGAGTAGGGGACGTCACAATCAAGATGACTTCAAGCATTTTTAAACCTATAGAAGTTTGTAGGTTCGTAGCTTGTACATATGGTCATATAGAATGCATCTTGTTGAATGAAAGAAAACATGCTATGTAAGAGAATTGGATATAGAATTGCGTGTTTGACTCGTAGAGTACAAGAGAATAAGGTCTTTTGGACCTACTCCAAACTCTTCTAGCATTCTGTGAGTCATTCGGATTTTCAACATCAAAAGGCCTCATTCCACAAGCATATATCCGCAAATAGAGCTATAACAACCAAAGATTGGGCATGGCAATTGGACAGGTGGCCATACACTGTTATCTACAAATCAATCTACTTCTTAATATATCCTAACATGCTAGGTGCCTCAACCAAAGAGTGTCCTAAATTTATAGAATACCATGCTCCGATGTACAGAGCAATTTAATTTGATCAAAATTGCTAGTGTTTCATTCGATCCAATTGCTACTATTTGTTAAAAACAATTACTACAATGTTTTTCAAAGGCTCTATTGTTGAATAAACAGGTAGCACGTCTTTTAGTAAAATATTCTAAGCACTCTCCGTAACTTATTTTTAAATTACAAACAATTTTTTTGCATTTCATGAAGTGTAACATATCTAGGCTAAGGCCCTTTTTCCACGACCTTTCTGTCTAAAAATTATTGAACTGTGATTGGGCCACATCATCATATAAGACACATGGCTTTTCCATGGTAACTTTGAGGCCATGCCTCATTTCAAATCTGTACAAACATGGTGTCACATTTTCTTCCGAAAACCCCCGCCACAAAATGCAACAGCCAAACATGGCCAATCCCAGGGCTTTCTGGGCCGCAATTTTAAGATATCTTAGAAAAGGTATGCCACGAGCTGTATTGTGTTGTTTATCGTCGGATCTGTGCCACTGTCGTCTAGAAATTGCAGATGCCCTAAGATTGCAGACGCCTCCGTTTTGGCACAAAGGGCAACTCTGTTGTGCCCCAAGAATGCAAACAAGATCACATATAGATTGGCTTAGCCAGATTTGAGCGGGTCACAGAACAAAAGGGCCGAAGTCTGGTGGCAGCATATTATCACAGAACGGCCTGCCTAGGTTAGCCTCTGGAAGTGGAGCTCTGATGAGAGATTTTATACTCTCAAAAACAAAAAACAAGATCGAGAAAGGATTCTTAATTCTTACTTGATTATATTCTTGACCACGCCAAGGAATTGCAGCATGGAAATCGGGATAAGCTTTTTATACCAATGCCTTGAAAATTTGATTCAAGTTTTGAGCTCTGTTGCACATAAAAAAGCTGAAGAAGATCTTGCTGGTGAAGATGACCAGTGTGCCATTGATTCAAAAGACTGCGGTTTTGCTTCAAAATCTAAGGGGAAGGCAGACACTTGCAGAAGAAGCAGAATGTGAAAAACCTAGATTATAAGAAGCAAAATGTGGAAAACCTAGATTATAAAACACGTCTCGTATTCATATTATGACATGTGTTATATTTGACCAATGAAAAAATGATTTCTCTAGGACATGTCTTATATATGACAATGAGCTGATGAGGTTAAAACGGTGTCTTATAAAAATGTGACAGCCATAAAATAGGAATGCTGTGGAAAAAGGCCTAACATGCATTCGCACCTAGAGAAGAATTCAGTAATATTGTCATGAGAGCAAATTGGGGCTTCTAACTGGAAAAATACGCCTCTGAACTGAATGATCAAATATTGATTTACGGAGCCGATCATTGACAATTCTATTCAAGGAGGAAGATAGATAGATACATTTACGCAAATCGTTTTCGCCAAATGAGTCTATGATTTTACAGCCTCCAGAGAAATTGTAAACTTGCCTGCGCTCAATCAGAGTATGCCGTCAGAAAGATGTTTCTTTTAGGTAACGTTCCAACCCATGGTGCATTATTCAGTTTTTCCCAACATCGGTCGCGTTTCAAGGACTGGAGCATGTATTAAATGCCAGAAATTGAATGCCTGCTATTACTGTTCCTTCCCTGCTCTTGAAATATGGGGATGTTCGATAATACTTGAAGAGGAAAAAAAAAATTTAAGTAGAGAAACTGCATACAAACTTTTACAACAATGCGAGAAGAAAAAAGATTTGAGATTTTGCAGAAATTTGCATTCCCTTATGATCCTCAACGAACTGGATTCAATTTCTGTTTTAGGTGATCATATCATACGGTTTTATGCATATCATGGCAGTTTTTGTGAAGCAAATCGAGCATTTAACAAGATCTTAGAACCAACTAGTTATACGTGGGCGGCAGCCATTTTATCCAATGCAAAGTTACAGCAAGGTCGTCTAGTCCTAGAATTGTGCGACAGAATGAGACATTCGGGCGCACAGCAAAACCAATATACTTATGTTGGCGCCTTCAAAGCATGCAAAACATTAAAATGGATTTTATATGGACGAATGTTTCATGAACGGCTCGTGTATAATGGGCTAGAATTGAATGTTATTGTAGGTAGCGCAGTGGTTGATATGTATGCCAAATGTGGGAAGGTTAAAGAGGCATGCAGAGCATTCAACCAACTGCAATTTCGTGATATAGTTGCATGGAACTCAATGGTTGCATGTTATGCACAGAATGGAGAAGGTATTCTAGCTTTAAAATGTTTTAGTGAAATGGAACAGGAGGGCATAGAACCAAATGAATATACATATTCAAGTTGCTTTAAAGCATGTGCTAGCATTGGAGCTGTAGAACACGGCAGACTACTTCATGATAAAATTATGGGAATTGGACTTAAATATCATGTAATTGTGGGTAGCTCCCTAGTGGAGATGTATGTGAAATGTGCAAAGTTGGAGGAGGCGTACAAGGCTTTTAATGATTTGCCAAGCCGGACCGTAGTATCATGGAATTCAATGATTGGAGGTTATGCCCATTATGCACAAGGTTTCTTGGCACTGGAATGTTTTGAAATTATGCTATGTGAAGGAGTACAGCCAGATGAGGTCACCTTTTTTAGTGTCTTGAAAGCATGTGCTTGTGCAGGAGCAGTTGAACAAGGAAAACTTATGAATGAAAAACTTATGGCTGCTGATTTTGAATTGGATGTTGTTATAGGAAGTTCTTTGATTGATATGTATGCAAAATGTGGGAGTCTCAAGGATGCATGCAGGGTATTTCATAAACTGCCAGATCAAAACGTGATATCCTGGGGAGTGATGATTGGAGGATATGCCCAACATGGAGAATGTACTCAGGCATTAGAATGCTTTGAGGATATGCAAAGGCAGGGCATATCTCCAGATGAGGGAACATTTACAAGTGTGTTAGTTGCATGTAGTCGAGTAGGTTTAGTAGATGAGGGTTACTGGTATTTTAATCATATGAAAGGAGGTCACAGAATCAAGCCAACAATTTCCCACTGTACTTGCATGGTTGATCTTCTAGGCAGATCAGGTTACCTCAATGAGGCAGAAGCCTTACTCCAATTTAATGTTCAGAATGATGCTATGACCTGGCTTTCCCTGCTTAGTTTCTGTTGTATGCATGGGAATGTTGAGTTAGGAGGATCGTGCTTTGATCGAATTCTTTGTCTAGATCCCCACTATGGTGGTGGCTATGTGCTCATGTCAAACCTTTGTGCCAATCAACACAAAGAAAAAGTGCTGTTGGACAAACATTTATGTCGTAATGAAATGATGGCAAACTGCAGAGTTCCCTGATACTTGACAAGCCCCACAATTTTTTTTTTTTAAAACCTTACTGTATTTCAACCTGTGTCTTGACTCACGTGATGTTTAATTCTAAGCTTGTTAAGAAACTTATTACAATAATTTCAAATTTGTAAATTGGGCCTCTGACAGGTACTCAATTGCTGTATGCTGTTTGTGCAGTTGGGACTTGTTTTGCACCCTGCTTCAACAGCAGGGCTGTGAGAGAGATCTGGGGGGTTGTACTAAAGATGGTAAAAGGCACTGCTATTCTGTCTAAGCAAGTTGCTCGTTCCTTGCACAAACTGGAAAGGGTATGTTTACATGTTCCTTTCTGTTTTATCCCATCTGTATGTCTTTGAGGTTCTCTAAGTATCGTTAAAAACAGCCTTTCTATATTGTGCTCAAGCAATGTGAAGGGCATTTTTAGAAATTTAGATCTGTGGCTTTGAAGCTCTGTCACTGACTCCATCCACAGCCCCTGAATTATCTGTGCAGCCTTCACTCCAATGGACTAGTTAATGCCCTGAAATGTGGTTGAGAAATGCACTATTCTTCTAAGATTGATAAGTGATGCTTACATTTTTTAATTGAAATCCAGATTGTACAGTTTCGAGTATATCTGAAGTTATATTCTTGTTTAGAGTGGGTGAATAATACTGCCATATTTGTCTGGTTGTCATTCAGAAGAAGCTCACGTAAATAATAACTCACAATTTTTTGGATAATATGGCTTTTCTCCTTGCTTCAGAGCATCCTTTACTATGCCTTTAGTTCTAGAGACTTTGGAGCATGCTTCTTTCTCTGTCTCTCACTATTTAACTGATTATCCTGTTCACAAACGCTTGGAATAGAATTTTAGCTCTCTGAAATGCTTAGAGAATCTTAAGAAATTTAGAAAAAACAAATCCAAGACAATTATTGGTCTTTTAAAAATACTGTACTGTAGGCATCTCAAACTTACAATCCACATCATTTGCGACTTGATTTTTTCCTTAGCTTCAGGGAACTTTGCCTTTCCCAATAATTCTTGTAGCGTCTGAAAAGAAGATAAAATATTGAGTGTTTCTACAAATTAATGCACCAAAAATAAGATGTATGCATACTTCCTTTTCTGCTGATAGCTAGCTGCCCGTTACCCACATGAGCGGGGGTTTGTCCTTGGGAGCAACCCAATAAAGATAGTCATTTCCTGTAGAGTGATCCGTATTTATAATTCAGAGAGATCAGGATTGCTAAATCACAGGCACAAAAAACGAGACAATAACAGTTTTTTGAATGTCTAATAAAATTATTTTTTATCTGTATGCCGCTAATAAGAAACTCTAGTCCTTGGCAGCTGAAATGAAGCAGGAACTTGTGGAGAAATATAATGAGCTGAGGTCTATAAGATACTATGTTTTTAGGAGTGTTTTATACATGTCAGAGTCTAATCCAGCTACGTTTCTCACATGCAGGCTAGTGGAAAGCTTGAACCATTTCTTGCTAAGTGGCGCCCTAAAAATGCATCTAAGGATCTCAGATATTCCATACAGACATCAAGGCAGTTAAAGTATCGTTTTTCATTGCAGTTCGGGCCTGATAAATCTTCTCATGGAATAAGTGTTTGACTTGCAGGCAGCATATATTGTACGATAAATATTTTGGCTACCTGTTTGCGTGTAATATCTGATTGATTAAGTAAGGGAATAGCTTTGCCTTCCATCATCAAGGACCAAATGTTGATTCCTTATTACTCAAAAGAACGTTCCTTCAGTTTGGTTAACATAATGCTATTTATTCCAGGCTTCTGAGATCAACTGAGGGTGTGGAATGTGTCAGAAATGCGGATCAGTATTCAATGCCTAGGATTGAAGAGGGGGAATAAAATCTCAAACCCGGGGCAGCAATGGAAGATGAAATGATGGACCCATATACCTGAATTTTTTTTCTCAGACTTCTTCTTTTCAAATTTATGGTAGGTCTAGCTCAAATACAGTAATGCACTTTATTGACAATAAGATATTTACTTGTACGACGTTAACATCTAAATCTCCACATTAAAATCTTATCATTTAAAACCACTTGCTGACTAACATTATCTTTATGACAATGGATATGATCATTCAGGTGCCAAAGGCAGTGGGGAATTATTGTTGTCTGTGGCAGTAGCATGAATACTATACGACAAGGAAGCTCGACGTCAGGACAGTATCATATGTCCTGCACATATATGTTACCACACTGCCTGCTTGGTCCTTATGATAGCTTGCATGCTTGGAACTCTATGTTCTGTGGCATTGTCAGTGAGGACCCTCAGGTTTTATAGAAGTCTTGCCATCAAATCTGTAATGTGTGAGTCCGCACTTTGGGAAGAACAAATAAGAGAGAATATCTCTGACAAAGATGAGGATTTTGAAGTCAGGAATCTTAATCTACTCAATTAGATTCCCTTTTTATTTTGCTTTTAGTTCTTCATGTTAAATTTCATTCTATTGGAGATTATTGTCTTGGACCAACGTAAAACCATTTCTTCCTGTTCATCATTCATTTACTTGCATCTTGTGCTTTGCTTATATCTTGCCCTATTGTCTCGGACCAACGTAAAACCATTTCTTCCTGTTCATCATTCATTTGCTTGCATCTTGTGCTTTGCTTATATCTTGCCCTTTGTGTTGGAATATTTGGCATGGTTATGATTCTTGGCACAACACTATATTGGGCCATGCATGCTTCATCAATCAGTAGACCTTAGCATTAGCACCTTAGCAGTAGGCATTTGTGACTTGGCGATGTAACATGTTATTGTCTTGCATGGCCTTTATGGGTTGTGAGAATCTTGATAATATCTGTTCCTGTTTAAGAAAAACAATTGAGTTCATGATTTTGATTGATATGATCAAGTGTTTAGTTATAGTTTTTCTTTAATGTCAGGTTTATAGTGATATGGAGGAGGCTCTGTCTCCAGTATTTGTTTTGCATCAGGTGCTCATATCTTTGAAGTCAAGGTTGCCCTAATATATATGATTGGACTGTCATGGGAGCCACCAGGGGCTTCTAATGGTGGTTATTCTTTTTGCATGGGTTCATCATAAGCATTCAAACCAAAGAACTGATATAGAGACATTGGAGTTGATGGGTCGGTCCCCAAGTTGCCACCTACCTATACTCAGGCCTTGGAAACAAATATTGAGAACTGCACGATCTATTTTTGTCCAAGTTTTGGCTGGGACCCTAGAACAGGTCGTTCAGTGATCGATATCATCCGTTCCCAGAAGCATGCCAAAATGCATAAGCATGGCAATCACATGCCACTATTGTTTGACCGCGGATGCAACAAAAAAACATCAAAATCATCATGCATCATAAAGGCATCGCTGGATCACGGATTACTTGAAAGGTTGGCCTGTTTGGGACAGTCGGTCGTCCGTTGGATAGCCATCAGCTTTGATGGCTTCTAAGCATGGATGGAAGGGCTTTCTCCCCGAAAAATCCGCTGTTTCCTGCAATTTTCCAGCTTAAAAAACAAGAAATCCCGTAAAATACACCAAAAACTGCACTTCCAAATATTTTTTTCGAATATTTTTTTCGGTAGTCTGAAATACAAGGCGGCATTTTTACTGGTCAAGAGCATCACTGTTTTTAAACCCTGCTTCAAAAATATGAAGGACCTCATATGAGAAGTCCATGTATGTGACGCTCCCTGAACATATACGACCCTCGGCCGTATACATACGGGGACTTTCCCCTCCCATGGCAACCAACTTGCCATAAGCAGGGCCCTCCGTCTAACTCGGGCCGTCTATAATAAGACGCTCAAGTGAAGGACACAGAGGGGTCATTCGGCCCACGCCTTCAATGGGCGCCTACGTCGCGGAAGCGTGAATACAAGGGTTGGCACACAGCATAAATTATATATATAAATAACCACCAAAGGGGGGTGGCACATCCATCCAAATACCAACGGCAAAAGCATATGCATCTAAACCTAAGAAAACACCCCAAACCCAAGGTTCTACCCCCGTTCCGACTCTCGGAGGGGTAAACCCGACGGCTTGGCCTCAAGAGATCGGCAGACAGAGGTATAACTTTGGCGTTGGGCATAGAACATCGGCTAGGGTGGTCCACTCCATCCAGCCCCTCCCGTGTGCACACTTTGCGGATGAGTCAATTCACGCTATGGCTTTCGCTTATAGCCTTCCGGAGACGCAGGGCTCGAGGCATCACCCCTTGAGCCCCTACTCCGGGGTTCATGAAGCCCCCATCCAGATGAGGCGGTCGGGAGGCGCCCCTTCCGTAATCCGCAGTGGTTCCATGGGTGAGCTAGAGAATACGTGCCGCATCAGCGACCCCCGCATCCGTACCCGACTTACTCACCCTAAATCTACTCAAAGTGCAAGGTGCCCCATACGGGTCACACCTCTACACCCAGGGAGTGTCAGACCCATACCTCGCCCCTCGTGGCCCTGCCATCGCCTAGCTCACTGTAGGGAGTCTCGGAGCCTTTTATGTTAGGTGCAAGACCCCACCCCCACTTCACCACTGTGTGTTCCTTTGTCCGGTGCTAAGCCGCACCATAGCATCTATGACCCTATGGGCTCTTGTGCACAGGCCGCATTTAACGGGATAATACAGGGCTCTATCTAGGAGCATACTACAATAAATAGCCTCAGAGGTCTCTACCCCCCTTAATTCCCCATTTCCAGAGTAACACTAGGCTAACAACCACCAATCCATCCATTACAAGCAAAACCGAATCGAAATATATAGAGAACCTACCTTTACAATCAAGGGTTAGTTCCTACGAGTAAACACAGGAGAGAATAGACCAACAACCCAAACAAAAGCCCAAATAGGGCGCTTATCCTAGAATTCACAACTACACTAGCCACCCACCGTTTTTTTGCTTGACCCATTGTCATTGGGGATCTCCATCTTCTTGATCTTGGTGTTCAACTTGTGTGAGAAGGGTGGCGCCCAATTGCTCAAGGTGGCGCGCTCTACGGTCACAAGGGTGGCGCTCCACTGCTCAAGGTGAGTTGTGGCTGATATGGGGGTGGTGATCCACCCTATTGACCCCAATTAGCATTATCATGCTAACCAATCGAGGGTGGCCATGTGGCGCCTTCCCAAACCATAATTAGCTTAATTATGGTTTTTAAATATTAGTTCCTTAATTATAGGTTATTATTGTCAATAATTAAATTAGCATAGCTAATTTAATCCCTTTTAAGTGAACCACCTAGGTTCCCATACCCCATGTGGCGTATGTATCCTTGGTGACGTGTCAACATATTTATACTTATACCGTATAAATACTTGGAACGTCACAATGTATGTAGGTTGCAGGAGCTGACATTAATGTGTAATGGTTCAAATAGTGATATGTTAAACAATAATACATCAAGGTAAGGTTATCGGTCTGGTTGAGGCCGATAACCAAAAATGCGTGACCGAGGTTGTACATCTGAGGCCAAATATATGGCACGTAAGGCCATCGGGCCTCGGCCTTACGTGCCAAATATCTGGCCGAGGACGTACAACCGAAGCCGTGCATTTTTTGTTATCGGCCGAGGGAAGACCGATAACCACCTTACCGGTCTTATATGGGTTGAATAGTATTGATAATTAATTATCAGTACTCCTCCAGCATTGATAATTAATTATCAGCCTGCCCCAATAGTGATAACCAAAAAACAAGGACTCTCACTTCACATTAAAGAGTCCAATAAAATAGATAGTTTTTTTACGTCATGCCACATTGGCAGCGTCCATGAGGATATATGACGGACCCCAGAGACTTGAACACAAGATCTCTTAGTTGCTAACCCAATGGACTAGCCAATAGTGACAAGGCAAGTGGGTCTTCGTTTCTTCTGTTTCTTGGATCATTCTCATCAAGAATAAAAGTGGCTGCAACGAAACCTGTAGAATTCGGTTAACTTCTTGCCTTGACGTCTTGGAACAGGAAAAGGTCAGGCATTCTCGCCAGCCCCCTGACCTGAACAGCGCACCCAAATTCTGCAGGTCAGGGGGCTGGCAAGAATGCCCTCCCCCTTCCCGTTCCACATCACGTCAATGTAAGTTGGTGTGGATTCTTGTTTTTTAGCCAATGATATCCGGCCACATTGCAACCATTCTAATCAAGAATGGAAAATCGTTGTAGCATTCTTGTTTGACCTGTTACAAATCGTTACATCTGCTTTATTTACCTGTGTGTACTCGAGGAAGGGGGACACGACAGAACTCCAAGCCACAGCCATAGCCAAAACTCCGGCAGACTTCCAAACCATAGCCATAGCCAACAACTACGGCAGAACTCCAAGCCTGTCCACCAAGCCAAAGCCGAGCTTACCACCAAATAGCCGAGCGCACCTACACTCTGTTGAAACCTGAAATCTGTGGAATGGCCGAGCTTACATGAGCTCTGTTTAAAACTAAAATCTGTACAATGGCCGAGCTTACATGAACTCTGTTGAAACTCGAACTCCAAGCCATAGCTTACTTACCTTGACGTCGTGGACTATTACATTCGTTCATTTACTGTTATACTATTTTTGGACCACTCTAGGTTTATCGTAATCCGACCAGATTATAGGAGATATCACAAGACTTGTCGACCAGATCCAATGCTGCCAAAGTGTAAATTAAGAATTTCGTTAAACTTAAAACATAAACTTGCTTTGACTATAGTTGCATGAAATTCCTCTAATTTCTAAGTATACTTTGGTTAAAGTTTCTAAAAAAGTAAGCAAAAAATTAGCCAAACCTAGAACAATCTTAGAGTTTTTTAAAAAAATTTGTAAAAAATGAAGTAAAATCAATAAACTGTGGCTAATTCAAGAATATTTCTTTGAAAATTTATAGATATTTGGTGAATCCTTCAAAATATTTGGAGAGCATCATTTGTATTTGGCTAAAGTTTTATATTCTTTGAGAGTTTGTCCTATTAAAATCACCACAACCCTAATGGTCATGCCCAAATTTTAGCCAAATGGCAAAGAATAGCCACTAATTTATACCATTAGTGTTGCCTTGCTTTATGAGCTTCAAGAAATAACATAGAATCAAATGTCATCAACAAACTATGAAGCCATACGTATACCTCTATACCCAAGGAATCGGTGTAGGTTGGATGCCAATCCAAAAGATGGCCAAGCTATGTCAAAAAAACAAAATAAAAAAGCACAAGATTATGCGACGATAGTTCCTCAGGTGCGGCAAGATTAGTCCACAGGTCACAGGGCAACACAGTCGAACAACTATGCTTCAATGCCAGAGGCATGTACATGCATGGAATGACCTACAGGGACATCTCACGGGCAAAGATAATGGCACGCCTATTCCTGAAGCAACTGCTCACCAATGGAAACTTCGCTATCGACAGGAAGTCATAAACTATCATTCAATTAAATTGGGATTATGTCTATTCCAAAATCGCACCGTATAGGCCTATTATTTACCTTTGTATTGAATTAATCATACTTTTGCACTTTCATTTTCAACCTGGGAATATGCATTTTGTGTTGAAATTGAACGACATTCAAAAATACGATGCAAATCACCCATATTATGACAGAATGTTGGCAATATAAAAAGTAGAAAATTGCATATTATTTTATACCATCATGGACGACTACGAAATTTATAGAGTAAAATAAGAAGCCTTTTTCAATAAATAACGGCAAGCAAGTGGTTACAAAACTTAGATTTTCGTAGTTCAAATCGCGGCTGGCGTGATTTTGTTGGCATAAATATAGCATGATCAAACAACATAAACGCCAAAAACTATTCCGATTCATCGTCAATAGGCGTTCCTGAGATCCTTTCTATCATGAACAAACCATGCTCTGAATTCCATAACAGATGGATCACAACATCGAAGGGATTAGGATAGAAGCGGATGTGATTCATAGCAACGACAGTCAGCCAGTCTTCAAGTTCTATGCCTCGCTGGCGGCAGCTACAGAGGTCCTCATGGTTCATCTTGCAGGTAATGGAATGTGCCATAACAAGAAGAAGCAAGCGGAGGCCAAAGTCGATGGCTTGGCAATTTGATGCATATCTATTTATACCCACCTAAATTATTGACGGTATATACATACAAATTATTGGACGTATAGCAAATCATATACATATAATAGAATAATACAATATGTATACAGAACCAATAATGCTGCTACAGCCATAAAACATTGCAAAGTTATTTTACAATAACACAATATATATTCAAAAGCTTTTGTGTAAAGTGTCATATTCAAAACATTTATGCAAACTATATTTCTGGTATACATATATCAAAATAGTTCCCTTTCTAGAACAATTTTCTCAAGGTCCATGTCAATTTTCCCAGTCCGATCAAGTTGCGGGTATAGTGTTTGTATCTCTTCGGCTGATTTTTCTGAAGCTATTCCTTGCAATACACTGATAAAACGAAGTAGAAAGGATGGCAGATTTAATGACTGTGACTGATTGAAGCAACACTTGAGGGCGTCATCATCAACCATGATCATGTCTTCCTTTTCTTCAACACCTAGAGCATCCATCAGGGTGCGCAAGCATTTCACAAATATCTTTTTACCTGTCGGATCCTTAGGGTTTGTGAATGAAACACATTTGCTTTACTCCCAGACGGACGCCCAATCTCTATTTAGCTCAGGCACTACTCTCAAAGCTTCCTGTATATTTCTATGTTCCATAGATGACCAAATTGCACAACGAAACAGACTGAAGGCCTGGTCCAACATCTCCTTCAGATAAGGGCGCGGGTAAACATATTTGGTACGCGTTTCAAATGGTTTCTATGCATACCGTGACTTATCAAACGTTGCTTTAGGTAATGTTTTGCATAGCACACCATTCAAATCAAAGACCAGTATTTTCGGGAAAGCCAAATTATGTCTGTAACACAAACAGATACGTATGAGAAGAAAGAAATAGAACAAGAAAATGCGCCAGACGCGATTTATATAAAGAAGCATGTCAACAAATTCTAAAAATATGAAACCAAAGGAAACTCTAAATCGCGCCAGACACGATCCATATGCGTGTCATTAGTAAAATGCATGGATATCATAAGACAACGAGCTTGGTCACAATACCTTTCTTCTTCATCAATCCCCGTGGTGTCTTCTTCCGTTGCTTCCTTATTCTGAGTCCGATCTGGTAGAAGCATCAACCACATCAGTTGAGATTTGTATAGTTTGAACTATGGTTGATAGTTCATTACTCTTTATGCTAACCTGGCTAGAGCTTTCAGATTTTGATTGTTGAACTGTCATTATCTTCATCCTTGTTATTTTTATCCTGTGCTTTATCTTCATCTACAAGGATGTTCACACAGGCATGTCGAACGTATCGACAGGATCCAGAACCATTGTCTGCTCATTGGTGATATCCATATTGATGCTAGCCAGGTGCCGTCTCATAGCCTCCCGTTCTTTAGCCAAATCTGCAGGTATTTCGGCCTTAGAGCTCGAAGCTTTGCTTTTTGCACTGCCGATTGGACCCCTAGATGCTTCCTCTAGCACTTTCTCAAAAAAGAACTCTAAGAAATGCTTGGCTCGATCATCAGAGACGACGCTCTGGCATTTCCTTGCTAACTTCAAAGATTCCCTACCGATGTAACCTCTGACGTGAAGCTCCCAGCAAGTTGTCTCCAATGGGTAAAATGCTTCAATGAGATAATGAGAAAGGGCCATAGAAAATCCATTCTTGTTTAGCCTCCCCTTATGTGACATTAGGAGCTCATACTTAATGTGCTCCACAAAAATGGGCTCCGCCTGGTTTTCTTTCTCATCTTCCGCTTCAAGTTCGAACCGTTCCATGTCTACCACACCCTTCCCCTTATCTTCAATAGTTTTCTCAAGATAGAAAACGTTTTGCAGGAGGGGTTCATCGAGCTGATAGCACTGCCATACAAGTTTTTTGCTTCTGGTTTTCCCTTAAGCCTTTCATATTCCTTATCATCCATCATGGCGATCATAATGATTAGCACATGAGAGATTTCACTTTCTGTTCTAAACTCACTGTCCCTGTTTTCATCTATAAGGATTGCTTGCCGTATCACTTTAACGTATTCTAAATCCTTTGCAGTAGATAGAGCATATGCATAGGACATGTCGGAGGGGCAAATTGTGACGATGGCGTAATGCATTTCTATCGTAAAACCACCGTATGTATTATAGAAGGTGTTATAGTCATCAAGCGACCATCTGGTGCCTCGACTATCAAGCACGAAGAGTGTGATATCGTGCGGTCCTTTACCCACATCTGGCATTGCACACTTAAAACCAGTGGACACTTGGTAAAAGAATGTAGATTCTTTTTTGGGGGTCTGCTTCACCAATGCAACTTTTCTTTTCAACTCGGATGCCACTTTCGTGTGAAGCCCACGCAGGTTTGCAACATTTTTCAATTTCTATTGTTTGACAATGTCTTTCAACCAAAAAACATACTTCTTTACATCATCATTGGAGACATTGTATTTTTGCATTATCCCTAGCTCCGACAATGACCACTTCCCTGCAAGCCTTTGTAATTCCTCTCCAACTGCCTTCCTGAGCACTCGAATATTTTTCAGTTGGTCGCAGGCGTCTTCAAATGATACCTTGTCCTTCGCTGCAGAACTTTTCTTGTAAAGGACTTCCTTTCTGATGCACCTATCTAGAACCGAGATCAGTTCTTCATCATCTAATCCCTGGGCCTTCCTTATCTCTGTGATATGGAGATCGAATATTGATGTGTCGACAGGAGGAAATCTGTCTTGTAAATCAGGCAACTTCTTCTCCATATAGGCATCCCAGAATTCATTCCATTTTTCCCAGACATGGTCAGAAGCAAAAATTATTTTGCAGGCATCCTTGGGTACAGTAGGAGCTTCGGAAGCATCTCCCATTTCATCTCCTTTTTTTTTCTTCGACCTGGTGCTCTTACTCTTGCCATGTATTATAGTCTGACAAAGTGTCCTTTCTAGCAATTTGAATTCAGCGCTTTTGGACTGACCCTGTCTGGTTAGTATTGGTTTCCATATTCTATCTATTGGTTACGAGCAGGGATAGGTTCAATACTGTATACGTTTTATACGCAATACGTATTTTTCGTTTGATACGGCACAAATTTGACGTTTAATACGTCAAAAATACGGCTAAAAAAATTTCCGGCGTCGAAAACTTTCGCGTAAGCGAAAACAACTGTTTCGCTTACGCGAAGTCTTGTTCGCGTAAGCGAAACAATATTTTTCGCTTACGCGAACCAGAAATAGTTTCGCGTAAGCGAAATGAACTGTTTCGCTTACGCGAAAACATCTTCGCGTAAGCGAAACAGTCAACTTCGCGTAAGCGAACGCGCCTCGAAATATATATAGAAAACTTCGCGTAAGCGAAAACTTCTGTTTCGCTTACGCGAACCGCCCTTCGCGTAAGCGAAACGCAAAGAATGCTTACGCGAACAAAAAAAAGTTTCGCGTAAGCGAACCTTTATAATTCGCTTACGCGAAAAGAGTTTCGCGTAAGCGAACATTAAGGCTTCGCTTACGCGAAAGCCGGCGAGGGGATTCGCGTAAGCGAAAACTTAGACTTCGCTTACGCGAAAGAAAGTTCGCGTAAGCGAAACAGAAGGTTTCGCTTACGCGAAACTTTTTTTTTCCGGCCGGCGAGTATTAAATACAAAAAATACGTATTTTTCCCAAAAATACGTATTTTTGCACTTTATACGTCTGAAAAAATAGTTTCATACGTACAGAACCTATCCCTGGTTACGAGCGTGCCGCAATTGCTCTATATAGGGATTGCAATTTGTTAGTTCCAGGTTATTAACAACAAATCGCGTCAGGCGCGATTTGCGTATTCTCAAAAGAGACTGCTTTCATTGGTTGAAACACTCCCATTTCTGAATATGCAAATTGCACCTGATGCAATTCTAGAATAGAAGGAAAATCGTGCCGGGCGCGATTTGCGTATTTTGAAAAGAGACTGCTTTCACTGGTTGAAGCACTCCCATTTCTGAATATCCAAATCGCGCCTGGCGCGATTTCAGAATAGAAGGGCCTGGCGCGATTTGCCTACTTTGAAAAGAGACCGCTTTCACTGGTTGAAGTACTCTCGTCATTTTTTAATATGGAAATCGCCCCTGACACGATTTTAAAATGGAAGAAAATTGCGCCAGGCGCGATTTGACTAACCAGAAACTAGTTAACTGGTTCTACTACTCAGTTAAATGTATCAAGTTAGCGTGAATTGCAAATATAAGAACAAAAAACGAGGGAAGAAAGAGTTACCTTTTGTACAGAAACATTTCTCCCATGTTGTTAAGAAGTGCACTGATTTCAGCTAGCTCGACAGGAGTTGTTGAGCCGCTCAGAAATTGGCAGTTTCTGACCGAATACAGCTTGTAGAACAATTGATTTCTAATGCCTTCAAATCAGAACCTTCTGAGCCTCAATTGAGTGCTGGCCATCTATTATCATGAAATGTACGCCTTGGTTGTCGATGAAGTCATCCAGCTTGTTCCACATGAGTACCTTCCTCGTCTTCGTATCGTAAGGCACTACATCTGTCGGCATTGGTACCTGCCCTGGATTTTCGATCATGCTGTTGACTATCTCCAAGGAGTGCTGCTTGTCGTACCTTCTGCTGACATAAATAGCTTTAGTGGACCTGAAAAACCTATCGACGTAGACGAGATAGGTGAAGCTAAGGCCCAGTAGATACTTGTCAGCATATTTTTTGAGCTTGCTCATCGCCTCCAACTGCCTTGCCTTGTCATCATCACTTGTAAGGCCTGCTGTGACTTCTGTAGTGTCCCTGCCTCTAGAACTTGCATCTTCCTTATCCTTCAATGCCTGCATGTAGACGATGCCTGAGGGACTCGTGCTGATGGCGCGTCGTACAGTTAAAAGCCCTTCGCATATTCTTTTAGGCGTCAAGGACTTGCCAACTGTCCAACCAAATTTGAACATGGTGTCAGCAATGTCGTCTGACCTTAGGACAGTCTCTTAAAAACAACTAGAACTGCACCGATTAATCTTCTTTAGGCTCTACTTATTTTTTTGCCCCACTTCAACTAACACTGAACAATATGAATCGTCATGTTCTTCGCATGTGATAACAATTCCCTGCTTCTTCATTTGATCAGTCTCTTTTACTCTAGACATGAAAATAAGATTTGTCTTCCCACTAGTCTTGAAGATCTCGACATACCATTCTGACCCTTCTATAAGATCTTCTTCTAGACAGAGAGGTTCTACCTGAGCCTTTATTATTCCAGATGTATCTTCTAACGTCAACACATGCTGTAGGTCTATAACGGTAACGTCTTCATCTGTCCTTTGCTTTTTTTGGGCTGAAGATGTTTGACTGAGTTTGGTTTTCCTTTTGATTGTCCTTTGTGTTCTTGCAAAATGATAGCATAACATTAATGTGAAATGCGAAAATATATGCTAACTTGCAACATATGCAACAAAAACGCGCTTGACGCGCTTTGAAACTTGAGAGATTATAATCTTAGTCTAAATTGTGCGAGGGGCATTTTGTCCAAAACAAAAGGGGTTTGTCAATATAGAATCCAGAGATAATAAACTAACATAATGCTTGGAATATATGCAACAAATACGCGCTTGGCGTGCTTTGAAACCGAGCTTAAAGATTTTAATCTTTATCTGAAGGCATAACTAACTATAGAAAGCACAACTAACTACAGAAGACTGTTCAACTAACTATAGAAGATTAAAAATAGCGGATATAGAAATGAATGAAAACACAACATGAAGAAATATCAAAAAAAAAGATATCTCGTCATAGCATATATTTGCAAACATCTTGGGACATATGAACTAAAGTATTAGAGGACATATGCTTCTTAGCGGATAATAACTCTAGTATTAAAGAAAAACATCCTGAAAACCTAACGAAAGGAGGGACACAGAAACAAAATATATAAGAAAAACTGATGAATACCTGAACCGCTAGCTGGATTAGTGCATTCAGCTTTTTCAGCAAGATCCTGTATTGCTTTGGCATGTCGCCCACCTCTACATGTGCCTCGGCCGCGGCTGTCAGATCCTCCAGACGCCATAGAACTGCAAGTTCGAAAGATATGTTATGAGACTGGAGTTTTGATTCAAATTTATATGTATGGGTTGATAATCTACGCCATCAGATTAGAATCGTCATTTTAAAATTATACCGCCTAAAGTAACCGCCCGTCTCGCTCATTTATATTTTTAAAACGTGCTATTCTTTTTATTGCAATTTCAAGAAAATAATTAATTCTTATTTTCAAGAAACGCATATGTGGCAAGCTACTTCCACCTAATCACCCAAGATCACCGACCCGCTTCCATAGCGTCTTGAGCGCCTTCAATCGACCATTCTTCAGCGTCTTCAATCGATCATGTCGGCTAAACTACAGTGAGTGTCATTCAATTCTGAATATGCACAGCTTCGTCCTGTTTTTTTTTTTTCATGTCAATTCTATCGTTCCGGTTGTTTATCAGTGTCAAAGAAGAATGTTATTTTTTAACAGCAAACTTGAAGTGCCGAGTAGGATTATGTAAAGTCGAAGATCTGAATCCAAGTTCTATGTGCCATGGTGTTTTTCTTGGAAGCAGTTTCTGTAAGATTTCGATTATAAATTGCAATTATGAGGGTGAGGCTCTTCCACGAAGACATCCCGGTGGCCATCCAGTTGGCGAAAGCGTGGGCACATTTGTAGCATGGCTAAAAGAAGGTCTGAATTATATAATTCTATTGATTACTGAAATATAATATGAATATATCATAACATGTGCGTCATGGTGTGAATATTGAATTCTTTGATGCCTTTTAGCCAGTCTTATCAACCCCAGAAAACCACACATTAATCAAAATGTGTAGTTTCTTGGGGTTGGTCAGACTGGCTAGAGGGCATCAAAGGATTTCAATGTTTCTGACATTGCGTATAAAAGAAAACATAATAAAAGTCTTGTGAGATAAAAGTCTGCAGTGTAAAATTGCGCCAAGCGCGAGATTGTATTAATATTCACAAAATGAAATGTACATTTTTTTTTGTGTGTCAAAATGCGCCAGGCGCGAGTTCTTTCCAAACTAACATAGGAGGCTATATATATATCTAACACAATGAGGCTGTACATACTCTACAAAATGTCACAAAGGGCCACTTGATCAACAAGATAACGAGTCACGTGGCCACTGTAATATGACACTATCCTCCCATTCATTGGGAATGTCGAGTCTCTATATCAGAGTATCCCGTCGATCTCTGGCCTTCCTAATCATATCCTCATATTTATTTGTTGGCATGGGATACACCAAGAGCATGAGGAGTCGCATAAACCCCGTGATGTGATGGTAGCATTCCCATGGCCTTACATCAAGACTGTCAAATGGCTTATCCATCTCTTTTTGTAGGTTTTGAACAACACAATTAAGAAGTAACTTGTACAGGATCCAGCGTTGATTGTCGTCCAAAGGAAGTGTACTTGAACGAGAATCAGCCATGTAAAATGCACTAGAACGAGAGAAATTAACTAATTAGAAAATAATATTCCTCTCGCCAGAAAATAATCTGAAAGATTTTATGTTCAAAACGCGCCAGACGTGTTTTCTAAAGGGTGTTTTTTTTTTTATAAGTTCTACTCTACATGCGCCTGGCACGTTTTGAATAAATTTGCAGGAAATGGAAACGGCAAAATTGAAATGCGCCAAGTGCGATTTCGTCCATTCTAACATATCATACTATAGAAAGAAAAAAAAAAAATATGATACATAGATCTACTTACGGGCAGAGAGCATTACTTACCAAATTTTATATGACAAAGCGGTGAGCCACGAACTTGAACAACAAGGTTCAAATTTGGATCTGTAGGGATGAAATAATAAAAACAGCTAAGATACTAAAAAACAAACGAGGTTCTCAAAAAATAAGAAGCCAGTGAATATGAATAGATATATGAAATAGAATAGAACTAGTAATGGTGCCCAGCGTTGCTGGGCAGAAGTTCTTAATGTATGATAGCACCCCTCATACTGGACATTGACTTTCATTTGTGTGGAACCATTTTTTTCATTGTTGCCTTGTTAGCAAACACCCCTCATATTTGCACAATTTATTCCTACAACTCCCTTCGTATTTGTTACATTTGTGTTGGCCTACCATCTAAGAAATGTAGTCCATGATAGGAGTTGCATAAGTAGCCAACTACTATAAAAAGATTGAAGTTGTTTTCCACATTTTTTCATTTGTAATATGTTTTTCCTCTCCAATTGATCAAGAAAGCAATATTTTCTAATGTTTTTCCTCTCCAATTGATTAACTAAGGAACATTATCAAATTTCTCCTATTGTCCAGGATGAGAATATGAGTCAAAATTGGTCCAAATAGATATGGATATAAAATTATATTCACAAATATAGCAAATAGCAAAAAAATGTTCAAAATTGGTCCAAATAGATATGGATATAAAATTATATTCACAAATATAGCAAATAGCAAAAAAATGTTCATGCTTATAACCTCATGGCATATGAAGCATACCCTTGTGTCCTCATGGACACTACAAAAAAGCAGAGTTTCATTAAAGTTGGAATTCTGAAGACAAGTTGGAATAATTTTTATATAGTATACCTTGGAGGGTTATGTATACCTCAATACTTATAGTATGGTTATGTGTATTACAAAAGGTTATGTATACCTGTTGCATACTAGTATACCTCAATATATATAGTATGGTTATGTGTATTACAAAAGGTTATGTATACCTGATAACAATAAGATTACAATAAGATAACAATAAGAGTACAACCAGATTACAATAAGATAACAAGTACTATTATTTTACTATTACTTATATTACGGTTATGTGTATTACAAAAGGTTATGTGTACACATTGTATACTAACACAACCCGTGATTACAATAAGATAACAAGTAATATTATTCTTCTACTATTACTCTCGAATGATCGAACTAGCGTATATCTCCGAGGAGATCCTTTCGATCATGAACATTTGATACTCCCTATTCCACGGAGATGGATGATAACATCGACGGGATCGATAATGGCGAGGATTGAGAGCAACGATGGTGAGCCAGGTCTTCAAGCGGTATATCTGCCTTTCAAGGCACGCTTGAAGTCCTCATGATTCATCTTGCAAGTGATAGAATCCGTTCAAGACCGAGAATACATCATAGCTAGGCGGAGGCCAATGTTGTTTGCACTTTCGGCAATTTGATGTATATTTATACCCACCAAAATTATTGATGGTATATACCCACCAAAATTATTGATGGTATATACTCACCAAAATTATTGATAGTATATACATAGAAATTATTGGATCATATACATGTATGGTACTTTCATATAAAGGCAATGAACACCAATAATTCACATCAATAATCTTACTTCACTATAAAAGCGACTCCATCCCGTGGTAGAGCTCATTCATCTCCCATGGCTTCCTTGCACGATCGTCGAGAGAACATCCGATCCTTCAAAACTACCTTAGCTATAATGATGCATTAGTGAATGCTACGTAAATGGTATCAAACTTGATCCATGGCTGCAGGTCCAAAGCGGATGGTCTACAAGTGCTTGCAAGAAGCTCACTTTCGTGTTAAGGTCCACCTTTATTGGCTTCCCCGATCGGAGATCTATGAGTGAATAGCATCCGCGTGCTTTGATGTTGATGATGAGTGAATCAGATCCGCTAAGGATATAATAATGACATGAGTACCTAACTATGCAAGTTTCTTTAATTTCAATCACACCTATATTAGTCAGCGAATGACGAGTGAATCATCGATGATATGTATACACATAAGGATATAATAATATAAGCACTTATGATTTGTGTATCCGTTAAGGATATATATAATATAAGCATAGTGAATATTAGTTGATGTATAGAATCTGAGTACATGATAGAATCGTGCACAATGCAGTACATGATACTTGTATCTCACCCCATCTGCAGTACATGATACTTGTATACGCTCAATGATGGCGCTACAGTCCACCCCAATAATTCACATCAATAATTTTACTTCACTATAAAAACAGCTCCATTCGGGGCTAGAGGTCATTCATCTCCCATGGATTATTTGCCTTCTTCTATTCACCACATCGAGGCGATCAAGTGCTCAATGAGCCACTCTGATCTTGTTGGTTGCCTAGACAGGCATCTTCTTCTTGATCCCTACCTGCGAAGAAAAGCTTTGGGGAGATTCATTGCCCTGCGTCAATTCGTGTTATGATCCATCTGATTTGGCTCCCTGAGCGCATGAGCTATGAGATATCAGGGATCACTACTACAGATCCTGAAGATGAATGAATCACCTGTTCAACATATAAGCACTTCTGACCATCTTATCTATGAATCATGTATGCATTTATATATTAAAGATGTAAGTAGTTATATATGATCACAAATATAGTAATGTACAAGATCTTATGTATTAAGATGAAAGATATGTATTACAAGTACAAGATCTCATGTATTAAGATGAACAATGTGCTATGTCTTTCCACATGTCTATAATATATTTCGGAATTTGGACTGTTTTCGGCCTCTTGCCATTGGCATCCCAGGCATAATGAATAGCATCTAAATTTTCATACCTTGAAGGATCGGAAGGATTAGGCCATAACAACTTAGTCAAGCGATCTTTGTAGTCCCCTCGGTAGGCTTCCACCCACGATACAAAAATATGGCCAAAATATGTAGATTCTGGATCAAGAACAGCATTCTCCTCTGCATATCCTAACCAAGTGGCAGTGTTATCATCTCCAGGTCTGACTAGAACAAACATACCCTTTGTCACATGTACGTGAGGATCAAACTCTTCAAGAAGCAACACTGGACGGCCATCTGACGGGCCACAATAAGATGGTAAAGGTCGTGTGACCAAGGCAGATACGTCGACCTCTGGAACAAATGCTGTTTGTTCTAGAGGAGCTTGTCTTGTTTGTGGCCAAAATGCATCATTTTGAGGGCGTCCCGAAGCAACATCCTCCAAAGAGATAAGAAGTCGGCTCCAATACTCAACACTTGCCGTGTATTGCCTTGCAAACAAGCTACTTTCTTGATTCTTACATATGTCCTTCCATAGGAGATGTATTTGTTGATGCTATCCTTCAACCCCGGAAGATCTTTCAATGTTGGTCTAGGAGGAATATTTTGTGGCACACCACTTGGTATCATTGGCTGACCATGTTCATCCTCTTTCCACATTCTAACTCCTGGAGAATCTGCTAGAAGCCACTCTTTATGTGTAGGACGCATTTTGTATTGCATAACAGGCCAATCTCCTGCCATCTTAAATTTGAAGAGCAATGGTTCAAGATGCCCAACCGGGCGTTGGCCCTTATCGAGGGGATGAATCCCTTCACAAAATCCTTCCAATTTGGAACTTCATCAATAAAGTATGGAATTGGGGATTTTGCATTGCATTTGCTAAACAAGTAAAGTAGCTCACGGTAGTGTCAAAGCATCCACGAACTCATCAAGGTTGAAAAATTTCCAAATAAAGCATCAATATCATCATGGGTGTGGCCGACCATCATAAAGCCCACTTGGATCTCATCAAAGACCTTAAGCCAAGTCAAATAAGATAAGTATGAAAAGACATACCTATTTTTGTTTTGCCCCACAGCATTATCAAGTTGCAAATAGAGATTTGGGGAAGAGGGTTGAACACCTCAGGATTCGTTGTAGTTGAAGTATATGGCAATACTTATCCCATGGAAGCAAGTTTGTTCTTCAAAGGATTGATGTCCTTGACTGCTTGCATCCATTTGCAATCTCTAGCTTACTTCCACATAAGTCACCTATCTTGTCCTCTTGCACCAATTCCAAGTTATGCAATATTCTAGAAAGTGAACCAATGTGGAAGTTTGAATCATCTTTCCATAAATCAAGTGAAAAATGACCATAGGCACGACCACCATGCCCATGAGTCAAAGCTCACAAAACCGCTCTTCAAGCGATCACCTCTCCATCTGATTTTTGCTAGATGATGACTTCTAGGCACTAAAGTCTTAACCTGATCCATCTTATCATGTATTATACATAGATGATTTTCGGAGACCGGTGACAATGCTCTCAATGCCAATATTGACTTACGCAAGGCGTTGCTCTAGCATATGAGCCCGACGTTGAATTGCAAGATTTAGTCTCTCTCTTGTATCTTTTTGTTTTTTTCCAGCTTTTGCTTAATTACCACGCAGATGTTGCATTTAGAGAAGGCTGTATTTTTTGCAATGCTAACATCTGGAAATTCCCTTTTCCATATACTATAAAAAGAGTTCAAGGCTACAGTTGTTCCTGTAAGCTCTTCAACGACTGCTCCAACTTCTTTATGTATAAGCTTCTTATTAAGAATGGAAGGAAGCTTGCGTACATTTTCTCTTACATCATCTCTACCTCTTTTGCTCCTATGGGGAATACTTTCAGCATTCTCCTGAATGAATCTGTCTAGCACACATTCGGTGGCCAGTGTAGTGGATCTGGGCTTCTTAGAGCCAGTATTACCATGTTCAGCTACCTTTGCACCTGCTTCATATCTCTTTCTCCAATTGTAAAATGTTGACTGACTGATACCTAAAGCCATGCGCCACCCAGCCAGACAGAATTCCATCCCCTTGAGCACTATCCTGTCCTCTCCTTCTCCTGTGTAAGTCACACTCAAAGACGTCAAAAAATCGTAACCCTTGCATTGTATGGTTGAGATAAAAATTCTTTTCTTAATTCACATACTTGATGCTTGGTAAGTTTCTTGTTGCAAGTATTTTTGCAGCAGCTTGTCTTCATGAACTTATTGATTGAAGTTGTGGAGCATAGCCTTTCCTCTTTGCTCTTTCCCTTGGGTTGTCTTGGAATCCTATGTGTGTAAGTATACTTCCTTTTTCGTTTGAATTGAGCCTGAATGTTGTCCTCAAAAGATTCTATTTCCATATCCTCATTTTCTTTAGCTTCTCGAGCTTGCAGATGTTGTGAGACCGGTCCTTCCATCCTGCAAATCACATCGCTATTTTCCCATTGTACAAGGTAATTTTTCTGGCGGCCTTTCGCACAAGCATGACATTTGAGATCCTCTGTAATTAGTGCGGGAAGGATCTTTCCCACACGAGAGCCCACCTTTGAGTCTCCTAAAATTCATCGTCAGCGGCATCACGGGGATCATCGAAGACAATTATGGCCTCTGCATATTTACTTCCGGTCACATGCATGAAGAATGTGGCAATGCTTATCCAAGAGATCAGTTCTTGAGAAACTAGGTGGTGGTTCATCATCATCGATGCTATCTGCGAGGAAAAAGCGTGTACCTAGATCCTTTGTAGGATCAATTTCTTCATCTGCATCGACCTTTGCCTCTCTGATTCTACATTCGAGGTCGGTGATGGAGTAGCTAAATCAATGGCATGATATCTTATATCTTGCCGAGGCCATTCGATAAACGTGCCCACAGCCTCTTCAATGTTGTCAGCGCCATCACATGGAATCGGAAGGATGTGGGTAGGCACCACAGCCTCGGTAACTTGCACTGCTACGTTGAGTGCGTCAACATTCTTCCCATGGATGCAAGTTCTATTCACCAAGACACCCTTACCAATCACGGTATTATTACTGACAAGGGAACGAAGCTGAAGAATGAAGCCGAGCGCCTAAGAACGAAGGCGCGCGCCTGAAGAATGAAGACAAGGGCTAAGCGGCTGCAAAAGAAAGACAAGCGGCCAAGCTGGCAACTGCTGCTATCGACTAAGGAACCAACGTCTAAGACGGAATAGACGTCGGAGAAGCGCCCTGCTTTGTCGACCAAGAGATCTCAAGCGCAAATACCTACGAATATTGAAACGAGGACGAGGTGCATAAAATGCGAACCGTCGAGTCGAGTATAAGCGCCTTCTAATGACCATGTCGCCTCGACAGCGAGGAGCGAAAAAGCCATTATGAAGTGGATGGGCAATGGCAAATTCAAATTTCAAATTTGAGCTGGTAGCGGGACACGGGCGTCTCTGGTGAATGACTTAAACTACCTAAGATTTATAATGGCTGAGCGAGTGAGAGAACGGACCGGTAGGGAAAATTCAAAATTTTTAAAATTTGTAGAGACATGATTGGCTGGCGGGGAAAAATCGAAATTTTCAAAATTTCGAGGAGGAACTGACAGCGCAAATTTGAAGAGACGGTGGTAGGGGTAAAATGGTTTTCTTTTCTTTCCCCGACTTTTCTTTTCTTTTCTTTCCGTCAATTTTCATTTTCAATTTCATTGTTCTTTTCTCCTTCTCCGCCTTCCGCCTTAGCCTTCCGCCGGCCCTAAGCCCTAAGCGCCTTGCACATTCTCTCTCCTATTCAACCATCTTCTCTCTCTAGCGCCTGTTGATCCGGGAGCGCTCGGAAAAAAAGTGGAGTAGGATTTATACGGTCCTGTACTTTTATACTTTTATACAATGGCGCAATCTTCGATCAAAATCCAGGAGCCAGGCTCAGGTTAGTATCTGTTGTTTCTTAGGTAGTGTCTTAGGTAGCTGAAGTGTAGTGTCTTAGGTAACTGAAATGGCGCGGACGCGCCATTTCATTAGGAGAGGGTGGGTTTGTAGCAGCCTTTTCCTCCTATAGTTTGTGAAATGGCGCAGCTGCGCCATTTCCATAATGTCTGTTAATATTCTTGTAGAAGCGGACCCATAAAAGAGCAAATGGCGCAGGTGCGCCATTTAGACTAAATGGCGCAGGTGCGCCATTTAGACTAAATAAGCGCACTGCTCCATTTGCTCTTTATGGGTCCCCTCGAAAAACAAATGAGCAGGCTTTGATTTTAGACTAAATGGCGCACCTGCGCCATTTGCTCTATTATATAAAAGCTAAATGGCGGTGGTCGTATTTAGTCTAAATAAGCGCCCAGCGCCATTTAGTCTAAATAAGCACTGCCATTTAATCTAAATACCGTTTACTGTTTTTAACTTTCTAGCACATGCCATTTCTCTCACCATGTTTACCTCGCTTGGCCCGGCTAGTGCGCCAGAAGAAATGGAGCGTGGTGACTTGAGGAGCATAGTCCTCATTTGGAAGGTCTTGGTGTATGGAGATCGTTAGAGCCATACCCTTGGACCGGCGTAGACCCAACCAAAGGGAGACAAGAGGCGAGAACTTTGCCTCCTTGTCAAATCAGTCTGGTGAAGAAGGAGCCTCAACCGTGGCCCGTGATGGGCATCATTGTCAACATGAGGGAAGTCAAGAAACAAGGAAGACTTGACTTTCTTGGGTGCACAGTGGAAGATCCGGTCAGTGGCAGCATTGATCTCTATTGCATGGATTGGCGATTACTTTCTGAGCACGCACCGATGGAGTCCGGCATGAAGGACCAAGCAATCGGCGGCCAAAAAAAGGTTGGCGGCGCCATCTTATGAGTCCGAGAGCAGCGGATATCAAAGGCCGCGGTAGAGATCCTCAAAGGATTGATGATTCTCGGCGGCAATGGACATGTCCAAAAACTCCGTGTCCTACATTGTAAGAGCGAAGATCTCAGGCAACATGCCAGCAGTAATGGATAGCAGATGGTCATTTCTTTGGGAGAATCAGAAAAAAGGTGTAAAATTAAAAATGCCACCAAAGTCGGCAAAGGAACAAAAACAGTGGAGGTGGTGATGTACACGAGGGAGACGTAAACAAGAAGAAGGGCGAAGTTGAGAAAGGGGAGGGCATAGGGATGAGAAGAGGGATGAGGCCCGATGCTCACAAACATGATTCTCCGTGAAGTCCATCGAAAGCTCAAATATGAGAAGCCTCATGATAGTGACCGCACTATTAGTGACAATAAGGAGGCTACAAAGCACATAAGAAATGTAGCATCCACAGCAGATAGCACTCCAGCAAAGAGAAAGCCAGAAACCAAAGCACAGATAAGGGCAAGGAAATTACAAAAGATTGCAGATCTTGAAGTGCCCGAGGAACTAAAGATGGACCGTGACGAAGAAGAAGAAATGGCGAGGAAACACTAAAGAAAATACAAAAGCACGGCCACATGTTCCCCCTTGGAGTCACATACACCAGAAGAATATCTATCTGGGATCTAGAAGAGGCCCCACCTAATATGACCGCCAGGGTTATTAACCCCGAGCATGTTAGGAGGCTCTGCAAATCATTTGCTGAGGATCCACACCCGGTATTCACTCCAGCAGATGTAGTGCCCTTTGATCCGGATACAAAGGAGTTGCTGAGCTGGTCACAGGAATCTGACTTGATTCGGAAAAGATTTTATATTATCAATGGTAATCATTCGGTCGCCGCCGCTTTCGGCTTCGTGCGATAAGTTGGGGACGAGGATGCTAGAGCTGAGCTTCGAAAGATCTATGTCTATAGAATATCGCGAGTTCTTTACGGAGAGATCGCTGACTGGACCTTCTTCATTTCGGTGTGGATGTGAATGATATAGTAGCAAAGAAGCTGTCTTCAAGGAACCATATGTGGATCGGATCCACCATCTTCGCAGCGATACGAGAATGCGGGAGACCAGACCCTATTTGGTAAAGGGCGATCAAGAAGTGACGAGTACAAGGTATGTTTACGTCTCCTTACCCATACATTTATCGAAATGGCGCAGCTGAGCCATTTGAATTCAAATAGCGCAGCTGCGCCATTTCAATTCAAATAGCGCAGCTGCGCCATTTGATGTAAATAGCGCAGCTGCGCCATTAGATGTAAATAGCAACATTTGAAATTCTAAAATCGCCAGCTCTCTTGCAGCACTACCTTGAAATGGCAGACAAGATTCTGAGGGGCAAACACACGAAGGATGTCAATCGGTTTGTCTTCATGCCAGATGATGTCTATGCACTCTTCCGCCAGATGTGGAACAAATGGAGGAAGGGAGAACTTAAGGACAACAGGGGTCAAGCTATAGTAATCAATTTTGCTAAAGACAAAGATTACTTCAGTGACAACTACCTTAGATGCATGAGGGGCTTGGACTATGATGATTGTAGAAAGGTCCTCGAAGAAGCTTTAAGCGGATATATATCGTCAAAGTCACCTCAGATTACAAAGGCGATAATTTCTTCAAGGCGAGGGGCTAACTTAAGAGTACTTGCTTACATGAAGAAGGAGATCGCACTTCATTGCAGGATCAAATTGGCACTAAGTACAAGAAATTGAGGACCTACGGAAAGCCCGACCACTTCTCGGATAAAGCACTTCTGGTTTGGGGGTATGCCACCATAAGTGGGTGCGGAAGGAATACTCAAAGAGGGAGTTCATGGTAACATGCCATTCTCCTTGGCCAGGTCCATTCGAAAAATCCTTCAGCCTGAAACAGAAAAGGCCCTGCCAAGATGGTTTGTGGAGCATGTCACTGCCGGGGGGATTCCGAACGAACGTGCAGTTCTACCTGCCAGCATGATATGTTTAGATGCAAGGCAGCTTACTCCAGTTTGGAAAAGTGAGACTGTAACCGCGTTCTTCGATAATGTCTCACAGATGACAGACCAAGAGACATACTGGATTCTATGTTTCGTCAGGCCGGAGCATAACTTACTATTTGCCAGTGCGCTTGAAAGACTAGAATCCAGGTCTAGAGTGTTTGTAGGAATCTATGAAGAAGAGACTGGAGCTACAGGTGGTTCAGGAATCAAAGAGCCACAAGCTCTTCTATTTGCTACGAGGATTTCGGCACAGACGGGAGAGCCTGACGAAGACCTGGACCTTAGGCTATTTGGCGACCATCCTAGAAAGCTCCCGCAAATTCCTCCTATTCCTAAGGAAGCCATCGGAAGTGAGGGCGATGTTATGGCTAAAAAACTCATGCAAGGCAGGGTTAAGTGGAGTTGGCGGGGTATGGAGGAGAATATCCGGTGCATAAGCAGTTGGTCCCTGCAACTGCGTTCTACCTTGTTGATAAGCTCGCCCCTCAAGGTAACATCGTACTAGATTTCTTCTCTGGTGGAGCCTTCTCTAGGGCATCCCTTCATGTAGGAAGAATCGATTGTGACATCACGAGCATGAGTTAGGAAAGATGAAATGCGTGGCGGGCATTACGGGTAGGGTCGAGAACGTCATGTACCCCCAGCTTGACCCAAAGGCCATTGACCAACGCCAACGGGAAGTCTTGACTTTGCAAGATGGTGAATCTCGAGAAGGGCAGACGAAGAAGCTTCTCATCTGAGAAAAAGGTGAGGCGTCGGCCCAAGCTGGAGCGAGCGGGATCAAATTGACCGCAAGATAAAATTAACACGGATGATTATGAGAAAGTCTCGATGAACACTTCGCCAATGACTATTAAAAAAAACGTGTGTTTTGAAAAATTGTATCTTATATAATATTTCTATTAATATATATATCTACATGGTCTTACGAAAAATATGTGTTATCTATAGCAAAATGGCGCGAGAGCACTATTTGCTTTGGTCTTCACGTTCACGCCAAATAGCGCTACCGCACTATTTGCTCAAGCTTTTAAATACCGGCGCTACTATTTGCTTGCTTTCACGTTCAAGCAAATAGCGCGCCGCACCATTTGCTTCCTTTCCGCGTTAAAGCAAATATCGCGTTTATGCTATTTGCTTTAGGGTTATTTCTAAGCTAAAGGAGCTGCGGCACGCCATTTTGTTTGCTTGCTTGGCGCTTTTTGGCAATTTAATATCTGCTTTTGTGTTTCTCGGGCCGCTTTTCCTCATACTTTCCAAGTAAATGGCGCCATAGTTCTCTTCCTGACAACTAAAACCGCGCTGTTTTATATTAAATGTAGCGGTTTTTGCATGATAACTGGTTTCTTTTTAAGCAAATAGTGCCATATCTAGCCATAAATGTGTGATAAAACAGGGAAGAAACTGATTTCACGAGAAATTGGAATCACGAAATTTCCAACTTTAATGAAATTCTGCTTAAAACTGATGCATTTCATATTTTTGAAAACAAAAATTGAAGATTTGTTCATGAGAAATGATTTTGGGAATCCTATATAATAAAATTTAAATGTATGTCTGTCTTAAGTCTCGCCCTAGATTCAACGGCCAGGATTTCATCATCCAATACCCCCACGTTCCCTGTTTAATCGGACGGCCACAATCAGTTCAAGGAAAAGGGCCTCCGATCAGTTCAATCCGTGCGGTCATACAGGTTTCCTCCGCCCACGGCCAGGAAGATTGATCCTCCACCACAAGAAAATTTGCTCCTGCCGATTAAGGTCTGTGCATGATGCATTTCTGGCAGCTAGGGTTCACATTCATAACAGATGCTTTGGATCAGTGTGATAAAAGACCTGATGCGTTTAAGCTAATCGTATAGAAATATAATCGATTAAAAGAATTGATCGATTAAGATACTATATCTAATCAATTAATTGGATGTTAGTTGTTTGGCATCTATAGTGGAATTGAGACATTGCGTTTGCCATAACAAAAGTAAAGCTTAGACAATTGCAAATATGATCATTTGGCTACCTAATTTAAAACATCTTCAATTGGTTGCCTTTCTTTGGAACTAAATATTAAATATGAAAGGGACAATTAATGTTGGGTAACAAACTGGGAGAATCTAGATCCACCTCATTAAGCTGAGCTATTATCTACACCGCTCCTGCTCATTTTTTGTAGTTTCATCTGCTGACATGTCACAAAACGTGCATATCTAGCAGGGTACTTATGTTATTAAAAACAGTGCTAAAGATAAAACAAACTGTTTTGACAAAAATAAGACCATTTGTGAAAATTGTAGTTTAAGCCAGAAGGTAACATGTCTAGAAGGATTAACCTCTTTCTGCTAGGGGACCTGCTAGGGGACCACGGGAACCTTCAAATGGTGGAGTTTGGCTTTCCACTTTGTTTAACTCACTATTGGGATGAACTGGTTCCAACTTCAGTTTGAAGTTTGCTTCTATTTCCTGCTCCAACTGCCCCATCTATTTGGCTTGACATTAATGGTCTTGATGCGCTCACTACAATTGCCTGCGCCAAAACCATTTTTAAGATTATCAAGTTGATCCAGACATTATATTTGCACACAATAATAGCGCACCTTGCTATAATCCCTACTATTCATCCCTTGGAATGGCTCCAAATTTTCTGCGTCAAATATCACATTCAATGATCTGGATAGGAGGTAGCTTCAATGCATGGGTTGCTCTCTGGTTTTGGCATGAACCAGAATCAAATAACAACATGAACTAATGCCAAGAATCAAGATATCTCATCTTAACAGTAAGCAAAAACCTATGCCCTATGGCTCGATACAACTGCTTTCTATTTTACTGTGCTAGCTTTCTAGGAAAATGAGTGCTTCAATGAGGTGTATTTCTTCTGTTACAGTATACACTATTGTCCTTGTCAAAATTATATTGCCAGAAACAATGGCAATATTGAAAGAAGAATAGATTGAATAAATAACACTCCACTGGAAACAGAAAATGTACCAACATACGCACTATTATCCTTCTCGTAGTCGCCTTGCACACATGTTAAAGCTGCATTATAGCTTAAGAAAATTCAGTATTTCCAATTAAAACTAATAAGCTAACAAATTCTTTTATGCTTCTGATTTATTCCTTTGTGCCATGCAGGTTATACTTTTAAGAAATGGATATATTATGAGGTCCATTCTGAAGATAGGACTTAATAGTCCTGCTGAGGAATGTTATTTTCAATGGAGAAAAGTTCATGATGTGACACAATTGAAAATAAAATGCAGTAAATGCCAGGAGAGCAAGATTGCAATGAATGGCGCGTTGAAGAGAAAATGTAGTAAGTGCAAGCACAAAGAATGCAAAGAATAGTAGGTTGGGGCACTTACAGATTAGGGACTCCACACTTTATGAATGGCAACCAATCCTAAAAGGGACAACATTGAAACATTAGAGCAAGAATTCTGGATGGGGTGGATCTCATGCTGGATCCTTCCAAAATAACTGAATTGAATTGCCTCACTTTCATGTCCATGTTCAGCCAATACAGCAGCCATGGCATCCCATGCTATGACATCTTTCTGTGGCAATTTTTCAAACATTGCATAGACATAGACCAATTATCACACAAGCTCGCGAGATTAAAACAAACATTTAGAAGGGTGATCAGTATATCTTTTATTAAGTAATCAGAGATACTAATGACGGATATGCGGATGGTGGTTCTCATGATACCATATCTTCCACATTTCTTCTACGTTTGAAACTGTTGTTAAACTCAAATTGGAGCTCAGAATTACCCAAATCCTTCACAGAACCATGATCTTTCTGATATGGTGCATTGCTAAACAAAGTAGCACCAGACTGATTAAAATTTTCCAATATGGCAGACAAAGGAGCACATTTATTTAGCACAGCAGCACCATAGCCGGGCCCTTCATCCAAACATGATGATCCAACCGCCCAAAAGCCCAGCTTGAAGATAGATATGCAGTAACAGCTCTACTATCATCCCATACCCTATTGAACTCCACCTTAAACAGCTTAACCAAATCATTTCACTGCCGATCATCAAAAAGCACCTATAAAATTACAATGTTGAATAGTTTGCCTTTTTATAGAGTTTTTTTTTTGCCTCATACCTTGTAAGATGGGCATTCGGTGTTGCTTTTAGAGGCAAGTGTGGCTATGACATGTTGTAAATCCTTCACGTGTGTTCTGCTCCATGATGGCCGGACATACAAAATAGCATCAACCATCTTCTCCTTCCCAGCTCTATGAATTCTTGGATCCGCAATTTAAATTCAAGTGCACTCTGCTCTCTATGATTTAGTGATTAAAGAAAAACAGAAAGACAGGCTTAAACCAATAATTTACTTCTGCATCTCTGAATCATCTTCTATTCTAAGTATTTCCCTTTAAATCTTCGCAGACATCTATCTTTCTAAGTGATGGAAAAACAGATTCGGCTGCATATCCGGGCCTATGCCCTGCATATCCTGTATTAGGGACGTGGAAACTTGCACGACTGACATAGAGCCAAGCATCTGCTCGAAGCCGCCATAGCCGCCTTCGCGAACCCTAGCAAAAAACTCATCTCAAGAAAGTGACGTGGCATCATCTCTTCCATTGATTTCATCAAATCTGGGCCGCCCAAATTAGGGCTGGGTCCAACACTTACACAATAACATTATAATATAGGATAAGAGCAGATAGCAATAGAATAAGAGCAGATAGCAATAGAACAAGAGCAGATAGATCGGGAATTAGAATAGATATAACAGATAGATAGATACAGAATTAGAACAGAACTATATTATTTTGTTCTTTTTCTTTATATATTTGTTCTTTCAAATACCTAAATAAGAACAGAGAAAGACCTAGAATAGAAACCATACTTGTTCTTTCAAAACCTAGAAATAAGAACAGAAGAAGACCTAGAATAAAAGCATCTAAACTAGAACGAGAATAAGAATAAGAGAACTGCAATAAGAATAAGAATAGGAAAACTAGAATATAGGAATAAGATAGAATAGGAGAACTAGAAATAAGAACAGAAATATCAGAGTTTAATAAAGCTTGTCGGGTTAGAGATTAAATAACAGAGTTTATATCACAGACTTTAAATAACAAAGATTAACCAATCTTTTCGAGTTTTTGAGTTGTGTTTTGAGCCGATATTTGAAGAGCCTCAGAGAAACCAAAAGCCGCAGTCGGAAAAGCCAGAATTTGAGATTGAAAACAAGCGTCAAAGCTTCAGATTGATTTCAAGCGCCTCAATTTCAAGCAAAACTTCGAAAGAAAAGTTCGAGATTGAAAGAGAAAATTTCGATGGACAAAAGTTCGAACAGAAATAATATACTGCTTTAAGAAATTCGTACATGATTACTGCCGCAAATTTATTACTATATATTTAATACCTAAAATGTTAGAGGTTTTATTTAGAGGTTTTATTTATATATAATGCTATAGGTTAGAAGTTAGAAGGTTCTTTATATGTTAGAAGTCATTACAAAGTTATAAAGCTAGGCTCATATGTAAGCCTTTATACCCATTACTATTAATTTTACCTATATAATTTCTAAAGTTTTTTTTTCTAGAAAATATATTCTAGAAAATAATTATATATAAAGGCTGAGGAAAATAACTTGGGCAATCCCATTATATAAATAGAATGAGAACATAGAATAAGACATATGAGGAATTGATGACATGCATAGCCTTATGGTGTCTTAGATGTAATAGAAATGAAATGCCATCATAAACAAAGATGCATACATATAGATAGGTTGTATCAAAGAAGTTATTATAGAAGTTATCAAAGAAGTCCCTCTTACAATTTTTTATAAAGTATATGCTTTCCTTTATTGATTAAAAAAAGTATGCTTTCATTTAAGAACATGTTGGGGAGATGTGTTTTGGATATACTAACTTATTCTATATGTTTGTATGTATTTTAGGGGTGTAAAATCGCTAGTGGGGTACAACTTTTGGCGAAGCGTTTAAGCACTTTAAGTGCTGAAACTCGCGTATGTCGAAGCCCGTCACACCCTTCTCCCTCCTTTTCCCCTGCGCGTCAAAACTCAGATCAGTGTTTGACTGTTGATGATGGAGGCATGGAGCGCGGATGATTTTCACAGCATCAGAGGTCTGTGCAATTCGGGGGTGAAGCCCCACGAGGAAGAAACTTGGTTGGAAAATAATGTCACGGATCGAGATTGGGAATCTGTTTGGACAAAGAAGTTGAACAAGGGAAAGATAAAATGGCACTGTGCAAAGGAGCATCTTCAAGAGAAGTTGGAAACACTCTGCCGAAAAATCTACAAGAATTGTCACAACAAAGAAGTAAGAAAGCAACTGGCCCTTGCTTTTGCATTTGAAAATTGCACTAGATCAATAGTTGCACCTGAGGAACACAAAGTAAACTGGGCTGCATTTGCTGTGCAATGCCAAAGATACCACAACAATAGACAAGCGAAAACAGAGGCAGATGTTGTAGCACATGTTAGGAAAACTGAAATGAAGGCAAAGCCAAAGGTGGCAGCTGGATCAAATGAGATCAGTGCATGTGATGAAAACATAAAAACCTTAGAGAATGCAGTACAGGAGATTGGAAAAGCAATTTTACTTATCACAAAGAATCTGGAAGCAGTAGGAAGTGAGTTGAAAGGCAATGAGAAGGCCTCTAAAGTACAGAAAATGATGTTGGAATAGGCTGAGAACAGTTTAAAACAGGCCACAAATGATTTGGCTACAAAACAGGAGGAGTTCAAGCTTAATCCAAACTGTGAGTTGGAGGCAGAAATTAAAGATTTGGAGCAGACTGTCCAGATGGAAACTTGGCACAGGAACAAGGTACAAAAAGCAATGAACCCTACATCTGTTAATGAGTAGGTCAAATGTAAAATCAAACTTGAGGAGGAGCTAAAAGTTCTCGAAGAAGAACAGTCACTTCTGCATTTCTATATAAACAATTTGTGGAAGCTGAAAATGGATACTCCTGCAACATTTAGCATCTCTACTAGTATATGAGATAAGTTGTTAGTGCAAGATCCATTTTAAACATGTTCAGCATGTGGTCTGGAATTCACTAAAGCTTACATGTTAAGTTTAGCACTGAATTGCCAACATGAGTATCATATAGCTTGTTGTTCATTGTTGAGAGGACAATGTATTCATGGTTGCCCTGGAAAGGTGCCAGAGGGTGTATTTGACGAGCTAGGTTTTGGCCATCTTGCAGGTGCTTCAAATAGTACACTAAAAAAGGATGTGTTAATCCGTCCTGCAATTGAGATCTCACCCTACAGGGTTCAAAGAAGGACAATGGCTTCATTTGAAGATTCACAACACCTGCAAAGTCCTATAGGAGTACAGTCAATTGTGACTGATTTGAATGTAACAGCAGAACCACCACCACCAGTTCAAGAAGCTGTCCAAGAAGCTATAGAAGAAGTTGTAAACACAGCACCAGTTGTGGAACAGACCCGAGTGTACACACTAAAGCACTTAAGGATGTTGAGGGAGTAATTCCATTGGATGAGGGCAACTTGGGTGAATTTTTGCCAAAAGGAAAGGGCAGAAGAACAAAGAGGGGTAAGCTGGAGGATAGCAAAGAAGTTGTTCAGGCTACAAGAAAGAGAACAAGAAGTAGCACTGTGAAAGGTGCAGGAAGCAGTCTCAATCATGACACCACACCTATCAAAGTGTGTTCTGAAGAAAATGCAGAATCAGGCCCTCAAGTTTCAGGTGAGCCTGATCTTCAACAAGTGATTGATGCCCTTAATAAACCTGGAACGTCAGTGTGGGAAGTGCTGGCCAAGGCCACAACTTAGTGTTGCTTAAAACATTGAATATTATTGATTTTCTTTTGTTGCATTCACTGTAGGATTACCAGTTGATTCTGTTAGGTCAGAGAATCCTGCTGTTGATACATAAAGGTTTCCACATTCAACCCATTTTTCATTTTCATCTTCATCTATTTATTCATGTAGTAATTCCTGTTGTGTAGGTATTCAGGATGTTCCAACGTACTAAATATTAATTTGACAGCAAAAGATAAACTCATTGTCTTGGATTTAAATGGTGTGTTGGTAAAAACTTTTGGTGCAAATGAACACATACGCTTGGAATCAGGACAGGGAATAAATTACTAATCGCATATTCCTTATTAGCCAGAATGACTTTAGCTAAACTTGCTCTATATTAGTCCCAAAACTTTATGTGGTTTAGCTAAACTCTACATATTTTTCCTCTCATACTTTCTAGCGTTTAGCTAAACTAACCCAAACATTATCCCAAAAATTTCTATGATCCCATCGATCCGAGCCATCGGATCGCCATTCTGGGAAGGGACGAGCGCCTATATTAGGCCATTTCCGCTTTGGCTCGGTTATCGGCGTCTTCTCACAGCAGCTCTTCTTCTCCTCTCGTAGCTTCTCATGGCTCTTCGACCGATTGATTTCTTCTGGAGCTTCTCTTTCCGCTCCTGTTTCCACGTCCTCGCCATCGGCTTCTTCTTCGCAAGTCTTCTTACCCTTCTTTGGAAGGGTGCGAGGTGTTGCTTGAGGACTTGTCGTCACTTGTTGTAATTTTTGTAATTCTCTTGTTTGATGTTTCTGTTTGTTCGCACGGTGGGATGTATTTCCAGGAGGAATTACCGTCGCTATTGTAGATGTCTTGATGCTCTTGTTGGATATCTTCGCATGTTACCATTAATCTTGTGGATTTGTTTTTGTTCTGTTGTTTTTGTCTGTTGCGGTTTCTGCATGTTGCAGCACCTTGAATCTTCTGTGTTGAAGCGCCTTGCATCTTCTACGATTTCTTTGTTCTTGAGGTACTTGCATGTGGTTTCGTTTGCACGGTGGCTTGATGGCGGGTGGCCGTTTTGTTATCTTCGTGGTTTGGTTGGGCTTAGTTATGTTGTTGGGGTTTTGCTGCTCCGGTTTGCTGGAATTCTCTGTTTTTTCCATGGTTCCTTTTGTTGATTGGATTTTTTGCCCATTTTTGTTTCGGATCTGTCAGCTGTTTTCACCATCTGTTCTGAGTTTGTTTTCTTACTGCGATTCCATTTCTGCTCTGAATTCCGGTTGCTGGGTTCTCTGGTTCGCTCACGCCAAGCTTCTTTTTGTTTTTTCATTTCTGTTGCCCTGACTTATCCTTGTGGGCTCTTCAACCTAGTCGCTTTCCGACCCATCCTTCTCTCTTTTGTGTCGATTTCTTCCTTTGTTGGCCAGATAGATGTTTTTGCAGTTGTTCTGGGGCAGGAGGGCGCCGTTGGCTTCATTTCGGCTTGGGCATGGCACTGGGCTATTTCTGCTTCTTGTTTTTCGATTCTCACCATTCTCTGCTGTATTTGAAGCTTTTCTTTCTTTGCGTATCTATTTTTAATCGGATTTGGGGCTGGCCTTCTTGCTCATGCATGCTTTTCTATCCATTCCCTGCTGCATGCGTCTCTGGCCTTCGTCTGCCCCTCTGCTCCTCGTTGCTCGCTGCTGCATGCTTTTTTGCACACTCGTCTGCTCCTTTGATGATTCTTCGGCTCCTTTTAACCTGTTTTGCCAGGGTTTCTTTTATCAGGTTTGGTTCTTCATTCTCGCTTCTTTCCTTTGTTGGTTTTCTTAGCTGCCATGCTGTTTCTTTGTCCCCTTTGTTCTGCTCAGATGTTCCCTCTTGGTTTTTCCCTCCTTTTTCACCTCCGGAGATGGCGATGACTGCCCACCACCTTTATGCTTTGCATTTGGCGGCGTTACATCCAGCGGCTAGCAATGCCTTACAGGTTGTACGGGCGGACATCGATTGGTCTGCGGAATACTTCATGCACCAACAAGCAGTCCTATATGCATTGGTCCAGTTCTGTTTGATATTCGGCTTTATTTGTTTCCCCTCAATCCTTAGCTTGAGTCCGTTATTTTGGTTGATATTTTGGTTGTTCAGTTAATGTCTCGTTTTGGATCAAGTTATCCTTATACGTCTACCCTTGACAATCACTTTAGTATATTGTTTTTTGTTTAATTGTCTCATTATTGCCTTCACTGCCTTTGCTTTCTCATTCTTTATGACAACTTCTTATGTTTGAGATTATTCCGTGACTTCTAGGACAACAATGTCGACAATTATTTTGTTGCGACCCTTTTTCTAGCGGCATTTTCTTTGTGGCCTTTTCAAGTCTCATTTTTATTGGGTCAATAGGGGGGTGTCCTCTTTTTGTTTCCATCGCATCATTCCATCGGCTATATATTACGTATATTATTGCCATAGGGATTAATTTTTGCCTTGTTTGATTCGGACTCGTTGTCGTGTTTTTATATAAGTTGAGTCCCAGGTGGGGTATTCGTTTAGGCTATTGTTTTTCTATCCATATTGCTTTGCATTAATTCGTTTGAGTATGGTTACGGATTAATCATTGGATTGTTTTTTCATGAGGTGCATTTTTGCGTGTGTATTTCATTTTTGAAACATAAAGAGGTGAATATGGTTCATGACTTGCTTTCATATGGAAATTTTCAATTCTTGTCATATGTACGATTTGGGTCTGAAAACAAACTTATACGTGCTTATATTTTGCCAATGTTCAATTTCTAATCTTGTGGTGCTCTTTTATTTTCTTCGGTTCTTTCTCATTTGTGCTTTTGAGGTTGAACACATTACTACGCAACACTCCTGGTAACGACTCTTGGCGAGTTTTCTACCTTGGCATATACGAATAGACCTTGCGGATTTTCATTGTGCAAATGTGGTTTTAGCATGTTTCCTATTTGCTGCATTTGCTCCCATGTCCATTTCATTGCGTAATCCTTGGCATAATATTTTGGGGTTATTTGTTACGATTCATCTTGTTACATATTCAATTTGTCTGGACATGTGTCATTCTTGTTGGTTTGGAATTTCTTTAGGATGATGGGCGAGCATTGGCCTTTTGAACTTATGGGTGCATTTGTATGGGTTTAACTTGATCATTAAAGTGTTTTTTCCATAAGGTGTTTTTTGCACGTGTATATTGCTTTTAGCATAGGGGGCGAATCTGGTCCGTGTGGCATATTATTCTACATGTATTGTCCTTTTCATCTCTGGCACCTTATGTTTTCGTCATTCTTGTTGTTTACCTTGATATTATCCCTATGTTGCATTCACATGATCTATTTTGACTTTTTATGTTCGGCATCATTTGAATTTGCCTTTTTTCCTATAGACGATGTCTCCACTTGGTTTCCACGTTATGCTTATTATGCACTATGAGGGTTGATTTTCTTTTTCATATTCTTGAACGTTGTTCTCCTCTTTTGGGCAGACGGAGCATTACAATGGTTGCATTTGCTTTTTCACGTTCTTGCCTCTATCATGTTTCCAGATGTTTCATGGTTGTTATCTTTTTTGCGTTATGGTTGACAATATAGTTTCGCTTTATGTTGGCATGTTTTTGCATTATATGCGTTTACATGGTTGTTTGACTTTTTATGTTCGGCATCATTTGAATTTGCTTTTTTCCTATATACGGTGTCTCAACCTAGTTTCCATGTTATGCTTATTATCAGGTGGTATACGTTATTCGGGTGGTATTATCTTCTACATTCTTGGTTTCCCATAGTTGTTGGGTTTTATTTTTTGCACTTATGGTTTATCTTGTTTTTTGATGCCCCGCACTCTTTAACAGTTGTCTGGGTTATTCCGGTTGATTTTCTTGTTTATGTTCTGGCCGCATTTTTACTTTATTTTCTTTCTGTGGCCTATGTCTTGTTTCCTTGGGCTTATCGTTTTTGTAGTTACGCCTCATTTTTTCGTTTCCTTGTGCTCCGAATTAACTTTAGTTTCCGTTTCCTTCTCGACCATTCTTTTGCGCGGTGCTGGTATGTCTACATTCTCTTCCTCAATCTTGTCCCTCGTTTGCCCAAGTATGTTTTTCATATTGAGGCCTTTATTCATGGCTTTATGCATATGGTATTTGTCTTCTGCTTCACCACACATTTCTCCTATGCTACAGACCTTAGTATTACACGTCATTTGTATCTGTGCTATTTAGCTTTTTTGGATGTGTCGCATATTGCGTTTGGCACTTCCTTATACTCATTCCAATTCTTCTTTTTGCCATGGTTTTTGCACTTTGTCATGTTTTTGCATTTGCGAGCTCTTTTGCACTATATTTCTCCTTTGAAGCATATTCACCTCGTTGGTTTCGTCTTCCTGTCGTATTTTCCTATTGTATATTTTTTCTTTCTTTGATTTTTTCCGTTATGGGGAGCTTCGTCCATTGTTTTGCTCTGCTCGCTCGATCATTTTTTCGTATTCTGTTTTCTGTCGGCATATAATCTGATGTGGTTTTGGGGGCTTCTAGCATTGTTCAGGTTCTTATTAAGGCGATCGTGTTTTACACTTTCTCTGGCCGTTGGGCTCTTGTCTGTGGTTGTTTTCTCGTGGATTGGTTCATTGGCTTGCATTCCTCTTTTCTCGTATTTATGCTTGGGCTTAAAATATACATTATGCATTGTGCTACCCTTATACATCATATTTGCTATTTAGCTATATTTGCACGCAAATTTCTGTTTATCATGTTTTTTCTTCCACCCGCTGGGTGATGCTTTTTTCCAACCCCTGGGTGATGCTATCCTCTCTTTTTTCATGAATTGTTGATTTTTCTCATTTCTAATCGCTCACGTCATTTTGAGTGCTTGTCGTTTTGCAGTTTGCCGCTTCACCATTATGCACGTTTTTGTTCTTTTTAACCGCTCTTGGGGGCCTTCTACATGTTTCAATTCTTCTCGCGCTCGGTCGTTGGTGCTCCTCTTTGTCTCACCCTCGCTACGTGCTTCGTGTCCGACTCGACATCTGGCGATTTCGCGGCGGCTGGGCTTCTAGTTTATGCAGTTACGCATAGTATGTCTACATTCTCTTTATCAATCTCGTCCCGTATGTTTTCCTATTGGGGCCTTTTTTCATGCATTTTTACATTCCTATACGTAAGTTTTTTCCTCTTCGCATTATTATCTCAGTTACTTGTTATTAGTTATTGGCCACAGGTTCGGAAGGACTCATAGCCACATTCACGCACTTCAGTCCGTAGCCACATTCACAAACTTTGGTCCATAATCTGTATTCAAATAAGACAACTATCCACGGACATCAGTCCGTGATTTGCATTCATATCATATGTGCATTGTACGTATTAACGTGGTTTGTTTTTGTCATCGCCTTGTTGCCGTTCTCGTTGGCATGCCGGGGCGCTTCCTTCGATTCGTCATCGTGGCGGTGTCCCTTCCTTTTTGTTGTTTTTGTTCTCTAATGTGCTTTTTTAGGTCATTGCCCTGATGCCGTCCAGCCGGGGCGCTTCCTTAGATTCGTCATCGGGGCGGCGTGCTTTTCTTTTCATTGTTTTTTCTCTAATATCCTTTCCTTTTTCAGGTCATTGAGCTGATATCGTCCGTAGCCGGTGCTTCCGGCTCTTCTTCTTCAACCGTTTTTCTCCCCGCGGCTTTCGCTTCGTCTTCTGGCGTTTTAAGTCATCAATGTGTAGTTTCCTTCTGCGGCGAACCCGGACTCTTCGGATCTTGGTTTCCTTTCTTCCCCTGCCCGCTTGCCTTCATTCGCATGCCCTGCCACTATCCTTCAACGCCTAATTTCTACCGGTTCTTTTCATCTCCTCGATACTCCGTCCGGCGGCCCTCTTTTTCGTTCCTCTCTTTTCTCTCTGCGTCCTTTATCCTGTCCGACTGCTCGGAGGTGGTAGCGGGCGTGTCTTCTTGCTATCGGCTTAAGCTGGAGGTTTTCGCGGCGACTAGGCTTATAGTTGAGGAAGTCCTTTGGTAGTCGGCGGTTTTGTGTCTCGCGAGTCCCTTCCCGAGAATCCCATCGATCCAGAGCCAGCCGGATCGCCATTAAGGAAGGGGCGGCCTAGGCCATTTCGCTTTGGCTCGGTTATCGGCGTCTTCTCACAGCAGCTCTTCTTCTCCTCTCGTAGCTTCCCTCCCTTCCCGCCCTGGCGGCCGATTGGCGCATCGTCTTTTCATTTTTTTTTTTGTTGTTCATGCCTCTTTGTTGTTCTCCACACGTGTGTGTTGCTATTCTTATATTTACGTTCCATCGCCCTCCTGCTTTGTTGTTCTCCACTTCTTTGGTGATCTTTGTTTATTTCCACCTCGAGGGTGATGCATATTTTTACATAATGGTTCTCCACCCATTTGGGTGATGCTTTATCTTTGTTTATTTCCACCTCGAGGGTGATGCATATTTTTACATAATGGTTCTCCACCCATTTGGGTGATCTTTGTCTTTTCTGTTATGTTCTTTTTCCTCTATTTTCATTTTCGGACCTTCTTGGTGTAGCTTGTCTTTGTTTATTTTCTCGACCATTTCACGGGTATTGTTTTTGGGAGTTTTGTTGGTATTGCTTGCGGGGATTCCGCCGTTTTCTGTCTGTTGGCGGGGGTCTGCTCTATTTGCATTAAGCCATCACCCCTCTCCTTGGTTCTCCATGGACACATTCGGGGAGGCTTTTTCTTTGGGGTCGTGCTCTATTTTGCGTTAAGCCATCAACTCGTTTCTCTCCGTTCTCCAGGCAACACATTCAAGGTTGTTGGCGACCATTTCTCATTAGGGTTTTCCTCGAAAACCCGAAAGGGCGGGGTTTTTTATCCCGATGAGAAGTTGTCGCCATTACCCTTTTATTTTGCCTTGGCACATTTCTTTTTAGGGGGTAGTCCGATATTGTTCCTATGGTCGGCTATCCCCTCTCTCTCTCTCTAGTTTTCCACACATTGTATACTGCTGCTGTGATGAATGACAAGCCTATCTAGGCCGGTTTTGTGTCTCTCGCGAGTCCCTTCCCAGGATGTGGCCAACGAAAAATATTAAGCCAAATTACTATACTAACTAGCAAAATCTATGACTCAAATTAATTTATAATGATAGACTAGAAACTAAACTACTAATCATATATTTCTTATAAATTAGAATGATATTAACTAAACTAGCCTAAAATTCATTCTAAAAGTTTCTGGTGGTTTAGCTAAACAATACAAAATTTCACTCTCTTACTTTCTAGCATTTGGCTAAAGAGCTCCAAGGTTGGCGCAGTCCCGAAAAAAGTTAAGCTAAAATTATTATTTTTTTCCCAAATTTTTCCATTTACTTTAGCCAATTTTTTTCGAAAATGTGCTAAAAAATCTCCAAATAGCTAAGTTTAGCCCTTAAATTATTCCATGAATCAGGATTGACAATGACATACACTAGCAGAAAGAAAGTGATATTCAGACCAGAAGCAGTGTTCTTCTTGAAGACTTTGTTACAGAAGTGTTGTGTTGGTATATGGTCATCAATGCAACTCTCTAATGTGGAAGATGTGTTGCAAGTACTATGTCCAGATTTGAGGGACGGATTTCTATTTGTATGGGGACAGGAAAAATGTGTGAAGACCAGTTTTTCCCACCCTAACAAACCTGGTTGTGCAGTCATGATGAAGCCACTTGGGAAAATATATGAGTCATACCCAAGATTCAGAGGTAAGACTTTGCTTCTTGATGATTCATTATACAAGTCTTACCTTAGCAGCCCCTGGAAACTTCTGCTAGTACCTGCATTCAAGATGGATGTCTGTGATGAAGTGCTAATAGAACTCACCCCAAAGATAGAAGGAATACTGCAGGCCAAGACTGAGGAAAAAATGAAGTTACTGGTGAAGAACACACACAATTGCATGCCCTGGCCTATGACAGATAGAAAGATCATTATGAAGTTATGCTTGGAAAGACTTTGTGGAAAACAATTGCAGTTGTGCACCCTTGTGAACGAGGAATTGAAGAAGGTTTATGGTGATGAAGATTGTTATCCTCCATTACTGTGATTAAGCCTGAGACATTTATGATTATTGGCCTGATTGTCATTTATTTAGGCCAAGGAATCCTACACTTTTCATGTACCATCTTTATCTTATATTAATTTAAGAATGTTTTTGCTATATTGTTTATATAGTTCAATGCAGACTTGTCTATAAGTTTTTGCTATATTGTTTATATCTAGTTCAATGCTGACTGCAAGGGATGCTTAAAACTTATCAAGTGCTTAAAAAAAAATTGCTTGCAAGTGCTAGTCTGGTACGAGTCTTAATGGCAGATACTGCTTACTGTTATGCAGTGACAGTTACTAAGTATGTAGTTGCTTAACGCTAGCAGAAGTGTTAATGTCATCAAGTGCTTACTGTCATGCATTTAAGGTGCAGTGCTTACTGTTATGCTATATAACTGTTTAAAGCTAGTTGTTTATTGCATAACTGCTCGTGTGTTCCAGTGCTTACTCACAAGCACTGCTGAAACTAATTAAAGTGCTTAGTGTTTGAGCTAGAGCACTGTTACATTCAAGCATAATTTGAATGGACTGTACAAGAATTCAATGTTTTGTCACCTGCATGGATAATAGAAGTAAGAACATCAAATGAATTCATTCTTTACATAATGGAAAAAATAAAATGTGAGACACAACAAAGAACAAAGTAAATGACAACAAAGTAAGTGAGATAATCAAAGAACAAAGTAGATGAGACAAAAAACTTCATATATTTGATAGACAAAAAAAACATTTGATAGAGAAAAAAAATGAAAAACAAAGAACAAAGTGCTAGAGACAAAAAACTTTTTATATAAACAAAATATTTTACAAAAAAGGCCATAAGGCCAGTGTTTTTGGGGGGCTTTCGGGTGTTTTCGGGGGCTTTCGGGTGCTTTCAGGGGTTTTCGGGGGCTTTTGGATTCAGAGTCGGGCTCACTCCACACGTTCTCCTCCAATTCCCGCCTCCTTTGCCTTTTGGTCGGGCGGTCTTCGTAGCAGCTCTAAAAAATGAGTTGTTTTTCCTCTTCTTCATCTGCCTCTTCCTCTTCCTCTTCATCCTCCTCTTCCTCAGAATTCTCCTCCTCTTCCTCTTCAGAATTCTCCACTTCCTGCTCCACTTCCTGCTCGACTTCTGTAAACAAAAAAAGCATTTAGTTAAAACAAAAGAAAAACAAAACAAAAAAAAAAAATTGCAAAACAAAAGAATACCTTCTTCTTCCTCATGGTCCTCGATTAATTGCTTCTTCTTACGGAAGAACCGGCTCAAAAAAATATCTGGCCCTCTGTATTACGGGCGGCGTCACATCCTCCTCGGCACCGCTTAAGCACATACTCGGGTGCTTTATTTCTACTGCATGCAGAGGCCATGGCAAAGGAAATAGACGGAATGGGCGTAAGAAGAGGATTTGGGCAAGAAGTCGGCTTAAGGCAGAAGCGTGAGGGCGTAAGAAGAGCTTAAATCCTATGATTAGGCCCCTAGTGTTTAAATCCTATGCTTAGGCGCTCGTCGATTAATGCGAAAAACCTCACGCTGCTTGAACAATTAATTAAGTAACCAGGGCTTAAATATTTCGTTATGACCATTGGAATTGACACATGTCACATCGAGGAAATGCCTTGACACTATATTTTTGCCAAGAATGTTGGGATAGTGATGGTACCAAAATAAATAATTGAATGTTATTTCAATGTCACAAATGTACATTCTTAAACAACAATTCAATCTTCATTTTCGGCACGCGTGTCCATGCACACCACCCTTGTGCATCCTCACTATTATTAATATATATACAAATGTGTGCTTACGTGCTTAGGTGCAGGAACAACAAATCACTTGCAAAGAATTACATCAATTTGGTTAAGTGTCAAAGAATTACAATGTTATTGGGAGATCCGACCATAATTTTTCATGGGTCTCTTGTGAAATTTTGTACATATCTCATGCCTTCTATTTTGTCCATATCAATTTTAGGATATCTTACCACGTGGGCGGGTATGAGGAGGCTTGGGGTTGTTTAGTGAGCAACATGTACTTGAAATTACCCAAGAATTGATAATACAGTCCACTTAAGATAACCTCATGCACTCCAAATTTTGCCCCCATCCATCTTTGTATGAATCTTCAAGTGTGCATTTGGGTTACGTGCACTTGAGGATGTAGAAGTCCACACCCTCTGAATTGTCTACCTCGGCATTCACCGCAAAATTGTCACCTACCTCTACCAAATTACTTGATCCATTCATTGGCTTGTTCAAAGAGTCTCCTTTTTCTTCTCAACTCCTGGTTTTAAGTCGGTTTACCTCCCACTTTCCAAATCTACTGTATTGATGCGGGGAGTCCCAATTACGATCCATGCAAAACAAAAGAGAAACATGACAGGGCATCTATGAGCAAGCCTGTTTTGGTCTACTCCTGGCGACAGTCTGATCTGATGAATCTTCTTTGTGTCTTTAAGTGTTTCAATTTTATATTCTTGCATGTTTGCCATAACAGCGGGGTTCAATTTCCCAAAAATATCTTTTGATCTCATCTGTTTCATCAACCGGTAGATCTGCCTGAAATATGTACCGCGAAATTTTACAATATCTTTAGCATGCCTCGGTTGCACACCATTGGGTTTGAGTTGTTCCTTACTTAGCGACCTTTTGATAACAACACACCGCACCATCAAGTTCACCTTTACCATGAGCGGTGGCAAAGTAGTTCCACACTATTTCCTTTTCATTCATTGTGTAGTACACTAAAAAAAAAAGGTTTTCTTGACTTGAATTGTGATGAGCGACCATCACTCCAAACCCAATGCTTCTCATACTCTATTTCTGTTCCTTAAGCCATGCGGCATGCTTTTGTAGGCGGATGTTCCACAAATAATGAGTCATGCACTTTATCATCGAAAATGTAAAAGTGAGTCTCTTTTATGATCTTCCTACCATTGTTGAGTCTATTCCCGATCTGCTCCAATCTTACGTTCTTTTTTTTCTTCTTTGGGCGGTCTTCTTACATGCACTTACGAGAACGGGAATATCAACACTTTTGTCACGCCTATATGTTATGTGAACAAGTATAGAAACTTGGTGCGTATGCCGGTTGCATTGGCTGGGGCTCATTACGGATCTTGATGTTTGTAATTTTTACGCAAAGTCAATAACGGATACAATTGTATCTTAAAATGATGACACACCTTTGTTTAAACCGATTGGCACGCCAATGTGCTATGTAATTGTGTGGAACAAAATCTGATATTACCTTCTTCACATCCTCTTGAAACTCTTTGGGACTTCTCTCTTTACGTACTAATCTTAAGACGCGGGTTTGTACCTCAAAGCCTTTCTTGGATCCCCGAATTCTCTCGTTACGGTCCACGGGTTGCTTTTCAAATGTCTTCCAAGTAACTAGTAATGAACACATTGCCATCCATTTCTGTGGACATTTTCTAATTCTATCCAACCCACATTTTTTACACGCCAATATCAAGCAGTTATGATCAAACCACTCCTCATCATCACCTTTGTTGCAGACCACTTGTCTCCATAAATCACTGATGCACTTGATTGTATGCTCCTTGATTGCACATTCTGGGCCAGGGCCACAAATATCACAGTGGCAGTTGCAATTGTCATGAACTCCACCCGATTTTCTCATGCTGTTCAATCCCTGCATGATGTATTCAAATTTCAAGTGGTAGATGCAACAACATGTATGCCTTGCACGCATCCTCCTTACAAAACTCGGTTTCAACCTCTCAAAAGTCTGCAATGCAATTTTGATATGAGGATTCTCCTCTCTAAACCTGAGGTAGAATTGCAACTGCAGGGAAATCGTGTGAATGCCAAATAAATGCTACTATGAACCCTACAATATAGGATGAATACTTACTTGGCTGACTTCAAGAAGGTGAATTGGATGTTCCATCTTTATTCCTGTCTCTGATACATACCTCCTCACGTCTTTCTTGTATGGAGAAACTCTTGTATTCTCTGTTCAGAACTTGAGAACAGCTTCTCTATTGTAATCTAACATGTTATCCATCCGCTTCCTCCTCCTGAACATTGACCAAGGTCCTTCCCCTTTGTTAGCTTGCACCCTTTTTTGAAAAGCATTTGAAATTGTTTTTAAAGGATCTTGAGCAATCTGCCACTTCGGTTGGTTCAATGGCTTGACACCATTTGTACCTGCTGCTGCCATTATCAGGGTGGACTTCCTTGCACGAAGCATGTCATGATTCCTCTCATACTTATGCTCTTGCATTGTTTCCTTCAAATTCTTCACCATTTGCTCGGCCATAGTAACCTGCTTAGATTTCTTTATAGAAGCAATTGGTAAATCCCTTGCCCTCCAAAGAAGACTGTCAAGGATACGGCCTTTGTCATTGTCATCATAATTTGGTTGAATACTTCAAAAATTTCTCCTGAAATTTCTCTTATTCTGCGGTCACTCAGTCTCAATTTCTTATTCTTCTTTGAAGGCGAATCTTTAGAAGGGGAATTCTTCTTCATTGCTACCTTCTTTGCATACAATCTCTGCCTCTGATCTCTCTTTCTTACTGCATCAATGGCTTTGTAAAGTGAACGGGGAGAGGAATTGAGTTTCATCTATCCCGGATTTCTGTGTATTGCAAAATTGGTGAGGGCAAATTTGTTTGGGGTCTGGGTTCGGGAACTCCTGCAAGACAGCCCTCTGTGAGGACCCGTGGATCTAACAGGAGAATCCGGGGGGCTATGTCACGCGGGATTTGCAAGAAAAGAACAAGAAGAAGAAAACAGAACCAAAGAGAACAATGAGAGGAAAATGATAAGCTTCCTTGATATCAATGATGAACATACATGAGCTCTCTAATCGAGAGAAAGACCGAAGAGAGACAAGACTCAAAACTCATCTAAAACTCATGTGCTAGCTCTACTCATATATATAGTACAATGGCCTTTGGCCCAATATAGACACTGGACCGATCTCGGTGCCGACTCTGGAAGGAGGCCTGATTTGAGGAATATTGGCGGGTGCCTCTTGAAGTGCCTAGAATTCGGCCGACGCCGATGCGGGGCGGACGTCGTCACTTGTCCGAGCCGGCCTCTTATGGACGGGACGCAGGCTTTGATCTGCGTGGTCTCCGCCGCTTGGTCTTCTGGCGAGCCTTTGATGGCTGACCCGTGGTCGAATCGTGGATCCTTGTTCTTGACCTGGTCCGTCGTATGCATGAATAGTCCTGTACCAGGAGGCACAGGACTAACACTCCCCCCCACCAAACGACACTCCGGGTGAAGAAAAGGAGGAAGTGTTTCTGAAGGGGGGAAGCCATCAGTCGGAAAGTGATCCTCACGGGAGTGAGGACGGGCACCATTATGGTAAGTGGCAATGAGATCCTGGCGGATTTGAAGAGCAGGAGGAGTGTTGAGCCCAAGGGCAGGATCAACATCAATGAGAAAATAAGATCGCACCATGTCTTCAAGGGCAGCATGGGCGTCGGAAGAAACAAACTGACATTCCATGAGCAGGCAGGTCTGGAGGCCGAAGGCACTGACGCTGGCATTCGGATTGCAGTAAAAAATGGGACGCTGCCGATTTAAGGAGCTGATCAAGATGCATTTTAGAGCAGCACAAAAACCTGCTTGAAGGTGGGTGGAAGGATCCGGTGAGGTGGCTGCACGCAAGAAGGTGTCAAGACCATGGAGCGCATCAGCAGGGCGTTGCCAACCACGCTCATTAGCAATATAGATCCAATTCGTGGTGTTATCAAGAGTGGCACCCTCCTCCCAATGGGAGTGGCGAACAAAACGGGGATCCCACCGGAGATCCGTCGAGATCTGAGGTGGAGTCCATCCAGCATGGCTATCCATGACCTTTGTCCAAAAGGGGAGACGCCAATCAGAAGTCAGGAACCTGGGCGTGGAGGAACACCCGGGAAGCATAGGGAGAGGGAACCATGCCCGTGGGCGTGGAGTTCTTGAGCCCTCGCTCCCGAATTCAATCGACAAGGGCCGGATCAAGAGCTTTACACCAACGATCCCGATCAGGGCAGAGAGTTTGAGAGTTGACAGGGAGGGCTATCCCGGCTGTGGGGACTGCCTTGCTATCCGAAGAGCACGTAATTGATTGTAACCTACGAGGTGTTGCATATAAATTTGTGCATAGGGAAGATCCTCGGGATGTCCCGTGATACTTCCTTATTTGTTGCAAACACTTCCGCTTGCCGAGAGGTAAATGATGTGCAAGCTTCGGGCATGTACTCTTGATGAAGAGCGTGTGTCCGAGCATGATCAGCCGGTAGGGGTTGTTATCCCCAAGCAACCATTGAAGGGTGGGGTCACCACGATAGTTACTGTGGTGGCCCATCCCAAATCTCTCACGTGTATCACCCGGATAGAAATCATGAAAAATGTAAGCCATGGGCTGAACAACTCTGAAGGTGATGAAATCCGGATCTTAGCAGTGAATGAGATCAAAGACTAAAAGGGCACAGCCAGACACCTTTGTCTTCAATAGAGAGTTCGCCAAATCAAGAAAATCTGCGGTCTTGCGCAGTGGAACATCCACGGGACCATCAGCCCCATGCCGCCGGGAAAGAAAGAGGTGGCGGGCAACCACATAATCCGAATAGCTTGAAGGAAGGAACGGGAAATCAACGGAAGGTTGCTAACGATTGTGATATAGCCGTCCGGTTTGGTCACGAGCCTCATCGCCAGACCGGAATAGCGTCTTTGTAAAGTTTGTTCGAGGTCACGGATCCGTGGTCCTTTTCTAACGAAGGCGTGGACCGGTCACGGACCCTTTTACGAGAAGTGTTAACGTGAGGAGGATTGCCGGGAGCATTGAGTGAGGCATCGGCAATCTCCGCGTCATCAAGAAGTTTACGTTTTACGAACCTCCGTAAAAGTGATCTTGGAGGGATGTGAGTTGAGAAGTGCATGGAGAGCTGAGCCGTCAAAGAGGCAATTTGAGCGTCCACGCTCAGTAGGTGTTGAACTTGAGTGTTTTATAATTGTCACAAAGCTTCCGGAGTACAAAGGCGTTGAGCTTAGCAATATCTTTCTCCTTGTCACTAAGGAGGGTGGCTTTGGACTTGTTTTGCTCCAATAAGTCCTGAATTTCGGATTGAAGCTGAGCCTGTTGATCTGCAAGTAGGCTGGTCTGATCCTGTGCACTTTTGAGATCTATGCGGGCCTGTAAGAGAGCCCCTGCTTTTCTTGAAGTTGGGCTTCCAAAGTTTGAACTTGTGCAGTTGCAGCTTGAAGGTCACGGTGAACCGCATCTGAGGCCGGTCGGGGCGTGTGAACCCCATTCATAAGAGCTTCTTGGGATTCTTGTAACTTTAGAACAGCAGCTTGAGCATCCTGGCGACATCTTGATAAACAAATGATGAGGGTGGGTTGTGGTGGTGGAGCAGTACATTGCCTTGTTTGTGACGTTTGGGACACATGATGAGGACTAGAGTGCTTGGTTTCTGTAGAGGAGGAGGAGACAGTGACATGTGTCTTTGAAAGGTTGACATGACCCGAAGAAGAAGGGCATGAAGTGCCAACGGGTGAGTCTTAGGAAGGGACTCACGGAGTGGAATTTTGAGAATGAGAGTTTGTGGGAGGAAAGTAATGACGGAGGAGGAGGGCTTGAAGATGGCCGCCCGCGAAGTTCAGAGGTAGAAGTGGCAGCCCAAGACGGTCTACTTCTTGGAGAAGACGGTAGAACAACAACCGGGGCCAATCAATGTGGTGTTGGGAGAAAGCAGCAGCGGTGATCACCATATTATAGAAAGGCTTATTGATATGGGTGTTCTTGATAGAATACCCAAGGTACTTGCGCCGAGAAACTTAACAAAAATTTCATGGGGCTTGTCAATATTTGTCGGCGATGCACATTTCTGCGTGATAGGCGGGGGCACCAAACTTCGGTGACATCTAGATCGTATGGCGGACCAAGATAAACAAAGGGCGCAAGGGATATGAAATACCTCCGAGAAATTAGGTGTTGGGTCGATGAAATGGTGGTGCCATCGACCAATCATAGTGTAGCCATTCGGCCGCTGTTGATGATGTGGCGATGAACCTGCTTCAAGCGGTGGGATTTGGGCCGGAAGGTCCATTTGTGAAAATTCATTAAAAGCTTACGGCGTTACCGCGGACCGCAAAGATTCCGGGCCAACAAAGGGCTTCACGGAAAGTGGGCATCAAGAAAGATCTTGACTTCGAAAAAAGAGCGGTTCCACGGAGCGATAGCAGAAGTGTAGGAAATTTTGGAGCAGCCATCGCAAAGAGCTTGAAAAAACGGTGATGCAAGGGCGGAGAGCGGAGAAAAGGAGGACGAAGGATGAAGGACGAAGGCGCGGAGAGAAAAAGGTTTAGGGCGCCAAATGGAAGCGAAGAGAGGTATGATGAGGGCGGCCGCAAACCTGGATTGATGGTGCCGGTGGCAAAAGATGCCAAGGAGGGGGATTGAGAGGCAAAAATTTGGCTAAGTCCCAAACAACAAAGGGAGAAGCAATGAGCGGTGGAGATGAGGGCGGAGAGAATGATGGGATGTGACAGTGGCCAAAGGACACATTAATGTTCGATAGGTGAAAAGAAGGAATGACATTTAATGCCGGCAACGAAGAGGGATATCATTAAAATGGAGGTGTCGGAAGGTACCATGGCTAGATATGCGGCGGAGAAAAAAATTCTCATTTTAAAACAAATTTCTTGCATTGCAAAAACACGTTGGCGATTTTGTGATTGGTCCACGTCGACAAGGAGTTCCTCGATTGGCTATATAAGGCGAACCGGGAGTGAAAGCGAAGACATCCGATGGCTCCGGCATGGCGGCTTTGTTTGAACGAAACGCACTATGCCCACTAACTGTCAGGAGTGGATTACCTGCAAGATGGATTGTCTGGACCTCTGGCGCTGCCACAATCGTGGCCTGAGAATGGATGGCTGGTGTGCCGGGATGGCTGAACATCCCGATCCGAAGACCAACGGGATGGAGGTGGTTCTGCACCTTCGCTGGGACCCTGAGCAGAACCTCTACCACCTCCTCCGCATCACCTCTGCTCCGAACCCGGAGTAGAGGGTTTTTCTTCTTAGGTTTTTAGTAGATAGGGCTCTGAGCCCGTTTTTGTATATAGGGCAGTGCCCTTAGCGGAAAGAGCTGGGCTGTGCCCACATTTTGTAAAAATTTCCACCTATAATATAATATGCCGCCTTTTTAGTCACTATCTGTTGTGTTTGCGTCTTGAACTGTATCTGTTTGTTGATTTTCACTTGCTGTGGTATGAAATGTTTTGGCTAAAGCCATTAACGGTGTAGGTAATGGAGTTCCATCTAACTTCGGCCCACCTGGAAAACGCCGGGTTGAACCACTTGAACTATTTGATAAGGGCCAAACCATCCGAAACTTAAGCTTACGGAAAATTTTTTGTACCGAGAATCATAAAGAAGAACCAAATCTCCTTCTTTGAATGTTTTTTTTGTCTTCATCACGTTTGTCATGGAGAGATTTTTGCAACCGTTGTCCATGAAGAACACGAATATAAGCATCCCTTCTAAGTTCATCCAAGCTGTTCCAATTGATAAACCCTTTCTTTGAGTCGCGGCGGATTATGGGCGTGCCGGTTGAAAGCGGGAGAGGGGGAGAATGTACTCAAAAGGCATGAGAGCTTCTTGACCATAAACCAATTTGAAAGGAGTGTGACCCGGTAGCTATTTTGAAACAAGTATTGTAAGCCCAAAAAACGGTAGGAAGCTTGGTTTGCCGGTCGGTCGAAAGCGTCACAAATTTTCTTGAAAATTGTGACCCGAGTTTTGTTGGTGCTTTCTCCAAACCATTCCCTTGAGGATAGTAAGGTGTGCTCTTGTGATGATGTATCGGGGAGATAATCCGTCGGCTCCTTGATGGTATGATTGATAAAGTGGACACCACGATCAGCGACCATTTTCAGGTAAGGGCAGCGAATCGGCGTGATGATTTGTTGATAGATAACCTTGGCGTGCTGGCCGCGGTGTTGTGCGGAAGTCGCGCAAGCTTCCGCCCATTTGGTAGCATAGTCGGTGAGAACGAGAATGTAGCGAACGCGGGTGTGCAGCCTGTGAAGAATCGATGGGTCCCACAAAATCCATTCCCCATTTCTTTGAAGGGGAAGTGGCGTGGCGGCCGGCGTCAAGGGAAGAAGCGTCCGCGGGCGTGGAGCGTCCCCAATAGCAAAGCAAGCATCACCGCGTCGCGGTGGGCGTGGCGTCTTTGAAGAAGCGTGGGCCAAAATAACCAACAAGAAGGATTTTTGCGTGCGTGGTGTCACCATGAAAATGACCACCACCAAGCCCTTCATGGGCTTCTCGAACAATATCCACGGGACCTCATGAGGAGAACACATCGTCGAAGGATGGTATCCTTACCCTTTTGTAAAGATGGCACAAACCATGGTGTAGTCCGCGGACCTCGAGGAGAAATTGATGGCGGCGGGATTGGCTTAGGCGGGAAAGGCGTGGCGTCCCTACGGTGGAAGAGCGCGCCTGAGGAGATCTGCTGGCGAAAGTCATGAAACCAATGAGGTGTTGCCGTGACGAGAGAAAGAGTTGGCGTCGGGAAAAGGCGCTGAGACTCCGGTGGAGGGATCATCTGTGTGGATGCGTGAAAAGATAATCAAGGGGACAACATGAGATTTGCGGCCTTGTGAACAATTTCAAAAAGGTGCAAATTCTTGCGAAAAGGAGGACCCAACGAGCAATGCGGCCCGTGGGCGTGGATTTGTTGATCAAATAAAAAGTGCACGGTGGTCAACAAAGAATTTGATCATTGCCCAAAAGATAGTGGCCAGGCGTTGGGCCTTGAGATTAAACCCAAGGCTTCTTTCGCTGTGGCGGAATGGTTGCGCTCAGCCGATTGAGTTCCGGTCGCGTGTCGGTTTGGTCCCTTTCTCTCTTCTCTCTCCTCTCTCTTCCCTCTTCCCTCCCTCTTCTCTCTTCTCTCTCTCTCCTCTCTCCTCCATCTCCTCCCTCTCCTCTCTTCTCTCTCTCTCTCTCCTCTCTCTTCCCTCTTCCCTCCCTCTCCTCTCTCTCTATCTCCTATCTCCCTAAATCCTCCCTCTCCTCTCTTCTCTCTCTTCTCTCTCTCCTCTCTCCTATGTCCTCCTATCCTAAATCTCCTATAATATCTCCTGTCTATCTCTCTCCTCTCTCTCTCCCCCTCTAATCTAATAAATAATAATAAATATAAGTCTCTCCTATGTATAATCCCCTATAAATATATAATGTATGTAATATGTATGTAATATATATATGTCTCCTATCTAAATAATATGCAAAAATCTCTCTTCTCCCTCTCTCTATCTCCTATCTCTCTCCTCTCTCCTATCTCCCTATTTCTTTCCTCTCTCCTATTCTCTCTCCTCTCTCTTTCTTTTCTCTCTCTCCTCTCTCTTTCCTCTCTCCTCTCTCTCTCTCCTCTTGTCTTCCATCTCTCCTCTTCTCTCTCTCTCCTCTCTCCCATCTCACTTCTCTCTCTCTCTCTATCTCCTTTGTCTCTCTCTCCTCTCTCTTCTTTCTCTCTCTCTCTCCTCTCTCCCATCTTCCCTTCTCTCTTCTCTCTCCTCATCTCCTTCTCCTCTCTTCTTTCCCCTCTCTCTCCCTTCTCTCCCTCTTCCCTCTCTTCTCTCCTCTTCTCCTCTTCTCTTTCCCTCTCTCTCCCTCTCTCTTCCTCCCTTTCTCTCCTCTCTCCTCTCTCTTCCCTCCCTCTCCTCTCTTCTCTCTCCCCCTCCCTCTCCTCTCTCCTCCTCTCCTCTCTTCTCCTCTCCCCTCTCCCCTCTCTCCTCTCTCTCCTCTCTATCTCTCTCCTCTCTCCCTCCTCTTCTCCCCTCTCTCTATCTCCCCATCTCTCCTCTCTCTATCTCCTATTTCTCTATCTCCTATTTCTCTCCTCTGTCTCTATTTCTCCCCTCTCTCTCTACCTTTCTCTCCTCTCTCTCTACCTTTCTCTCCTCTCTCTCTACCTTTCTCCCCTCTCTCTCTACCTTTCTCTCTATTTGTCAGTGTGCGCATCATATTCTTGAGAAAGAACAGCTCCAATAGCAAATGCCGAGACATCGACATGAACATGAAAGGGCTTGTCCCATTGAGGAGGAACAAGAACCGGGGCCTGAGTAAGTAAGAGCTTCAACTGTTGGAAAGCAGCATCCGCCTGGGAATTCCAAGCCCAGGTGGATTCATCACCCGTGAGTTTATGAATGGGATCTGCAATGGCGGCAAGTCCAGGAATGAAAGTGGAGTAATAATTGACCTTACCCAAGAAAGAGCGGGTTTCCTTGATATTGGCTGGTGCTTGAGCCTTGAGCACACAGCTGATTTTGGCAGGATCCGTGGTGATACCTGCTTTGCTGACCACATGTCCTAACAGAACACCTGAAGTGACGCAAAAGGTGCATTTCTCGGGATTGAGACTAATGCCGGACTCATCACATTTCTGAAAGACGAGTTCCAATTTATCCAAATGGTCAGCCATGGAACCCAGAGGCGAGAAAGTCATCTTGAAAAATTTGCAAGAAGGGATTTTCCTTCATAAAATCATGAAAAACTGAGAGCATGATACGTTGAAACGTGGATGGAGAGTTTGATAATCCAAAAGGAACCACCTTGTAGGCAAAAGTGCCCCACGGGGTGGTGAAAGTAGTCTTGAGTTGATCAGATTCTTTGATTGAGATCTGATTGTAGCCAGAAAAACCATCCATGAAGGAGTACATCTCATGTCCAGCAACCTCTTCCAGAACCTGGTCTGTGAAGGGAAGTGGAAAATGATCACGCTCCGTGGCCTGATTGAGTTTTCGGTCCACCCGCAAACGCGGATCTTACCATTGTGTTTGAGTGCAATGACGATGGGGCTCACCCATTCGAGAATGTTTGACCTCATAGATCAAACCCCGCGGCAAGGAGTTTGTCAATTTACGCCTTGACGCCATCCGCGGTAATTAGGGTTGAGCCGTCGTCGCGTTTGCTAGACTGGGCGTGCATCAGACTTGGTAGGAATGGTGAGTTCCCCCAAGGTTTTGTTGATCCCCAAGAAGATCTCAGCTCTAGGTGAAAATGTGTTTGAATTTTTTGAAGAGCGTGGCTGGCCCCTGATACGATAGGGGGGAAGATTTGCGACAATTCGGACAGGTGATTGTTGCCTCGTCCACAATCTCGACGTCGAGTCTGAATATGGGGATAACTTCCGTGTCTGGACAATATGAGCAGGGAGGTTGAAGCATAACAGGATGTGTGGCACTCTGCGTGGTGAAAAAGAGAGGTTGCCGAGTTTCATCAAGCTGCAGGTTGCTTCATGACGTGGACATCTACGAGAGCTGCGGGAGAGTCCACATCTTAAAAGTGATCAACCCGCTTGAATTC